>CM057345.1:77228643-78444278 GCA_030015575.1 Agapanthus africanus
AGGAGAAAGAAAAGAATCAGTTTGTTTAGTCAATCTTTCCTTGAAAGATTTTAATTGATTTTGTAACCAACATGATCTTTTAGATCACTCAGTGAATTTTATGCACCATTGGATTTTTTAATCCAAAAGATATTTTGTCTGTTATTCTTGGTGAATTTCAAGGAAATCTTTTCTCATATAAAATCTTTCTATAAATTGGTGATTTTTAACCACCATTGGATTTTTAATCCAACGGTGCTCCTCTTTACATAGCGCAATCTTTTTGTTTGGAAAGATCTAGGAAAATATTAGGGTTTTTTATTTCTCTTAATTATAATTTAATTCTATTATTTCAGAGATCTTAGGATCCCATCACGTGTTGACACGTGACCCCCCGATTAAGCATTTAATCCAGAATTTAATTCTGTTGTTTTAAAGAACTCAGGAATTATCACGTGTCAACACGTGACCCTTGGTCACGTGTCAGCATGTGATGGCCCATTTGGCTTTTTCCTTATTATTTTATTATACTTTTAATTCTTTTCGTCGGTTTAAAGGCCCATGACGTGTGGACACGTGACTCCACTAATTGATTGTTTGATTAGAATTTAATTCTATTAATCAGAGAGCTTAGGAACCCATCAAGTGTCTGTACGTGACCTCTGGTCACGTGTGGGCACGTGATGCCCCATTGGGGTATTCCTTGTTATTTTATTATATCTTTTAATCCCTTTCAGTGGGTTTAAAGGCACATCACGTGTGGGCTCGTGACTCATGTTGATTAGAATTCAATTCTATTATAACAGAGTCCCCAGGAAACTATCACGTGTCAGCACATGACCCTTGGTCACGTGTGACCACGTGATGCCCCATTGGGGTTTTTCCTGATATTTTTATGAGGGAACAAATGCCCCCACAGCATTGTTCTCACGTGTTTGCACGTGAGTGCAACGCTGTAACTTTTGTGGCCGTTGGATCTGCCTAGGGAATGGGGTAGATGAACCGTTTCCCATCACGTCCTATAAATGCAGGGGTCTCTTCAGAAGCGCCTCCACTTTTTCCATCTTCTTCCTTGCTCGTTTTCCTGTGAGAATTTAATTCTCTTTCCTAGAGCTCAGTTCTCCGTTTCAAAAAATTTCCAGAGTTTAACTCTGTCAACAAAAGATTTCCTTTTTTAGGTAAGGATCTTGAACGGCCGAAGAACTTCTTGTAGGAATTTTCATTGGATTTTAAATCCACACCAAGGGTTTTTCCCTTTAACAAGAACCCATCTTTCCAAGTTCTTAAAAAAAATGTCCAATTTTTAAATAATAAACCCCTTTTGTTCGGGCTTCTCTGATCTCAGGGATCGATGGTGATACTTGTCCTCTCTCTGAAATTTAATTCCATTTCGAAGAGTCTTTAGCTCTGAAAATTTTTTCTGGGAATTTAATTCCTCTATTCAAAACGAATTTAATTTCTCTAAAGAACTTAGTTCTTAAAAGAAGACTTCTTGGGATTTTTCATCCTGAGTTGTTCTTGCAGAGATCCTTCTCGATTTGCACAGAGCTTCTGTAATGGGTTTTTCTCCTTGGGGGAATGTGCAGAGTCATTTGAATTTATTGAGAATCTTCCTTTTGTTCTCATGATGATTGCTCAGGCTCATTATTAGTGAGTCGCCATATTGATTTTGTGGGGCCCACGTGTCTTGTAACCAATGGTCCCATAAAATAAATTGTTTGTCGTTTTCTTCCACTGTCATATATATATGTGTGTGTGTATGTATGTATGTATTTATAAATATATATACACGTGTGGTCTTTGCTAACAGTTTCCCCTTCTTTTATTTCAGGAACCATGGCTTCTCTTCCATACTTCCCTTTCACCCGCTCAGAGGCTGCCTTTCCTCAGTCACTGTCTGATGAAGAGGTGATGGCGATGATTAGAGCTCACAACCCTAATTGCACCAATCTACTTTTATGGGGGACTTACTATGGTCATATCATCCGCGGTCTCCGTAGCTTTCTTTGCGAGATACCAACAGAGCCTGCCTACCCATTCTGCCGATGGAGCGTCCATGGACCGCCTTTGCTGTAGAGATGTCGAATTGGACCCCTACGGGATGGCTTGAGCCATCGACAACTGGGATTCCGAACCACCCTGTGCCAGCTATAGACATCTTAGGGCGTCGTATCTGCCAAGGTGACGCCCAGCCCTGGGGACAGGTTTACAAAATAGGGCTTACTCCTCAACATCCCACGGGCTACCTTCTCCGGGCTAATTATATCATGTCTGCCCATCGTGCGCGACTGCAGAGGGTCGGGCTCTACCAGGCGGTGTACGCGTCTCTCTTCCACTATCAGTCCCCCCATGTCTGGTAGGTTAAGGCCTTCCTAAATCAATAGAATCTTCCCACCAACACCTTCTTGCTAGGGGACCGTGAAGTTTCAATTTCTCTAGAAGAGTTTCACGAGATTTCGGGGTTGCCGATCAGGGGGACGCTCTATGAAGAACTGCTGCCTTCTGATGAGTATGTTTTTTAAGTTGAGCCTGCTATGCTTGACGGCTTGTCGACTGAAAATGCCGTTCGCCACAAGCACCCAAGTCTAATCAAGGCTGTGGCCATTTTTGAGAAGCTGTTCACAGAGTCAGAGGAACAGGGCGTCACTTTCAAAAGCTTTATCGCCTGCTTCCTTTGCGGAGACGTTCTATCAAAGATGGCTCCGAAGTTCGCGAATATCAACGACCCCTTTGAGTTCGGTCTAAATAAACTACCGACTAAAGAAGAGGATTTGCAGCAGTTCTACATTCCAATCTTGTTGGCTGTACCTTTTGAGTATCGTGGCTCCTGGCATAGATGAAGAGACTTTTTTCGTGGGTTTTATCAGCGTCTGGCTCAGTTGGTTCGTTATTCCAATGCACCGTCAATTCATGAGAGCTTCTGTCATTTACCCTGCTCATCGCATCGCCGGAGGGACGCGACTAGCCGTGGGCATTGCGGGGCTAGCGCATCTGTATCATGGGCTAAGCGCTGCAGCCAATACCTCAACCCCAGGTGTGAACGTAGTGAGTTTCTCTCTTCATTACTTTACGTCATGGATTGAGATGCACGTGCTAGGGGCATTTGCCGCACATCAGAGACCCAGCTTTTATGATGCCTACACTTTTCCGCGACTCATGAGGTTGGTGGACGCTTCTGCCCCTGATCCGACTCAGTCCTGAGCTATTCATGTGCTGCTTAATCCCTATGCCAATATGGGTGGGATGGTATTTAACAATCGAGTCCTCTCTGCTCCTTCAGGACCGATTCAGCAGCTTTTTGACTCGTCAAAAGAGGGAGCACCCTCCCTGAAGCCGAAGGAAGCCATGCATAAAAATGGTGCGGCCCTTTTTATGTGGTACAACCCACACCGCTTTGCTCGGCAACTGGGATATGGCCAGGGTGTCCCCTTTGAGGCGTTTACAGTGGAGCCCAGCCCGTCGTCGGAAGTTGTTCGTGATGCCGCTCATCACTTCATGCGGCTGAACACCGGCTCTCGCTTCGTGATTCCTGAGGATGACTACATTCCTCGATGTGTGGGGGCTTTCATGGGCTGGTACCTCCACCGAGTCAGTCCCATTATTGCTGAGGAAAGGAGGATGCTCCTTGGACAAAGGCCCCCACTCCGATCCAAGAAACGGGAGTCCCGCCGCGACCGCGGGCAGCGGTTCGCCCTTCCCTGAGAGATACTGGTGTCATGCTTATTCCTGAGGCGGCGGAAGTGGATCTAACTCCCACAGCTGGTATGCCGCTGCGCACTAGAGCTCAATCAAGGGCCAATAAGGCGCCAATAGCAGTATCATCAGCCGCGGCGTCAGCAATGGCAGTGTCGTCGTCGGTAGCACCACCGAGAGAAGATATTGAATGCGAAGTGGGTCAACGTCGCACTAAAGCACCAAGGGGAAAGAAGCAATCGTCTTCTACAGTTAGTTCTGGGTCCAAGAGGCGAAAGAAGACGGTCACCAATCTAGTCGACTTTTTAGTGGAATCAGAGCCTATCCTTCAAGATGAATCGCTAGCTATGCAAGAATCGGATGGTGGTCTACTTTTCCCGGGTTCATCTGCCGAGGAAGCCGCACAATTGGCTGAGGCTATAAGATACTCACAGGATGAATATAAGAATGTAAGGATCCCGGAGAGGCCTTATTCTGCCATCATCTTTTACGAAGATCCTCTATTGATACGGCAGATATTTATAGGGCCTTTGGAAGAGGGAGGCGAGATAGACCTTAAGCAACCTATCTTGGCCGATGCCTAAGATGCGCTTTCGTTGTAGATCGGTGGCCACGAGTCTATCCTCGAACCCCGGCGAGCATACCTCCTCAGGAAGGAACGTCGTCTTGAAAAAGCCATACTAGAAGCTCCTTTGCGCATTGGTATATTTATATTTCTTTTTTGTAGTATTTTGAACTGCTTATATATATATATATATATATATATATATATATATATATATATATCCTTTTCCTCGTGAAAACTTTGCAGGGACTTCGGCAATGGCGGAGGATCTGAGTTTGAGTCACGCCTTGACTATGGACTCTGTAAATATGCCCGATGAGAAACTAGTAAGTGTGGAGGGGGTCGATACAACTGTTGTTCCTGCCATGGAGCTCCCATTGGTGGTTTCCGTTCCCCCGGTGCTTGCTCTCCCGGAGGAGGCATCTTCATTGGCCGTAGATTCAATGGATCTTTCTGGGGACGGCCCGGAGACTGTAGGACAGGTAGTCGAAGCCACCGTCCTCTCATTGGAGCCTGCAACGGTGGCTGCTGCTTCTCAATTGGGAGTTGTTACACCGGCCCATGTCCCCGATGATGTGCCTGGGGGCATGGAGGAGGCCGTTGAAGCTGCTATCCCTCCTGTTTAGAACGGGAGGAGTATCGAAGGTATCCCTCTATATTTTATTTTAATATTCTCTCCATTATCTGAACCTTTCTGTCTTTTCAGAATTGCGCGGGTTGGAGGCGTCTATCCCCGATCTGTCTCACAGGAAATCTTTTCAACGTCTGCTAGAGATGGCCGCTCCTCAGGCAATATCCCCTCAACGCATCGTCCTATCTTCCGGGCAAGGTTAGCGTTGTTCGCCTTCTTCACAGCATTATCATTATTCCGTATAACGATACTGATGTCTTCTGCAGTTCTGGAAGCTGATGACGAGGTTGAGATTTTTGACAGGACTGAGGACCTTTTGGACCCTTCTTGCATGACTGTGGGTAAGTAAAGTTTTGATGTTGTTCCATCTGCTCTTTGTTTGTGAACCTCGCTGATTGTTTATGAATCTTAACAGCTTTGCTAGTTCTTACCGCGCTGGAATCTCGCATCGTCATGCCACCCGGCCCTTATGCTCTACGTGCCTCTGAACGGATGGCAAAGTTAATCCTTCGCTCTTTGTCAGCTTTAATTGAAGACCTTCGTGCTGGCAGTCTAATCACGGCCGAAGCATTTGCCGCTGAAGCCAATGGTTCTCTTCCCTTTCTTTCTACTTACCATTGTGAAACATTGGTGCGAGTCTGGGTTGAGTTCTGTCGTCAGGTGGAGGCTTGCTTGCATAGTCTTGAATGTACACGCCTTCCTTCAGAGGTTGTGGCTGCAAAGGTGAGCTTGCGGGGGCTGATCGAACGGTGCGCCGCAAATATGCTGTCATGTGAGAAGACGCTCAGCCGAAAGTTTTCGGAGAGGGAGCTGGCTTCCAAAGCGCTGAGGGAACTTCAAGCTAATCTTACGGCCAAGACCACTCGGGCGTATGAACTTTGGCGGGTGCTTCAAGAAGCTATCAGGGAGGTGGTAACCGTTGATAAAGCCGTCATCTTCACTCGCAAAATGGTCGAAGCTCATAAGGTTACCGAAAAGGAGCTTGAAAGTCGGCTTGCCTCGTACCAGGCCCAACAAGCTCAAGCGGAGGCCCGTCTCTTAACGATAATAAATCATGAAGCCGAGGCCCAGCGGAAGAAGGATGAACTGGCACATCTATTAAATCGTCTGCCGGTTTGAAGAATTGTATATTTTTCTTTTATTCTTCTTTTGTACATATTCCTGAATGAGAGTATTTTTTTCTAATTCTTTAATAAATTGTACTTTGTATTCATTTTGATTCATGAATAAAAGACATATTTTGCTTCATCATGGTGTGTCCATTTTAATAAATGCATCTTGTGGATAATCTATTTCGATTTCCTTGTAGGATAGCAATGGCTTAGGAGTCAGGTTCAGATCTGCCTCCTAAGGCTTTCCAACTTTATAAGCCGTGAGGGTCTCATAAAGGTATTTCTCCTTACGAGTCGTGAGGATCTCGTAAGTATGTTTTCTCTTGAGAGTTGTAAGAATCTCATGAGAGAGTTTTTCTTGCTTACAAGTCGAGAGGACCCGTAAGTGATTATTTCTTTTCTTGTCAGAGAGTGTGGCATGTAGAAAATCTACCTTAACCTCTCTGTGAAGCAACGATGGCTTGGGAGACAGGGTTAGGATCTGCCTCCTAAGACTTTTCAACTTTATGGGCCGTGAGGGTCTCATAAAGAATTTTCTCCCTACAGGTCAAAAGGATCCCGTAGGTGTAATTTCTCCTTAAGAATCGTGAGAATTCCTAAGTGTGTTTTCTCTTGAGAGTCGTAAGGATCTCACAAAAGAGTTTTTTCCCTTACGAGTTGTGAGGACCCGTAAGTGATGGATGAGGTTGACATTATCCGCATTTCACGGAGTCAGCGGCTGACTTTATCCGCATTTCACGGAGTCAGGAGTTGCTCTGGCTATTTCCCACGGGGTCAAGATTGACTTTAGCCGTGTTTTATGGGACCAGGATTTGCTCTGGATGCTTCCCACAGGGTCAGGATTGACATTAGCCGTGTTCCGCAAGGACCAGGATCCGCTCTGGATGCTTCCCACGGGGTCAGGATTGACATTAGCCGTGTTCCACTAGACCAGGATTTGCTCTGGATGCTTCACATGGGGTCAAGATTGACTTTAGCCGTGTTCCGCAAGGACCAGGATCCGCTCTGGACGCTTCCCACGGGGTCAGTATTGACATAATCCGTATTCCACAGGACCAGGATTTGCTCTAGACGCTTCCCACGGGGTTAGGATTGACATAAGCCGTGTTCTGTAAGGACCAGGATCCGCTCTGGACGCTTCCCACGGGTCAGTATTGACATAAGCCATATTCCACAGGACCAGGATTCGCTCTGGACGCTTCCCACAGGGTCAGGATTGACATAAGCCGTGTTCCGCAAGACTAGGATTTTCTCTGGATGCTTCCCACGGGGTCAGGATTGACATTAGCCGTGTTCCGCAAGGACCAGGATCCGCTCTGGACGCTTCCCACGGGGTCAGGATTGACATAAGTTGTCACGACCCAAAAGTACGGAACGTGACTGGCACTTAGATTACGAGACGTCTAAAGGCGTACCGTAACCTAAGTCAGCCAAAGCCCAGAAATCTAACCCAAAATCAAAAGAGAGTGAAGGAAAAACCTTAAATGAAAACGTTTTTTTTTAAATCAAATAAGTTGCATAAAATCCCTTTTTAAAACATCAAAAATTCCCGAAAATTTCGGCAGAGTCTCCCCTGTATTTTCTATCCCCCAAAATGGGTACAACAAGATAATAAACCTGTAATCATAAAAATGGCATCCCCAAGCGGGAGCTAGCTCTTCGCCCAAGGCGGATCACAACCACATGCAATATAATAGTAATATCAAGAGAAGAACATAAGGAAACGCAAAATACCAGAAAACACACGTCGGCTCAAGTGAGCTCGACCCAAAAGAACCACAAATATACAGTCTCTCAGTCTCATCACTAGGTCGCATATACAAAACAACTGGTAGATGGAGAATACTAGATACAATGATAAAGCAAAAAGAAATAAAGTATACTCGCAACCCACCTACGGGCGATGTCGCGAGTCTGAGCAAAAGGAACTGATGACAAGATAGCCCGCCGCTACAAGACTGACGGGTCCGACCGGCAAGACACTGTGGCACAACGGGGGTGAGTTGCCAGCTCGTGAGTAAATATAACATCTAATAAGGCAATCGTAAGAATGCACGCAATGCACCACAACATGCATGTCCATATGTGCTATAATAAGTCTAGTATGCATGCACATGTATGCAATATCTTTTCTAACTCTTTAAGTGTTTTAACTGTTAAAGTTACTGCATTCTTAACTTTTAGAAAACGAATGTCGGCATAATAGCTAAATATCATCAAGAAATCCTCAGAAAACCCGTGTCAAGCATCGACACCAAATAGGAATCATATCTGTCTCAATGTCGGGCTCCGTCAGTCCGGATCGGCCCATATCATAAATCTCACGACTACGGTCGGTATCCTCCGGATATCCGCCGCGCCAGACATCACCGGTAGGTAGTCTTCCCCTGCCAGGCTCATCGTCTACAACTCGATCTTCTTGCTCCGGGGTACCATACCGGGCCCACAATGTACCCGAGACGGTTCCTCCACTCCTCGAATCGGGTCTCGAAATCCAACAGAAAACATGAAAACTCATGGTGGACGACACATACATCACGAGAAAACCGCAACTTTGTTTTAAAAATGATAAATACAAGCTTTTGTTAAATTCTTGCGGTTTTCCCCAAAAATCCAGAAATCGCCGCAAAACTGAAATCCTCAAGAAATCATAATGTCCACATGTTATATATGATAAGTGTCTATGATATCAATGTATATGATGTGAGAGTTTGGCTAGAAATCTATGTAAATATGATAGTAATGCGAGGTATATGCGTGCGATACAATCTCAAATATCATGCATGAATGCAATGGCGTTACTAAGCTAAACAGGTTTTTATAGTACACGTGGCATGGCAAATACCAAAGGCGTGTGTGTCACATGAATAGTGCGCGTGCAATAGATGCCAATGGTAAGGTGTTCGTGTCCTACGAAATGATATCGCATATGTATATATGAATGTCATATGAATGTCCATGCAATCTAGTATAGGGTTAGCTGTAAGGGTATGCAATGTACATAAATTGATAGGCTAGCTAACAATATAATTATTGCATAAAGTAGGGTAATCCTAACTAAGGGGGGGGGGCGCCTCACGCCATCCAGACGATTCCCCCGTAGATGAATATATCTACTCACCAGAAATCCCCGCTAATCTGATCCGGCCACCGCTTTGCCTTTGCGCGCCGTGTCCGATGTTTCTCCGACCGATCCTATATTTGCACAATACCAAGCATAAGGTTACAACACCTAAAACGATGCAAGTCACTATATACAATTATCGACGCTCTCAATTTAATCATAGCACGCCCTCGGTGCGCGGGAAAACGCACGAAAATCGCTAATTTTTAGCTAAAATCGTCATTTCGGGGAAATCGACAAAACTAAAACCCGGCTAGACAAAACCCCGCGTTCACGCATTCTAATAATCCTATACGAAGCTAATAATATTGCTAACCTAATGCAAATTGAACGCATTCTATTTTCTACGAAAATCTAGTAAGCGATTTTCTTACCGATTCGCTACAAACATCGAAATTTATCGATTCAGCAAGCACATAATTACACCATTAACCATTCTAATCAATTAGAAACCCAAAGCCCTAATTTAACTCTAACCCTATGCTTCAAACCCTAATCCATAATCAAATCCCTTACTTGAATTTTCAAAACTAACCATTTCAATGAAATTAATCATTTTAAAATACTAAACTAGCTTAATTAAACTACAAATTAACAACTAGTTTAGGATTATACCTCCCAAGTGAACCCCAACTTGCCCTTGCCCTTGAAAGAACCCTCTTTTCACCTTGTTTTGAAACAATTTAGGGTTTGAGAAGAGGTGGAAAAGGATTTAGGTTTGAATTAGTGAAGAAAAGTGTGTATTTTGTGGATTTTGTTGATTTTTTTTTGCAAGAATTTGAAGCAAGAAAGAGAGGGGGAAATGGAGGTTCCCTGCTGATTGAGCTCGACCTGAGCAAGAGGGGGAGTGAAGGGAAGAGTTGTGTGGAAAATTCTACACAAAAAGTTATCATTTAAGGTCAATTAATGCATATCACATCAAATTTTACATAAAAAACCCCATTTTCATCATTTTTTTCATAATTTTCAAACCCTAAAACTAAAATCTTATAAAGTTATGTTACAATTTATTAACACTCTATTTTAGCTTATAAAGACTCCTAATTAAGAAATTTACCTAATTAAATTTGTATTTATCCCTAATTAAATGTATTTAAAAAGGCTTAAAATAATAAAAAAATAATTAATTACGAATTTTTTTTTATTTAACTAGAAACTTATAAATGACATTTTAGTGACAAAATTATAGTAATATCTTATCTAAATTTTGTATAATTAGGTCTACAATGAAAAATATCTGTTTTGACTTTTTACGGAAAAAGCCGAAAAATTAGCCGATTACCGAAAAACTGCCTATTCGATTTTCGAAGGGTTACAATCTTCCCCCCTTAAAGAAATTCGGTCCCCGAATTTAGAATTTAACTACGCGTACCTTCAAAAAGATGGGGATATATCTTCCTCATCTCGACCTCGGTCTCCCAGGTGACCTCCTCGCTGTTCGGGCCACGCCAAAGGACTTTGACAGACGGTATGACCTTCAACCTCAATTTCTTCACCTGCCGATCTAAGATGACCACCGACTGCTCGGTGAAAGAAAGATCATGCTCTAACTGGACCGTCTGGTGCTGAATCGCCTGGGAAGGATCATGAAGGTACTTGCGGAGCATCGAGACATGGAATACGGGGTGAACATCGGGGAAGCTGGGCGGAAGAGCTAACCGATAAGCGACTGAACCAACATGTTCTAGGATCTCGAAAGGACCAACATATCTAGGACTCAGTTTCCCTTTCCGCCCAAATCTCATCACACCTTTCATCGGAGAGACCTTCAGGAAAACATGATCGCCAACAGCGAACTCGAGTCGGCGACGACGCCTGTCAGCATAAGATTTCTGCTTGCTCTGTGCCGCTCTCATCCTGTCCCGAATCAGCTGTATTTTCTCGGTCGTCTCCTGTATGATCTGCGGCCCCAAAATACTGCTCTCCCTGAGCTCTGTCCAACATACCGGCGATCGACATCTCCTCCCATATAAAGCCTCGAAAGGTGCTATCTGAATAGTCTCCTGAAAGCTATTATTGTAGGAAAACTCGATCAAAGGCAAATGACGATCCCAGCTACCACCAAAATCTAAAACACAAGCTCTGAGCATGTCCTCAAGAGTCTGAATCGTACGCTCCGACTGACCGTCAGTCTGAGGATGAAAGGCTATGCTAAAACTCAATCGGGTGCCCAAAGCTTCCTGGAGTTTCTGCCACAATCGGCTGGTAAACTGGGTGCCACGGTCGGACACGATGCAAGTCGGAACACCATGCAGTCGCACTATCTCATCAATATAAACCTGGGCGTACTGAGAAAATCCAAAAGTGGTCTTCACTGACAGAAAGTGAGCCGCTTTCGTCAGTCGATCAACAATCACCCAGATAGAGTCGTACCCTCGACTGGTCCTGGGTAGACCCACCACGAAGTCCATGGAGACCTGCTCCCACTTCCACTCAGGGATGGGCAAAGGCTGTAACTCGCCGGCTGGCCTCTGGTGCTCGGCCTTGACTTGCTGACAAGTCAGGCATCTCGACACAAAATCTGTAACATCCTTCTTCATCCCGTCCCACCAGTAAACCTCTCTCAAATCACGGTACATCTTGGTGGAACCTGGATGCACACTGTATACGGATCTATGTGCCTCCTCGAGAATATCACGCCTCAGTCCCTCTGAATCTGGCACACACAGTCGAGTCCCAAATCGAATTATCCCCTGATCATCAATCACGAACACAGAAACTCTGCCCTGCCGAATCTGCTCAATAATCTCTAAGATACGGGCATCGCCGGACTGTGCCTCGCGAATACGGTCAAGTAACTGTGGGCGTGCTCTGAAATGGGCCTGCTGTCCTCCTGTAGGAGTAAACTCGAACTGCACTCTGCTATCACATAAAACCTGCCAATCTGCCGTCGACTGCATCTGTACTGCGCTCAAACAAGATAGGCTACCTCCGGGCCTCCTACTCAAAGCATCTGCCACTACATTCGCCTTGCCCGGATGGTATAGAATCTCGCAGTCATAATCTTTCACCAACTCCATCCAACGGCGCTGTCTCAGGTTCAGGTCTCGCTGCTGGAAGATATACTTCAAACTCTTGTGGTCAGTGAATATCTGGCACGACTCACCGTATAGGTAATGTCTCCAGATCTTGAGTGCAAACACCACTGCAGCCATCTCTAAATCATGGGTGGGGTAGTTCTGTTCGTGCTTCCTCAGCTGCCGAGAAGCATACGCGATAACTCTGTCGTGCTGCATCAATACACATCCCAGCCCCACTCTAGAAGCATCACAATATACCACGAACCCGCCTGATCCTGAAGGCAATGCTAACACTGGTGCAGTAGTCAGACGAGTCTTCAACCGCTGGAAGCTATCCTCACATGCCTGGGTCCAATCAAAAGGAACCCCCTTCCGGGTCAACCCGGTCAATGGTGCAACAATGCGGGAGAAATCCTGGACGAAACGTCGATAATAGCCGGCCAGACCTAGAAAGCTGCGAACCTCTGTGACTGATACCGGTCTAGGCCAACGCTGAACTGCCTCGATCTTCTTCGGGTCCACGCAAATACCATCTCTCGTCACCACATGACCCAAGAAGTCGACACTGTCTAGCCAGAATGCGCACTTGGAGAATTTGGCGAACAGCTGATGCTCCCTCAAAGTCTGCAATGTGATACGTAAGTGCTGCTCATGCTCCTCCCGGCTCCGAGAATAAACCAAGATGTCGTCAATGAACACAATGATGAACTGATCAAGATACGGCCTGAATACGCGGTTCATCAAATCCATAAAAGCTGCCGGGGCATTGGTGAGCCCGAACGACATCACCAAGAACTCATAATGACCATATCGAGTACGGAAAGCTGTCTTCGGAATATCCTCCTTCCGAACCCGCAACTGGTGATAACCTGATCGTAAGTCAACCTTCGAGAAGAACCCTGCACCCTGGAGCTGATCGAATAAGTCATCAATGCGGGGTAGGGGATACCTGTTCCGCACAGTAACCCGGTTCAGCTGACGATAATCAATGCATAAACGCATACTTCCGTCCTTCTTCTTAACAAATAAGACGGGAGCACCCCAAGGTGACACACTCGGTCGGATAAGCCCTTTGTCCAGCAAGTCCTGTAACTGATCCTTTAGCTCTCTCAGCTCCGCCGGGGCCATCCGATAAGGAGGTATAGAGATAGGCCCCGTGCCAGGGATCAAGTTAATACAGAACTCAATCTCGCGCTCTGGTGGCAGACCAGGCAGCTCGTCAGGGAATACATCAGGAAACTCTCTCACAACAGGGACCTGGTCCAACGGAACCTCTGTGGAGCTAGTATCACAAACATAAGCTAAGAATCCCTGACACCCTTTCCTTAAGAGCTGACCAGCGCGAAGAGAAGAAATCAAGCTGGGAAGGGTAGCACTACGATCTCCCTGAATAATAAGAACCGGCTCACCAGGAAAACTGAATCTGACTGCTTTTTCACGGCAGTCCACAGATGCATAACAGGTGGCTAGCGAGTCCATACCAAGAAGAACGTCAAAGTCTAGCATATCGAGGAGAATCAAATCTACTGAAGAATCTCTCTCCCCAATACGAACGGAACAAGATCGGTACACAAAACGGGCAACAAAAGACTCGCCTACCGGGGTAATAACGACAAGCGGCTAATCTAACGGAGAAGACTCTCGGCCCAACCTCGGTGCAAAATACGTGGAAACATAGGAATGTGTGGAGCCTGGATCAAATAATACCCGTGCATCAAAGGAACATACTGGTAGAGTACCCGTCAAGACGGCATTGGATGCCTGTGCATCCTGAGGAGTCAATGCGAACACTTGGGCCTGTCCACCACTAATAGCTGGCTGTCCTCTGCCTCTACCTCGGCCTCTGCCTCTGCCTCTGTCGCCTCGTCCTCTCTGAACCGGACCGCCACGCCCATGGCCTCTAGAAGCATCTGGCTGGCGTGAAGCATCATCAGGAGTAGGAAGTAAAGCTCTCTGAGAAGGTGGTGAGGGTGGTAAGGTCACATGCGGGACTGTCGTCGCGCCCGGACGTCCCATGGTACAGTCTCTGATACGGTGGTACTGACTCCCGCACCGAAAACATCCTGGAGACGACTGCTGGGTCTGTGGATATGAACCAAATAACTGACCTCGTCTCAATCCTCCGCCTCCGCCATCTCCCGGAAAGAATCTATCACGACGTCTGCCCATCTGCCGCTGAGCTGGCGTATCAGTACGGATCCTCTTCGGCCCAGAAACGACCGGAGTCTCAGAAATACGCTCCTCCAAAAGTAAGGCTGCATCCATCGCGGCAGCGTATGTATCAAAGTGCTGGGTGCCGATGGCAAGGAATAGCTGTGTATCAAGCCCTCGCACAAACCTCCTTATTCTCTTCTCTTCTGTGTCGACTAGGTACGGAGCATATCGAGACAACTGGGTAAACTGTATATCATACTCCGACACTGTCATCCCAGGAGTCTTGCGCAAAGACTCAAAACTACGGGCTCGAGCATCTCGGACACTCTCCGGAAGAAAACGGGCAAGAAATGCAGCTGTAAACTCATCCCAAGTCATAGAAGGCAGACCTGCAGCTCGGCCTCTCTCTACTGAGTCGTACCATGTCTGGGCAAGACCCTCCAGACGAAAACTCGCAAACTCCACCAATCTATCCTCAGAACACCTCAACGAACGGCCAATCCGTGCCATCCTATCGAGAAATGTCTGTGGGGCCTCTGTCGCATCTGTACCGGTAAAAGCTGGAGGTCTCAATCTCATGAACTCCTGTAGTGAAACAGGAATAGTCTCCGTAGTAGCAGCAGGAGTGACCATCTGTGCAGCAGGTACGATCGTGGTCTGTGCGGTGGAAGGAACGTCCTCGGATCTCTGTGCCCGGCTAGACTCAACTAAAGATCCCATCATCTGCCGCAACTCTTGCATGCCGGCCTCTAATCTGGCAATACGGTCAGGATAAGGCGGATCAGTATGACCCTGAGGGGTAGGTGTATCCTCCCGCTCGATCCTCGCCTCAGACGGGCCTGCCCGAATCTCATCCCTAGCGGCAGCCCGCTGAGCTCTCGTAGTCTTTGGCGGCATCGAAGCTGGAATAAGAAACAGGACTGATAAGATCATTGCAATTGAATCAAGGAATGCAAGGAATCAAGAAAGGAAATACAAGCAATTATGTCCTAAGGTTACTTAGGCGGAGTACCGTATCGTAAGTATGCCGCGGATCATACCCACGCTACGCCACTCTGCTTAAGTCACCTACTCCATCTACCAAGGTCGTCCTACACTCAGAAAGGTAAAACCTACGCTCTGATACCAACTTTGTCATGACCTGAAAGTACGGAACGTGACTGGCACTTAGATTACGAGACGTCTAAAGGCGTACCGTAACCTAAGTCAGCCAAAGCCCAGAAATCTAACCCAAAATCAAAAGAGAGTGAAGGAAAAACCTTGAATGAAAACGGTTTTTTTTTTTAAATCAAATAAGTTGCATAAAATCCCTTTTTAAAACATCAAAAATTCCCAAAAATTTCGGCAGAGTCTCCCCTGTATTTTCTATCCCCCAAAATGGGTACAACAAGATAATAAACCTGTAATCATAAAAATGGCATCCCCAAGCGGGAGCTAGCTCTTCGCCCAAGGCGGATCACAACCACATGCAATATAATAGTAATATCAAGAGAAGAACATAAGGAAACGCAAAATACCAGAAAACACACGTCGGCTCAAGTGAGCTCGACCCAAAAGAACCACAAATATACAGTCTCTCAGTCTCATCACTAGGTCGCATATACAAAACAACTGGTAGATGGAGAATACTAGATACAATGATAAAGCAAAAAGAAATAAAGTATACTCGCAACCCACCTACGGGCGATGTCGCGAGTCTGAGCAAAAGGAACTGATGACAAGATAGCCCGCCGCTACAAGACTGACGGGTCCGACCGGCAAGACACTGTGGCACAACGGGGGTGAGTTGCCAGCTCGTGAGTAAATATAACATCTAATAAGGCAATCGTAAGAATGCACGCAATGCACCACAACATGCATGTCCATATGTGCTATAATAAGTCTAGTATGCATGCACATGTATGCAATATCTTTTCTAACTCTTTAAGTGTTTTAACTGTTAAAGTTACTGCATTCTTAACTTTTAGAAAACGAATGTCGGCATAATAGATAAATATCATCAAGAAATCCTCAGAAAACCCGTGTCAAGCATCGACACCAAATAGGAATCATATCTGTCTCAATGTCGGGCTCCGTCAGTCCGGATCGGCCCATATCATAAATCTCACGACTACGGTCGGTATCCTCCGGATATCCGCCGCGCCAGACATCACCGGTAGGTAGTCTTCCCCTGCCAGGCTCATCGTCTACAACTCGATCTTCTTGCTCCGGGGTACCATACCGGGCCCACAATGTACCCGAGACGGTTCCTCCACTCCTCGAATCGGGTCTCGAAATCCAACAGAAAACATGAAAACTCATGGTGGACGACACATACATCACGAGAAAACCGCAACTTTGTTTTAAAAATGATAAATACAAGCTTTTGTTAAATTCTTGCTGTTTTCCCCAAAAATCCAGAAATCGCCGCAAAACTGAAATCCTCAAGAAATCATAATGTCCACATGTTATATATGATAAGTGTCTATGATATCAATGTATATGATGTGAGAGTTTGGCTAGAAATCTATGTAAATATGATAGTAATGCGAGGTATATGCGTGCGATACAATCTCAAATATCATGCATGAATGCAATGGCGTTACTAAGCTAAACAGGTTTTTATAGTGCACGTGGCATGGCAAATACCAAAGGCGTGTGTGTCACATGAATAGTGCGCGTGCAATAGATGCCAATGGTAAGGTGTTCGTGTCCTACGAAATGATATCGCATATGTATTTATGAATGTCATATGAATGTCCATGCAATCTAGTATAGGGTTAGCTGTAAGGGTATGCAATGTACATAAATGGATAGGCTAGCTAACAATATAATTATTGCATAAAGTAGGGTAATCCTAACTAAGGGGGGGGGGGCGCCTCACGCCATCCAGACGATTCCCCCGTAGATGAATATATCTACTCACCAGAAATCCCCGCTAATCTGATCCGGCCACCGCTTTGCCTTTGCGCGCCGTGTCCGATGTTTCTCCGACCGATCCTATATTTGCACAATACCAAGCATAAGGTTACAACACCTAAAACGATGCAAGTCACTATATACAATTATCGACGCTCTCAATTTAATCATAGCACGCCCTCGGTGCGCGGGAAAACGCACGAAAATCGCTAATTTTTAGCTAAAATCGTCATTTCGGGGAAATCGACAAAACTAAAACCCGGCTAGACAAAACCCCGCGTTCACGCATTCTAATAATCCTATACGAAGCTAATAATATTGCTAACCTAATGCAAATTGAACGCATTCTATTTTCTACGAAAATCTAGTAAGCGATTTTCTTACCGATTCGCTACAAACATCGAAATTTATCGATTCAGCAAGCACATAATTACACCATTAACCATTCTAATCAATTAGAAACCCAAAGCCCTAATTTAACTCTAACCCTATGCTTCAAACCCTAATCCATAATCAAATCCCTTACTTGAATTTTCAAAACTAACCATTTCAATGAAATTAATCATTTTAAAATACTAAACTAGCTTAATTAAACTACAAATTAACAACTAGTTTAGGATTATACCTCCCAAGTGAACCCCAACTTGCCCTTGCCCTTGAAAGAACCCTCTTTTCACCTTGTTTTGAAACAATTTAGGGTTTGAGAAGAGGTGGAAAAGGATTTAGGTTTGAATTAGTGAAGAAAAGTGTGTATTTTGTGGATTTTGTTGATTTTTTTTTGCAAGAATTTGAAGCAAGAAAGAGAGGGGGAAATGGAGGTTCCCTGCTGATTGAGCTCGACCTGAGCAAGAGGGGGAGTGAAGGGAAGAGTTGTGTGGAAAATTCTACACAAAAAGTTATCATTTAAGGTCAATTAATGCATATCACATCAAATTTTACATAAAAAACCCCATTTTCATCATTTTTTTCATAATTTTCAAACCCTAAAACTAAAATCTTATAAAGTTATGTTACAATTTATTAACACTCTATTTTAGCTTATAAAGACTCCTAATTAAGAAATTTACCTAATTAAATTTGTATTTATCCCTAATTAAATGTATTTAAAAAGGCTTAAAATAATAAAAAAATAATTAATTACGAATTTTTTTTTATTTAACTAGAAACTTATAAATGACATTTTAGTGACAAAATTATAGTAATATCTTATCTAAATTTTGTATAATTAGGTCTACAATGAAAAATATCTGTTTTGACTTTTTACGGAAAAAGCCGAAAAATTAGCCGATTACCGAAAAACTGCCTATTCGATTTTCGAAGGGTTACAATCTTCCCCCCTTAAAGAAATTCGGTCCCCGAATTTAGAATTTAACTACGCGTACCTTCAAAAAGATGGGGATATATCTTCCTCATCTCGACCTCGGTCTCCCAGGTGACCTCCTCGCTGTTCGGGCCACGCCAAAGGACTTTGACAGACGGTATGACCTTCGACCTCAATTTCTTCACCTGCCGATCTAAGATGACCACCGGCTGCTCGGTGAAAGAAAGATCATGCTCTAACTGGACCGTCTGGTGCTGAATCGCCTGGGAAGGATCATGAAGGTACTTGCGGAGCATCGAGACATGGAATACGGGGTGAACATCGGGGAAGCTGGGCGGAAGAGCTAACCGATAAGCGACTGAACCAACATGTTCTAGGATCTCGAAAGGACCAACATATCTAGGACTCAGTTTCCCTTTCCGCCCAAATCTCATCACACCTTTCATCGGAGAGACCTTCAGGAAAACATGATCGCCAACAGCGAACTCGAGTCGGCGACGACGCCTGTCAGCATAAGATTTCTGCTTGCTCTGTGCCGCTCTCATCCTGTCCCGAATCAGCTGTATTTTCTCGGTCGTCTCCTGTATGATCTGCGGCCCCAAAATACTGCTCTCCCTGAGCTCTGTCCAACATACCGGCGATCGACATCTCCTCCCATATAAAGCCTCGAAAGGTGCTATCTGAATAGTCTCCTGAAAGCTATTATTGTAGGAAAACTCGATCAAAGGCAAATGACGATCCCAGCTACCACCAAAATCTAAAACACAAGCTCTGAGCATGTCCTCAAGAGTCTGAATCGTACGCTCCGACTGACCGTCAGTCTGAGGATGAAAGGCTGTGCTAAAACTCAATCGGGTGCCCAAAGCTTCCTGGAGTTTCTGCCACAATCGGCTGGTAAACTGGGTGCCACGGTCGGACACGATGCAAGTCGGAACACCATGCAGTCGCACTATCTCATCAATATAAACCTGGGCGTACTGAGAAAATCCAAAAGTGGTCTTCACTGGCAGAAAGTGAGCCGCTTTCGTCAGTCGATCAACAATCACCCAGATAGAGTCGTACCCTCGACTGGTCCTGGGTAGACCCACCACGAAGTCCATGGAGACCTGCTCCCACTTCCACTCAGGGATGGGCAAAGGCTGTAACTCGCCGGCTGGCCTCTGGTGCTCGGCCTTGACTTGCTGACAAGTCAGGCATCTCGACACAAAATCTGTAACATCCTTCTTCATCCTGTCCCACCAGTAAACCTCTCTCAAATCACGGTACATCTTGGTGGAACCTGGATGCACACTGTATACGGATCTATGTGCCTCCTCGAGAATATCACGCCTCATTCCCTCTGAATCTGGCACACACAGTCGAGTCCCAAATCGAAGTATCCCCTGATCATCAATCATGAACACAGAAACTCTGCCCTGCCGAATCTGCTCAATAATCTCTAAGATACGGGCATCGCCGGACTGTGCCTCGCGAATACGGTCAAGTAACTGTGGGCGTGCTCTGAAATGGGCCAGCTGTCCTCCTGTAGTAGTAAACTCGAACTGCACTCTGCTATCACATAAAACCTGCCAATCTGCCGTCGACTGCATCTGTACTGCGCTCAAACAAGATAGGCTACCTCCGGGCCTCCTACTCAAAGCATCTGCCACTACATTCGCCTTGCCCGGATGGTATAGAATCTCGCAGTCATAATCTTTCACCAACTCCATCCAACGACACTGTCTCAGGTTCAGGTCTCGCTGCTGGAAGATATACTTCAAACTCTTGTGGTCAGTGAATATCTGGCACGACTCACCGTATAGGTAATGTCTCCAGATCTTGAGTGCAAACACCACTGCAGCCATCTCTAAATCATGGGTGGGGTAGTTCTGTTCGTGCTTCCTCAGCTGCCGAGAAGCATACGCGATAACTCTGTCGTGCTGCATCAATACACATCCCAGCCCCACTCTAGAAGCATCACAATATACCACGAACCCGCCTGATCCTGAAGGCAATGCTAACACTGGTGCAGTAGTCAGACGAGTCTTCAACCGCTGGAAGCTATCCTCACATGCCTGGGTCCAATCAAAAGGAACCCCCTTCCGGGTCAACCCGGTCAATGGTGCAACAATGCGGGAGAAATCCTGGACGAAACGTCGATAATAGCCGGCCAGACCTAGAAAGCTGCGAACCTCTGTGACTGATACCGGTCTAGGCCAACGCTGAACTGCCTCGATCTTCTTCGGGTCCACGCAAATACCATCTCTCGTCACCACATGACCCAAGAAGTCGACACTGTCTAGCCAGAATGCGCACTTGGAGAATTTGGCGAACAGCTGATGCTCCCTCAAAGTCTGCAATGTGATACGTAAGTGCTGCTCATGCTCCTCCCGGCTCCGAGAATAAACCAAGATGTCGTCAATGAACACAATGATGAACTGATCAAGATACGGCCTGAATACGCGGTTCATCAAATCCATAAAAGCTGCCGGGGCATTGGTGAGCCCGAACGACATCACCAAGAACTCATAATGACCATATCGAGTACGGAAAGCTGTCTTCGGAATATCCTCCTTCCGAACCCGCAACTGGTGATAACCTGATCGTAAGTCAACCTTTGAGAAGAACCCTGCACCCTGGAGCTGATCGAATAAGTCATCAATGCGGGGTAGGGGATACCTGTTCCGCACAGTAACCCGGTTCAGCTGACGATAATCAATGCATAAACGCATACTTCCGTCCTTCTTCTTAACAAATAAGACGGGAGCACCCCAAGGTGACACACTCGGTCGGATAAGCCCTTTGTCCAGCAAGTCCTGTAACTGATCCTTTAGCTCTCTCAGCTCCGCCGGGGCCATCCGATAAGGAGGTATAGAGATAGGCCCCGTGCCAGGGATCAAGTCAATACAGAACTCAATCTCGCGCTCTGGTGGCAGACCAGGCAGCTCGTCAGGGAATACATCAGGAAACTCTCTCACAACAGGGACCTGGTCCAACGGAACCTCTGTGGAGCTAGTATCACAAACATAAGCTAAGAATCCCTGACACCCTTTCCTTAAGAGCTGACCAGCGCGAAGAGAAGAAATCAAGCTGGGAAGGGTAGCACTACGATCTCCTTGAATAATAAGAACCGGCTCACCAGGAAAACTGAATCTGACTGCTTTTTCACGGCAGTCCACAGATGCATAACAGGTGGCTAGCCAGTCCATACCAAGAAGAACGTCAAAGTCTAGCATATCGAGGAGAATCAAATCTACTGAAGAATCTCTCTCCCCGATACGAACGGAACAAGATCGGTACACAAAACGGGCAACAAAAGACTCGCCTACCGGGGTAATAACGACAAGCGGTTGATCTAACGGAGAAGACTCTCGGCCCAACCTCGGTGCAAAATACGTGGAAACATAGGAATGTGTGGAGCCTGGATCAAATAATACCCGTGCATCAAAGGAACATACTGGTAGAGTACCCGTCAAGACGGCATTGGATGCCTGTGCATCCTGAGGAGTCAATGCGAACACTTGGGCCTGTCCACCACTAATAGCTGGCTGTCCTCTGCCTCTACCTCGGCCTCTGCCTCTGCCTCTGTCGCCTCGTCCTCTCTGAACCGGACCGCCACGCCCACGGCCTCTAGAAGCATCTGGCTGGCGTGAAGCATCATCAGGAGTAGGAAGTAAAGCTCTCTGAGAAGGTGGTGAGGGTGGTAAGGTCACATGCGGGACTGTCGTCGCGCCCGGACGTCCCATGGTACAGTCTCTGATACGGTGGTACTGACTCCCGCACCGAAAACATCCTGGAGACGACTGCTGGGTCTGTGGATATGAACCAAATAACTGACCTCGTCTCAATCCTCCGCCTCCGCCATCTCCCGGAAAGAATCTATCACGACGTCTGCCCATCTGCCGCTGAGCTGGCGTATCAGTACGGATCCTCTTCGGCCCAGAAACGACCGGAGTCTCAGAAATACGCTCCTCCAAAAGTAAGGCTGCATCCATCGCGGCAGCGTATGTATCAAAGTGCTGGGTGCCGATGGCAAGGAATAGCTGTGTATCAAGCCCTCGCACAAACCTCCTTATTCTCTTCTCTTCTGTGTCGACTAGGTACGGAGCATATCGAGACAACTGGGTAAACTGTATATCATACTCCGACACTGTCATCCCAGGAGTCTTGCGCAAAGACTCAAAACTACGGGCTCGAGCATCTCGGACACTCTCCGGAAGAAAACGGGCAAGAAATGCAGCTGTAAACTCATCCCAAGTCATAGAAGGCAGACCTGCAGCTCGGCCTCTCTCTACTGAGTCGTACCATGTCTGGGCAAGACCCTCCAGACGAAAACTCGCAAACTCCACCAATCTATCCTCAGAACACCTCAACGAACGGCCAATCCGTGCCATCCTATCGAGAAATGTCTGTGGGTCCTCTGTCGCATCTGTACCGGTAAAAGCTGGAGGTCTCAATCTCATGAACTCCTGTAGTGAAACAGGAATAGTCTCCGTAGTAGCAGCAGGAGTGACCATCTGTGCAGCAGGTACGATCGTGGTCTGTGCGGTGGAAGGAACGTCCTCGGATCTCTGTGCCCGGCTAGACTCAACTAAAGATCCCATCATCTGCCGCAACTCTTGCATGCCGGCCTCTAATCTGGCAATACGGTCAGGATAAGGCGGATCAGTATGACCCTGAGGGGTAGGTGTATCCTCCCGCTCGATCCTCGCCTCAGACGGGCCTGCCCGAATCTCATCCCTAGCGGCAGCCCGCTGAGCTCTCGTAGTCTTTGGCGGCATCGAAGCTGGAATAAGAAACAGGACTGATAAGATCATTGCAATTGAATCAAGGAATGCAAGGAATCAAGAAAGGAAATACAAGCAATTATGTCCTAAGGTTACTTAGGCGGAGTACCGTATCGTAAGTATGCCGCGGATCATACCCACGCTACGCCACTCTGCTTAAGTCACCTACTCCATCTACCAAGGTCGTCCTACACTCAGAAAGGTAAAACCTACGCTCTGATACCAACTTTGTCACGACCCGAAAGTACGGAACGTGACTGGCACTTAGATTACGAGACGTCTAAAGGCGTACCGTAACCTAAGTCAGCCAAAGCCCAGAAATCTAACCCAAAATCAAAAGAGAGTGAAGGAAAAACCTTGAATGAAAACGGTTTTTTTTTTAAATCAAATAAGTTGCATAAAATCCCTTTTTAAAACATCAAAAATTCCCAAAAATTTCGGCAGAGTCTCCCCTGTATTTTCTATCCCCCAAAATGGGTACAACAAGATAATAAACCTGTAATCATAAAAATGGCATCCCCAAGCGGGAGCTAGCTCTTCGCCCAAGGCGGATCACAACCACATGCAATATAATAGTAATATCAAGAGAAGAACATAAGGAAACGCAAAATACCAGAAAACACACGTCGGCTCAAGTGAGCTCGACCCAAAAGAACCACAAATATACAGTCTCTCAGTCTCATCACTAGGTCGCATATACAAAACAACTGGTAGATGGAGAATACTAGATACAATGATAAAGCAAAAAGAAATAAAGTATATTCGCAACCCACCTACGGGCGATGTCGCGAGTCTGAGCAAAAGGAACTGATGACAAGATAGCCCGCCACTACAAGACTGACGGGTCCAACGTGCAAGACACTATGGCACAACGGGGGTGAGTTGCCAGTTCGTGAGTAAATATAACATCTAATAAGGCAATCGTAAGAATGCACACAATGCACCACAACATGCATGTCCATATGTGCTATAATAAGTCTAGTATGCATGCACATGTATGCAATATCTTTTCTAACTCTTTAAGTGTTTTAACTATTAAAGTTACTGCATTCTTAACTTTTAGAAAACGAATGTCGGCATAATAGCTAAATATCATCAAGAAATCCTCAGAAAACCCGTGTCAAGCATCGACACCAAATAGGAATCATATCTGTCTCAATGTCGGGCTCCGTCAGTCCGGATCGGCCCATATCATAAATCTCACGACTACGGTCGGTATCCTCCGGATATCCGCCGCGCCAGACATCACCGGTAGGTAGTCTTCCCCTGCCAGGCTCATCGTCTACAACTCGATCTTCTTGCCCCGGGGTACCATACCGGGCCCACCATGTACCCGAGACGGTTCCTCCACTCCTCGAATCGGGTCTCGAAATCCAACAGAAAACATGAAAACTCATGGTGGACGACACATACATCACGAGAAAACCGCAACTTTGTTTTAAAAATGATAAATACAAGCTTTTGTTAAATTCTTGCGGTTTTCCCCAAAAATCCAGAAATCGCCGCAAAACTGAAATCCTCAAGAAATCATAATGTCCACATGTTATATATGATAAGTTTCTATGATATCAATGTATATGATGTGAGAGTTTGGCTAGAAATCTATGTAAATATGATAGTAATGCGAGGTATATGCGTGCGATACAATCTCAAATATCATGCATGAATGCAATGGCGTTACTAAGCTAAACAGGTTTTTATAGTGCACGTGGCATGGCAAATACCAAAGGCATGTGTGTCACATGAATAGTGCGCGTGCAATAGATGCCAATGGTAAGGTGTTCGTGTCCTACGAAATGATATCGCATATGTATATATGAATGTCATATGAATGTCCATGCAATCTAGTATAGGGTTAGCTGTAAGGGTATGCAATGTACATAAATGGATAGGCTAGCTAACAATATAATTATTGCATAAAGTAGGGTAATCCTAACTAAGGGAGGGCGCCTCACGCCATCCAGACGATTCCCCCGTAGATGAATATATCTACTCACCAGAAATCCCCGCTAATCTGATCCGGCCACCGCTTTGCCTTTGCGCGCCGTGTCCGATGTTTCTCCGACCGATCCTATATTTGCACAATACCAAGCATAAGGTTACAACACCTAAAACGATGCAAGTCACTATATACAATTATCGACGCTCTCAATTTAATCATAGCACGCCCTCGGTGCGCGGGAAAACGCACGAAAATCGCTAATTTTTAGCTAAAATCGTCATTTCGGGGAAATCGACAAAACTAAAACCCGGCTAGACAAAACCCCGCATTCACGCATTCTAATAATCCTATACGAAGCTAATAATATTGCTAACCTAATGCAAATTGAACGCATTCTATTTTCTACGAAAATCTAGTAAGCGATTTTCTTACCGATTCGCTACAAACATCGAAATTTATCGATTTAGCAAGCACATAATTACACCATTAACCATTCTAATCAATTAGAAACCCAAAGCCCTAATTTAACTCTAACCCTATGCTTCAAACCCTAATCCATAATCAAATCCCTTACTTGAATTTTCAAAACTAACCATTTCAATGAAATTAATCATTTTAAAATACTAAACTAGCTTAATTAAACTACAAATTAACAACTAGTTTAGGATTATACCTCCCAAGTGAACCCCAACTTGCACTTGTCCTTGAAAGAACCCTCTTTTCACCTTGTTTTGAAACAATTTAGGGTTTGAGAAGAGGTGGAAAAGGATTTAGGTTTGAATTAGTGAAGAAAAGTGTGTATTTTGTGGATTTTGTTGATTTTTTTTTGCAAGAATTTGAAGCAAGAAAGAGAGGGGGAAATGGAGGTTCCCTGCTGATTGAGCTCGACCTGAGCAAGAGGGGGAGTGAAGGGAAGAGTTGTGTGGAAAATTCTACACAAAAAGTTATCATTTAAGGTCAATTAATGCATATCACATCAAATTTTACATAAAAAACCCCATTTTCATCATTTTTTTCATAATTTTCAAACCCTAAAACTAAAATCTTATAAAGTTATGTTACAATTTATTAACACTCTATTTTAGCTTATAAAGACTCCTAATTAAGAAATTTACCTAATTAAATTTGTATTTATCCCTAATTAAATGTATTTAAAAAGGCTTAAAATAATAAAAAAATAATTAATTACGAATTTTTTTTTATTTAACTAGAAACTTATAAATGACATTTTAGTGACAAAATTATAGTAATATGTTATCTAAATTTTGTATAATTAGGTCTACAATGAAAAATATCTGTTTTGACATTTTACGGAAAAAGCCGAAAAATTAGCCGATTACCGAAAAACTGCCTATTCGATTTTCGAAGGGTTACATAAGTCGTGTTCCACAGGACCAGGATTTTCTCTGGATACTTCCCACGGGGTCAGGATTGATGTTCATACCATAATATTGTATTATTATATTCCCCATTCTTATTTGTTTTATAAATAAACAGGTGTTTTTGACACATGTCTGCTACATATTACAGGTTACATGTTCTTGGATCTAAAATAGTGAAAAAGATAAAAGACGATGCAAAAGTGAGACTACAACCAGCAAACAGAAGGATTTTGATAAAGCCGACACAAAGATCAGTACAAAGAAATGCAAGGTCCAAGATTACAAAGAGAACGGTTAAAAGTCCACTGCAATTGTTTACTGGAGATCTGGAAGAAACATATAAGCTATTTTAATAAAAGAACCAAAGAATAAGGAAGCCCAGAAAGCCCAAAGTCAACAGAAGAAAAATGAAGACATAAACACTCCATTGGGCCGCGGAACCGCGGCCTAACCCCTGTTGCGGCCGCGGATCCATGGCAGTCCAGAGCCCATGATGGAAATATTTTTTTGCCAATGCTTGGAATCTACTCTGACTAGGTCTACTTATGGGTATTTTGGTAACTGCAGACATGCGGGTCAATTGTAACCTAGGGTTTCTATGTCTTATAAATAGAAGCCCAAATCATTGTATTCTTTTCATGCCTCCCTATGCCTCTTTTTATCAATAAAATTTAGATTTCTTTTGGAGAGCATCGATGCCTCTTTTCATTTCAGAAATTCAGATCTGACAAGTCTTGTGTTGATATTTGGAGAGAGCCATCTGTAAAGTAAGTAGGTAATTTCAATTCTTGCCCTAGGTAATTTTTTATTCTCTGCCCTAGATTAAATTTAATTCCTTGCCCTAGTTAGATAGTTAGATCCTTAATTCAATTGCCCTAGATTAATTTAGTTTTTAGATTTAATTAATCCATTCACACCGTTTGGAATTAACTCGTAAGAGCGATTAGGAAATTCACAACATCCCTGTGGACCGACCCGTACTCACCGGCTAGCTATCAAGCGACGCCGTTCTTGATTGTGGTTAATAGATAGTTTTTGAGATCAATCAAATGGCGCCGTTACTGGGGATGGGGTGTTATTTCCTTTTTGCAATTTCGGGTTAATCAAAATTAAAAAAATCATAAAAATCTGAAAAATCAAAAAAATATAAAAATATATCATCTGTTATTTTTGGGAAGGGTATTTTTGTGTGAATTTTGCAAGATCTACAAACAAATTCGGATCTGGAAATCTACAGAGATCAAAACAGTAAATATCAAATCCGAACAAACAGAAGATCACAACAACCGAGGAACAGAAGAAATTTAGAGGACCAAGTCTACAAGTCAACCGCGGAGATCTGGTGACAAAAAAAACAAAACTGTTGAACCGTCCAACTGGCCGCGGAACCGCCGCGCGACCCCCCTTTTGGCCGCGGAACCGCCGCGGCCTGGTCGATTCAGGGCTTGGAAAAAAAAACTTAGTAAGTCTTCCGATCTCCTCCTCTGCAAATCTTGATATATCTTCTGTAAAATCTTCTGCAAGATTCTTTGCGCTTAAAAAATCTTCCCCCTTATAATAACAAATCTTGTGCAGGATTCTTTGAGCCGCGTATAAAATAAAAAGATTTGATTGCAAGTGATTTACTGTTTTGCATATCTTTAATCGGATTTTAAGGCGCTTTTGACCAATTCAGATTGGGTGGGGATTTCATCACCCTTCACAGGACCCCAGAAATCACATAAGGCATTTGCATTGACCATATCTTAATTAAAAAATACTAGACTCAGCCCTAAAGACTTCGAGCTCAATAGGACAGAGGACTAGTTATAGGCATCGGTCATTTATCCTAACTTGACTTTGCGGTGTCTAGGCAAGTGTGTCTAAGGTAAGTGGTTACTTAATTAGGATCGCTACTTGTAGCGGGGAGCCTCCCACTCACCTGGCACTTACCTGGCCGCAATTGGCGGTGAAGAGGCGGTTTGAGGTCCTATTTCTAGCCCTTTGGAACAGTTAGGAGATGTCTAGCTGACCTAGGTGACCCTAGATCTAGGCCTGATTGTGCATTTTTGGTTGATCAAAAGTGTGTCTCAGCCCTTTATCGAAATTTTTTTTTTTGCAAAAAGTTCCAAACAAATAAAAAAAAAGGAAAAAGGAAAAATCTTTTATAAAAACTTGCAAAATTTTGCCGCTAAGAAATCCTTGCACCACCTACCTTCTTTCTCTTCTCTTTCTTCTATCATGGGTACCCCACATCATAAATCTCTTGCCGATCTTTGGTATCCCGAACCTAACTTTGCCTCGTACGTCAATTGTTTCGGTCGATTTAAAGAAAATCCCTCCATTGCTAATTTTTTTTGAAAGATCAAATAGAAGCGTCTAGGAGAAACAGCTCGACTTTGCAACCCACTTTGTGTCAACCATGTCAACCTTCACCACCTTCGTACGTTGATACTACTTTTTCGAGTCCTGTTGTAACTCCTAAGCCGATGTCCATTGCTGAGCATATTGCTCAATCTCGTAGCCGATCTTTCACTCCTCTCCACACATCTAGTTCTAGGGGTCAACAAGTCCATTCACCTTTTTATCCAACCGTTGACCCTACTCCTGTCCAACCATCCAATTCCTACCAGTCCTACCCGACCTTCCCACCTTCACTAGATATTACCTCTACACAGCCATTTGAGAGTTTCACGTATCCAAACAGTTTTGAATCTTTTACTGAAACCCCTCCACAACCCATGTCTAGTTTGGAACAGTCGTTGGAACCTTATATTTTAGCAACAAACAAAATGACTAGGAATGTGGAAGCGTCATTGGCCGCCCTTATGTAACCTAGTGAACCGGCAGCTAGTTTCCAACTAGCTTCAAATTTTCCAATGTATGAGGAGGCGGTTGGACAGAGTGTGAATTTGAGAGGATTTCCAAATCAAACCTACCCATACCCAATTGAATCCAACAACTCCAATTTTCAAACATGTGTCCAAAATGATGAGTTGTGCGATTTTGTAGTACTTGATTTGCCAGATTATGAGGAACCCCTTTCGAGTGAAACCGCACCTAATCCGTTTGATCTTTACATCTCTAATCTAGAACCTAAATTGATAAATATCCATGCTTTTAAGGAGGTGTCAGAAAAAATTGATTTTCACTTGATTGAGGATATAGACGTCGGGAATATTTCGGATGATGAACCTGTAGATTTGATTGAAATTTTATGTCCAATTCATCATCCCGAGTCATTAGATGTTTCTCCCGAACTTCATATGCGTCCTGATTTTGATGATAATAGCATGGATGAGTTAAATATTGAGGAGAATTATGAGGATAGTATTGAGGATAATATTGAGGTTCAACCATTCTTGTTTGATGTGTCGGATTTTCTAATTCATCCTTTTGAACCTTTAACTAAATCACACTCCCTCCTTTCCATCGTTCTGACCACGCAAAAGATCACGCTTGAAGACTGTGAGCTTGAAAAAATTTCCTTTGAATCTAACACAGTTCTCACAACCGATAACACTTACGAGAGTTTCACTTTTTCGGACGATGTTGATGACTCACCGCCCGAGTTTGAGTCCTTTGAATTTTCAGATGAGCTAGTTGAACCATCAGACTCGGTTGCTTACAGTTGTTTCGAACCATTGATGGAATCTTTCAAGTTCGAGACAGTTTACTACGGTGAGAATGAGACTATCCCTAATTCACTCCCTTTCTTCCTTCCTATCGTTCCGACCGTACAAGAGACCGTTACGCTTTCATCTCCAATACTAAGTTCAGCGTACCCATGCCTTCTTGTGAATCTTGAGAGATTTGACCCCATTTCTCGACGGGTTGATAGGTTAGCACAATTGCTTTTAACACATCGGTCATCACAAATTGCGCTAATTTATTCACTCAATTTACACCCTCAAGATCGTACTCCACTTCTTTCTCTTTTCCGCCATTCTTCTCCCCCACCGAGACCGTATCCCGTTTCTACCTCCATACGGTCTCGTGTGCTTCTCATCTCTTTTCTTTCCACTTCATTCTTTCACCAACTCGACCATTACCACGATAAGATTTTTGAATGGTTGGTGCTAACCTTTGGCTTGTGTAAGGCTAAGCTTAAGTTTGGGGGGAACCTTGTTGTATATATGTATATATATTTTTTGTTTTCTTTTTCTATAAAAAAATTTCAAAACATTAAGAAAATATTAAAAAATTGTAAATAAATAAACGGGGGAGTGCTGACATTCTCAACCCTCTTGGTGTAACATGACAGTGAGGACACTGTCAAGTTTAAGTTTGGGGGTATGCTCGGTAACTCTTCTTCCTTCGCATTCATATGTACATTTTTGCATTTGCATAATTATTTTAAAATCCATAAAAATTGAAAAATTTCAAAAATTATAAAAATTAATGTATTCAATTTTGGCTTATTTGACTTGAGTTTGACAAATAGGTTAACTGGCTAGGAACAACTAGATCTTAGACTTAGTAAATTAAAAACCCTAAAAATAACCTTCCTTAAAGTTTAGCGGTAGAAAGTATATGTCTTTGTAGTTTATTTAGAAATAGGCAAATTTTGGGTTCACTTCCTGGGCTAAGTCGAAACAAAGGAAAAGTATTGATGTTCTTATCAGAGTATAAGTTTGAAAAATAGTTCCTAGCTTAAGTCTAGATTCTGAAAATGTATACCCTATAATTTGCACAATCACGCACCTTGAAACTTGGAATAATAGAGGAGATCTTGAAATGCTCTTGTCTGAAGTCCTTAGTACGAAGAAAATGAAATAAAAAAATACAAGTGTGAATAAAGAATAAAAAAAAATGAACACTGGTTTTTGTGATTACTTAAGGATGCAAAAATAGGAAAATATTTAGCGAGGGTGCTTCATCACCTAGTGCCTTAGACCAACTGGTTTGGGAGTCACTGCTAAAGCCTTAGGTGTTGCAAGACTAGGAATTACGCTCTAAAAGTGCAAACGCATTTTGTAATCGGTCGTTGGTACATCAAGAAGTATTAACGGTCGCATGAAGGATGTGTAAGCAAAATTCAATTAAAAATTCACCAATTAATAAGTGCTATGGACAAAAGGACAAGAGTATGATTGCTTGATTTGAATTTCCAAGTGTAGGGGTGATTTATACACACACGTAGGGGTATGTGATTGGAGTTTAGAAGAAAGAAAGGAGTGAAGAATAGAACTTGTATCTTTAATAGAGTTGATAAAAATTCCTAAGTGGAGATGGAACCCTAGAAGGAAAACTTAAGAAATGCCGAAAGCAAAGTAGGTCTGCATAACATATATAATCTTAAGTTAAATGATGAGGAAGTGTGAAGAATATGGGTGGATAATTTACAAGTTGAAGATAATAGAATTCCTTGTTAGAAAACCTAATTGGAGAATTACAGTCAATGGGCCGAATTGATAGGATTTTGTGGGTAGTATCCGCTGAAAACCCTTAGGAGACAACACTCCTCCTACTAGGGACACCTAGAGGTTTAACGGCTTGTTGCCCGAGCTCAGTGCAATCGCGTTTCCCTGCGAAAGTGCGGTTAGATTTTTTGTCGAGAATAAAACTAAGTTTGCTCGAGGACGAGCAAAAAATAAGTTTGGGGGTATTTGTTCATACCATAATATTGTATTATTATATCCCCATTCTTATTTGTTTTATAAATAAACAGATGCTTTTAACGCATGTCTGCTACATATTACAGGTTACAGGTTCTTGGATCTAAAACAGTGAAAAAGATAAAAGACGATGCAAAAGTGAGACTACAACCAGCAAACAGAAGGATTTTGATAAAGCCGACACAAAGATCAGTACAAGGCAACGCAAGGTCCAAGATTACAAAGCGAACGGTTAAAAGTCCACTGCAATTGTTCACCGGAGATATGGAAGAAACATATAAGCTATTTTAATAAAAGAACCAAAGAAAAAGGAAGCCCAGAAAGCCCAAAGTCAGCAGAAGAAAAATGAAGACATAAACACTCCATTGGGCCTCGGAACCGCGGCCCAACCCCTATTGCGGCCGTGGATCCGCGGCAGTCCAGAGCCCATGATGGAAATATTTTTTTGCCAATGCTTGGAATCTACTCTGACTAGGTCTACTTATGGGTATTTTGGTAACTGCAGACATGCGGGTCAATTGTAACCTAGGGTTTCTATGTCTTATAAATAGAAGCCCAAATCATTGTATTCTTTTCATGCCTCCCTATGCCTCTTTTTATCAATAAAATTTAGATTTCTTTTGGAGAGCATCGATGCCTCTTTTCATTTCAGAAATTCAGATCTGACAAGTCTTGTGTTGATATTTGGAGAGAGCCATCTGTAAAGTAAGTAGGTAATTTCAATTCTTGCCCTAGGTAATTTTTTATTCTCTGCCCTAGATTAAATTTAATTCCTTGCCCTAGTTAGATAGTTAGATCTTTAATCCAATTGCTCTAGATTAATTTAGTTTTTAGATTTAATTAATCCATTCACACCGTTTGGAATTAACTCGTAAGAGCGATTAGGAAATTCACAACATCCCTGTGGACCGACCCGTACTCACCGGCTAGATACCAAGTGACGCCGTTCTTGATTGTGGTTAATAGATAGTTTTTGAGATCAATCAATTGACATTAGCCGTGTTCCGTAAGGACCAGGATCCGCTCTGGACGCTTCCCACGGGGCGAGGATTGACATAAGCCGTGTTCCACAGGACCAGGAGAGGTTGACTTTATCCGCATTTCACGGAGTCGGGGGTTGACACTCGGTTGTCTGTGCACTGCCGAGTCATGGAATTCGGAATTGCCACGGTTCTGCTTTGCTGATGTTGCGTCTGTTGTAATGAGACGAATGTTGAGATGATCTCCAGGCTTTCTGTGAACCGTCGAGATTTGGCTCTTTTTCGAATGGAGCCTGGGGGAAAGGTATGGTTCGCTCTTTATTTGTGCCTCTGGATTGTATACAGGGATCGATGTGATCTCACCTATAGGGCAAAAAGTTTCATTTTATATATTTTTCTTTCCGCGATGCTCTATCATTTCAGCTTTTATATCGTGAAAGTTGCGATTGCCCAATCATTTCGGCTATTTTTCGCGGTGCCAATCATTTCAGCTATTAGATTTATTTACTCGCTGCTTTTTATTGCGAGTTGCCCAATCATTTCGGCTATTTTGTATGCATACATTTTTACTTGCTGATTTTGTCGCAAGTTGCCCCATCATTTTGGCTGTTTCATATGCATTTATGACTCGCTGACTTTTCGCTGCGAGTTTGGGATTTGATACCGATTTAGGCATCAGCATCGCTGCAACTGGGATATTGCCAGAAGCGAATCATCATTTGCCTTTGTCGGTTCGAACAAAGGTGGCTTAGTAAACAGGGTTAGAATCCTGTCGACTAAGGCTTTTGACTTCATGAGCCGTAAGGGTCTCATAAAGGTACTTCTCCCTACGAGTCGTGAGGATCTTTCAGGTGTGTTTTCTCCTTAAGAATTGTGAGGAGTCTTAAGTGTATGGTCCCTTATAAGTCGTAAGGATCTTAGAAGAGTGGTTTCTCCTTATAAGTCGAGAGGACTTACAAGTGTCTTTTACCATATGAGCATATCCCCAGTCTCTGGTGGGACTTTGTTAGGGAAATGTTTATTCGCGCTCGTGGATTGTATACAAGGGTCAATACTGAACCACTTGTAGGGCAGCATTGGAGGTTGTGATGGCTTAAGAACAGGTTCAGATTCCTGTAGCTTAAGGTTTTTGAATCCTATAAGCCATAAGGGTCTCAAAGGAGGGTTCTCCTTATGAGTCGTGATGATCTCGCAAGTGTAATTTCTCCTTAGGAATCGTGGGAATCCCTAAGTGTGTTGCTTCCTTGTAAGTCGTAAGGATCTCACGCAGGTGGTTTCTCCTTACAAGGTCGAGAGGACCTTGCAAGTGTCTTTTAACAAGCTTGCGCCCTTTCGGGTTTTCACAAAACTCGCCGGTAGCCCTGTTGTTTTTACTCACGGAGCCCTTTCAGGTTTTCATCCGTGCCCATTTTGCTTATGGACATACCGTTTCCTCCCTTTTTTATTATTTTTTTATTATTATTATTTTTGTGTCAGCCTTAGGATGCTGCGATCTGTAGTAGTTTATCGACGTCTCGGTCAATAGCTAGTTTTAGGACATAGTGGTCCATTGTTAGTTTAAGGACGTTTTGGTCCGAAAGCCGGCTACTACTTACAAAGTTTGTGCTTAGGAAGATAGCGATCGGACATATGCATCGTCATCTATCGTTGACCTAGGCCGTGACTCGTCAGGCGTAGTATTTTTTTAGGAAGCGACCGTTTATTGGCCTGAAAGGTCTTTCACCATGCATGTCCATGAGTAGATAGGCTCTACCCTGGTAAACTTTTTCTATGATGTACGGGCCTTCATAGTTCGGCTCGAATTTCCCCCGTTTGGCACGGTTGGGGATCATAGATCTTTTGACCACTAGCACGAGTTTGCCTTGGCGGAATGTTCTCGGCCTAATCAATCTTGTTGGCAATAGTGACCTCAAGGCAATTATCATAGTCGCAGACTTGTGATTATGATGATTGAGGCATGACCTATACCGATAAAGCAGTCTTACTCAAGATGATAGTATGCTATCTGGTTGGTCTTTATCATTATATACATGTTGATAAAGCCCATAGGATTCATGCTTGACTGCCAGCATTGTGATGACGATCACATACGTGGGAGCTGGGGGTCTATAAGCACATCCTTAAATGTCTCTAGTTGTGGGAGTATCGAGACCGGGCATCGATACTCCAATGTAGACTAGTGTATACTGATCGAGACCCCGACAAGGGACCGTGGCCAGGTCTCACAAGCCATTGGTGTTAGTATGATCACCTAAGAGAGTATACAGGTGCTCATTGGGTTATGAGTACACTGGACGGACTCGCCGGGAACCTGTTAGTTGGTATTATACCTATTGTTAGATAGCAGTTCCCAGGTGACATGTGTACAGGTTATTCTGTTGACCTGAGATCGTCATTTGTCTCGTGTGAGTTCCTACTGTGTTTTGATTACTATCCTACCAGGGCTCAAATGAGTCGTGCAAACAGGTTTTTGTTGGGTACAGTCCCGAGCCAGATGGAGGCAGTGATCGGATCGTCGGGGATTCGTCTCTCCCGGTATTGGGGGTTGATGTCGCGTTGTTTACGGATGGCCATCACCATAAATCCGTAGCCACGGTGGACGAGAATTATCGATCCAGGATCGATAGTTTCTCAGGTGGTGATGGGTTTCATACCGACACTAAATATCGCGTTGTTGGGGGTCTGACTTTATCCACCCCCTAGACTCTGAAAGGTTCCTAGGCACACTATAGAGGTCTCACAAGGCATCAACCATGCCAATTTCAAATTTTATGGGTGCCGAAAAACCCTAATACGGATCGTTGACTAGATGTTTAGGCGAAATACGAAACTAGTTAACACTTTAACTAAAGGAGAGAGGCTACAACCTTTGTAGATCCGGTTAACCACTTCCTTGGCTCCACGTAGGCATCCTCTCGCTGTCCATCTCGAATCCCGAACTCAAACGTCGTCTTCATCGGAGAATTGGGCGAACTAGGTCGTCGGCTTCGTGCCGAAGATGATCTACGTCGAGGCATCACAAGTTCAAGCTCCGACTTCACAAATTTGTGAAACTTGTGAAGAAAACACCCAAAACAATTTGGCAAGAGGTAGAGGGTGAAGAAATAGGAGGTGGGTTCACTTTAGAATTGGATTTCTCACTTTAGAACTCAAGTTGCCATTGATGGCATCAAGCTTTCTTGAAGAAGAAGATAATGAAGAAGAAGAAAGAATATGATAAGTGTTGAAATAAAAATGAAAATAAATCAATACTTATCATAAGCTAACTAAGGTTAAGTGTAGAGAATAGACCATGGTAAGTGGGAATGGTTAGGGTTAAGCATGAAGACAAATGGTCTCTTTAGTCAAAGCTTCATGAAGCTTCAACAAGCTTCATGACAAAAAGAAACCATTTTCTTTTCTTTTATCTATTTAAATAAATAAAGAATGGATAAATAAATAGATGAATAACTCAAAACCCTAACCATGGTTTAATTCTTTGCACAAACCCAAGTAAATATGTATCATCAAACATGATACAATCAAGTGCACACAAAAGCATATCACATATACAATGTGCACTTCAAGTGAGAAAATCCTTTTAAAATGAACCAATACTAGTTAATGCAAATTAATATATCAAATATATAATTATACATTAAATCATTAAATCAACACTTGATTCAATGATCCGGTCATGTCGCACATAACCGACTAGTATACAATGTATCGATTTATCGAATCAATGATTCGACAACTAGGTTATATCGCATACAACCAATCGAAACATTCATCGCGAGAATGAAATACGGTATCACATACACGCATTATTCTCGGTCCCGCACATATCTCATATGCGCTCCTATTTCGTTTCGCTTGAGACAGGAAACCTCTGTGTAGGACTCTAAAGACTCGTCAATACGCCGGTAGCAGATGATGATCATATCAAGCACCCACAAGCCGCAAGCGGTCTGCTAAACGTAACGGCCATCCAGGTATTGAGCGATCAGAAGATCAACGAGCTAGCCCGCTCACACTCCTGTGAATCCAACCAGTAACACTTACCGTACATTCCGGTCTGTTCGCCTGATATGTCGCATATCAAGTCTACGGGTGGTAAACGTCAGACCCCAATAACCGATAAGTCGTGCCGATGTGAGGCTTATAATGGCTCGAGAAACTACTGGTAACACTTACCAGCAAATCTCTGATCAGCCCTGACCAGGGACTTCCCTGTTACGGCCAATCGAGCACAGCGCAACATCAACCCCCAATACCGGGAGAGACGAAACCCCTCCTATCGCTCATTGCCTCCATGTGACTCGGGACTGTACCCAAAGACCACCGTTTTGCACGCCCTCATGGACGTGGTAAGGTGGAGATCAAAGCACAGTGGGAATCACACAAGACTCTATGACGATCTCGGGTCTACAGACTAACCTGTACAAGTGTCACCTGAGAACTGCCATCTGACGTGAGGTATAATACCATCTGGGAGTTCTCGGCGAGTCCGTCCAGTGTACCCAGTCTCCACTGAGCACCCGTATACCATCTCTGATGTCAAACACCAATGGATATGGGATCATCCATCGCCCATCTCATGGGTCGAGAGGCGTATACGCTAGTCAACACTGGTATATCGATGCCCCGTCTCGATACACCCACGACTAGGGACCTTGAAGGATGTACTTATGGACTACCATGTCCCCACTAGTATGATCTGCATCATAGTCCAGGTAGTCAAGTACACATCCTAAGGGCTTTACCAACATGTAACTGTAAGACAGTTTAAAGAGATAAGTGTACATGTTAAGATAAAGAGCAACCAGATAGCATACTATCATATCGAGCAAGAAAGTCATCTCTATATATGTCCAAGCATCCAATATAATATACAACATCTGTACAATACTGGCCTCTAGGGCATACATACAACTAACAATCTCCCACTTGCACTAGGGCCAGCTGCTGTAGTATCGCATACCGAGCATCCCGAAGAGTCTCTCAAACTGTCTCTGGGGAATGGCCTTCGTGAGTGGATCCACCGTGTTGTTCTTTGTGTCAACCCTCCTGACCTCGATCTCCCGGCGATCAACTATCTCCCGGATCAGGTGATACCGCCTCAGAATATGTCTGGATCGCTGATGGGACCTGGGTTCCTTGGCCAAAGTCACCGCTCCATTGTTATCGCAATACAAAGGTATTGGATGCTCAATGGATGGAACCACTCCAAGTTCAGTAATGAACTTCTTGATCCAGACAGCCTCTTTGGCAGCATCGTTGGCAGCGATGTATTCAGCCTCCATCGTCGAGTCTGCCACGGTTTCCTACTTGGAACTCTTCCAGCTAACCGCCCCTCCGTAAAGGGTAAAGACAAATCCCGACTGCGACTTAGAGTCGTCCTTATCACTCTGGAAGCTCGAATCGGTAAAGGACTCCACTTGGAGTTCTCCATTACCGTACACCAAGAGCATCTCTTTAGTCCTTCGTAAGTACTTGAGAATGCTCTTCACAGCTGTCCAGTGACTCTCTCCAGGATCAGCTTGATACCTGCTCACTACACTTAGTGAGTATGCTACATCGGGTCTGGTATATAGCATCGCATACATGATAGAGCCTACAGCCGAAGCATAGGGTATCCCTTGCATGCGAGCTCTCTCCAAATCAGTCTTGGGAGACATCTCTTTGGAGAGAGTGACTCCAGAGATCGTGGGCAAGTTCCCATGCTTGGATTCTTCCATACTAAACCTCTTTAGTATGGTGTCAATGTACCTGGATTGGGACAATCCCAATATCCTTTTGGATCTATCTCTATAGATCCTAATTCCCAATATGCAGGAGGCATCACCAAGATCTTTCATTGAGAATCTTTGTGATAAGAAGAGCTTGACCGATTGCAGCATAGGAATATCATTTCCTATCAAGAGTATGTCGTCCACGTACAATACGAGGAAGACAACCTTACTCTCTACGACCTTCTTGTAGATACAAGGTTCATCTGGGTTTTTGATGAAATCAAACTCTTTGATAACGACGTCAAAGCAGATGTTCCAACTCCGCGATGCTTGCCTTAATCCATAAATGGATTTAAGCAGCTTGCACACCTTCCCGCTGCTCCCACTGTCTACGAAGCCCTCTGGCTGAGTCATGTACACGCACTCTTCTAAATCACCGTTTAGAAAGGCGGTCTTAACATCCATTTGCCAGATTTCGAAATTATGATATGCAGCGATGGCAAGCATGATCCGGATGGATTTAAGCATAGCCACTGGGGAAAAGGTTTCGTCATAGTCCACACCTGGTCTTTGACGAAAACCTTTTGCTACAAGTCTAGCTTTGAAAGTCTCCACTTTCCCATCTACACCAAGTTTCTTCTTGAAGATCCATTTGCTCCCAATGGGTTTTACCCCTTCAGGAGCAACTTCCAAAGTCCATACTTTGTTGGTGTACATGGATTCCATCTCGGACCGCATAGCATCCAGCCATTTCACTGAGTCCCCACTCGTGATGGCCTGCTCGAAGCTAGTTGGGTCATCATCCTCCATGATGCAATCCTCGCTCCCACCGTCCATGAGAAAACCGTAGTATCTCTCAGGTTGGCGAGGAACCCTACTAGATCGGCGGAGCGGCTGAGGTTCATTGGGAGCTACTGAATCTTCTGGTTCCACTAAATCTTCAGTTACGGTTTGTGTATCCGGAACTTCTTCCAGCTCTACCACTTTGCCACTAATTTCTTTTTCAAGGAATTCCTTTTCTAAAAAGGTGGCATGTTGAGCAACAAACACTTTTTGTTCCTCACTGTGGTAGAAAAAATACCCATATGAGTTCTTTGGATATCCCACAAACTTGCAAAGAACTGACCGTGCCTCGAGTTTGTCCGGATTTTGTCTTTTGACATAGGCTGGACAACCCCATATCTTAACTCGTTTAAAATATGGTCTCTTCCCACTCCATATCTCATATGGTGTGGTAGGTACAGATTTAGATGGAACTTAATTCAATAGGTATGCTGCTGTCTCCAGCGCATAACCCCAGAAGGAAATAGGTAACTCAGCTGTGCTCATCATAGAGTGCACAATATCTAAAAGGGTGCGGTTCCTCCGTTCTGATACACCGTTGTACTGTGGTGTATATGGAGGAGTCAGCTGAGAGAGAATCCTATTCTCTTTTAGGAAGTCCAGGAATTCATTGCTCAAGTATTCACCTCCTCGATCAGATCGAAGGATTTTAATACTTTTTCCGGTTTGGTTCTCGACTTCTTGTTTATATTCTCTAAATTTCTCAAAAGCTTCAGACTTGTGTCTTATCAAGTACATATGTCCGTATCTTGAGAGATCGTCAGTGAATGTAATGAAGTACGAAGAACCATTCCTGGCATGTGTAGATATGGGACCGCATACATCACTATGTATCTGTCCCAAGAGTTCGGTAACTCTTTCTCCGTGTCCCGTAAACGGAGTTTTGGTCATCTTGCCTTTGAGACATGACTGGCAAGTGTCATAAGATGAAAATTCAAACGGATTTAAATATCCATCTTTATGCAACTTAGCTAGTCGTGTCGTATTGATGTGACCCCGTCTACAATGCCACAAGAAGGATTCGTTCAGTTCAGAACTCTTCCTCTTGTGTGTGTTTGTTATACTCAGAACTGTTGATTGATTAAGAACATAAATGCCATTGCACAACGTGCCTGATCCAACCAACTTTTGGTTACGGAAAATGTTCATAACATTGTCCTGTAATAAAAAATTATATCCCTCTTTACTCAACAAAAATACCGATATAATGTTGCATATCAGGTTCGGCATGTAAAAGCATTCGTTCAGAACCAATGTATTACCAGTTGGTAATACAAGGTGATATTCCCCGACAGTCTTAGCTGCAACAATTGCACCATTTCCAACTCTAATGTCTTTATCACCTTCTCCAAGTTCTTTACCTTTCCTTAGCCCATGTAACTGATTACATATATGGGATCCTGACCCGGTATCTAATACCCAGGACGTAGAGCAAATGGAGAAACAGTTCTCTGTAACGAACACACCCGAAGAAAATGCATCAACATATACTTTCTTCATACGGGTGGCATGGGAATCCTGGTATTCCCCTATATCCTGTTCAGTCCTATAACTCTTATAAGAAAGAACGGAACCAACGTTCCCCAGCACAGTATAACATGCGGGTTCGGTCAATACATCCATATTATTATCTTTATTAGGGCATGACATGGTCGCTACCTGGAGAGAGAGAGAAGAAAACACTTTAGCGTATGCTCGTGCAAGATCAGATTGGTTATTATCTTATCTAATCAGGATGGCTCCCACTGCTTTTTATCAAATCTTCCTTCAAACCCTAAAAGGAAAGATTAGCCGGGATTAATTACACACTACAAGTTCGCCAATCTTTCAGCCAGGCCAGTGTCGGTACTTTGAGGGAGGTCCCCCGTGCTTTCGCACGAACCTAATTAATGTAAACCTCGTTTTCCCAGAGGCGTAACCCCGTTGACACCTTTCTCGACACCTACTTGATCGGCTAATTGTAGTGTGTAAAACTCTCCCAGGAGTAACTCTTACTCGCAGTGGGTATCGGGATCCAACTATCTCATAGAAGGTATGCAATCTCATTGCAAATTTCAACACTTGAAATTCCCGATAATGCTTTTGCCCCAAACGATCTATGACCTTGACAAGGTCAACAAACCATAGACCGTAAGTCAAGTTCAACCCGTCATTTCTTGATTGAATCAAACCCATCCGCACGACCCTTGACAAGGTCAACAAGGCCGTACGACTACCCTAACTCAATCTGCATCATATGCATAAGCAGATAAATACTGGTTAGCTACCGTACACTGCGCCTTGACAAGGTCAACAAACGCAGCACGAATACTAAACAGGACTTATCTGAAATGACGAAGGGTTACGACAGGTTTTTCTGAAAACCTATTGCGTAATGAACTTGATATCGTTGTAGAATCAAATGAAGTTTTGAAATGGAGTGATTTTGAGGCTTTTCTAGTTTTGTTAAAGGGGTCACTCCCGGTGAAGGGATCGTCGGCCCTTTCCTCGTCGAATGAGGTGCGGGATATATCATATATATCACTGTGCAAAGCAGAAACTATAGAGGCAATCAAAAGTCAAACCGAGTGTGTAGCATCTGCCAGTTATTGCTAAAGGAGTCACTCCCGGTGAAGGGATCTCGGTTCTTTCCTCATCGAATAAGGTGCAGGGTATATCATATATACCGCTATGCAAAGCAAGAACTGTAGCTACCTGTTTTGTTTTAAAATTTGATTCTACAACATCTTAGGTTTCTTTTCTTTCATTAATCACATTAATGAAGTCCCATCATTTAAGTACCTAAACATCACAGATAAATACGACGTACACTTATGCCATCCGCATTCGCCTCGATGTCCCCTCGTGCACCGTTAGGTTAGGTAACTAACGGCAGAGCTGGGCAGGGCTAGTGCGGGTGTAAAATATAAGTAACGTCTATATAATATATCATATATACTATATACTGTATCCATCATAGAACATCACATGATCACATCACAGATATCGCAGCAGAAGAAACATATGAAATATTGGATATACTAGGACGTCCGTGTTTTCAATACGAGCCAGTATAAAACACGGATTCCATGGTCGTGATGAATAGCCAATCTCACACCCCTAGACCCCTACGAGAGCGGCAAGCAACCCTACCAATTCTAGGGTTAGGAGACCCGGACTCGACTCCTCGAGTTGGTCTCCCACTGGACCCCAGAACCCGGTTACTTATGCTCCCCTCCTTGGGTCTATCCTAATGCGGAAAAGTAAATAATATACAAAAGGTGGCAACTTCCGCTACCTAGAAGTGCCCCAAATAAAAGAATATTACATACAAGTTTTTTACATGAATGAAAATGAAAAACACTCATCTCACATAAAAACCCCCGGCTATTCGAACACGACGATCCAATATAACATATCCAGCAACACAAAACATCACATGTCATCAACGTAAGTAAATATGCGCATCCCAATTGTCGTTGACATATAGCAACGAAACCGGCGATAACACATATTATACTTACGGTCACAGAAAAGAAAGTGTAAAACTACAACAGTTGGAATCCGCAACCCTTTTAGACATCACATGCCTAATCAAATGAAATACTTAGACATTACATGCCTAACAGTTATAAACCCCGCATTTTAGTCTCATTATCGAAAACTCTTTTCAATATCAAGTGAAACTAAACCGTTAGATTTATAACATTCATTCAGTTATCTCATAACTGTTTGTGAATTCCAATTATTGTATCCCATTCCGAATAAATAGAATATATTAAACTTTCCAATCGAACATTCGAACACCCAAGTTTTCCCGAAACCGTTCAACACATGAAATAGGTTCAAAGACATTCACTTCATGCCTCAGTACCAACGGTCCAGCCGTAGAAGGGTCAAGCCAACGCCTCACATGTGGCACGCCGTACTGCCCCAAACCCGAAGGTTCAAAGGGCAGTTCAAGACGGTCACATAATCGAGTTAAGGTTTGTTGTCTTCTAGAGGGTCCATCGCGTTACTTGCACTACTTAGAACATCCTTAAACCATACAAAAATCCAACACTTGGATATTTTCCGGCAGGGGAAAAGTTGGGTATTTTTATCCGGTCGAACCTTTTAACATATTCTAAAGTTATTCGGAAAGCCACATAGACAAGATTTGATAATCCGATAGAATCGTCGATTCCCAATACAACCCCAGAACACTCAACTCTTGAGTCAAAATAAAAATTCCCAGAAAATTCAGCATAATAAAATAGTAATTACTTTGCAAAACGGGAGTGATGATGTCATCATATTGCCGCGGAACCGCCGCAGAAGCCAGGCTTCTGCCGCGGTTCCGCCGCACTCTTTACTGTTCATGGGATAAATTTTGCATCGTAATTCTTAGATTTCCCTGCTGAATTTTTAAAACATTTTTAATATGGAAAAATCCTAGATTTTAGAAAAAGTCCAGAGAGCACTTGGGTTTTAGGGTTTCGGGTTCGTTCGGGTTTCAAACGTCGTCTAGACTTCGCCTAAGGCTCTAGCTAGGCTATGATACCAGTGAAAGGTTCCTAGGCACACTATAGAGGTCTCAGAAGGCATCAACCATGCCAATTTCAAATTTTATGGGTGCCGAAAAACCCTAATACGGATCGTTGACTAGATGTTTAGGCGAAATACGAAACCAGTTAACACTTTAACTAAAGGAGAGAGGCTACAACCTTTGTAGATCCGGTTATCCACTTCCTTGGCTCCACGTAGGCATCCTCTCGCTGTCCATCTCGAATCCCGAACTCAAACGTCGGCTTCATCGGAGAATTGGGCCGACTAGGTCGTCGGCTTCGTGCCGAAGATGATCTACGTCGAGGCATCACAAGTTCAAGCTCCGACTTCACAAATTTGTGAAACTTGTGAAGAAAACACCCAAAAAAACTTGGCAAGAGGTAGAGGGTGAAGAAATAGGAGGTGGGTTCACTTTAGAATTGGATTTTTCACTTTAGAACTCAAGCTGCCATTGATGGCATCAAGCTTTCTTGAAGAAGAAGATGATGATGAAGAAGAAAGAATATGATAAGTGTTGAAATAAAAATGAAAATAAATCAATACTTATCATAAGCTAACTAAGGTTAAGTGTAGAGAATAGACCATGGTAAGTGAGAATGGTTAGGGTTAAGCATGAAGACAAATGGTCTCTTTAGTCAAAGCTTCATGAAACTTCAACAAGCTTCATGACAAAAAGAAACCATTTTCTTTTCTTTTATCTATTTAAATAAATAAAGAATGGATAAATAAATAGATGAATAACTCAAAACCCTAACCATGGTTTAATTCTTTGCACAAACCCAAGTAAATATGTATCATCAAACATGATACAATCAAGTGCACACAAAAGCATATCACATATACAATGTGCACTTCAAGTGAGAAAATCCTTTTAAAATGAACCAATACTAGTTAATGCAAATTAATATATCAAATATATAATTATACATTAAATCATTAAATCAACACTTGATTCAATGATCCGGTCATGTCGCACATAACCGACTAGTATACAATGTATCGATTTATCGAATCAATGATTCGACAACTAGGTTATATCGCATACAACCAATCGAAACATTCATCGCAAGAATGAAATATGGTATCATATACACGCATTATTCTCGGTCCCGCACATATCTCATATGCGCTCCTATTTCGTTTCGCTTGAGCCAGGAAACCTCTGTGTAGGACTCTAAAGACTCGTCAATACGCCGGTAGCAGATGATGATCATATCAAGCACCCACAAGCCGCAAGCGGTCTGCTAAACGTAACGGACATCCAGGTATTGAGCGATCAGAAGATCGACGAGCTAGCCCGCTCACACTCCTGTGAATCCAACCAGTAACACTTACCGTACATTCCGGTCTGTTCGTCTGATATGTCGCATATCAAGTCTAGGGGTGGTAAACGTCAGACCCCAATAACCGATAAGTCGTGCCGATGTGAGGCTCATAACGGGTCGAGAAACTACTGGTAACACTTACCAGCAAATCTCTGATCAGCCCTGGCCAGGGACTTCCCTGTTACGGCCAATTGAGCACAGCGCAACATTAACCCCCAATACCGGGAGAGACGAAACCCCTCCTATCGCTCATTGCCTCCATGTGACTCGGGACTGTACCCAAAGACCACCGTTTTGCACGCCCTTATGGACGTGGTAAGGTGGAGATCAAAGCACAGTGGGAATCACACAAGACTCTATGACGTTCTCGGGTCTACAGACTAACCTGTACAAGTGTCACCTGAGAACTGCCATCTGACGTGAGGTATAATACCATCTGGGAGTTCTCGGTGAGTCCGTCCAGTGTACCCAGTCTCCACTGAGCACCCGTATACCATCTCTGATGTCAAACACCAATGGATATGGGATCATCCATCGCCCATCTCATGGGTCGAGAGGCATATACGCTAGTCTACACTGGTATATCGATGCCCCGTCTCGATACACCCACGACTAGGGACCTTGAAGGATGTACTTATGGACTACCATGTCCCCACTAGTATGATCTGCATCATAGTCCAGGTAGTCAAATACACATCCTAAGGGCTTTACCAACATGTAACTGTAAGACAGTTTAAAGAGACAAGTGTACATGTTAAGATAAAGAGCAACCAGATAGCATACTATCATATCGAGCAAGAAAGTCATCTCTATATATGTCCAAGCATCCAATATAATATACAACATCTGTACAATACTGGCCTCTAGGGCATACATACAACTAACAGACTCGATATGCGATACTCTTAGACGAACAGACCGGACTGTGTGGATATTGTCGCTGATAGGCTCAGTAGGGGTTCAGGATGAGTTTGCTCGTCGGCCTCCCTTTCGCTAAATACCTGGGTAGCCGTTACGTACAGCTAGTGTCGCTGACGTGCTTGTGGTTAAACCCACTTCCAGCGTATTGACGAGTCTTTAGAGTCCCACACAGAGGGTTTTCACGGTTCAGGCGATATGGTGTACATGAGGTATGTTGATACATAGCGATGTCCGATTAAATATGTGCACTGCTGCGCAGACTTTAATTGGACGGTTGATAATACTAGCGGCTTAGGATTGAGCCAGTTTATTAAATCAGGTTTTGATTTAATAATTTACATATGTATTTATATATATGTATTCTAGTATTATTGTTCACTATTTATTTTCTCTCTTGGCTATTCGTATTTTTGTACGAATACGCGTATATGTATTTCGATACATGTACCGGGAAGTATTCCGTATTTTATATGGAATAGCTTCTAGAAGCATTGCCACGTCATTATTTGATTTTCCATTTATGGAAATTCATTATGATTTAATAATGAGGTGGAGGGTGGAAAAGGTGACAAGGAATTGGCATGGGTCAAAGCATGGGCTTGTGTATGGTTTGCATTGTTTAATGTAATCAAACAATGAAATATTTTTGTGGGCATGAGAAATTGTTAGTGTATATGCCCTAGAGGCCATTACTGTATCATACTAGTTTGTATATTACTTAATGGAAGCTTGGGATATTCACCTTGTATATACAATCTTGCTCAAAATAGTAGTATGCTACTTGGTTTGTTTCTACTTCAATGTGTACACGTGTTTATTTTAGTATATCGCCTATACACATTAGTAGAGCCCTTAGGATCTTTGCTTGATTACCAGCGATGTGATGGCAGTCACACTAGTGGGGCTGGGTAATCTATAAGCACATCCTTATGCAGGTCCCTGGTCGCAGGACTATCGAGACAGGGCATCGATACTCCGGAGTAGACTAGCGCATGCGCTTCTCATCCCAGTGTGGGAGACGGTCTGTCCCACAGCCATCAGTACGTCGTACTTGAGATAGTATGCGGGTGCTCGTTAGGTTACGGGTATACTTGACAGGACTCGTCGGGAACTGAATAGTTGGTATTATGCCTATCGTCAGTTATCAGTTCCCAGGTGACATGAGTACAGCTTAGTCCGCTGACTTGACACTGTCACTTCGCCTCGAGTGTATTCCCACTGCACTTTGACTACCACCCTACCACGGCTCAAAGGAGTCGTGCAAACAGGTAGTAGTTGGGTGCAGTCCCGAAGCACTTGGAGGCAGTGACGGTTAGACAGGATTCGTCTCTCCCAGTATTGGGGGTTGACATCGCGCTGTGTCTAGGAGAGCCATTACACGAGTAGTCCTTGGCCAGGGCAAACGAGATATACTGGTAGGCTTCCAGTGTTATCTCAGGGTGTTTTGGGCTTCACTCTGACACGACTTGTATCGCTATTAGGGGACTGGCGTTTACCTCCCCCTAGGCCCGCCATGCGATGTATCAGACGAACAGACCGGACTGTACGGAGAATGTCACATTCAAGCTCAGTAGGAGTTCAGATGGGTTTCGCTTCATCAGTCTTCTTGTCGGCATTACCTGGGGACCGTTACGCACAGCTAGTGCCGCTTGCGGTCTGTGGTTAAACCCACTGCCAGCGTAGTGTCGAGTCTTTAGAGTCCCACACAGAAAGCTTTTCGCCTTTAGACAAAAGAGTAGAGGTCGCATGGTTTTCCGACAGGTCGCATGGTTTTGCGACAGGGTTCGGTCACATCCGTGCACTTGTGCACGTACAGTGTCCGGACAGTTTACACTAGCGGGCTTTGGTTTAAGCCAGATCCTAGTGTACCTTTTGGGATTGGATTTATCTAGTTTGTATTCGTGTTCCTCGGAATGCGGATGCGGGTGTGTATGCACAGTTGACGGAGAGACAGAGGCAGAGGATTCTCATTAGGGTTGTTGACCGTTGACCGTTGACCGTTGACTATTGACTTTTTGCTCAACCCTAATGAGAATATGATATATGATTAGCAATTATATTAATTAAGTATTATGGTGACATGGTTGTTGACTTGTTGACTTTGTTGACTTGATGACTTTGTTGACCGGTTGACTAGGCTTGACTAGTTGACCATCATGATAACCATAGCTATCATTTCATGGCAAAGACTTTTGCTTGCTTGCTCTTTTGTGCAAAATGAGTGCATGAAATGATATGGCTATGATTGCTTCAACCATCACATAACACTCGATTGATATGATTTGTTATCATTGTTTTGGATTATGAGAGGGTGAAAGACAAAAGAGAGGCTCATTCTCACTTGACCATTCTCTCTCTTGTTCTTGAGCTCTCATACTCTTGCTCTCACCCTCTTCCTCTTGCTCCCTTTCTTGAATCTATGGTTCACTTGTCTCATGAGTTGAGAACCAAGAACCATAGATAAAATCCCATACAAACTCTTCTCTACTCACTCTAGTTTACAAGGTTTGGCAAACCGAGTGAACTAGTTTCTTCAAAGTTCGAAGAAGGAGCCAAAAGGTTGAAGCTTTCAGGTGGATCTATCTTCGGCGTAAGGAGACGACGGGAAGAAGCCGATCCGGACCACCATCGGAGTTTGAAGACGAAGGAGTTCAAGACAAGCAAGGTATAAACCCCCTAACCGAGTAGTTAACGACGTGTGCGGTCCAATGTCTACACATGCACGAAGCGGTTATTCTTACTTCATTACTTTTACGGATGACTTCTTAAGGTACGGTCATGTCTTGTTAATGAAACATAAGTCCGAAGCCTTTGGAAAATTCCAGGAATATAAGAATGAAGTAGAAAAACAAACCGGCAAAAGTATTAAGATTCTAAGATCGGATCGAGGTGGAGAATACTTAAGTGCCGAGTTCCTGGACTATTTAAAAGAGAATGGAATTCTCTCTCAGCTTACTCCTCCATACACTCCGCAACATAACGGTGTATCGGAGAGACGGAACCGCACCCTATTGGATATGGTGCGGTCCATGATGAGTAACGCTGAGTTACCGCGATCATTCTGGGGATATGCGCTAGAATCAGCCGCATACCTTTTGAACCGAGTTCCTACTAAGACTGTGCCTACCACACCATATGAGTTATGGAGTGGGAAGAAACCCTATCTTCAATATCTGAAGATCCGGGGATGTCCAGATTTTGTCAAAAAGCAGCATGCGGACAAACTCGAGGCACGCTCAGTACTGTGCAAGTTTGTGGGATACCCAAAAAACACCAGGGGGTATCTTTTCTACTACGCAGAGGAACAAAAATTCCTTGTTTCTCGTAATGCCCACTTTCTAGAACACCAGTTCTTGGAAAAGGAAATAAGTGGGAGCGCAGTAGAACTGGAAGAAATACCAGAACCACGGACTATTACTGAAAGTTTAGTGGAACCAGAGGGTTTGGAAGAACAGGACATTCCTACGCCGCTCCGCAGGAGTAGTAGGCAGACTCATCCGCCCGAGAGATACTACGGTTTTCTCATAGACGGGGATAGAGAGGATTGCATCATAGATTATGATGAGCCTACTAGCTTCCAGCAGGCCGTTCAGAGCGTTGACTCGGTAAAATGGCTGGATGCAATGCGGACCGAAATGGAGTCCATATACACCAACAAGGTATGGACATTGGACATTGCTCCAGACGGGGTAAAACCCGTAGAATGCAAGTGGATCTTCAAAAGGAAGATTGGTGTAGATGGACAGGTTGAGACCTATAAAGCTAGACTGGTAGCAAAGGGTTTTCGTCAAAGACCTGGCTTGGACTATGACGAAACCTTTTCTCCAGTGGCTATGCTGAAATCCATTCAAATCCTTCTTGACATTGCTGCCTTCCACGATTATGAGATTTGGCAGATGGACGTAAAGACAACTTTTCTAAATGGAAATTTAGAGGAGTGTGTCTATATGGACCAGCCAGAGGGTTTCATTCAGAGTGGGAGCAGCGGAAAGGTGTGCAAGTTGCTTAAGTCCGTCTATGGACTAAAGCAGGCATCGCGGAGTTGGAACATCTGTTTTGATGAGACGGTCAAGGAATTTGGCTTCATCAAAAATCCAGATGAACCATGCATCTATAGTAGATTTGTAGCGAGAACTGTAGTATTCCTCGTTTTATACGTGGATGACATTCTCTTAATAGAAAATGACATTCCTATGCTACAATCTGTCAAGGGGTTCTTGTCGCACAGGTTCTCCATGAAAGACCTGGGTGATGCCTCATACATCTTGGGGATCCGGATCCATCGTGATAGATCCAAGAGGATATTAGGACTTTCACAGTCCAGGTACATCGACACCATACTGAAAAGATTCAGTATGGAAGATTCCAAGCGCGGTAACCTACCGGCTTGTCACGGGATCACCCTCTCTAAAGAGATATCTCCCAAGACTGATTTGGAGATGGATCGCATGTCTATTATACCCTACGCTTCTGCGGTAGGCTCTATAATGTATGCGATGTTGTGTACCAGACCGGATGTAGCTTATGCACTGAGTGTGGTAAGCCGGTATCAGTCAAACCCTGGGGAGAAACACTGGATAGTGGTAAAGAACATTCTCAAGTACCTGAGAAGGACTAAGGAGATGTTCTTGGTGTATGGCGGAAAAGACCTCCAGATCGAGGCCTTTGCTGACTCCAGCTTCCAGAGTGACAAGGATGATTCCAAGTCCATGTCGGGTTTTGTCTTTACCCTCAATGGAGGGGCGGTGTGTTGGAAGAGTTCCAAACAGGAAACCGTTGCAGACTCGACGATGGAAGCGGAATACATCGCTGCATCTGATGCCGCAAAAGAAACTGTCTGGATAAGGAAGTTCTTGAAAGAACTTCAGGTGGTTCCGTCCATTGTTGATCCAATACCTCTGTATTGCGACAAAAACGGGGCTATAGCTTTAGCGAAGGAACCCAGGTCCCATCAGAGATCCAGACACATCTTGAGGCGGTATCACCTGATCAGGGAGATCGTAGATCGCCAGGAGATCGAGGTTCGGAGAGTCGCTTCAGAAGATAACACTGCAGATCCATTCACCAAGGCCCTGTCCCAGACTCAGTTCGAGCGGCTGATCGAGATGATAGGTCTTCGATACGCCAGTACATGGCCTTAGTGCAAGTGGGAGATTGTTAGTGTATATGCCCTAGAGGCCATTACTGTATCATACTAGTTTGTATATTACTTAATGGAAGCTTGGGATATTCACCTTGTATATACAATCTTGCTCAAAATAGTAGTATGTTACTTGGTTTGTTTCTACTTCAATGTGTACACGTGTTTATTTTAGTATATCGCCTATACACATTAGTAGAGCCCTTAGGATCTTTGCTTGATTACCAGCAATGTGATGGCAGTCACACTAGTGGGGCTGGGTAATCTATAAGCACATCCTTATGCAGGTCCCTGGTCGCAGGACTATCGAGACAGGGCATCGATACTCCGGAGTAGACTAGCGCATGCGCTTCTCATCCCAGTGTGGGAGACGGTCTGTCCCACAGCCATCAGTACGTCGTACTTGAGATAGTATGCGGGTGCTCGTTAGGTTACGGGTACACTGGACAGGATTCGTCGGGAACTGACTAGTTGGTATTATGCCTATCGTCAGTTATCAGTTCCCAGGTGACATGAGTACAGCTTAGTCCGCTGACTTGACACTGTCACTTCGCCTCGAGTGTGTTCCCACTGCACTTTGACTACCACCCTACCACGGCTCAAAGGAGTCGTGCAAACAGGTAGTAGTTGGGTGCAGTCCCGAAGCACTTGGAGGCATTGACGGTTAGACAGGATTCGTCTCTCCCGGTATTGGGGGTTGACATCGCGCTGTGTCTAGGAGAGCCATTACACGAGTAGTCCCTGGCCAGGGCAAACGAGATATACTGTTAGGCTTCCAGTGTTATCTCAGGGTGTTTTGGGCTTCACTCCGACACGACTTGTACCGCTATTAGGGGACTGACGTTTACCGCCCCCTAGGCCCGCCATGCGATGTATCAGACGAACAGACCGGACTGTACGGAGAATGTCATATTCAGGCTCAGTAGGAGTTCAGATGGGTTTCGCCTCGTCAGTCTTCTTGTCGGCATTACCTAGGGACCGTTACGCACAGCTAGTACCGCTTGCGGTCTGTGGTTAAACCCACTGCCAGCGTAGTGTCGAGTCTTTAGAGTCCCACACAGAAAGCTTTTCGCCTTTAGACAAAAGAGTAAAGGTCGCATGGTTTTGTGACAGGTCGCATGGTTTTGCGACACGGTTCGGTCACATCCGTGCACTTGTGCACGTACAGTGTCCGGACAGTTTACACTAGCGGGCTTTGGTTTAAGCCAGATCCTAGTGTACCTTTTGGGATTGGATTTATCCAGTTTGTATTCGTGTTCCTCGGAACGCGGATGCGGGTGTGTATGCACAGTTGACGGAGAGACAGAGGCAGAGGATTCTCATTAGGGTTGTTGACCGTTGACCGTTGACTATTGACTTTTTGCTCAACCCTAATGAGAATATGATATATGATTAGCAATTATATTAATTAAGTATTATGGTGACATGGTTGTTGACTTGTTGACTTTGTTGACTTGTTGACTTTGTTGACCGGTTGACTAGGCTTGACTAGTTGACCATCATGATAACCATAGCTATCATTTCATGGCAAAGACTTTTGCTTGCTTGCTCTTTTGTGCAAAATGAGTTCATGAAATGATATGGCTATGGTTGCTTCAACCATCACATAACACTTGATTGATATGATTTGTTATCATTGTTTTGGATTATGAGAGGGTGAAAGACAAAAGAGAGGCTCATTCTCACTTGACCATTCTCTCTCTTGTTCTTGAGCTCTCATACTCTTGCTCTCACCCTCTTCCTCTTGCTCCCTCTCTTGAATCTATGGTTCACTTGTCTCATGAGTTGAGAACCAAGAACCATAGATAAAATCCCATACAAACTCTTCTCTACTCACTCTAGTTCACAAGGTTTGGCAAACCGAGTGAACTAGTTTCTTCAAAGTTCGAAGAAGGAGCCAAAAGGTTGAAGCTTTTAGGTGGATCTATCTTCGGCGTAAGGAGACGACGGGAAGAAGCCGATCCGGACCACCATCGGAGTTTGAAGACGAAGGAGTTCAAGACAAGCAAGGTATAAAACCCCTAACCGAGTAGTTAACGACTCCTAGTTAGGTTGTTAGCTAGATGTTTAACAAAGATCCGGGCTATAAGTCCATGTTACCACCTCTAAGAAAATCGTTTTTTATCAAATTCCGCATGCCCGAAAGTACCGGGAGAGGTAGCATGGACTTACAGAAATGAGGGGGGCCGGCCACTTATCATGGTGGGTTTCATTTTTTGATTTGGAGATTTCATTACACTCTCTCTCACTCTCTTATGCTCACACAAAAGACTTAGCCAATTTCTTTTGCCTCATGCCAATGTTTTCTCATCTCTTCATCTTCTATGTTTTCCTATTGAGCAAATGGGAAGAGAGAAAATTGTAGTGACACTTTCATACACCCCCACTCTTCATCGCTAGCGACTTTGGAGCGTCAGTTGTCTCGTTCATCGAGCTGGAGCTTGCGCCGTTTCCCTCGGGTGGATCATCGGAGATGGAGGAAGACCGGCAACCAAACTTCGTCAAAGAACTGCTAGGAGCTTGGAATGAAGACCGAAGGACTTGGATCATCTCGGTATAACAATTCTAACTCTTCGTTTTATTTGCTAGTTTAGGGTTTAAGGTCGATTCGGAATTCGGGTAGCGGTAGCGCCGTTTTAATAAATTTTTGTTCTGCATTTTTGCCGCGTTTCGATGGCTGGGGCGCTGCCGGGACCTTTCATGGTATCAGAGCCACCCTTTAAACCCCTTACTAGCTTGTTTAGACGTGCTTAAAAGATCGATCGATGGATTTAACCGAAATAACGATTTCTCTTTTCTGTTTGCTGTCGTTTTTAAAACGTGTTCAAAAAATTATTTGCAGTAGCTTAAAAATCCGTGCAGGCAAATAGAAGGCTAAACAAAAATTTTGAGCTCGTGATGCCACTAAAGTACCGCGGATCCGCCGCGCTAACCCCCTTTTGCCGGCGGATCCGCGGCCATTTTTTGGCGACGGTCCTTCAATTTTTTCCTGTAGCCCACTGATATGAAATAGTGATTTTTTAGATATTCGTTTTGGGCCCAGGTTTCAGTGAAGTATTGTTTTGCTATTGGGGCCAATTTAGAACATAGTCGATCGATATTTTAAGCGTGCGTTTGACAGTACATACATTATATTCTGCAACCGTGAATGTCACTTGATCAGTAAACTCGTCTAATTGCTATATATCTTTTAGACGGGTTTGCGAACGTGACATTCACGTTGATATTTTGTGTTGCGCTGTGATGTTGGTTGGATCGTCGTAGTGGATAGCAATGGTGCAATATTAGTACAGTTTTATTTCATTTGTACATTTGATATTGCGGGGCGAGCGTCCGACATGTGGACTTCCGTCACTGCCAGTTTGTATATTATTCTTTTGGGGCATGACCGGGCTGAGGTCGATGTCACCCTTGTATATTATTTTATTTTCTGTACTATGATTACCCCGCGGAGGAGTGCACGAATAGCCGGGTTCTAGAGGGCAACTGGTCTGCATCTCATGGCATTCAGACGGAGGGGACCTTACTCTAGAATTGGCGGGCTATTCGCCGCACTCGTAGGGGGTATAGGTTGACCCAGGAGGGGTGCTCAAGTTACCGGATTCCGTGAAGTGCCGGGTGGTCCATTCATGTTGCTAAAGGGGGCTGCCTCGCTTTTGGTTTTGGCGGATAACTTGCCGCGCTCATAGGGGTCTAGGTTTTATTGCACAGGCTATCCACACGACAGGGAACGTCGGGTCTCACTTGCGGCTCAAGTGAAACCCGGGACTCCAGATTATCCACCATTCTGTGTTGCTTCTGTGATGTTTCTGTGATGTTGCTTTATATCATGCCTGGGACGAATGTTATATATATATTTATATATACTAGTAGATGTTGTATATGTTTTGCACCCGCGCTGGTCCAGTCCCCGCTCTGTCGTTAGTTAAGTAACCTAACGGGTGATGACGGGACCCAGTGGCGAATGCGGATGGCATATACGTACATTTTATTTTCGTTCTTTTCTGGTGTGATTAATTGATCGGACTACATTGATTATTATCAATGCAAGGATAAAACAAACCTATATATGATGTTGTTGGAACCAAGTTTTTAAAAACTGACATTACAGACGTTTCCTTTTGCTTTGCATCGTGGTATTCATTTGGAATATCCTGCACCTCATTCGATGAGGTAAGGGCCGAGATCCCTTCATCGGGAGTGACCCCTTGGGTAAAAGTTTGCGTCAACATAATAACTTTACTATAGTCGATTATTTTTGCTTTGCATCGTGGTATTCAGTTTGGGATATCCTGCACCCCATTCGACGAGGAAAGAGCCGAGATCCCTTCACCGGGAGTGACCTCTTTAGCAAAAGTTTTCACCACTATAAATTTATAAAACCACTTGGATTCCTTCAACGATATCAAGTTCATTGCGTTAAAGGTTTTTTGCCAAAAACCAGCCGTAGCTTTCCGCCATTTCAGACTAGTATTGCTTAGTATTCGTGCTACGTATGTCGTGCATTTAGCCGAGGCGTAGTGTTCGGTAGCTATGTAGTGCTTTTCTGTTGCAGAGATAATGTGATTGGTTAGGACAGTCGTACGAACATTTTGATCTTTAGTCAAGGCTCGTACGGGTGGGTCTAATGCAGTCTAGATAATGACGGGTAGAACTTGACTAGGACCTTTTGACATTTTGATCTTTAGTCAAGGTCACTTAGGTCCTAGGGGTAAAAATCACATCGGGAGTTTCAAACCTACAGGAAACTTGCCATGCTTGCGCATACCTTCTGGAGTATGGTGACTTGAGTGGCTTCCATCAAGTTATCATGCGATGATAGTTGGATCTCGATTCCCACTGATGAGTAGGATTACTCCTCGGGTGATTCCGACTAATTCTTCTTTAAGGTTTGGAGGAGAATTCGAGGAAACAGTGGGAGCCATCCAGATTAGATAAAATGATTAGCCATTCTGATCTTGGTTAGAGTGCACGCTGAGTGTTTTTTCTCTCTCTCTCTCTCTGGCTGCGACTATGACCCAACCTTTGACTAAAACTCATAAACCATGTTGACCGAACCTTCTTAAAACACTTTGGCTTTTGGAATGTCACGGTGTCGCATACATCATTGCCACTTCTATATCACCTTTGGATTTCTCCAGAACACCCCGTATTATTACGAACATCCACTTCCATTGGATAAATCCATCGTATGGTTATATATGAACTCAAAGGAACTTTTTCGAGGATGGATTCCGGTTCTGGAGAGATTGAATAGGATTATTCGGTTGTCTTTTCTCTTTACCTTCTCTCAGGTTGTGAGAGCTCCTAGGATTAGGAGAGGGTATACCTATTGAGCTTATTGGATAGTCTTCTTCCAAACCATAGGCAGGTGCCGAACGGTAGGGAAGGAAGAAAACCAACAAGCTTAACTATGGTGTACAGAAGGTAATATGTAAAGACATATATAAAGGGATTAGAATAATAGCAAAGGAAATTGCGATCACCATCATTCACGACAAAGACCGGGTATACCCCTGCCGCTCCTACATCCACTTTGCTTTTCTCCAGAACACCCCGTATTATTACGAACATCCACTTCCATTGGATAAATCCATCGTATGGTTATATACGAACTCGAAGGAACTTTTTCGAGGATGGATTCTGGTTCTGGAGAGATTGAATAGGATTATTCAGATGTCTTTTCCCATTACCTTCTCTCAGGTTGCGAGGGCTCCTAGGATTAGGAGAGTACACCTATTACACTTATTGGATAGTCTTTTTCCAAACCTTAGGCTGGTGCTGAAGGGTAGGGAAAGAAGAAAACCAGTTAGCCTAAAGAAGGTGTACGGAAGGTAATAAGTAAAGACATAATAAAGGGATTGCAGTGAGGGCAGGTATAGTATATGGTTACTTTCGTGAATCAGGATATTGGAAGAGGCGTTACTAGGAATACCAGTAAAGCCCTTCGAAACATTTTCATGTTTCAGTTTCACTTTGCGATATTAATTGATAACTGTTTTCCCAGTTAGAATCTAACTCCAGGGTAAGTATTTACCAGATCAGTTTCTCACATCTGTATGTTATTACAGATGGTGAGTGGGGGTAAGATATTGGGAATTGGGTGATTAGATCCCCATTATATCGGAATTCGTTGTAATTGGTGATATTTGAGGAAATCATCTGGTTTTTGCCGGATGGCAAATATTTGGTTTTGAATATCCGTTGTTATGCACCATATCAAACTGATATATCTATACATTTATTTTATAAAAGTGAGATATAACTTTTTGATATTATGTCTGTGATATTTACCTATATCAGCTGGTGATTAGGTAAGGTGCATTCAATAGCGGTGTAATTCTTCTTAACCATAGTACAGTTTTTCAACCTACGACGCACAGGGTTTGAGTTATATTGAACTCAGCGGACTTATACAAAATATTGTATATTGTCCAATGTCCATTAGAACAAAGGGGTTGGTACTCGTACTATATTCTGTTTACTTATGATTTCTCCAGTTCTGGACATGTATTTCGTTGAAATGCAAGGTCCAGATATTCAGAAGTTACAGGTATAAGAATAAAGTAGAGAACCATTTGTTGTAAGTATCAGGATTCTTCGAGAAAGTCGAAGATGTAGATACTTGTGTTTGGTATTTAGTTAATAGTAATGGTTTTGAGAACTTGCTACTTTTTCAGGTTACTCATATATGGATGCACTCTTAGATGAGTAATGCTGATTGTTCTTTTTCCATCTAGTTGATATGCACTGGAGACAGCTACATGATTTTGAATCTGGTTCCAATTAAATTAGTGTTTTTGTTTCTATATTAGAATTATATAGAATCAATTTATATCTTAACGATGTTAAGATAAAGGGAGTTGTCCGGCTGATGCTTAAAACCAGAATCCGGATAAACTCAAGGCACGTTTCAGTAATGGCTGTTTGTGGGTTATCCCGGGCTTTGACGAGGGTTAACATTCTACCATCAGGAAGATCAATATTTATATTGTTCTTGACTCGCCACAGTTTTAATAAAATGGATTTTTTCAGAAAATAAAAGTGGGAGTATGGTAGAACTGGAAGTTATTCCAGAACCACAAACGATTACTGAAGATTTAATAGAACCCGAGGATTAAATTGTTTTTGACGTTCCATTAGCCACTCCACAGATTTGGTGGGTAACCTCAGGCACCCGAGAGGTACTTCGGTCTTCTCAGTGACGGTGATAGAGAGGTTCTTGTTTACCCAGACTTGCCATTGCTGCTGTTCTAGACTATAAGACCCGGCAAGAGGAAGAGTATAGCGTCGTTCTAAACTAGTTTTAGAAGTGAACGTGTATATGACTATGCCAGAGGGTTGTTGTAGTCAGTGGGAGCAGCAGAAGCATAGAGGACAAGTAGCTTATGTCTATTTATAGACTAAAGCAGGTATAGCGGAAATAGATCATCTATTTTTGATGTGACAGTCATAGGCTTTGACTTCATCAGAATAGGAGATAGATCTGCTAAGAAGGTAGTAGAGAGTGATGTCCATGTATTGGGATGACATGCACTTGATAGGAAGGGACATTCCTATACTACAATCGGTTATATTGTGGTTGTCACAAAGTTGTTTCTCCACACAGGATATGGATATAATATCAGGTTTTCTGGTTACTAGATCTATGGTTTTGGATCTAGATTTGGGAAGTATCCTAATCTGGGTATTTTGACATTAAATGGGCGACTCCTAGCATGGTGGTCTACCTACAGATGATGGGGTCAACCTCTCTAAAGGTGTCTTACAGACTAAAGGGGAGAGGGATCTACATGATTAGCATATCACTTGCTTAGGCAATTGAGTTAATCATGAAATGTCAAGTACCACACCAGAAATTGTTTTTGCACTAGATGCAATAAGAAAATATATTAATCCAATCCTGGAGAAACATTGGGAAGCAGTTTATTGAAGATAAGTGAATGTTCTTGGGAAATGATTACGGCAGCCTCCTTCAGAAGACGGTTATCATTTCAGGCTTCCAAGGTGACCTGGATGACAGAGTGACTGTCAGAGTTATAGTTTTCCCTCTTTTGAGGGACAGTATGTTGGACGGGTGGTCCAAGCGGATACTGAGGAAAGGCATGGCGCAGGATACTGATTAAATTCAGTGGATGATACAGTCTAAGTAGTTTGCTGGATTTGGAGTTCATTTATGAACTGGGTCCTATCAGATATCCAAACAAATTCTAAGACAGGTATTGCTCATTTCGGGAGATAGCTTTCTCTACGAAGTTGAGATTAAGAGAGATACAGAAAGAAACATTGGAGCGGATCCACTCACTGAGACTATTTCTCGAACGCAATCATTTTCGCAAACATGCTTTGCGAAACTGATTAGTAGAGAAGTTGGGTGTTCGGTATCACACGGGCGGTGAGTATGCGACATGGCAATAATTGGACTTAAGTGTAAGTGGGAGTGTAGGGTGTTTTTCGTCACCCCATTGAGATGGGAATACGTTCGCACTTATCCAGCGTACTACAGATCCCCCCTGCCTAGGGTAGGCCGGGGTTTAATGATTGTGGGGATCCGAATCTCCGGCAGCCGCGGACTAAGCTGCCGTTAATTACCCCTCGCCTTTGGAGCGAGGGAACCTGCGATTAACGGGTTAAACTGGTCATGCGAACTCAATGTGCAGTGTACGTGCGTGTTGTTTTGGAAAGGGGTTTGGATATATCGGGAGCCACGCAGAGTTTTCACGGAGGTCTCGCTACCCGGATAGCGGGCTGGGGGTCAAGGTGGCTAGCATCCCCATTGCGGGGTGCGGGGCAGCGGCCCGTTAGAAATTTTTTTCTAACAGGGACAGTGTCGTGGTGTATGTGTGTGTGCACATATGTATATATATGTATATATATATGTATATATATAAGAAAAAAAAAGAGGAAAAGGCATCCAAAGGATGCGTGGGGGCAGCACCTTGGGCGATGTGCGCCCAGGTGCTGTGCGCTCAGGCGCAAGACTACCACGTGTCGGCACGTGGACGCTCTACACTTGAGCATTTGGCACTTGAGCACAAGCGCGCCACGTGTCGGCACGTGGGTGCTTTGCGCTTCAGCACCTGACGCTCGAGCGCAAGTGCGCCACGTGTCGGTACGGGGGCGACTTGCGCGTGAGCGCAAGCGCGCCACGTGTCGGCACGGGGGCGACTTGCGCCTGAGCGCAAGCGCGCCATGTGTCGGCATCGGAGCGACTTGCGCTCGAGCGCTTGAGCGCAAGCACGCCACGTGTCGGCACACGGGCGCTCTGCGCTTGAGCGCCGGCGAGAAAAAGAGGCTTTTAGCCTAAAAAAATTTCTCGGAAGAGAAATCAGAGAAAAGTTGGACTCCTGAGTGTTTTTTTTTGGGGTTTAATGAAAGGGGTTCTTCTTCTTCCTCCTCTGTTAGCTGGATCTTGATGATCGAGAGATGTGAGATCTCAAAATCTCTCCTTTTTGGGATCTAAAGACAGATCCAAGTTCCCCTTTGTGGGTTTGGTGGTGAAAAACTATTTTGTTTTTGAAAAGGAAGAGTAAAACTCTTGATTTAATTCAGAAGAAAGAAGAAGGTTTAAGACCTTCAGAAAAGGGAAAGAAATACAAACCCTAGGTTTTTGAGAGAATGGAAGTGTTACTTTATTCATCATCATGTTGCCTTTTATAGGCTTACATATTTACATATAGCCCCTTGGGCTTCACAAAATGGCATTTTGCCTATCCCATGGCTCTTGTGCCATTTCATTTTTGCACGTGAGCTATGGGCTTACAAAATATTAGCTTTATGCCCATTTTGCGTTCATTCATGTATAAAAAATTACATAAAAAATTATTTATTACATGATTTTATTGTTGGCATGGGGAGGCTGGCCGCGGGCTCGACTTGGGCATGGGCTCGCTTGACCTGGGCTTGGGCCCACCTAGCTTGGGGGTTGACCTTGACTTTGACTCAGTCAACCGGGGTGCAAATTTTTACCCCAACAAATTGCCCCCCATCAATAAATGCACACCGCACATTTGAGTTGTGTGCATGAAATTGATGGATCTTAAAGCTGAACTTCGAGGTGGAACATCATTCCGGGGGCGGAGCATCATCCCGGGGAGCATGATTCCCGGGGATCGGAGCATCATTCCGATTCGCGGAGCATAATTCCAACGTCGGAGCATCATTCCAAAGAGTCGAGCATGATTCCAAGAATCGGAGTATCATTCCGAAGAGCGGAGCATCATTCCAAGGATCGGAGCATCATTCCGATGAGCGGAGCATGATTCCAGGGATCGGAGCATCATTCCGATGAGCGGAGCATGATTCCAGGGATCGGAGCATCATTCCGAAGAGCGGAGCATGAATCCAAGGATCGGAGCATCATTCCGAAGAGCGGAGCATGATTCCAAGGATCGGAGCATCATTCCGATGAGTGGAGCATCATTCCAGGGATCAAAGCATCATTCCAGGGATCAGAGCATGATTCCAGAGGATCGGATCATCATTTCGATGAGCGGAGCATGATTCTAGAGATCGGAGCATCATTCCGAAGTGCAGAGCATGATTCCAGGGATCGGAGCATCATTCCGAAGAGCGGAGCATGATTCCACGGTTCGGAGCATTATTCCGATGAGCGGAGCATGATTCTAAGGATCGGAGCATCATTCCGAAGAGCGGAGCATGATTCCAGGGTTCGGAGCATCATTCTGATGAGCGGAGCATGATTCCAGATATCGGAGCATTATTCCGAAGGGCGGAGCATGATTCCAGAGATCGGAGCATCATTCCGATGAGCGGCAGACATTCTAACCGAAGCATAATTTTGATGCAGAGGTTGATTCCCAGGCGAAGTATAATTCCGACAGGGAAGGCAGGTACTCCAGGGCGAAGCATGATTTCGATACAGGGTACATATTCTGAGGCGGAGCATGATTCCGGCGCAGAGCTTGTTGGCACGACTTGATTCCGAGAAGAAGCATAATTCCGGCAGGGAAGGCAGATACACCGAGGCGAAGAATGATTTCGACACGGGGTGCACATTTTGAGACGAAGCATGATTCCGACGCAGAGCTGGTTGGTTGATTTGATTCCGAGGTGGAGCATAATTCCGACGAGGAGGCCGTTGGTTGATCCCGAGCAGAAGCATAATTTCGACAGGGAAGGCAGATACACCGAGGAGAAGCATGATTTCGACACGGGGTGCACATTCTGAAGCGAAGCATGATTTCAACGCAGAGCTTGCTGGTTTGATTTGAGTCGGGTTGACATCAGCATCGCTATACTGGAATATAGTACCATAAGCGAATCATCATTTGTTATGAGAGGATTTGAAAATTGGTTTTGGTTTGGCATCTGTATTGCTACACTGGAATAATGCCAGGAGCATCTCATCATTTGCCCCGGGAGGATTTGGGAATTGGTTTTTGCTTAGCATCAGTATCGCTATACTGGAATATGGTACCAGGGGCGAATCATCATTTGCGCTTGCTTATCAGGAAGCGATGGCTTAAGAGAAAGGTTTTAGGTCCCTATCACCTAAGACTTTTTGATTTTGTGAGCCGTAAGGGTCTCACAAAGCATTTTCTCCCTACGAGTCATAAGGATCCCGTACGTGTATTTTCTCCTTAGGAGTCGTGGGGACTCCTAAGTGTGTTGCTCCTTTGTGAGTCGTAAAGATCTCACACGCGAATTTTCTCCTCACAAAGTCGAGAGGACTTTGCGAGTGCATTTCATCTCTTTTTCACGAGTTTGCGCCCTTTCGGGTTTTCATAAACTCGCCGGCAGTCCTGTTGTTTTTACTCACGGAGCCCTTTTGGGTTTTCATCCGTGCCCATTTTGCTTGTGGACATACCATCCTTTTTTTCTTTTTCTCTTTTTTTTTCTTTTTCCTTTTTTTTTGAATCTTCCCTACCTGTGGGACTTTGAATGTGGTCTCGCCGGTAGGACTTGGGAGAGATTGGGATCGTTTCACGCCCGTGGATTGTATACGGTTTTGCAGGATGCATGATCCAGACCGTAGGGCCATAAAAATTTTGGGACTTTGTTGGCGTCTGCATCACTGCACTGGAATATGGTACCAGGAGTGACTCATCATTCGCTACTTGGGGATTAGGATTTGGAATTTGGCTGGCGTCTGCATCGCTGCACTGGAATATGGTACCAGGAACGACTCATCATTCGCCATTGGGATATGGGATTTAGAATTTGGTTGGTGTCTGCATCGCTGCACTGGAATATGGTACCAGGAGCGACTCATCATTCGCCATTGGGGTATGGGATTTGGAATTTGATTGGCGTCTGCATCGCTGCACTGGAATATGGTACCAGGAGCGACTCTTCATTCGCCACTTGGGGATTAGGGAGCGATGGCTTAGGAGACAGGTTTAGATCCTTATCGCCTAAGGCTTTTCAATTTTATTGGCCGTGAGGGTCCCATAAAAGCATTTTCTCCCTGCGAGTCGTAAGGATCCCGCAGGTGTATTTTCTCCCTAAGAGTCGTGAGGACTCCTAAGTGTGTTTTTCCTTTATGAGTCATAAGGATCCCACAAAGGTTTGTTCTCCTCATGTATTGTGAGGACACATGAGTGGGTTTTCTCAATGGAGCATAATTCCAAAGGCGGAGACCAGCCGCGTAACTGGTGATTGCGGTGGGACATGGGTATGCTGAGAATTATTTGAGCCCGTGGATTGTATACGGTAGTCAACTTGGGGACCGACCGTAGGGCCGGAGAGTTTTGAGAAATTGGATTTTGGTTGGCGTCTGCATCGCTACACTGGAATATGGTATCAGGAGCGACTCATCATTCACCGTTTTTTTTAATTTCGTTTTTTTTTGTTTTACCGCGATTGCTCTATCATTTCAGCTTTTCTTATCGCGAAGGTCGCGATTACCCTATCATTTCGGCTATTTATTCGCGGTTGTCCCATCATTTCGGCTCTATTTTCATTTTCATTTTTACTCTCTGGTTTTTATTGCGAGTTGCCCCATCATTTCGGATTTTCTTTATTTTTCTTTTATTTACACATTTTTTTTATATACACACTTTTTTTTACATTCCCAGTTTAACGACTTAGAGGTCGACTGTTCCCAGTTTAATGACGTGGTGGTCGATTGTTCCCAGTTTAGTGACGTGGTGGTCGATTATTCCCAGTTTAGTGATGTGGTGGTCGATTGTTTTCAGAAAAAGGCAGATGTTTGAGAGAATCAGTTTCACGAAGAACTTCGGTCTCCGTTTGTTTGAAATTGGCGGTCGCAGCTGGACTGTTTGTTAACACGCCTTTAGACAGTTCTATCTCTCTTGCCTTGTATTGTTTTTCGACCCAATCTTTGAAGACGAAGCAGTCCTCAATGGCATGACCTATCACTCTGTGATAAGGGAAGTATTTGGGGTCGTCGGTCATATTCGCTTCCTGTGGTCTTTTTGACTCTGGCAGTTGTAGACCGTTCTTCAAGGCGTCTTTGAATATTTTACGGATTTTGTCCCTTCTGAAGGAATAGACCTTATCTAGCTTCTCTTTGAGTGGAGATTCTCCTCCTTCTCCGAACACTGGCTTCCGAGGCTGGTTGGCGCTAGGCCCGCTCATCCCTTGCTTATTTCGGTTAGCCGAAGTGTTGAAAGATTCAGAATCATCGGAGTTTCCGCCTTTGCGATTATCGTCCTATCGGTTTCTCCAGGACCTATTGTTATTTTGGAAATCCGAGGAGGACTCCTGCTTTGAGCGCTCCAGCATCTGAACTTTCCTGGTCAGCTCTTGGAATGTTTTGAGACCCGCGGTGCATAGAAACCGGGTCATCCAATTGTTGAGATTTCCGACGAGGAGACTGACAGATTGGTCCTGCTCTATCGGCGGTTCGCATTTGACGGAGAGATTGCGCCATTGGGTTATAAAATCTGTGTTGATTTCGTTGTTCTTTGGCTTGGTCCTTACGAGGTCGGCGATGGTGAGCTTATCGCTAACGCTCATGAACCTTTGTCGAAACAAAGATTCCATTTGGACGAAAGTAGTAACGGAGCCATCCGGTATGCTCACGTACCAGTCGAAAGCAACATCGGTCAAGCTATTAACGAACTGGCGGAAGAGAAGCGAATCGTTGCCCCCAGTATTCCCGCATGAGGCTTTGAAGTGGGCAATGTGCTGATTCGCATTTCCCGTCCCTTCGAATCTTCCGAATTTGGGGATGACATAGCCGCTAGGAAATTCTACCAGATCATACTGAGCAGGATATGGTTTTCCACTACTGCTGATATCTTTTTGCGCTTCGGCTTCGGCCACCAATGTTTTGACTTTGCTGGCAACCAAATCCATAATTTGATCTTGAGTTAGCGGGCTACTGTCATCGGTAACCAAGACATTTCCCGAGATAGGATGCGACTGATTTTCATGCGGTTCGCCCACTTTTGTATTTGAGGGAATAGGCGTCGGTTGCTTTGGGACACTATTTCCCGGTTCATGAGAACCCTGCGCCTGATTGGGCGGCTGAGAGGCAAGTTGGGCCATAACCCATAAGACGACATTTGTCAAGTCGTCGATCTTTGAGTAGAGCTTGGCCATCTCCTTGTCTTTGCTTCTGAACTGCTTTCGGAGCTCTTGGAGAAGTTGCTGCTCTACGGCCTTAGGAAGGAAAGTTGGCTCATTTTCGCTTTCCGAGCCTGGCTCCTCATGAATTGAGGGGTCTTTCTGCCTATCATCATATAGTGGGTTTTCATCATCTAGCGGAGGTGGCTGTTCTTGGGAAGCGGCAACCACATTCAAGCCAGATTGGATTTGAGATGTGGTGGCCCCGTCCTTCCTCTTGCTGCGCGTGCCCACCATGTAGATAGAGTGGACCATATACCCAGCCATTTCCTCGTCTTCGGCGGGGTAACCCTGTTCTTCGAACCTCATGAGGTTTAGCCTGGCATGAGCCCTAGCCCTTTTGTTGGCTCTATATCTAAGCCTTTTCTCCCTCAGCTTCTCGATTTTGAAGGCTTGGCGGGCATCTGCTATCCGGGAAGCCATTGTGAGTTGAACAGAGGGGAGCTTAGAGAAGACACCCGAGCGAGCAGTGGTCAAGGGCACCGTTGGAGCTTGCTCGGGACACGTTATAGCTTTGTTGGTGTTGATGGCCTTGCCCCCAGCTGGGGCCATGGAGAGTCGTTCAGAAACGGACTTGCGCTTGGGCTGAGGTGCCCTCGCGACTACCACATTTGGTCTCCTGCCTTTCGAGACCGGTTTGTCTGCCACCGGGGCTTGAGGAGCTGGGATGGCGCCAACTGGTATGAACATAATATAGACAAATGGTAGCAGCGGCTCCTCCCATTATCGTCCGAGACTGGCCGGAATGACCGTCCTGGAGTCTATCTTCATCGTGTAGGAGATGGGAGTTGAGTTCATCTTTGGAGACATCGTCGGAAGGTAATTTCTTGAAAATCTGCAAGAAAGAGCATTATTTTAGTATAAATATAGGTATGTATATTGACATAGTTCGCATGAATGTTTAACCCGAAATATGGGAGGAGAGATTGGTCCCACCGGGCGTGCCAGAATCTGTAGGGTATTTTTCGTCACCCTATTGAGATGGGAATACGCGCGCGCTTGTCCAGCATACTACAGATTCCCCCTGCCTAGGGTAGGCCGGGGTTTAATGATTGTGGGGATCCGAATCTCCGGCAGTCGCGGACTAAGCTGCCGTTAATTACCCCTCGCCTTTGGAGCGAGGGAACCTCCGATTAACGGGTTAAACTGGTCATGCGAACTCAATGTGCAGTGTACGTGCGTGTTGTTTTGGAAGGGGGGTTTGGATATATCGGGAGCCAGGCAGAGTTTTCACGGGGGTCCCGCTACCTGGATAGCGGGCTGGGGGTCAAGGGGGCTAGCAACCCCCTTACGGGGTGCGGGGCAGCGCCCCGTTAGAAATTTTTTTCTAACAGGGACAGTGTCGTGGTGTATGTGTGTGTGCACATATGTATATATATGTATATATGTATATATGTAGATATATAAGAAAAAAAGGAGGAAAAGGCATCCAAAGGATGCGTGGGGACAGCACCTTGGGCGCTGTGCGCCCAGGTGCTATGTGCTCAGGCGCTAGAGTGCCACGTGTCGGCACGTGGGCGCTCTGCGCTTGAGCGCTGGGCAATTGAGAGCAAGCGCGCCATGTGTCGGCACGTGGATGCTTTGCGCTTCAGCACCTGACGCTCGAGCGCAAGTGCGCCACGTGTCGGCACGGGGGTGACTTGCGCTTGAGCGCTGGGTGCTTGAGCGCAAGTGCGCCACGTTTTGGCACGGGGGCGACTTGCGCCTGAGCGCAAGCGCGCCACGTGTCGGCACCGGGGCGACTTGCGCTCGTGCTGGAGCGCAAGCGCGCTACGTGTCGGCATGCAGGCGCTCTGCGCTTGAGCGCCGGCGGAAAAAGAGGCTTTTAGCCTAAAAAAATTTCTCGGAAGAGAAATCAGAGAGGAGTTGGACTCCTGAGTGTTTTTTTTTTGGGTTTAGTGAAAGGGGTTCTTCTTCCTCCTCCTCTGTTAGCTGGATCTTGAAGATCGAGAGATGTGAGATCTCAAAATCTCTCCTTTTGGGGATCTAAAGACAGATCCAATTTCCCCTTTGTGGGTTTGGTGGTGAAAACTATTTTATTTTTGAAAAGGAAGAGTAAAACTCTTGATTTAATTCAGAAGAAAGAAGAAGGTTTGAGACCTTCAGAAAATAGAAAGAAATACAAACCCTAGGTTTTTGAGAGAATGGAAGTGTTACTTTATTCATCATCATGTTGCCTTTTATAGGCTTACATATTTACATATAGCCCCTTGGGCTTCACAAAATGGCATTTTGCCTATCCCATGGATCATGTGCCATTTCATTTTTGCACATAAGCTATGGGCTTACAAAATATTGGCTTTATGCCCATTTTGCGTTCATTCATGTATAAAAAATTACATAAAAAATTATTTATTACATGATTTTGTTGTTGGCATAGGGAGGATGGCCGCGGGCTCGACTTGGGCATGGGCTCGCTTGACCTGGGCTTGGGCCCACCTAGCTTGGGGGTTGACCTTGACTTTGACTCGGTCAACCGGGGTGTAAATTTTTACCCCAACAGGAAGATTGTTGGCTATAGTGCCCTCAAGGCAATTATCATAGTTGCGGACTTGTGATTATGATGATTGTGGCAGGACCTATACCGATAAAGCAGTCTTACTCAAGATGATAGTATGCTATCTGGTTTGTCTTTATCATCATATACATGTTGTTAAAGCCCATAGGATTCATGCTTGACTGCCAGCATTGTGATGACGATCACATACGTGGGAGTTGGGGGTCTATAAGCACGTCCTTAAATGTCCCTAGTCGTGGGAGTATCGAGACCGGGCATCGATACTCCAGTGTAGACTAGTGTATATTGATCGAGACCCCATCGAGGGATGGTGGCTAGGTCTCACAAGCCATTGGTGTTAGTATATTCACCTAAGATAGTATACAGGTGCTCATTGGGTTATGAGTACATTGGACGGACTCACTGGGAACCTGTTAGTTGGTATTATACCTATTATCAGATAGCAGTTCCCAGGTGACATGTGTACAGGTTAGTCTGTCAACCTGAGATCGTCATTTGTCTCGTGTGAGTTCCCACTGTGCTTTGATTACTACCCTACCACGGCTCAAAGGAGTCGTGCAAACAGGTTTTAGTTGGGTACAGTCCCGAGCCACATAGAGGCAGTGATCGGATCATCAGGGATTCGTCTCTCCCGGTATTGGGGGTTGATGTCGCGTTGTGTACGGATGGCCATCACCATAAATCCGTGTCCACAGTGGACGAGAATTATCGATCCAGGATCGATAGTTTCTCAGGTGGTGATGGGTTTCATACTGACACTAAATATCGCGTTGTTGGGGGTCTGATTTTATCCACCCCCTAGACTCGATATGCGATACTCTTAGACGAACAGACCGGACTGTGCGGATATTGTCACTGACAGGCTCAGTAGGGGTTCAGGATAAGTTTGCTCGTCGGCCTCCCTTTCGCTCAATACCTAGGTAGCCATTACGTACAGCTAGTGCCGCTGACGTGCTTGTGGCTAAACCCACTGCCAGCATATTGACGAGTCTTTAGAGTCCCACACAGAGGATTTTCACGGTTCGGGTGATATGGTGTACATGAGGTATGTTGATACATACCGATGTCCGATTAAATATGTGCACTTGCTGCGCAGACTTTAATTGGACGGTTGATAATACTAGCGGCTTAGGATAAAACCAGTTTATTAAATCAGGTTTTGATTTAATAATTTACATATGTATTTATATATATGTATACTAGTATTATTGTTCGCTATTTATTTTCTCTCTTGGCTATTCGTATTTTTGTACGAATACACGTATATGTATTTCGATACATGTACCGGGAAGTATTCCGTATTTTATACGGAATAGCTTCTAGAAGCTTTGCCACCTCATTATTTGATTTTCCATTTATGAAAATTCATTATGATTTAATAATGAGGTGGAGGGTGGAAAAGGTGACAAAGAATGGGCATGGGTCAAAGCATGGGCTTGTGTATGGTTTGCATTGTTTAATGTAATTAAACAATGAAATATTTTTGTGGGCATGAGAAATGAGGGGGGGCGGCCACTTATCATGGTGGGTTTCATTTTTTGATTTGGAGATTTCATTACACTCTCTCTCACTCTCTCATGCTCACACAAAAGACTTAGCCAATTTCTTTTGCCTCATGCCAATGTTTCCTCATCTCTTCATCTTCTATGTTTTATTATTGAGAAAATGGGTAGAGAGAAAATTGTAGTGACACTTTCATAGACCCCCACTCTCCATCGCTAGCGACTTTAGAGCGTCGGTTGTCTCGTTCGTCGAGCTGGAGCTTGCACCGTTTCCCTCGGGTGGATCATCGGAGATGGAGGAAGACCGGCAACCAAACTTCGTCAAAGAAACGCTAGGAGCTTGGAATGAAGACCGAAGAACTTGGATCATCTCGGTATAACAATTCTAACTCTTAGTTTTATTTGCTAGTTTAGGGTTTAAGGTCAATCCGGAATTCGGGTATCGGTAGCGCCGGTTTAATAAATTTTTGTTCCGCATTTTGGCCGCGTTTCGATGGCCGGGGTGCTTCCGGGACCCTTCAAATCTTTTATATGAGCGTGTCATCTTCGCTTTATAAGCCTCCAAGTTTTGCTGCGCCATGAGCCGAGTTTCGTCGAGGGCATCAAACTCCTCAAGCCGAAGGTGAGCATTTTCTTCGTCTGTTAGCTCGTAGTGAACTGCCACTCGTAGAGAGGGTAACTCTATCTCGAAGGGGAGTACCGCTTCTGTACCGAATACCAATGCATACGGCATTGTGTTTTTGGCTGTTTTGAACGTAGTTCGATACACCCAGAGAGCTTCATGGAGTCTTTCGTGCCAGTCCCTCTTATTTCGAGACACCGTCTTTTTCACAATCTTCGTCAAGGTCTTGTTGAAAGCCCTAACTAGACCGTTAGCTCGGGGATTATAGACCGAAGAGTATCTCCAGTCTATGTTATGCTGTTGTGCGAAGCGGCTGATCTTGTGGCTTCTATAGGCTGGCCCGTTATCGGAGATAATCCGTCGCGGAGTGCCAAACCGATAAATGACGTGTGTCTTGAAGAAATGGAGGATATTCTCCGTTTTCACTTCCTTCAGCGGTACCGCTTCTGCCCATTTGGAGAAGTAATCAGTTGTTGCCAAAATGAATCGATGTCCTCAGGACGATGCTGGTTCGATATGGCCGATTATGTCAGCTCCCCACATTTCGAACGGCCAGCTAGCCACCGTTGGATATAGTGGATTTGGATGCTGATAGATAAAGTCCCCGTGAATCTGGCATGAGTGGCACTGCTTCGTGTATTCGAGACAGTCTTAGATCATTGTGAACCAATAGTAGCCCATCCTTTTGATCTTCAGTTTCATCTTCGGCCCAGCTTGGTGAGAACCGCAGATTCCGTCGTGAGTTTCTTGGACGACTCTCTTTGCTTCTTCAGGTCCCAGGCATCTTAGCCACAGGGAGCCGAACGATCTCTTATACAGAGTATCATTGACAAAGGCGAAGGATAGAGCTCGTTTCATGAGCTGATGTCTTGAGGACACATCTTCAGGTGTTCGACGGGATTTAAAGTAGTCTATAAAGACTTCTCTCCAATCCTTGGTCTTTTCCTGGTCTTTTATTTGTAAGGCCGTTTGCTCGGTAGCTCCCTTTCCTTCGGAAAACTCCGGAGATATTTCTGCCAGTGCAAGAACCCGACAGCTTTGCACAACGATCCTCACGTCTTCGAGGTTCTCGCCGGCCAGTTCTTTAGCGAGCATGGCTAATGCATCCGCTTTGCTGTTTTCCGCACGCGGTATACTTTCCAGCACGCAGGAGGGAATTTGAGTCAACAGTTGTTGTACTCTCTCCCGTACTTCACCATCTCTGGCTTGCACGTTCGATAATCGCCGTTTACTTGACTAACGACCAGTTGGGAGTCTCCGTATATGAGGAGGTTTTCAATTCCCATGTCGACAGCGATCTCAAGCCCTGCTATCAAAGCTTCATATTCGGCTTCATTGTTCATCCTCGGCTCTGTTAAGGAGAAAGCAAAGCTCATTATCCCTCCTTTTGGAGTCACGAAGATGAGGCCCATCCCGGATTTGATTATAGGGGTGCTTTGTTTGCTCTTCTTCATGGAAGATGCTCCATCGAAATAGTGTTCCTACCGGGTATTATTCTCTCTTCTCTCCCCGTCAATTGTGTCAAACGCGTGTTCGTCTGGAAATTCACAGTTCAAAGGAGAGTCGGCAGGTATCGAATGCTCAGCGAGAAAGTCGGCGATGGCCTGGCCTTTCACTGCCTTGAGAGGATGATAAGTTATCGAGAACTCCATCAAGAGCAGGGCCTATTTAGTGAGTCGTCCTGTTAATATGGCCTTTGACATCAAATATTTGAGAGGATCCACCTTTGATATGAGATGGACCTCATGCTCCAACGCATAGTACCAGAGCTTCGTTATCGCAAAGATTAATTCCAGGCAGTGTTTTTCGATGGGAGAGTAATTGCTTTCTGCCCCCATGAGAACTCGACTCAAATATTAGAGGGCTCTCTCCTTCGCTTGGTTGTTCTCTTGTACCCATAATGCACCTAAGGAACCTTCAAGGGCAGTTGTATACAGAATGAGGGGATTTCCCTTGACTGGAGCGGTTAGCACCGGAGGATTCTGTAGGTATTGCTTGATTTCGTCCAGTGCGGTTTGACATTTGCGATCCCAAACGAATGGGGTTCCCTTCTTCATTAGGTGACTGTAAGGACGGCACTTGCCGAAGAGATTGGCTATAAATCGCTGGATATACGCGAGCTTTCCTTGGAGAGACCGCAGTTGCTTGAGAGTTCTTGGAGGAGGCATTTCCATGATCTCCTTGATCTTCGAGGGGTCTATCTCGATGCCTTAGTGTCGGACGACGAATCCTAGGAACTTGCCCGAGGAAACTCCGAACGCGCATTTGAGAGGGTTCATCTTCAAGTTGTATTTCCGAAGACGCTGAAACACGATGCTCAGATGCTCTAAATGTTCCTCGTATGATTTTCTTTTAACTATGAGGTCGTCGATATAGCATTCGACGATTTCATGTATGAGGTCATCGAAAATCTTCGTCATGGCCCTCTGATAGGTGGCACCGGCGTTCTTCAGACCGAAAGGCATCACCTTGTAGCAGAATATGCCCAAAGGGGTCCGGAAAGTGGTATGTTTCTGGTCTTCATGATGCATCTTTATTTGATTGTATCCTGATGAGCCGTCCATGAAGGAGAAAACTTCGTGAGTGGACGTATTATCTATCATCAGCTCGGTAACCGGTACAGGAAAATCGTCCTTCGGGCAAGCTTTATTGAGATCACGAAAGTCCACACATATACGCACCGTCCCATTTTTCTTCATTACCGGGACAATGTTGGCGATCCAGTCAGGATATTGAACCTCTTGGATGAAGCCGGAGTCGATTAGCTTTTTGACTTCGGTATTGATGCTCATTTCAAGCTCGAGCCGCATTCTTCTCGGTGCTTGTTTAATCATCTTGACGTCCGAAGATATCGCCAATTTGTGCACAGCAATCTCCAGATCTAGTCCTGGCATCTCAGAATAGTTCCATGCGAAGCAATCTTTATACTGCATGAGCACGTCTTTACGCGTAGCCTCCTTTTCTTCAGACAACAGTTCACTGACAAACGTCGGCTGTGGGTCGTTTGTCGTTCCCAAGTCGATTTTTCTGAGGTTATCTGCAGTAGTATGTATCCCATCTTCCAGCTCTTTTGGCGCCGGTAGAAATCCTGAGATCAACTCATCTTCATTGTTTTCAAAGCACCAAGGGAGGTCATCCATATTCTCGGGTTCTTCTTCTCACAGCGTTATCGCGTGAAAGGTACGGGATCGCTTGAGGTCATCCATATTCTCGGGTTCTTCTTCTGACAACGTTATCGCATGACAGGTACGAGATCGCTTCCAAGACCGATGTTGATCTGGTTCTACTCTCGCTATACACGCCGCTTTTGGTTCATGCTTCTGTGGCGAGCTTACCCTCCAACTGTTGGACAGAGCGAACCTGCCTTGTTGATACTGTAGGGTTCCTAGGCACTCTTGTGAAGGTTCTTAAGGCATCAAACATGCCCGGATTAAATTTTAGACGTGCCGAACAACCCAAAGCCGGGATCTTTGCTAGATTATTAGGGTTTAACATGCAATAAGATAACTTTTATCTAAGTGTGAGGGATTACAACCTTTGTAGTCCGCTCCTTCACTTCACAAGCTCCGAGTAGAAGTCCCTTTGCCGCGATCCACGATCTCCCAGACTCATGAGAGGCTCCACGACTCGAACGATCCATTCTAGCTTGTCGTAATCCAAATCTCCGATGATCTACCTCGTGGTTTCAAAGAACTCAAGCTATCTCACTCAAAAGAGAAGAACACCCTAATCCTAAGGGCTAGTTGAGATGAGGATGAGAGAGTAGTGATTTTGCTTTCTTTTTAAATCATTTTCTCAATTTTATTCATCACTTCAAGAAAATCTAGCAAGCTTTTCTTTCAAGAGAAAAGAAGAAGATGATCATGGAAAAAGAATAATGATAATCATTTTCTTTTGTGATGAATAGAATAAAACATATGATTGAATTGTAAAACCATGGTCAAGGATGAGTGGCTAGGATCTTGTAGAGAAACAACTAGGGTTAGGGTTTGGTTAGGTTAAAAAAGGTGTCATCCAAAATATCTTTACAAATGACAAAAGAAAATTGCTTCTAGAAAGAACTTGAAGCAACTAAACCCAATCAAACCCTAACCTCAATTAATCATCCTTAAACATGTTTAACAATTAATCATATCATGTCACAATAATATATATCACATATATATTATATATTTGCAACAAAAGAAAATTATACAATTAACATATATCGCATATATATCAATGTATCATCCACTGAGAAAATGAAATAATAAAGTAAGCCAATATTAGTTAATATAATAATATATCATATATATTATTATATATTAAATCATCGAATCAACACTTGATCCGACGATCCGGCTATATCGAATATAACCGTCTAATATATCATGTACCGATTCATCGAATCAACACTTGATCCGATGACCCGGTTCATATCCATATATCGCGAGAATCTAATACGGTATCCCATATCGCATTATTCTCGCTCCTGCGCATATCACATATGTGCCACTACTCTGTTTCGCCTGAGCCAAGAAACCTCTGTGTAGGACTCTAAAGAATCGTCAATACTCCGGTAGCAGGTGATGATCATATCAAACACCCACAAGCTGCAAGCGGTCAGCTAAACGTAACAGCCACCCAGGTATTGAGCGATCAGAAGATCAACAAGCTAGCCTGTGCGTTCTTCTATGAATCCAACCAGTAACACTCCCGTACAGTCCGGTCTGTTCGTCTGATATGTCGCATATCAAGTCTAGGGGTGGTATACGTCAGACCCCAGTAACCGATAAGTCGTGTCGATGTATGGCTCATAACGGGTCGAGAAACTACTAGTAACACTTACCAGTAAATCTCTATATCAGCCCTGGCCAGGGACTTCCAGTTATAGCCAATCGAACACAGCACAACATCAACTCCCTATACCGGGAGAGACGAATCCCCTCCTATCGCTCATTGCCTCCATGTGATTCGGGACTGTACCCAAAAGCCACCGTTTTGCACGCCCTCATGGACGTGGTAAGGTGGAAATCAAAGCACAGTGGGAATCACACAAGACTCTATGACGATCTCGGGTCTACAGACTACCCTGTACCAGTGTCACCGGAGAACTGCCATCTGACGTGTGGTATATCACCATCTGGGAGTTCTCGGCGAGTCCGTCCAGTGTACCCAGTCTCCACTGAGCACCCGTACACCATCTCTGATGTCAAACATCGATGGATATGGGATCATCCATCGCCCATCATATGGGTCAAGATGCATATACGCTAGTCTACTCTGGTGTATCGATGCCCTGTCTCGATATACCCTCGACTAGGAACAGTTATAGGATGTACTCATTGACTACCGCGGCCCCACTAGTATGATCTCATCATAGTCCCAGTAGTCGAGTACAAGTCCTAAGGGCTTTATCAACATGTGAGAGTAAAACAGTAAACCAGTACAAGTCAACATGTTAAGATAAAGTGAAACCAAATAGCATACTATCATGACGAGCAAGAAAGTCTTCTCTATATATAACCAAGCATCCATTATAATATACATCAAATGTACAACAATGGCCTCTAGGGCATATACATAACTAACAATCTCCCACTTGCACTAAGGCCAGCTGCTGTAGTATCTCATACCTAGCATCCCGAATAATCTCTCAAACTGTATCTGGGGAATAGCCTTCGTGAATGGATCCGCAGTGTTGTCCTTCGTATCTACTATCCTGACCTCGATCTCCCGGCGATCAACTATCTCCCTGATCAGGTGATACTGCCTCAGAATATGTCTGGACTTCTGATGGGACCTGGGTTCCTTGGCCAAAGCCACAGCTCCATTGTTATCGCAATACAGAGGTATTGGATGCTCAATGGATGGAACCACACCAAGTTCACTAATGAACTTCTTGATCCAGACAGCCTCTTTGGCAGCATCGTTGGCAGCGATGTATTCAGCCTCCATCGTTGAGTCTGCAACGGTATCCTGTTTGGAACTCTTCCAACATACCGCCCCTCCATTGAGAATAAAGACAAAACCCGAATGCGACTTAGAGTCGTCCTTATCACTTTGGAAGCTGGAATCGGTAAAGGACTCCACCTGGAGTTCTCCGTTACCATACACCAAGAACATCTCCTTAGTCCTTCGTAAGTACTTGAGAATGTTCTTCACTGCTGTCCAATGACTCTCTCCAGGATCTGCTTGATACCGACTCACTACACTTAGTGAGTATGCTACATCGGGTCTGGTACATAGCATCGCATACATGATAGAGCCTACTGCCGAAGCATAGGGTATCCCTTGCATGCGAGTTCTCTCCAAATCAGTCTTGGGAGACATCTCTTTGGAGAGAGTGAGTCCAGAGATCGTGGGCTGATTCCCACGTTTGGATTCTTCCATACTAAACCTCTTTAGTATGGTGTCAATGTACCTGGATTGGGACAATCCCAGTATCCGTTTAGATCTATCTCTATAGATCATGATTCCCAATATGCAGGAGGCATCACCTAGATCTTTCATTGAGAATCTCTGTGATAAGAAGAGCTTGACTGATTGCAGCATAGGAATATCATTTCCTATCAAGAGTATGTCATCCACGTACAATACGAGGAAGACTACCTTACCCTCTGCCACCTTCTTATAGATACAAGGTTCATCTATATTTTTGATGAAGTCAAACTCTTTGACTACAACATCAAAACAGATGTTCCAACTCCGCGATGCTTGCTTTAACCCATAAATGGATTTAAGCAGCTTGCACACCTTTCCGCTGCTCCCACTATCTACGAAGCCCTCTGGCTGAGTCATGTACACGCACTCTTCTAAATCACCGTTTAGAAAGGCGGTCTTAACATCCATTTGCCAGATTTCGTAATCATGGTATGCAGCAATGGCAAGTAAGATCCGGATGGACTTAAGCATAGCCACTGGAGAAAAGGTTTCGTCATAATCCACACCTGGACGTTGACGAAAACCCTTTGCTACAAGTCTAGCTTTGAAAGTCTCAACTTTTCCATCTACACCAAATTTCTTTTTAAAGATCCACTTGCTCCCAATGGATTTTACCCCTTCAGGAGCATTTTCCAAAGTCCATACTTTGTTGGTGTACATGGATTCCATCTCAGATCGCATTGCATCCAGCCATTTCACAGAGTCACTACTCGTGATGGCCTGCTCGAAACTAGTCGGTTCATCATCATCCATGATGCAATCCTCGCTTCCACCATCAATGAGAAAACCGTAGTATCTCTCAGGTGGATGAGAAACCCTACTAGATCGGCGGAGAGGCTGGGGTTCGTCGGGTACTACTGAATCCTCTGGTTCAACCAAATCATCTGTTGTAGTTTGTTCTGCTGGAACTTCTTCCAGTTCTACCTCAGAGCCACTAATTTCTTTTTCGAGAAATTCTTTTTCTAAAAAGGTGGCGTGCCGAGAAACAAACACCTTTTGTTCTTCGGTGTGGTAGAAGATATACCCGCGTGAATGTTTGGGATATCCAATAAACTTGCACAGAATAGACCTTGCGCCGAGTTTGTCCGGATTTTGTGTTTTTACATATGCCGGACAACCCCATATCCTAACATAATTAAGATATGGTCTCTTTCCTTTCCATATCTCATATGGAGTGGTTGGCACAGATTTGGTGGGAACCATATTCAATAGGTCTGCAGCTGTCTCCAGTGCATACCCCCAGAAGGAAATAGGTAACTCAGCTGTACTCATCATAGAGCGCACCATATCTAATAGGGTGCGATTCCTCCGCTCAGATACACCGTTGTGCTGTGGTGTATAAGGAGGAGTATGCTGAGAGAGAATCCCATTCTCTTTTAGATAATCTAGGAACTCACCGCTTAAGTATTCACCTCCTCGATCAGATCGAAGAATCTTAATACTTTTGCCCGTTTGGTTCTCTACTTCGTGCTTATATTCTCTGAATTTCTCAAAAGCTTCAGACTTGTATTTCATCAGAAACACATGTCCGTATCTAGAGAGATCGTCAGTGAATGTAATGAAGTAGGAAGAACCGTTCCTGGCATGCGTAGACATGGGACCGCATACATCACTATGTATCAGTCCTAAGAGTTCGGTAACTCTTTCTCCGTGTCCACTAAACGGAGCTTTGGTCATTTTTCCTTTGAGACATGAATGGCAAGTATCATAAGATGATAATTCGAACGGATTCAAATAACCATCCTTATGTAACTTAGCCAGTCGTGTCGCATTGATATGACCAAGTCTACAATGCCACAAGTAGGATTCGTTTATTTCTGAACTTTTCCTCTTGTGTGTGTTTTGTACATTTAGGACTGTATTCTGATTTAGAATGAATATGCCATTATGTAACGAGCCTGATGCAATCAACTTTTGATCTAGGAATATGTTCATAACATTTTCCTGTACTACAAAATTATATCCCTCTTTACTCAATAAAGAAACTGATATAATGTTGCACATCATGTTCGGTATATAATAACACTCATTCAGAATCAGTGTATTACGACTTGGTAATACAAGGTGATATTCGCCAACTGCTTTGGCTGCAACATTTGCACCGTTCCCTACTAGAACGGAATGATCATCTTTTCCCAGTTCTCTACCTTTACGTAGCCCGTGCAACTGTTTACATATGTGGGATCCTGATCCGGTATCTAATACCCAGGACGTAGGGTGAACTGAGAAACAGTTCTCAATAACAAACACACCTGAAGAAGATGCATCAACATGCATGTTCTTTTGGGCGGCGTGAGAATCCAGATATTCTCCTGTTTCCTGTTCAGTCTTATAACTCTTATAAGAAAGAACGGGTCTGACGTTCCCTTGCACTGTACAATAATCAGGTTCAGTCAATACATCCATATTATTATCTTGATTATGGCCTGAAATGGTCGCTACCTGGAGAGAGAGAGAAGAAAACACTTTAGCGTATGCTCTTGCAAGATTAGATTGGTTATTATCTTATCTAATCAGGATGTCTCCCACTGTTTTTATCAAATCTACCTTAAAACCCTAAAAGGTAAGATTAGCCGGGATTAATTACACCCTACAATTTCGTCAATCTTTCAGCCAGATCAGTGTCGGTACTTTGAGGGAGGTTCCCCGTGCTTTCGCACGGACCTAATTAGAAAACCTCGTTTTCCCAGAGGCGTAACCTCGTTAACACTTTTCTAGACACCTACTTGAATGACTAATTGTCCTGTGTAAAACTCTCCCAGGAGTAACTCTTACTCGCAGTGGGTATCGGGATCCAACTATCTCATAGGAGGTATGCAATCTCATTGCAAATTTCAACACTTGAAATTCCCGATAATGCTTTTACCCCTAGCATCCTATGACCTTGACGCAGGCCAACAAACCATAGTGCGCTAGTCAAGTTCAACCCGTCATTTCTTGATTCAATTAAACCCACCCGCACGACCCTTGACGCAGGCCAACAAAGTCGTACGACTACCCTAATCGAATCTGCATCATATGCATAAACAGATATACACTAGTTAGCTACCGCACACTACGCCTAGACGCAGGCCAACAAGCGTAGCACGAATACTAAATAATATGTATCTGAAATGACGGAGGGCTACGCAGGTTTTTCAGAAAACCCTGAGCGTAATGAACATGATATCGTCGTAGAATCAAGTGAAGTTTTGAAAAGGAGTGTTTTTGAGGTTTTTCTTAGTTTCGCTAAAGGGGTCACTCCCGGTGAAGGGATCGTCGGCCCTTTCCTCATCGAATAAGGTGCAGGATATATCATATATACCGCTGTGCAAAGCAAAACACTTAAAGCAATCAAAAGACAAACCGCGTTTTGTAGCATCTGCCAGTTTCGCTAAAGGAGTCACTCCCGGTGAAGGGATCTCGGTCCTTTCCTCATCAAATAAGGTGCAGGATATATCGTATATATCACTGTGCAAAGCAAAACTGTAGCTACCCTTTTTATTAAGTTTTTGATTCTACAACATCTTTAGGTTTCTTTTCTTTTATTAATCTCATTAATAAAAATCCCATCAGCTTATGCTTCCTAAGCATCACAGAAGAAACGAAAGCAGTAATATTTATATATCAGCATATATATATAGTATAAGCATTCGTCTCAGGCAGTAATATGATCTCATCACAGAACATAGCAGCAGAAGAACATATATGAAATATTGGATATACTAGGACGTCCGTGTTTTTAATACGAGCCTGTATAAAACACGGATTCCACGGTCGCGACGAATAGCCAAACCCACATCCCAAGACCCCTACGAGAGCGGCAAGTAACACTGCCAATTCTAGGGTTAGGAGACCCAGTCTCGACTCTTCGAGATGGCCTCCCACTGGACCCTAGAACCCGGTTACTTGTGCTCCCCTCCTTGGGTCTACCTAATGTGGAAAAGTAAATAATATACACTGGTAACAGCAACCGCATCCTGGAAGTGCCCCAAATAAAAGAATATTACATTACAAATGAATTTTACATGAATGAAAATAAAAACCCTCATCTCACATAAAACCCCCGGCTATTCTGATCGCGACGATCCAATATAACATATCACAGCAACACATAATATCTCATATCATCAACGTAAGCAAGTATGCGTATCCCGATTGTCGTTGATGTATAGCAACGAAGCCGGCGATACACCACATACTACGCTTACGGTCACAGAAAAGAAAGTGTAAAACTACAATATTTGGAATCCACAATCACTTTAGACATTGTAAATCCGAAATATCACATACTTCGTATTTCATGCCTAACTCTATGAATTCCACATATTGTATCACATTCCAGATAAATATACGGTATTAAACTATTTGAACAGATAATCAAACACCCAAAATTTCCCGAAGTGCTCAACTGTTGAGCGGAGTTCAAATAATTCCAGAATATGTCACAGTACCAGTGATCCAGCCGTAGAAGGGCCAAGCCAACGCCTCACATGTGGCACACCGTACTGCCCCAAACCCGAAGGTTCAAAAGGCAGTTCAAGACGGTCACATAATCGAGTTAAGGTTTGTTGTCTTCTAGAGGGTCCACCGCTTAACTTGTACAATTTTCCGAAAGATTTAAACCCAATAAAAATTCAACGCTTGAAAGTTTGCCGTGCCGGAATAAAGTGGGTTAATGATATCCGTTCAACCAGTTTAACAGTTTCTAAATATCCGGAAAGAAATACGAACTTAAATATTCCGATCGAGTCTACTATTACAAAACAAACCCCAGAATTTTAAACACCTGGAACAGAATAAAAATATCCAGAAGGGTCAGCAAGTATCTACGGGAATTACCATCAAAGCCACGTGTCCTGATGTTACTGTTCCGCCGCGGAAGCGCCGCGCAAGCCATGCTTGCGCCGCTCTTCCGCCGCGGTTTGGTGGAATTAGAACCTCGGATTTTATGGTAATTCCTATAATTGCCTGCTGATTTTTTTACAAATTTTTAATTCAGAAAAATCCCAAAATTTAAAAAATTTCCAGAGAGGGGTCCATTTTGTCCGTTTCGAGTTCGATCGGAGTTTTAACTTCGTAAACACATCGCCTAATGCTCTAGCTAGGCTCTGATACCACTGTAGGGTTCCTAGGCACTCTTGTGAAGGTTCTTAAGGCATCAAACATGCCCGGATTAAATTTTAGACGTGCCGAACAACCCAAAGCCGGGATCTTTGCTAGATTATTAGGGTTTAACATGTAATAAGATAACTTTTATCTAAGTGTGAGGGATTACAACCTTTGTAGTCCGCTCCTTCACTTCACAAGCTCCGAGTAGAAGTCCCTTTGCCGCGATCCACGATCTCCCGGACTCATGAGAGGCTCCACGACTCGAACGATCCATTCTAGCTTGTCGTAATCCAAATCTCCGATGATCTACCTCGAGGTTTCAAAGAACTCAAGCTATCTCACTCAAAAGAGAAGAACACCCTAATCCCAAGGGCTAGTTGAGATGAGGATGAGAGAGTAGTGATTTTTCTTTCTTTTTAAATCATTTTCTCAATTTTATTCATCACTTCAAGAAAATCTAGCAAGCTTTTCTTTCAAGAGAGAAGAAGAAGATGATCATGGAAAAAGAATAATGATAATCATTTTCTTTTGTGATGAATAGAATAAAACATATGATTGAATTGTAAAACCATGGTCAAGGATGAGTGGCTAGGATCTTGTAGAGAAACAACTAGGGTTAGGGTTTGGTTATGTTAAAAAAGGTGTCATCCAAAATATCTTTACAAATGACAAAAGAAAATTGCTTCTAGAAAGAACTTGAAGCAACTAAACCCAATCAAACCCTAACCTCAATTAATCATCCTTAAACATGTTTAACAATTAATCATATCATGTCACAATAATATATATCACATATATATTATATATTTGCAACAAAAGAAAATTATACAATTAACATATATCGCATATATATCAATGTATCATCCACTGAGAAAATGAAATAATAAAGTAAGCCAATATTAGTTAATATAATAATATATAATATATATTATTATATATTAAATCATCGAATCAACACTTGATCCGACGATCCGGCTATATCGAATATAACCGTCTAATATATCATGTACCGATTCATCGAATCAACACTTGATCCGATGACCCGGTTCATATCCATATATCGCGAGAATCTAATACGGTATCCCATATCGCATTATTCTCGCTCCTGCGCATATCACATATGTGCCACTACTCTGTTTCGCCTGAGCCAAGAAACCTCTGTGTAGGACTCTAAAGAATCGTCAATACTCCGGTAGCAGGTGATGATCATATCAAACACCCACAAGCTGCAAGCGGTCAGCTAAACGTAACAGCCACCCAGGTATTGAGCGATCAGAAGATCAACAAGCTAGCCTGTGCGTTCTTCTGTGAATCCAACCAGTAACACTCCCGTACAGTCCGGTCTGTTCGTCTGATATGTCGCATATCAAGTCTAGGGGTGGTATACGTCAGACCCCAGTAACCGATAAGTCGTGTCGATGTATGGCTCATAACGGGTCGAGAAACTACTAGTAACACTTACCAGTAAATCTCTATATCAGCCCTGGCCAGGGACTTCCAGTTATAGCCAATCGAACACAGCACAACATCAACTCCCTATACCGGGAGAGACGAATCCCCTCCTATCGCTCATTGCCTCCATGTGATTCGGGACTGTACCCAAAAGCCACCGTTTTGCACGCCCTCATGGATGTGGTAAGGTGGAAATCAAAGCACAGTGGGAATCACACAAGACTCTATGACGATCTCGGGTCTACAGACTACCCTGTACCAGTGTCACCGGAGAACTGCCATCTGACGTGTGGTATATCACCATCTGGGAGTTCTCGGCGAGTCCGTCCAGTGTACCCAGTCTCCACTGAGCACCCGTACACCATCTCTGATGTCAAACATCGATGGATATGGGATCATCCATCGCCCATCATATGGGTCAAGATGCGTATACGCTAGTCTACTCTGGTGTATCGATGCCCTGTCTCGATATACCCTCGACTAGGAACAGTTATAGGATGTACTCATTGACTACCGCGGCCCCACTAGTATGATCTCATCATAGTCCCAGTAGTCGAGTACAAGTCCTAAGGGCTTTATCAACATGTGAGATTAAAACAGTAAACCAGTACAAGTCAACATGTTAAGATAAAGTGAAACCAAATAGCATACTATCATGACGAGCAAGAAAGTCTTCTCTATATATAACCAAGCATCCATTATAATATACATCAAATGTACAACAATGGCCTCTAGGGCATATACATAACTAACAGATACTGGTCTTCAACCCAGTTCTTGAAGGTGAAGCAGTCTTCGAGAGGATGTCCTGTTGCTCGGTGATAGGAGCAATAGTCTGGGTGAGAGACCTTGTCTGCTTGCTCGGGATGCTTGGACTCCGGGAGCGTCATCATCTGATGTTTTATGGCAAGATCGAATATCTTCTCTGTCTTGTCTTGGGGAAAAGAATATGCTCGACCCATCTTCTTTACAAGAAACGGATCCTGGCTGCTCGATTCTTGATCGCGTGGCTTCTTAGATCCGCTTTGCCACTGTCGAACATTTTTTCCGTTCTTTGATTTATTTTTGCCTCTGTGCCGGGTCTTTTGCATGACGGGTTGGCGACGAGGAGCATTGTCATTCTCCATAGCCTGCTGAAGGAGGCGTTGCGTCCTGGCTTTCTCGTAAATGGCCATTTCACGGCTATGGTTGTCTCGGACCTTCTGACCTGCTTCCCTTATTAGCTTGTCCATCTGTTCTTCAAACAACGGACTTGGCATTTTCATAGCGGGACCTCGTTTCGGTTCAAGGTTAGCGCTTTCTAACAGAGCATTTCCTTCTTCATCGAAGTCTTGTATAACGCAGCAGTCATGGAATCGTTCCCGTTTCTTGGATTGAACATATCCAAGCCCGATCGTTTCTATTTTCCCGTTGGGCGATTTTCGTTGAGTTCTGAGGACGTTCCAGATTCTGTTGTAGAACTGAGCTTTTCGAGCAGTCTGTTTGAAGGGTACGCTTTGGTGCCTCAACAGCCTCTTCAATCCTTCTGTGTAGTATCTGGGAAATCGGATGGGCTGAAGTCTGTCAAGTATCGAGTCAGCACCATGCCAGACTTCTTTCTCCACATTGGGTTCATTGGATTGATAAAAGAGGATCTCCTTTTCATCTCTTCGCCTGGGAGGGACGTAGAATGTCTGTAGTTCTTCCATACTGTAGGTATCAAGCGTGTCTAGCTCTTTGTGATGCTTTTGCGGAACCATGGCAATTTGCAAACTCCGATTATCGCCAGCGAAGGCTTGTATTGATGGCCGAACAGAAAACACGGCATTGACTTCATCTTCCGAGTCGCAGCCGAAGATCAATATAGGGGTTGACGGTCCCGGTTTGTTGCATTGGGGCGGCCCTGAATAAACTATTCCTTCTTCCTCCTCGGTATCTCTCCCGAAGACCGGAATAGTAGTGATAGATTTGTTCTTCGGTTTGTGACATCTTTCCGTGTCTTCAAAATCTGGTAAGAAGTATTTTGCATCTTCGTACTTTTGGACTTCATTCACGGAGAATGGGTTTAGTTCCCCCGTCACGGTATACTCAAGACCATCCTTGAAGTACTTCAAACACCGATGTTGTGTAGAAGGGATGATGTTATACTCGTGTAACCAAGGCCTGCCGAGCAAAGCATTGTAGCATGTCTTGGCGTCAATGACGTGAAATTTAATGTCCGTGACGAGCAGCCCAAAACGTAACTTCAGTATCATAGCCCCGAGCGTCCTTGATGATTGGGAGTCAAACCCGGAGATAATGATCTTATCCCGAGCGAGGTGTTGAATGCTCATGCAGATTTCCTTCAATACTCTTACATTGAGGAGATTAAGGGAGGACCCATTGTCAACCAGGATCTTGCCTATCTTAATATCATGACAGTATCTAGAGACATAAAGGGGATGATTATGCTCGCATGTCCCGAGGAGGAGATCTTCATCACCGAAGGTGATATCGGCTGTGTACACTTTTTCCAGTCCGTCCTTCATCTTTTCTTCGACGAGGAAAGCTTGGAACTGCTCGGGCTCTTGTAGTGCCTTGATCAAAGAATCTCTTGCTTCTTTGGATAGCAGAAGGGCGTCGAGAATGCTTAGCTGTGAGGGTATCTTCCTCAGGTGTGCCAGAACGTTGTAATCCACATTATTTTTCTTGGGCGGATCCTTGGTTGTCAGCTCTTCGATGGCTTGGTCATCGAGAGTGATATCCTCAGGGACCTTTTCTTTTCCCTTATCCTTTTTGTTTGATCCCTTGTTTGCGGGTCCGAGATTCTTTTCAGGTAATGTGCGATTGCGCAGCTGAATGTTCTCGCAGCTCTTCGGTTCTTCCTCTTTTCCCGAGGTGGATTCTTTAAAGAGAGGGCCAAGAGTCATTTCTTCTTCAGAATCGCTCCCGAATGTGAGAACTTGCGATCCCCTGGAGTTAACCATATGACAGTTGCCGGCAATTCTTTTACACTCGTCTGTCGCGCTTCTTTGCTCTCGATGAGTTTTGCGCTTTATCCGCTTGAAATGCTGCCGGTGGGCAACATATCCCTGCCACCAGTTTTTAAAGGTTATGCACTCTTCAGTAGGGTGCGCAATCCTTCGATGATATAGACAGTAGTTAGGATGCACATCTTCTTCATTAAGGCGTATCTCCTCAGAAGTGTTTCCCTCGGAGGGTGGCAGCTTCATTCCCATCAATATGGCTTTGGCAAACTTTTTCTTCATTTTAAGCATGCTCTTGTCTGTCGCGGGCATGCCTCGGTCTGGTTGGAGTGCCTCAACCCTTTCATCCAGTAGCCGGCGTTTGGCTTTTTTAAATATGACCATCTCGCGCTCTTGATCAGCTTTGATTTTCAAAAGAGCCTCGTTTAGGAATGCATCAATCATTTCGTCTGATAGTCTTAAAAGTTCCGGCTCAGGATCTGCCCCCAGTTTCTCTGCATCCATAGCTTCTCCATCTTTTATCGACGAGTGAGAGATCACATGACAGCTTGCCACATAATCCTCAGGTTCATCCGACGAGTCTTCTCCATTGTCATCATCTCCGTCCTCAAGAACGTGACTGAGAAACTCTTGAAGTGTGACTGGGGTTCATGCCTTCTGGTTATATTCTTCCAGCGCGTCGATATGTTTTTGCAGGTCCGTGCACTCGTCATTAAGCTTCACGGGCTTTTTGGTCTTTTCTTCTTCTTCGAAGACTTTAACGACTGAGTTTGAGCACTTTGACCATCACCACCAATTTTTGGACTTGGGCACGGTTTCAGCATTCCCTCGATGATCTCGGGTTCCAATGGATTTTTCCAACTGATTGTAGGGCATGTTTGGAGATCCTTCAGCATTCTTTTCGTTTTGGCTGAAAGAGCAACCAACCATGGAACTTCTTTGACAAAAGAGCACGATGCCCCTGGTGTATCCCCCTTTTAAGAGCATGCGGTTGAGGCGGGCTTGCTTTCCATTTCTCGGATAGGGCGAATTTGACCTGTTGGTATTGATCTTCAATTCAGCCTTTAAAGACGAAGCAATCTTCAATCGGATGGCCTATCGCTTGGTGATAGGGGCAATAATTGGGATTATTAGCCTCACCGGGTTGCAATGGGCGTTTTGGATTTGGCAAATTAATAAGCCTGTTGCGCATCGCCAGCTCGAACAATCTCCTCATTTTGTCTCGGGGAAATGAATAAGGGCGCTTTATTTTCTCATTATAGAATTGTCGTCTCTCATCTAGACGATCAGTTAATTTTGGACCACTGGGCTGTTGTTGAGCATTGGCGACGAAAGTCGCTTTCCCTTTCCCTTTTTCATTCCGTGGCTCCAGGTTCGAAGAGGAAAGCCTGTGGCCCATCTGGTCCATTTGGGCCAGCTTATCAATCAAGGACTGAAAAGTGGTCGGCTTGAAGAACATCATGAATTGTGAAATGGTCGCTTGAGGGTCGAGAGTACCCATGAACATGCCTACCGCAGGCACTTCTTCGATGCACTGCTCGCACTTCGACCATAGATTCCACCACCGTATCGCATACTGCACCCATGTTTCGTCTGGCTTCACTCTGGCGTTAATTAACGCGGTGATTGGAGTGCGTTCGCTAGCGCTTGCGAAACGTTGGGTGAATAGCAGCTTCATCTCTGCAAATGTCTTGATAGAGTCATTCGGGAGTTCCAAATACCACTCAAACGCCGTCTCCGACAAGCTGCCAACAAACTGGCGGAGCAGAAGTTTATCATCACCTCCGGTGTTGCCGCACAAGGCTCTGAATTGAGCGACGTGCTGATGCGGATTTCCCATCCCCTTATATACGTGGAATTTGGGGATCGTGTATCCCGGCGGGTACTTTATTTGGTCGTACCAACTCAGATAGGGTCGTTCAGTTTTAACAATTTTCCCAGCCGCTTCATTCGCTTGGTGAACTCGTATTTGCTGAGTGTTGTAATCATCTAGGGCTGCTTTAGAGATTGTCTCCTTCTTGGCTGTTGACAGAGCCGGCAGAGGATTTGATGTCTCTCCTCTATCATCTTCAATTATTACTGGAGGATCTTCGGCTGGAGGATCCAGCTGGATCATCATGCCCATCATATCTTGAAATAGAAGGGTCATTTGTTTTATGTTGGCCTCTTTTTCCGCAGCCTCCTTGTCCTTCTTCTCAAGCATTCTTCGAAATAATTCGGCATCAGTCTCCTGCTCACGGCGCTGCTCCGAGGATGTCTCCGGACTTGCTTTCAGTCCTGTAAGTGCGGCCATGGCTGTTAGCATTTCTTGGAGCTTTTGTTGTTGTTACTCCTGAGCCTTAGTCACTGATCGCATTAGCGCCCAATGAACCGTGGAGATATGGCTATCCTCTTTTCCGGATGTCATATACATGGTGTGCACCATCATGCCCCCAGACTTAGGGCGTTTGGGTTCAGTGGTCTTGCGATTCATCGCAGACGCAGGGATTTTCTCTGGCCTCCTCCTCTTGTGGGTGGTCGAAGTTGAGGGGCCGTTGCAGTGGGTACCCAAGTAGCTGTCGCCTTCTATGACTTGACATGATAGTCTTTTTCTTGCTAAATCTTCACCTTTTTCTGTCGGCGAGGATAATCTTGATCAATCACCAAGTCTTGGACTTGACGCCAGACCTTGTAAGTTTTAGAGGACAGCCGTTGAGGGGGCTGCTCCAGCTTCACCTTTGTAGCATTCTCCACGGGTGAAGGAGATCTCTTCAGCACGGCAGTTGGAGAGTATTTGCGCACCCTCCTTAGCGGTTCAAAGCTGTTCCCAGTTGGAACAGCAGCATCGATTTCCACCGTTGGAGCCGGCGGAGTCAATCTAAAAGGAGAGTTGCCCCCAACCTTCCTTACTTGGCGCCAGTGGCGACGTCGAGTGTATCGAGACGTTAGGATTGTCTCAGCTGTAGGGCGACTTCTTCATGCCCCCTGTGTTGGTCAGAAGTTGCTATGGGCGCCAGCCTATTGAAAACGGATGTTCGCTAAGCGGGAATAGCCAACCTGTCAAAAGTAGACTTCCAAGCAAGGGAAGCAGCCTTGACAATTTCACCTGGAACAGGAGCTGAAACAGTCGGTCTTTTGAAGACCGACCCTTTGGTAGGAGAAGACACCTGGACGACTTCGAGAGCAGGAATGGCTATCCTTTTTGGGATAACCCTTTCTGGTATCGCAGGCTTCTTCACGGGCCCGTATGAGCTTTGGCCTAATCTGTCAAAGACTGAGGCGTTGGATTTAGGCGACCCGTTGAGAGGCGCCGCGGTAGTGGTAAGTCGATCAACTATCGACTTCTTTGAGGTTTCTTGCCACAACAGCGGGGCATTGAAGCTCATCGGTGGGATCATGGTCCCGAAGAATAGCCCAATGGTGGCTTGGGTCACTTGCTCCACTGGCATTGTGAATAGGGAGGCCGCTTGGGGGCCGTAGGTTACACCTCCAGATGAGGCGGAACCGGAGTTGCAGTTGCAGTTGGAGCAGTTTGAAGCCATTGATCTTCTGTTTTCTGCACGGAGCAAGACCAAATCTTAGTACCTCGAACCCAAGGGAAACCATATCAAACCGCGATTCGTTAGCGAACACGACACACGAAGTGTGGAGTGGAAAGACGAAAAGGTCCCACCGGGCGTGCCAGAATCTGTTCTCCTCCGAACACAGAGACGCGACCGCGTAGGTCTGTCTTGCCTGAATTTGGGGGCAGATGCTAATGTAGGGTTCCTAGGCACTCTCAAGGGGTCTCACAAGGCATCAACCATGCCCGTTTCAAAAATTACGGTGCCGAGAAACCCTAGACTACGGATCGTTAGCTAGAAGTTTAGGCGATAAAAAGAAAAATAGTTTACAGCTAAACTAAAAGAACGGATATACAACCTTTGTAGATCCGGTCCTCCACCTCCATAGATCCGCGATGATGTCTCCTCGCTGTCCAAGTCGAACCCCGGGCTCTAGCGTCGGCTTCATCGGAGAATGGACGGGCTAGGTCATCGACGTCGTTCCGAAGATGATCTACGTCGAGGCATCACTAGATCAAGCTCCAACTTCACCAAGTCTAGAAACTTGTGAAGAAAACACACTCTACTACTTGGCAAGAGGTAGAGGATGAATAAATAGGAAGTGGGTAGACTTTAGAATTGGATTTCTCACCTGTTTTCATCAATCACCATTGATGAAGTAAGCTTCTTCAGTGAAGAAGATGAAGAAGAAGATGATAATTGTTATGATAAGTTAATTAAAAAGGAAATGAAAAAGAATACTTATCATAATAATAACCATGGTCAAGTGTAGAGAATAAACTAGGGTTAGGTCAATGGTTAGGTTAGGCATGAAACAAAAATGGTGGACTTTTTCAAACCTTCATGAAGCTTCAATGTAAAACAAAGCAAGCCACCATTTCTTTTCTTTTGCCAAAATGAAATAAATAAATAAATAAATGAGTAAGTAAATAAAATCATAACCCTAACCATTACATAACCATGGTTTAATCTTAACATACACTTAAACAATCATGTATCATCAAACATGATACAATCAAATGTACAAATGTATATCACATATACAATGTGCACAATCCAAGTGAGAAAATCCATTTAAAGTGAACCAATACTAGTTAATGCAAAGTAATATATCAAATATATAACTATGCATTAAATCATTAAATCAACACTTGATTCAATAATCCGGTCATGTCGCACACAACCGACTAGTATACAATGTATCGGCTTATCGAATCAACGCTTGAATCGATAACTAGGTTATATCGCATACAACCATTCGATACATTCATCGTGAGAATAGAATACGGTATCACATGCACGCATTATTCTCGGTCCCGCATATATCTCATATGCGCTCCTATTTCGTTTCGCTTGAGCCAGGAAACCTCTGTGCAGGACTCTAAAGACTCGTCAATACGCCGGTAGCAGATGATGATCATATCAAGCACCCATAAGCCGCAAACGGTCTGCTAAACGTAACGGCCACCCGGGTATTAAGCGATCAGAAGATCGATGAGCAAGCCCGCTCATACTCCTGTGAATCCAACCAGTAACACTACCGTACAGTCCGGTCTCGTCGTCTGATATGTCGCATATCTTGCCTAGGGGTGGTAAACGTCAGACCCCAATAGCTCGATAAGTCGTGTTGATATGAGGTCTATCACAATTCGAGAAACTACTGGTAACACTTACCAGTAAATTTCAGCAACCCTGGCCAGGGATTTCCTGTTATAGCCAATCGAACACAGCACAACATCAACCCCCTATACCGGGAGAGACGAATCCCCTCCTATCGCTCATTGCCTCCATGTGACTCGGGACTGTACCCAAAAACCACCGTTTTACACGCCCTCTTGGTCGTGGTAAGGTGGAAATCAAAGCACAGTGGGAACCACACAAGACTCTATGACGATCTCGGGTCAACAGACTACTCTGTACCAGTGTCACCAGAGAACTGCCATCTGACGTAAGGTATAATACCATCTGGGAGTTCTCGGCGAGTCCGTCCAGTGTACCCAGTCTCTACTGAGCACCCGTATATCATCTCTAATGTCAAACACCGATGGATATGGGATCATCCATCGCCCATCTGTATGGGTCAAGAAGGTACACGCTAGTCTACTCTGGTATATCGATGCCCCGTCTCGATACACCCACGACTAGGGACTTTGAAGGATGTACTTATGGACTACCATGTCCCCACTAGAATGATCCGCATCATAGTCCAGGTAGTCAAGTACACATCATAAGGGCTTTACCAACATGTAATAGAGAGACAATCTGAGTACACGTTAAGGTAAAGAGTAACCAGATAGCATACTATCATGTCGAGCAAGAAAGTCCTCCCTATATATGTCCCAGCATCCACTACAATATACATCCCATGTACAGTAATGGCCTCTAGGGCATACATATAACTAACAATCTCCCACTTGCACTAGGGTCATCTGTAGCAGTGGTTGTAGTATCTCATACTCAACCATCCCTTAAAAGTCTCTCTCTGGGAATAGGCCTTCGTGAGTGGATCCGCCGTGTTGTCCTCTGAGTCTACTCTCCTAACCTCGATCCCTTAGAGATCAACCATCTCCATGATCAGGTGATACTACCTTAGAATATGTCTGGATCACTGATGGGACGGGGGTTCCTGGCATAAGCCACAACTCCATTGTCACATAATGGTAGGAACTAAGTTCATCTCATGAACTATTATACATCCAAACAGCCTCTTTGGTAGCATCCTAAGTAGCGATGTATCCTGCCTTTATCGTCTAGTATGTCACGGTATCTAGCTTGGAACTCTTCCAACATACCGTCCCTTTACTGAGGGTAAAGACAATGCCTGCGACTGACATTCAGTCGTCTTTATCACCCTGGAACACTTCCAGTGATTCTCCCCAGGATCGATTGATACCATCACACTACTGCTAGTGAGTATCCTAACATCCAATTAGATCTATCTCATAGATCCGAAATCCAGGATTTAGTAGGTATCATTTTGATCCTATATGGAGAATCAGTGTGATAAGCGGAGATTGACTGAGCGTAGCATAGGAAACTCCTTCCCTATCAAGAGTATGTCATCCACGTACTCTACGAGGATCACTACCATACTCCCTACTACCTTTTTGTTTATACAAGGTTCATCTACCATTTTGATGATGTCAAACTCTTTGACTAACACATCAAAACAGACGTGCCAACTCCGTGATGCCTGCTTTATCAGATAAAGCATCTTGCTCACGTTTCCGCTGCTCCCACTGTCTACGAGGCCCTCTGGCTGTGTACTTATAGACACACTCTTCTAAAACATCATTTAGAAAAGGAGTCATGTCACCCAACCGCCAGATATCGTAGTCATGGTATGTAGCCGTGACAAGTAGGATCTGGATGGACTTAAGCATAGGTACTGGAAAAGGTTTCATCATTATCCACGCCTGGTCAATGACGAAAACCTTTAACAAGTCTAGCTTTGAAAGTCTCAACTTTTCCATTTACACCAAGTAATCTTCTCAAGATATACTTGCTCCTGATGGGGATTTAACCCTTCAGATATAGCAACCAAAGTCCATACTTTGTTGGTGTATAAGGATTCCATCTCAAATCGATAAGCACCCAGCCATTCTTACAGAGTCTTACTCCTGATGGCCAGCTCGAAGCTAGTTGGGTCATCATCTCATGATGCAATCCTCGCTCCCACTGTCATAGAGAAACCAAAGTATCTCTCAGGTGGGTGAGGAACCCTACTAGATCGGCGGAGAGGCTGAGGTTCATTGGAATCTACTGAATTCTTTGGTTCTGTCAAATCATCAGCTGCAGTTTGTATAGCTGGAACATTTCCAGTTGTACATAACAGACGTTGCCTCGAGCTTGTCCGGATTTTGCTTTTAGACATTGGCCGGACAACCCCAAATCTTAACTGACTTAAGAGATGGGCTCTTCCCTTTCCATATCACATATGAAGTGGTAGGCTACTGATTTGATCGGGACCCTATTCAATAGGTATGCAGCTTCTCAAGCGCATAACTCCCATAAGGAAATAGGTAACTCAGTAGTACTCATCATAGAGCATACCTTATCATATAGGGTGTGATTGCTCCGCCCCGATATACCATCGTGCTATGGTGTATACGGAGGAGTAATGCTGAGAGAGAATCTCATTCTCCTTTAGAATAGTCCAGGAATTCCATGCACAAGTATTCTCATCCCTGATCTCATCATAGGACATAATACTTATACCCGTATTTTGGTTCTCTACTTCTAACTTATATTCTGTGAATATCTCAAAAGATTCGGACTTGTGTTTCAACAGGAACATAGGTCTGAATCTCGAAAGATCATCAGAGAATGTAATGAAGTATAAAGAACCAGTCCTGGCATGTGTAGACAGGAGACCTTACATACATCATCATGTATCAGTCCCAAGAGTTCACTAACTCTTTCTCTGTTTCCAATAAACAGAGCTATGGTCATCTTATCTTTGTGACATGACTGGCAAGTTTCATAAGATGTAAATTCAAACTGATTTAAATATGCATCTTAATGTAACTTTAGCCAGTCGAGTCGCATTGATATGACCTAGTCTACAATGCCACAAGAAGGATCCGTTCATTTCTGAACTCTTCCTCTTGTGTGTGTTCTGTATACTAAGAACTGTAGTTTGATTTAGAACATTAATGCTTTTAGATAACGTGCCTGAACCGATCAACTTTTGATATAGGAAATGTTCAAAACATTATCCAATACAATAAAAAATTTTATCGTTTTTTTTACTAATAAAGAGAGTGATATGATTTTGTATATCAGGTTCGGTATCTAATAACATTCGTTCAGAATCAATGTATTACAATACAGGGTGACAGTGACCGACAGACTTGGCTGCAACACTTGCCCCGTTTTCTGCCTCATGAAACTTATCACCCGTTCTCAGTTTTTCTACCTTTTTGTAGCCCTATGTAACAGATTACATATCTGGAATCCTGATCCGGTATCATATACCATGGATGCGGAGGATACTGAGAAACAGTTCTGTATAATGAACACACCCGAAGATGATGCATCAGCATGCACTCTCTTCGTTTGGGCGGCACGGGAAATCTGGTATTCCCCAATCTCCTGCTCTGTCTTATAACAATTATAAGTTGGAGCGGGACCAACGTTCCCCAGCTCGGTATAACAAGCGAGTTCGGTCAATTATCCGTATTATTATCTTGATTAAGGCATGACATGGTCGCTACCTGGAGAGAGAGAGAAGAAAACACTCAGCGTGCGCTCTTGCAAGAATAGATTGGTTATTATTTTATCTAATCAGGATGGCTCCCATTGCTTTTTATCAAATCTTCCTTCAAACCCTAAAAGGAAAGACTAGCCGGGATTAATTACACACTACAAGTTCGCCAATCTTTCAGCCAGGCCAGTGTCGGTACTTTGAGGGAGGTCCCCCGTGCTTTCGCACGAACCTAATTAATGTAAACCTCGTTTTCCCAGAGGCGTAACCTCGTTGACACCTTTCTAGACACCTACTTGATCGGCTAATTGTAATGTGTAAAACTCTCCCAGGAGTAACTCTTACTCGCAGCGGGTATCGGGATCCAACTATCTCATAGAAGGTATGCAATCTCATTGCAAATTTCAACACTTGAAATTCCCGATAATATTTTGCCCCAGGCGATCTATGACCTTGACTGAGTCAACAAACCATAGACCGCAAGAAAAGTTCAACCCGTCATTTCCTGATTGAATTAAACCCACCCGCACGACCCTTGACTGAGTCAACAAGGCCGCACGACTACCCTAATCCAATCTGCATCATATGCATAAGCAGATAAATAGTAATCAGCTACCGCACACTACGCCTTGACTGAGTCAACAAACGCAGCACGAATACTAACTATTACTTATCTGAAATGACGGAGGGCTACGTCAGGTTTTTAAGAAAACCCTTTGCGTATTGAACTTTATATCGTTGTAGAATCAAATGATTTTTAAAAATGGAGTGCTTTTGAGGATTTTCTAGTTTTGCTAAAGGAATCACTCCCGGTGAAGGGATCGTCGGTCCTTTCCTCGTCGAATGAGGTGCGGGATATATCATATATATCACTGTGCAAAGCAAAAACACTTAAAAGCAATCGAAAGACAAACCGAGTGTGTAGCATCTGCCAGTTATTGCTAAAGGAGTCACTCCCGGTGAAGGGATCTCGGTCCTTTCCTTATCGAATAAGGTGCAGGATATATCATATATACCGCTGTGCAAAGCAAGAACTGTAGCTACCTGTTTTATTTTGAAATTCGATTCTACAACATCTTAGGTTTCTTTTATTTCATTAATCACATTAATGAAGTCCCATCATTTAATGTACCTAAACATCACAGATAAATACGACGTACACTTATGCCATCCGCATTCGCCTCGATGTCCCCTCGTGCACCGTTAGGTTAAGTAACTAACGGCAGAGCGGGGCAGGGCTAGCACGGGTGTAAAATATAAGTAACATCTATATAATATATCATATATACTATATACTGTATCTATCACAGAACATCACATGATCACATCACAGATATCGCAGCAGAAGAAACATATGAAATATTGGATATACTAGGACGTCCGTGTTTTCAATACGAGCCAGTATAAAACACGGATTCCACGGTCGTGAGGAATAGCCAAACCCACACCCCTAGACCCCTACGAGAGCGGCAAGCAACCCTACCAATCTGGAGTTAGGAGACCCGGGCTCGACTCCTCGAGTTGGTCTCCCACTGGACCCCAGAACCCGGTTACTTGTGCCCTCCTCCTTGGGTCTATCCTAGTGCGGAAAAGTAAATAATATACATAAGGTGACAACTTCCGCAACCTGGAAGCGCCCCAATAAAAGAATATTACATACAAGTTTTTACATGAATGAAAATGAAAAACACTCATCTCACATAAAAACCCCCGGCTATTCAAACACGATGATCCAATATAACATATCCAGCAACACATAACATCACATGTCATCAACGTAAGTAAATATGCGCATCCCAATTGTCGTTGACATATAGCAACGAAACCGACGATATCACATATTACACTTACGGTCACAGAAAAGAAAGTGTAAAACTACAACAGTTGGAATCCGCAACCACCTCAGACATCGCATGCCTGACCAAATGAATTACTTAGACATCGCATGCCTAATAATTATAAACCCCGCATTTTAGTCTCAAAATCGAAAACTCTTTTCAATATCAAGTCGGGCAATTCAACAAGATTCTCGACATCCTGATCGAATGCTCGTCGCAAACTTCAGTAGACAGTCGCACCCCTGATACCGTCGACGAATTGCACCAAGGCAGAACACCGCTACCGGGAGCACCCGAACGGATGCTTTCGGCGACGGGGTTCTCCTACAGTCACTTGGTCGAGGCTATGGAGTGAAGCTGTCTATTAAGTTTACCCGGCGAGTATCCGCGTACACTACGTGATTGCGACGGACTTTTGATCACATCAAAATTCCGTGGCAATCGATCAAGTGAGACTAAATTGCTATGTTTATAACATTCATTCAGTTATCTCATAACTATTTGTGAATTCCAATTATTGTATCCCATTCCAGATAATTAGAAAATGTTAAACTTTCCGATCGAACAATCGAACACCTAAGTTTTCCCGATACAGATCAACACATGAAACAAGTCTAAAAACATTCAGTTCGTGCCTCAGTACCAACGGTCCAGCCGTAGAAGGGTCAAGCCAACGCCTCACATGTGGCATGCCGTACTGCCCCAAACCCGAAAGTTCAAAGGGCAGTTCAAGACGGTCACATAATCGAGTTAAGGTTTGTTGTCTTCTAGAGGGTCCATCGAGTTACTTGCACTACTTAGAACGTCTTTAAACCACAGAAAAATCTAACACTTGGAAATTTCCCGACAGGGGAAAAATTGGGTATTTATATCCGGTCGAACTTTTTAACATATTCTAAAATTTATCCGGAAAGCCACATAGACAAAATCTGATACCCCGATCGAAACACCGAATCCCCAAAACAACCCCAGAAAATTCAACTCTTGAATAAAAATTAAAAATTCCCAGAAAACCCAGAACTATCAATTAGGAGTTACTGTGAAAAATATATTAAATAAGGTGTCCGTACGGCCGCGGAACCGCCGCATGAGCCATGATCGTGCCGCGGAACCACGGCAGTTTGATGGAGTTGGGAACACGAATTTCACAGTAACCCTTCGAATCACCTGCTGATTTTTCTGCATATTTTTAATCTGGAAAAAACCCATTTTTTAGAAAATGTCCAGAGAGCATGGAAATTTTGGGGTTTCGGTTCGTTCGGACTTCAAACTTCGTCTAGACTTCGCCTAAGGCTCTAGCTAGGCTCTGATACCACTGTAGGGTTCCTAGGCACTCTTAAGGGGTCTCACAAGGCATCAACCATGCCCGTTTCAAAAATTACGGTGCCGAGAAACCCTAGACTACGGATCGTTAGCTAGAAGTTTAGGCGATAAAATGAAAAATAGTTTACAGCTAAACTAAAAGAACGGATATACAACCTTTGTAGATCCGGTCCTCCACCTCCATAGCTCCGCGATGATGTCTCCTCGCTGTCCAAGTCGAACCCCGGGCTCTAGCGTCGGCTTAATCGGAGAATGGATGGGCTAGGTCATCGACGACGTGCCGAAGATGATCTACGTCGAGGCATCACTAGATCAAGCTCCAACTTCACCAAGTCTAGAAACTTGTGAAGAAAACACACTCTACTACTTGGCAAGAGGTAGAGGATGAAGAAATAGGAAGTGGGTAGACTTTAGAATTGGATTTCTCACTTGTTTTCATCAATCACCATTGATGAAGTAAGCTTCTTCATTGAAGAAGATGAAGAAGAAGATGATAATTGTTATGATAAGTTAATTAAAAAGGAAATGAAAAAGAATACTTATCATAATAATAACCATGGTCAAGTGTAGAGAATAAACTAGGGTTAGGTCAATGGTTAGGTTAGGCATGAAACAAAAATGGTGGACTTTTTCAAACCTTCATGAAGCTTCAATGTAAAACAAAGCAAGCCACCATTTCTTTTCTTTTGCCAAAATGAAATAAATAAATAAATAAATGAGTAAGTAAATAAAATCATAACCCTAACCATTACATAACCATGGTTTAATCTTAACATACACTTAAACAATCATGTATCATCAAACATGATACAATCAAATGTACAAATGTATATCACATATACAATGTGCACAATCCAAGTGAGAAAATCCATTTAAAGTGAACCAATACTAGTTAATGCAAAGTAATATATCAAATATATAATTATGCATTAAATCATTAAATCAACACTTGATTCAATGATCTGGTCATGTCGCACACAACCGACTAGTATACAATGTATCGGCTTATCGAATCAACGCTTGAATCGATAACTAGGTTATATCGCATACAACCATTCGATACATTCATCGCGAGAATAGAATACGGTATCACATGCACGCATTATTCTCGGTCCCGCACATATCTCATATGCGCTCCTATTTCGTTTCGCTTGAGCCAGGAAACCTCTGTGTAGGACTCTAAAGACTCGTCAATACGCCGGTAGCAGATGATGATCATATCAAGCACCCACAAGCCGCAAGCGGTCTGCTAAACGTAACGGCCACCCGGGTATTAAGCGATCAGAAGATCGACGAGCAAGCCCGCTCATACTCCTGTGAATCCAACCAGTAACACTACCGTACAGTCCGGTCTCGTCGTCTGATATGTCGCATATCTTGCCTAGGGGTGGTAAACGTCAGACCCCAATAGCTCGATAAGTCGTGTCAATATGAGGTCTATAATAATTCGAGAAACTACTGGTAACACTTACCAGTAAATTTCAGCAACCCTGGCCAGGGATTTCCTGTTATAGCCAATCGAACACAGCGCAACATCAACCCCCTATACCGGGAGAGACGAATCCCCTCCTATCGCTCATTGCCTCCATGTGACTCGGGACTGTACCCAAAAACCACCGTTTTGCACACCCTCTTGGTCGTGGTAAGGTGGAAATCAAAGCACAGTGGGAACCACACAAGACTCTATGACGATCTCGGGTCAACAGACTACTCTGTACCAGTGTCACCAGAGAACTGCCATCTGACGTAAGGTATAATACCATCTGGGAGTTCTCGGCGAGTCCGTCCAGTGTACCCAGTCTCTACTGAGCACCCGTATATCATCTCTGATGTCAAACACCGATGGATATGGGATCATCCATCGCCCATCTGTATGGGTCGAGATGGTACACGCTAGTCTACTCTGGTATATCGATGCCCCGTCTCGATACACCCACGACTAGGGACTTTGAAGGATGTACTTATGGACTACCATGTCCCCACTAGTATGATCCGCATCATAGTCCAGGTAGTCAAGTAAACATCCTAAGGGCTTTACCAACATGTAATAGAGAGACAATCTGAGTACACGTTAAGGTAAAGAGTAACCAGATAGCATACTATCATGTCGAGCAAGAAAGTCCTCCCTATATATGTCCCAGCATCCACTACAATATACATCCCATGTACAGTAATGGCCTCTAGGGCATACATATAACTAACAGCTAATTGGTGCTATCCGTCCACCTCTCCGAAGATGCCAAGCTGATTTATGAAACCGTGTATCGAAGGTTTAGATGGATGCGGCCGATGTAGCAGACTTCGTCAGATTACCTCTCATTTGAGGGGGTTTTGATTGTGGGGACGCTCTTCTCTGCAGGCGCAAGCCCCTGCAGTTAATTACTACCGCATCGCGGTAACTACTTTCTCCTTCTCCAGATGGTCACTTCATGTCAGGTGTGTTTGTTTAGTTTTTTGGTTGCCCGTGGATTGTATACGGAGACTAATTTATGTTGTCGCTCGTAGGGCGTGGATTAGTCCAAATCCGTATTTTCTTTGATTTGGGTTTGGGATTGGGTTTAAGGATACGTTAGTCTCATTTGAGATTAAGATCAACTTAAACGTTTGTTAAGGATATGTTAGTCTAATTTTAGACTAAGATCAACTTAACGGGATCATTTAGATCCAACAAGAGAGCATTTGGGCTCTATTGTTTAGTTTAGGGACATTGCGGTCGATTACCAATTTAAGGACATGGTGGTCCTGTTGGAGATAGTGCCCTCAGAGTCAATTATTGGATCACAGGCACGTGATTGCAATGATTGAGGGAGGACCTATCCCGGCAGGACAGTCTTACTCGAGATGATAGTATGCTATCTGGTTTATCTTTATCATCGTGTACTGCTTTAGGTGACCTGACATGTCGCTATTACACGTTGATAGAGCCCCTAAGATTCTTGCTTGACTACCAGCAGTATGATGGCGATCATATACGTGGGAGATGGTAGTCTATAAGCACATCCTTAAAAGGTCCCTAGTCGTAGGAGTTTCGAGACAGGGCATCGATACTCCAATAGTTGACTAGTGTATACAGTCGAGACCCCGACGAGGGGCGGTGGCCGGTCTCACAAGCCACTGGTGTCAGTTGGTTCACCTAAGATGTATACAGGTGCTCATTGGGTTATGAGTACACCGGACAGGACTCGCCGGGAACCTGCTAGTTGGTCTTATACCAGACATCAGATAGCAGTTCCCTGGTGACATGTGTACAGGTTAGTTCATCGACCTGAGATAGTCATTTGTCTCGTGTGAGTTCCCACTGTGCTTTGATTACTACCCTACCACGGCTCAAAGGAGTCGTGCAAACAGGTTTTAGTTGGGTACAGTCCCGAGCCACATGGAGGCAGTGAGCGGATCTGCAGGGGTTCGTCTCTCCCGGTATTGGGGGTGAGGTCGCGCTGTGTCTAGGAGAGCCATTACACAAAGCCCTCGGCCGAGGCAGGAGATTTACTGGTAGGTATTCCAGTAGTATCTCAGGGTGTTCTGGGCTACACTCCGACACGACTTGTACCGCTTTTGGGGGTCTGACTTTTACCAACCCCCTAGGCCCGCCATGCGATACTCATAGACGAACGGACCGGACTGTACGGATATTGTCACTGACAGGCTCAGTAGGGTGTCAGGATGAGTTCGCTCATCGACGTCCCTTTTGGTCAATAGCTGGTGGCCCGTCATGTATTGGCTAATACCTCTGACGTGCTAGTGGTTAAATCCACAGCCATAATATTGACGAGTCTTTAGAGTCCACCACACTTACAGTTACTCAAGCTTTCGGGCGAAACGCTGTAGAGGCCGTATGGAGATATGGCAGGGTCCGATCAGATACATGCGGTATTGCACGGATCAGGATCGGACAGTTTTGTACTAGTGGCCGTATGGTTATATGGCAGGGTTCGATCAGATGCGTGCGGTATTGCACGGATCAGGATCGAACGGATTTTACTAGCCGGCTTTGGCTTAAGCCGGTCCTAGTTTAGTACAGTGTAGATTTTGTCTCATTGCATTTGTATCCGGACGGAATACAGATGCGGGTGTGTATGCACAGTATCGGGGTTTTCCTGTAATTTATTACGGGACCAGCTTTCTGGAGTTGCCAGTTTGCATTCCGTTCCGGCCGGTTTTCCTTTGTTCTTTCCCGGCCGGACTTTTCCGATGGAGGGGGTTATTTGCAAGTTTGCAAATAACATTTGTGGAAGGGGGTCCTTTGTAATTGTGTGGCATCATGATGAGATTCCTTTTACATCAACCTTTTTCATTTATGTTGATTAGGAATTGATTTGAGTTTTTGTTATCATGATGTTTTGATGTGGTCACCACTTGCTTTACACTACACTCACCTCCCTTCATGCTTCATATTCTTTGCTCCACCATTTTTCTAAGATGATAATTTTTTCATGGTTGAGAGAAAGAAAAAGATGAGAGTTTTCATTCTTGAGAGTTTCATTTCTTGATCTTATTTTCATGCTAGAAAAATGCAAGCACCATTTTTCTAGTCTTGATTCCTCCATCATCTTCAAAGGCAACAAACCCCAAATGAGACATAGCCTCTACACTACACATTCTACAGCATATCTTGAGCATGTCGAGTTGCCGGCTTCATGCATGAGTTGCCTCGGTATTGAGGTAGGAGCCCGTAAAAGACGCAGGCGATGTGGTGCCCTTCCGGCGAGAAGGCGACGATGTGGAGACAAGACTTTCCGCGGGAGATCGGGACGATGACGAGAAGACCGGAGGACTCGGATCACTCGGTATACTTCTCTTCCCATCTCTTGTTTGCTAGCATTAGGTTAATGGTTTACGATCTGGGTTTTCATTGTCCGCGGTAGCGCCGGTTTCCGAGTAAGGAAAAATTTTGATTCCGCATTTTGGCCTCGGTAAGACGGCCGGGGCGCTGCCGTGGCGCAACATGGTATCAGAGCCACGCCATTAACCTTGTCTAGCTTGTTCTAATGTGTTTTATTTATCCGATCGACCGAAATTCCAAAAACCTCATTTTTGTTCACATCAGTTTTCTGTTGAAATTTTTTGGTGTCTAAAAATTTTTCAGGTTGTATAAAACTAATGTACTGGAAATCCTAAGACCTCTGGAAAAATTCTACGCAGTCGGTCGATAATTGGAGCGCGGAACCGCGGCCAAACCCCCCATTGGGCCGCGGTTCCGCCGCACTCTGGTATCCTCACTGCATCCAAATTTTCCAGTGGGCTTGTGGGCTGATTTTGGGGGTTTTGGAATATTAAAATTGGGCCCAGAATTTCTGTGCGTGCTACAGTATTGCTTGGGGGCCCACTTGTTAATTTTTGATCGATCGGATATTTTAAACACATTATTTCACAGTATTTACATTATATCTGCGACCGTGAATGTCACTTGATCGGTAAATCCCGTCTAACTGCTATAGCCCGGTTAGACGGATTTGCGAACGTGACTTTCACGTTGATGCTCTATGTTTATGCTGTGTTGTTGCGGATCGGTCGTAGGTGATAGCCAGGATGCAATGTTAGTACAGTTTTGTTTTATATGTACATTTGATATTGCGGGGCGAGCGTCCGACATGTGGACAGCCGTCACTGCCTGTTTGTATTATTCTTTTGGGGCACGACCTGGTTGCGGTCGATGTACCCGGTGTATGTATATTTTACTTTCTGTACTAGGATTACCCCGCGGAGGGGTGCACGGATAGCCGGGTTCTAGAGGGCAACGGGCCCGCATCTCATGGCATTGAGACGGAGGGGGCTTCACTCTAGGATTGGCGGGCTATTCGCCGCACTCGTAGGGGGTACAGGTTGATCCAGGAGGGGTGTCCAAGTTACCGGATTCCATGAAGTGCTGGGTGGTCCATTCACGGTGCTGAAGGGGGCTGCCTCGCTTCAGGTTTTGGCGGGTGACTTGCCGCGCCCGTAGGGGTCTAGGATTTCATTGCACAGGCTATCCACACGACCAGGGGAACGTCGGGTTTCAGCAGCGGCTCTGTGAAACCCGGGGATCCCAGATATCTGTATTGTTCTGTGATGCTGTACATTTCTGTGATGTTGCATTTTATCACGCCTTGAGCGAATATAATATATTGCTATATATATTAGTAGATGTTGTATATGTTTTACATCCGCGCTAGTCCAGTCCCCGCTCTGTCATTAGTTAAGTAACCTAACGGGTGATGACGGGACCCAGTGGCGAATGCGGATGGCATATACGTACATCAGTATATTTTTGTTCTTTGTGGTGTGATCCATTGATGGGACTGCGTTGATTCGGATCAATGCAAGATAAACAAACCTATTCTGATGTTGTTGGAACTCTTTTCAAAAAAGCTGTTATTGCAAGGACGTTCACTTTTGTTTTGCATCGTGGTATTCATTTGGAATATCCTGCTCCTCAGTCGACGAGGCAAGGCCCGAGATCCCTTCACCGGGAGTGACCCCTTGGACAGAAGTTTGCGTCAGGGCATTAACTTCACTATATCCGATTACTTTTGCTTTGCATCGTGGTATTCAGTTGGAATATTCTGCACCTCATTCTACGGGGAAAGTGCCGAGATCCCTTCACCGGGAGTGACCTCTTTAGTAAAGGTTTTCGTCACTATATTTTTATTAAAAGTTATCCAGTTCTGTAACGATCTAGAAATCGTTTTGTGTTTGTTTCTGTTTTTGGGTGAAATTCAGCGGTATTTTCAGATTTATACCGATTGCGATCAAACGGCCATATCGAGTTACCAGCACCTAGTTTTGAGAAATTAAAGCTTGTGCGCACACTTTGAGAGTATATGGGACGTTTTGGTGCAATTTGAATTTTTCCCATTTTTAATGTTATTTTAATCCGGCTTGCACATTTTTAGAATCTTCTCTTTTCAACTTTTCTAAAAATTTCCTAAGTGATCAAAACCACATAGCATTATGGATTGTGTGGCCTAGGTTAATGGAGGGAATTATAAAAGAAAAGAAATGAAAAGAAAGAATTAGAAGGTGCATGAATGGGAATTATTGTTGACTTTGCATTAAATAGCATTTATGTGTGGAAATAGCTTGGAAATTGCCTCTCTCTCTCTCCTCCCTCTTCACTTGGCCGAGCTATCCCCTTCCCTCATCTGCCCTTATGCATTTTTCCTCTCTTTTCTTCATAAAATCCATCATATATCCTCAAGTCTTCATCAAAGTTCACAAAACTTATATCTTTGTACATGTTTTCTCTTTTTCATGGCTTGGAGCATGCTAGCTTGGGTTCTTGTTGTTCTTTTGGTGTAGGTAAATTCTCATACTGTTATTTTAAGTGTTTTTAGTGTAACTTAGCTTATAGATTCTGTTTAGAATGTTTAAATTAGGATTTGATACGAAATATCGTATTTTAGTGTCGGATTGTGGTTTCTAGGATCTGCTTTGACCCAGGTAGTTTACTGATGAATTCAACATAGAGGTTGTGATGTACTAGAGGACCTGGAGCACCACCAGAGAGACGAGCCCCATGGCACCGGCCACGGCCGGCGAGAGCATGAAGAGGGGCCGGCGACGCCGGCCAGAGAGTGGAGTTTGGGTGTGGGGTTTTGGTCTGTAGGTGTCTGCTAGGGTTTGGGTTCCTCTGGTCTTGTTGAAATTGTTTAGTTTTCACAGTGGCAAAATCTGGGATCAATTGTGCAGTTTCTAGTGTTTCGTGTTCGTGCGATACGTGTTACGACACGCGTCGTGCTGTTTTCGTGGTTTCACTCTTAAGTCGTTTTCGTCGTGTCGCTACTCTCGTTAGCCACGATACGAACACTTAAGAGGTGGTTGTGTGTTGTTGTGTCGGTTAGATATAGCTAGTTTGTATTTCGTAGCTATTATTGATATTTGTATATTGTTGTTGTTTATATGTTGCAGGTTCGCAGACGAGGACTACGGACACTGCCACAGGGGGATTCAGGTGGTAGATTTCTTCTAGCTTGGAGTGTGGGTGAGTAGATTTAACATCTACAGGGGAATCGCCCGCATGGCGTTATGCGTCTGGGCTAAAAACCTTTACCTTTGTCGCATATTCTATATCATGTTTAGAAATGCGCATATACCTTACTGCTTAGTGATAGTTGTGATTGGATTAGTATCCTTAGGACACTGCACTATTATTGACGGCTCAGATTGCGAGAGCACTGATTGGATGCCACACACACCGTCAATAATTGCCATGTCATACACGACCATATTTTAGAAATGCTATTGTATGGTTAGGGACATTGTGACTTTGATACATATTTCTTATCGTTATATTTAGACTTGACATGCTAGTTCCTGTTTACCTATAGGATGCTGTACCTTTAGTGCTAGGTACATATACACCTAGGGACATAGATGCAGGTGTACATGCTTTTCATACTTATACCTGATAGGTATATTACATCATCATATTGGCAGGTGTACTCGTATTTCAAACCTATACCTGATAGGTATACTACATCATGACATTGATACTTCCATACCTTATTCATACCTGATAGGTATATCACATCAGCATACAGGCAGGTTTACATGTATTTCATACTTATACCTGATAGGTATATCACATCATCATGTTATAGGTAGATACCTATATTTCTGCTTTACGATTCATGTATTCATTTATATCTGGTGAATGCTATGCTATTCCTTTATACGCTTTCATTACAGTTCACATTGCGTATATTTATTCATGGATTATCGCATTGATATATGGATTTTTCATGATGTTTTCTGGATTTGGGAGCCGTGGTAGTTCATGAAATTATGCATACATGAAGACCCGGTTTCCTTGAGATGATATTATAGCATCCACCATGAGATTTATCGGTGCGGATATATATATCCTATGCGAGGAGGCGTCGAGAGCCGCATGAGGATACATGGTGGGGCCCGGAGGTACCCCGAAGCAAGAATGTTGTCGGAGTGAGCCGATGTCGCATTGAGGCGATGAGGCCTAGGGGAGCCATACTTTCCGGTGACATTACCAGAGACTCGGCGGATATCAGGGGGATACCGTTGGGAGTCATGTGCGTATCGATACGTCGAGAGGCGAGGGGCAGAGCGAGGCACTCGAGCTCTCGTGATAGCGTATGATACGTACATATCAGTTTTTCTGTGTCGATGCTTGACACATTGGTTTTTATGATATTCCTAAATACTCTTGTATATATAACAGGGGATTGAGCCGCTGTTATATATGCCTTTACACCAATATTAGTGGAATGGGACGCTAATATATGTGTATTGCCCTCATCATATTTATATATGTCATTATATTTAGGATGTTAGAACTGTGCTGGAGATTTGACTTGAGATTCATGAGATTCATTGGGATTGGATGATGATATCGTACACACTAGAGATGTGAGATCCACTTAGTGTGGTACATATGATATATTGTGAGATATACTGAGATTGTACAGACGAGATATGTGGGATCCACTAGCTGTTATACATGTGATATAGGTGAGAGATACCTGATATTGTACAGACGAGATATGTGGGATCCACTAGCTGTTGTACATGAGATATATGTGAGATATACCAGATATTGTACATACGAGAGATGTGAGATTCACAGATGTTGTACATTTGATATATGGGAGATATACTGACGTTGTACATACTAGATGTGTGAGATCTACTTGACTTGTACATTCGACACTTATGTGAGATACATTTGATATTGTGTAGTTTGAGGAGATGTGACACTTAGACGATATGAGAGCGGATTTGATGACTGATTGAGGATTGGGATATTGATTTGTCTTACTGGATTGTGATCCTACCACGATGTCAGGATTCCGTGGAAATGACATATTTCACTCCATACCTCATCTTTATATACTTGTGCACTGTTTCATGCATTAGGAGTACCTGTGAGAGTACCTTCCTGAGAGTTGCACATTTACTTTCTCATATCCCCAGAGCATGATTATTGCATAATGTTGTCACATTATTATTGCAGGACATATTGGTGGTACTTGATAGTGTACTTTCCATTATTTCGTACTCATGACTATTATCACTGAAATGGACATATATTAGATTCATGCTGTACGTTCATTCTCGCGATTACCTGCATATGTTATTTACTATTCACGAGTTGGCAACTCACCCCCGTTGTGCCACAGGTTTTGCTGGAGTTTCCCCAAAGTAGTCAAGGCAAGCTATTCAGCTTTTCAGCTTCACACTCATCTATCATCTTTTGGTTGCGGATACCACTTCGTCTGTTAGTGTGCAGTTTTGCCAGGTGGGTTTTTGTGGTTATCTGAGAGATGTATTGTATATTCGTTGTATATTGTACTCTCCATCTACTAGCAGTTATTGTGACTTAGAGACTTGGTGAGGACGGTTTTGTATATTACTGTGGATTTGTGAATTTTATACAGTTTCCTTTCTTTTGTCTCTGATTTCTTCGCTACGGCGTCGTATATCTGTTGTGGTGTTGTTTTCCGCCGTTGGGCGTGGTTTTTGCTCCCGTTTGGGATGCTTTACTTTATATCTATGTTGTACCCTTTTTAGGGGCTGGTTTTATAAAGGAGGTGCTGCCAAAATTTTACAGAAAATGTGGACTATTTTAAAGAATTTGGGTTGTGAATTCAAATGTTTCCAAAACTTTATATTATCTTTTCCGTATTTTTATGGTTTAGATTTCTGGGTTTTGGCTTTCTTTTACTGCGTTACGTCTGGAGGCGTTGCGTAGTATTAGGGCCATCACGTACCTTTTTGGGTCGTGGCAAAGTTGGTATCAGAGCGTGGTTTTACCTTTCGGAGTGTAGGATGACCTGGTATGATGGAGTAGGTAACCTAAGCGGAGTAACGTACTGTGGGTATGTCTGCAGCATACTTACGATGCAGTATTTCGCCTAAAGTGCCTAAGTACAATTTCTTGAGATTCCTTCCTTGATGATTCAAATCCTTGAGATTCGATTTTCTTGTTCTTATCGAATCCTATCTCTATTTATAGTCTTGCCATTGATGACTACGGGGACTCAGAGTGATGCAGCGAGAGCCGAGGTCAGGGTTAGCTCGGGTGAGACGAGCACTGACCAGGAGGGCACTCGTGTTGCACTGTTGCAGATGGATCAGCCTTCGACTGATCAGATAGCTAGACTTGTGACAGAGATGCAGGATTTGCGCCAGACGATGAGATCATTGGTTGATGCCATTCAAGCGCAGCGACAGGAGGTTGTCACCCCAGTTGGACAGTTGTTCCTTGGGATCAGCGTGCAGCAGTCTGTGACTTACGTAGTACCAGCGGATGTAGCTCCAGTCGACGAGACACGTATTTTGGAGACTTTGCGAGTTCCAGGACAGTGGAGGACCCGTGTAGGTGTGCCAGTCCAGGGACTGAGGTTCAGTCGTCGTGACAGGTTTCGTGCACAGCATGGGAGTAGCAGAGGTGTGAGACGAGGACAGTCGTCTAGCTCTTACCCCCAGGATGGTCAGCAGTTTTCTTCCGGATGTTATTGGTGCGGGAGTTTGGATCATCGGGTTAGAGTTTGTACTGAGCCACGCAGTCGCGAGACAGCTATACCACAGAGTGGAGGATTTCAGCCAGTTGTGGGTAGGAGACAGACACGAGGGTTTGTTTCTACTCAACCGGACGCCCGGACGTCCAATGCAGATGAGTCAGGTATCCTTGTTCTTTTATTGTACTTGTTGGTTTTTCGCACTTTGTGCCGTGGTTGGGACGAGGATTGTGTTAGTTAGATCAGCCGTTTTGTTGTGATAACTTCTGGCAGCGATTCTTTTGTTGCGCGACACGTATTTCAGTCGTATGCCAATTGGTGAGGAGATTTTGCCGTCATTGGATCCTTCTAGAGATGTTGGATTTGACGTTCTCCTGGGCATGGATTAGTTTGTTACGTGTTAGGCGTCTGTGGACTACCGTGTGGAAACAGTCAGGATTTATTTTCCCGGCGAGTCAGTTCTTGTTGTGCAGGTGGATAGTTGTGCCGCCTCTTACAGCTTGAATTCAGCCTTTTTCGCTAGTCAGCTTTGGAGGAGATGTCGTGGATTCTTGGCGTTCATTCGAGATACCGGAGCCACATTAGGATTGTTGGACCGGGTACTTATCGTGCAAGAGTTTTCCGACGATGTTCCAGGAGAGCTAGCGAAATTCAGGGAGCTTAAGGATCTGCTGCAGAGTTGTTTGTTGGGAAGTTTGTGTGTCCGAGTGTTTCGCTTTAGGGAGCCCTTAATTCTGTTCGTTCTGGAGGATGACGACGGATTGCGGTTGTGGATTGATGGATCGTCAATTGAACCGGCTTGTGGTGCGGTTAGGTATCATTTACCTTGCTTCGACGATTTCTTCGATCAGCTCCAGAGTGCGAGACTTTTTCTAAGTTTGTTTGGAATCAGGTCATCATTGTTGCGGGTTCGGAGTGATGGCATTCCGAATTTTGCTTTTGTGCGTGCTACGGGCAGTTTGTGTTTTGGTAGTGTCGTTGGACTTGCCAATGTCCTAGCAGCATTTGTGGGATATGATGTACCAGTTTTCTTCAGGCCGTTCCTCGACCAGCTATTGTTGTGTTTTGATGACATTCTGGTCTATTCTTTGTGTCTTGAGGAACAGGGGCATCTTTTGAGAATTTGTTTTGCAGACTTTGGTAGAGCCCAGTTGTTGCTAGTTTCTCGGAGTGTTCCTTCAGGCTTGTTTGTGTTGACTCCTAGGTCTTGTAGTTACGGGAGACGGTTTCGTATGGTGCCGAGGGAGATCGTGACCGTACAGCTTAGACCCAGACTTGTGTTCGGACAGAGGTCCTTTGATTTTGGGTTTAGCAGGTTTTACCGCCGTTTCGTGCAGGATTACTAGAGTATTGTTGCACCGTTGACTATAAAGACCAAGTATGGAGGGTTCTTTTCTTTGAACTGAGGCATGTGTGCGGAGTTTTTAGCAGTTGGAGATTTGGTTAGCAACTGCATCAGTTCTTGCTTTTGATTCGGAGCCCTTGATTGTGACAAGGTTGTGCTAAGTTAGGGATGCGGTTGTGTACCTGATGTTATCGGGTAGAGACGTGAAATCCTAGAACAAGCACATCAGTCAACTCTCTATGTTCATTCAGGTTCCGCCAACATTGACGTGACTTGTGAGATAGTTACGGGTGGACAGGAGTGTGAAGAGAAATTTCAGGTTTCGTTTCAAGGTGTTGTTAATGTTGGGTGTTTGTTTGGGTTGTTGTTTGCGGCAGTTGGGATCGTCACTCGCCATTGTTAGGATACTTCTTGATAGCTGTTATCAGGAGACATTTCAATTGGCAACCTTTAGGTTTAGTCAGGTAGTGTCGATCACCAGTCTGTTTCTCTGACTCAGCATAGTAGGATTTTTGGACCTCAGCTTGTCTAGAGACTTCGGAGATGTTCAAGTTGGTCTTTTGAGATCCTTTATGTGAGTTAGTTTTCGTTGCCTTTAGTTTGGCACTTCCGCCCAGATTATAGATTATTCACCCCGTTTTCATGGTGTTGATTTTTTGGCAAATACCTTCATGACTTTTTCACATGATTCAGCACAGACCATGGTTTGGACTCGAACTTTTCGTTCACCGGCAGCCATTGGTGTAATGGTTCGGCAGGTGAAGAAACTTCGGTCAAAGGTCTTGCCATCTGTGAAGAGTTCTCTTGGACGTAGCTGTATAGTGAGGGGATCACTTGGAAAGCTGCGAGTGAGATTTGGGAGTTTTGTACTCTTCTTTTGAAGGTATGCTTGGTGAAATTTTAAATTCGGGGACGAATTTTTATAAGGGGGGGAGATTGTAACGATCTAGAAATCGTTTTGTGTTTGTTTCTGTTTTTGGGTGAAATTCAGCGGTATTTTCAGTTTTATACCGATTGCGATCAAACGGCCATATCGAGTTACCAGCACCTAGTTTTGAGAAATTAAAGCTTGTGCGCACACTTTGAGAGTATATGGGACGTTTTGGTGCAATTTGAATTTTTCCCATTTTTAATGTTATTTTAATCCGGCTTGCACATTTTTAGAATCTTCTCTTTTCAACTTTTCTTAAAATTTCCTAAGTGATCAAAACCACATAGCATTATGGATTGTGTGGCCTAGGTTAATGGAGGGAATTATAAAAGAAAAGAAATGAAAAGAAAGAATTAGAAGGTGCATGAATGGGAATTATTGTTGACTTTGCATTAAATAGCATTTATGTGTGGAAATAGCTTGGAAATTGCCTCTCTCTCTCCTCCCTCTTCACTTGGCCGAGCTATCCCCTTCCCTCATCTGCCCTTATGCATTTTTCCTCTCTTTTCTTCATAAAATCCATCATATATCCTCAAGTCTTCATCAAAGTTCACAAAACTTATATCTTTGTGCATGTTTTCTCTTTTTCTTGGCTTGGAGCATGCTAGCTTGGGTTCTTGTTGTTCTTTTGGTGTAGGTAAATTCTCATACTGTTATTTTAAGTGTTTTTAGTGTAACTTAGCTTATAGATTCTGTTTAGAATGTTTAAATTAGGATTTGATACGAAATATCGTATTTTAGTGTCGGATTGTGGTTTCTAGGATCTGCTTTGACCCAGGTAGTTTACTGATGAATTCAACATAGAGGTTGTGATGTACTAGAGGACCTGGAGCACCACCAGAGAGACGAGCCCCATGGCACCGGCCACGGCCGGCGAGAGCATGAAGAGGGGCCGGCGACGCCGGCCAGAGAGTGGAGTTTGGGTTTGGGGTTTTGGTCTGTAGGTGTCTGCTAGGGTTTGGGTTCCTCTGGTCTTGTTGAAATTGTTTAGTTTTCACAGTGGCAAAATCTGGGATCAATTGTGCAGTTTCTAGTGTTTCGTGTTCGTGCGATACGTGTTACGACACGCGTCGTGCTGTTTTCGTGGTTTCACTCTTAAGTCGTTTTCGTCATGTCGCTACTCTCGTTAGCCACGATACGAACACTTAAGAGGTGGTTGTGTGTTGTTGTGTCGGTTAGATATAGCTAGTTTGTATTTCGTAGCTATTATTGATATTTGTATATTGTTGTTGTTTATATGTTGCAGGTTCGCAGACGAGGACTACGGACACTGCCACAGGGGGATTCAGGTGGTAGATTTCTTCTAGCTTGGAGTGTGGGTGAGTAGATTTAACATCTACAGGGGAATCGCCCGCATGGCGTTATGCGTCTGGGCTAGAAACCTTTACCTTTGTCGCATATTCTATATCATGTTTAGAAATGCGCACATACCTTACTGCTTAGTGATAGTTGTGATTGGATTAGTATCCTTAGGACACTGCACTATTATTGACGGCTCAGATTGCGAGAGCACTGATTGGATGCCACACACACCGTCAATAATTGCCATGTCATACACGACCATATTTTAGAAATGCTATTGTATGGTTAGGGACATTGTGACTTTGATACATATTTCTTATCGTTATATTTAGACTTGACATGCTAGTTCCTGTTTACCTATAGGATGCTGTACCTTTAGTGCTAGGTACATATACACCTAGGGACATAGATGCAGGTGTACATGCTTTTCATACTTATACCTGATAGGTATATTACATCATCATATTGGCAGGTGTACTCGTATTTCATACCTATACCTGATAGGTATACTATATCATGACATTGATACTTCCATACCTTATTCATACCTGATAGGTATATCACATCAGCATACAGGCAGGTTTACATGTATTTCATACTTATACCTGATAGGTATATCACATCATCATGTTATAAGTAGATACCTATATTTTTGCTTTACGATTCATGTATTCATTTATATCTGGTGAATGCTATGCTATTCCTTTATACGCTTTCATTACAGTTCATATTGCGTATATTTATTCATGGATTATCGCATTGATATATGGATTTTTCATGATGTTTTCTGGATTTGGGAGCCGTGGTAGTTCATGAAATTATGCATACATGAAGACCCGGTTTCCTTGAGATGATATTATAGCATCCACCATGAGATTTATCGGTGCGGATATATATATCCTATGCGAGGAGGCGTCGAGAGCCGCATGAGGATACATGGTGGGGCCCGGAGGTACCCCGAAGCAAGAATGTTGTCGGAGTGAGCCGATGTCGCATTGAGGCGATGAGGCCTAGGGGAGCCATACTTTCCGGTGACATTACCAGAGACTCGGCGGATATCAGGGGGATACCGTTGGGAGTCATGTGCGTATCGATACGTCGAGAGGCGAGGGGCAGAGCGAGGCACTCGAGCTCTCGTGATAGCGTATGATACGTACATATCAGTTTTTCTGTGTCGATGCTTGACACATTGGTTTTTATGATATTCCTAAATACTCTTGTATATATAACAGGGGATTGAGCCGCTGTTATATATGCCTTTACACCAATATTAGTGGAATGGGACGCTAATATATGTGTATTGCCCTCATCATATTTATATATGTCATTATATTTAGGATGTTAGAACTGTGCTGGAGATTTGACTTGAGATTCATGAGATTCATTGGGATTGGATGATGATATCGTACACACTAGAGATGTGAGATCCACTTAGTGTGGTACATATGATATATTGTGAGATATACTGAGATTGTACAGACGAGATATGTGGGATCCACTAGCTGTTATACATGTGATATAGGTGAGAGATACCTGATATTGTACAGACGAGATATGTGGGATCCACTAGCTGTTGTACATGAGATATATGTGAGATATACCAGATATTGTACATACGAGAGATGTGAGATTCACAGATGTTGTACATTTGATATATGGGAGATATACTGACGTTGTACATACTAGATGTGTGAGATCTACTTGACTTGTACATTCGACACTTATGTGAGATACATTTGATATTGTGTAGTTTGAGGAGATGTGACACTTAGACGATATGAGAGCGGATTTGATGACTGATTGAGGATTGGGATATTGATTTGTCTTACTGGATTGTGATCCTACCACGATGTCAGGATTCCGTGGAAATGACATATTTCACTCCATACCTCATCTTTATATACTTGTGCACTGTTTCATGCATTAGGAGTACCTGTGAGAGTACCTTCCTGAGAGTTGCACATTTACTTTCTCATATCCCCAGAGCATGATTATTGCATAATGTTGTCACATTATTATTGCAGGACATATTGGTGGTACTTGATAGTGTACTTTCCATTATTTCGTACTCATGACTATTATCACTGAAATGGACATATATTAGATTCATGCTGTACGTTCATTCTCGCGATTACCTGCATATGTTATTTACTATTCACGAGTTGGCAACTCACCCCCGTTGTGCCACAGGTTTTGCTGGAGTTTCCCCAAAGTAGTCAAGGCAAGCTATTCAGCTTTTCAGCTTCACACTCATCTATCATCTTTTGGTTGCGGATACCACTTCGCCTGTTAGTGTGCAGTTTTGCCAGGTGGGTTTTTGTGGTTATCTGAGAGATGTATTGTATATTCGTTGTATATTGTACTCTCCATCTACTAGCAGTTATTGTGACTTAGAGACTTGGTGAGGACGGTTTTGTATATTACTGTGGATTTGTGAATTTTATACAGTTTCCTTTCTTTTGTCTCTGATTTCTTCGCTACGGCGTCGTATATCTGTTGTGGTGTTGTTTTCCGCCGTTGGGCGTGGTTTTTGCTCCCGTTTGGGATGCTTTACTTTATATCTATGTTGTACCCTTTTTAGGGGCTGGTTTTATAAAGGAGGTGCTGCCAAAATTTTACAGAAAATGTGGACTATTTTAAAGAATTTGGGTTGTGAATTCAAATGTTTCCAAAACTTTATATTATCTTTTCCGTATTTTTATGGTTTAGATTTCTGGGTTTTGGCTTTCTTTTACTGCGTTACGTCTGGAAGCGTTGCGTAGTATTAGGGCCATCACGTACCTTTTTAGGTCGTGACAAGTTCCTTCAACGATATCAAGTTCATTACGGTAAAAGGTTTTTCGCCAAAAACCATCCGTAGCCCTCCGTCATTTCAGATTAGTATTGCTTAGTATTCGTGCTATGTATGTCGTGCATTGCCGAGGCGTAGTGTTCGGTAGCTGTGTAATATTTTTCTGTCACTTGGATAAGTGGATTGGTTAGGACAGTCGTACGGTTATGTTGGCATTGTCAAGGACTCGTACGGGTGGGTTTAACGCAATCAAGATAATGACGGGTTGAACTTGACTAGGACTCTTTGATATGTTGGCATTGTCAAGGTCACTTGGGTCCTAGGAGTAAAAATCCACATCGGGAGTTTCAAAAGAACTGAAACTTGCCAGATATGCGCATACCTTCTGGAGTGTGATACCGAGAGCGGATTCCGTCACGTTATCATACGATGATAATTGGATCCCGATTCCCACTGATGAGTTGGTTTACTCCTCGGGTATTCCCGACTAATTCTTCTTTCAGGTTTGGAGGAGAATTTGAGGTACAGTGGGAGGTTTCCAGATTAGACAAAGTGATAACCATTCTGATCTAGGTTAGAGTGCACGCTGAGTATTTCTTTTCTCTCTCTCTTTGGCAGCGACCATTGACCCGACCCTGGACTATGACTCAGTGACCAAGTTGACCGAACCTTCTTAACACTGGCTTTTGGATTGTCAGAGTTGCAAACCTCATTGCCACTCCTACTTTTACCCTTTTCTCCAGGACACCCCGTATTACTACGAACGTCCACTTCCATTGGACAAAACCATCGTATGGTTATATACGAACTCGAAGGACTTCGAGGATGGTTTCTGGTTCTGGAGAACACGAATAGGATTATTCAGTTGTCTTTTCTTTTCACCTTCTCTCATTACGAGTACTCCTTGGTTTAGGAGATAGTACACCTATTACGCAAATTGGATAGTCTTCTTCCAAACCTTAGGCTGGTGCCGAACGATAGGGAATGAAGAAAACCAATTAGCATAACGATGGTGTGCAGAAGGTATTAAGTTAAGACAAAGCAAGGGATTAGTAAGAGGGCAAAGTAAATTGCGACTGCTATTCACGACCGAACCAAGTATTTCTTCACCAATCCTAAATCACCTTTGTATTTCTCCAGGACACTCCGTATCACTACGAAGATCTACAGTTTATTTGGATACTCCATCGTATGGTTATATACGAACTCGAAAGGAACTTGTTCCAGTTCGGGGATGGATTCTGGTTCAGGAGAAATAGGAATAAGGTTTATTCGGTTGTCTTTTATCTTCACCTTCTCTCGCTTTGCGAGTGATCCTAGGATTAGGACAGTACACCTTTTATGCTTATTGGATAGTCTTCTTCCAAACCATAGGCTGGTGTCGAACGGTAGGGAAGGAAGAAAACCATTTGGCCTAAAGGGGTGTGCAGACGGTAATGACTAAAGACATATAAAGGGATTTGGACAGATGGCAAAGAGATATACGGTTACAGTTGTGAATCTGGATAATGGAAGAGGCATTACTAAGAATACCAGAATACCCCACCGAAACATTTCAATGTTTCAGTTTCACTGTGTAATGTTAAAAGAAAAACTGATTTCCCGATTAGATACTTACTCCAGGGTATGTATTTACCAGGTATGATTCTCACATCTGTATGGTTTTACAGATGATGAGTGGGAGTAAGTTATTGGGAATAGGGTGATCATCCTCATTATATCGGGATTCGTTGTAATCGGTGATATTTGAGGAGATCATCTGGGTTGTTTGCCGGTCGGCAAATATTTGGTTTTGAATATCCGCTGTTGTGCACCAATTTCAAATTGATATATCTGTACGTCTATTTTCATAGAGTGAGATATACCTTTTGATATTATGTCGATGACATTTACCTATATCAGTGGATGGTTAGGTAAGGAGCATTAAACAGCGGTGTAATTCTTCTTAACCATAAGTACAGTTTTCAACCTGCGACGCACAGTGAAAGAGTTGTTAGACTCAGCGGACTTATACAGAGTATTGTATGTTGTCCAGTGCCCATTAGGACAGAGGGGTTGGTCCTCGTACTATATTCAGTTTACTTATGACTTCTCTAGTTTTTAGACAGGTGTTTCGTTGAAACACAGGGTCTGAATTTTGAGAAGTTATAGGTATTTGAATAAAGTAGAGAACCAGGTATTGCAAGTATCGGGATTCTTCAAAGTGATCGAAGATGTAGATACTTGTGTATGGTATTCAGTTGATAGTAATGATTAGAACCAGTTTCTCTTTCGGGTTACTCATAATTGGAAGCGTTCCTAAGTTGAGTAACGCTGATCAGCCTCCTTCCATTTAGTTGACATGCGCTGGTGACAGCTGCATGGTTTTGAATCTGGTTCAATTAAATCAGTGCCTCTAGTTCTATATTGGATATAGTACAGTTCATATCTTAATATTGTTAAGGTACGGGGAGTTGTCCGGCTTATGATTAAAACCAGACTCTGGATAACTCAAGGCACGTTTCTGTAATGGCTGTTTGTGGGTTGACCCAGGCTATGACGAGGGTTGACTTTCTACCATCTGGAAGATCAATAGAAATATTGTTCTAGACTCGCCACAGTTTTATTAAAAATGGATTTTTTCAAAAACAGTAGTGGGAATATGGTAGAACTGGAAGTGATTCCAGAACCGCAAACGATTACTGAAGATTTGATAAGGAACCTAAAGATTCAATCTGTTTTGACATTCCATTGGCCACTCCGCAGATAAGGTGGGTAACTTCAGGCACCCGAGAGGTACTCCGGTAGGCTCAAGGACGGTGACAGGGAAGTTCTTGTTTACCCACACTCGCCATTGTTGTTGTTCCAGGCTGCGAGACCCGGCAGGAGGATGAGTATAGCGTCGTTCTAAACTAGTTTTAGAAGTGCGCGTCTATATGACTCTGGCAGAGGGTTGTCGCAGTCAGTGGGAGCAGTGGAAGCATTGGTGGACATCAGGCTTATGTCTATTTATAGACTAAAGCAGATGTAGCGGAAATAGATCATCTATTTCTGATGTGACAGTCATAGGTTTGACGTCATCAGAATAGGGGATGGATCTGTTGAGAAGGTAGTAGGTGTGATATCCTGGTATTTGGATGACATACACAGAGTAGGAAAAGAAACTCATATACTACGATCGGTTATACTTTGGTCGTCACACAGTGGTTTCTCCACAAGGGACTTGGACATTATATAAGACATACTGGTTACTAGATCTATATTTTTAGATCTAGATTTGGGTGGTTTCCCAATCAGGGTACCTTGACAGCATTCTAAGAGTATTTAGAATGGACGACTCCTGGCACGGTAGTGTACCTGCAGGTGATGGAGTCACCCTCTCTAAAGGTGTCTTACAGACTAAAGGGGAGAGGGATGTGCATGATTGGCAGATCACTTGCTCAGGCAATTGAGTCAATCGTGAGATGTCAAGTACCACACCAGATGTTGTTCTTGCACTAGATGCAATAAGTTGACATTGATCCAATCCTGGAGAAACAGTCGGAAGAGTTTTTAGATCATAAGTGAATGTTCTAGGGATATGATAACGGCTGCCTCCTTTAGGAGACGGTTATCATTCCAGGCTTCCAAGGTGACAAGGACGACAAGGAGGTTGTCAGAATTATAGTTTTTCCCTCTGACGAGGGGCAGTATTTTGGACAGGTGGTCCAAGGCAATACTGAGGGTGGCATGGCGCAGGATACTGATTAAGTTCAGTTGACGATACAGTCTAAGAAGTTTGGATTTGGAATTCATTTATGAGCTAGGTCCCATCAGACATCCAGACATTCTAAGACAGGTATTGCTCATTTCGGGAGATGGCTTTCTCCGTGAACTTGAGATATAGAGAGACATAGAAAGAAACATCACAGCGGATCCACTCACTGAGGCTATTCCTCGAACGCAATAGTTTCGCAAACGGGTTTTGTGAGACTGACTAGTAGAGGAGTTGGGTATTCGGTATCATACGGGCTGTGAGTATGCGGCATCGCAATAATTAGCCTTGAGTGCAAGTGGGAGATTGTTGGAGATAGTGCCCTCAGAGTCAATTATTGGATCACAGGCACGTGATTGCAATGATTGAGGGAGGACCTATCCCGGCAGGACAGTCTTACTCGAGATGATAGTATGCTATCTGGTTTATCTTTATCATCGTGTACTGCTTTAGGTGACCTGACATGTCGCTATTACACGTTGATAGAGTCCCTAGGATTCTTTCTTGACTACCAGCAGTATGATGGCGATCATATACGTGGGAGCTGGTAGTCTATAAGCACATCCTTAAAAGGTCCCTAGTCGTAGGAGTTTCGAGACAGGGCATCGATGCTCCATTAGTAGACTAGTGTATACAGTCGAGACCCCGACGAGGGGCGGTGGCCGGTCTCACAAGCCACTGGTGTCAGTTGGTTCACCTAAGATGTATACAGGTGCTCATTGGGTTATGAGTACACCGGACAGGACTCGCCGGGAACCTGCTAGTTGGTCTTATACCAGATGTCAGATAGCAGTTCCCTGGTGACATGTGTACAGGTTAGTTCATCGACCTGAGATCGTCATTTGTCTCGTGTGAGTTCCCACTGTACTTTGATTACTACCCTACCACGGCTCAAAGGAGTCGTGCAAACAGGTTTTAGTTGGGTACAGTCCCGAGCCACATGGAGGCAGTGAGCGGATCTGCAGAGGTTCGTCTCTCCCGGTATTGGGGGTGAGGTCGCGCTGTGTCTAGGAGAGCCATTACACAAAGCCCTCGGCCGAGGCAGGAGATTTACTGGTAGGTATTCCAGTAGTATCTCAGGGTGTTCTGGGCTACACTCCGACACGACTTGTACCGCTTTTGGGGGTCTGACTTTTACCAACCCCCTAGGCCCGCCATGCGATACTCATAGACGAACGGACCGGACTGTACGGATATTGTCACTGACAGGCTCAGTAGGGTGTCAGGATAAGTTCGCTCATCGACGTCCCTTTTGGTCAATAGCTGGTGGCCCGTCATGTATTGGCTAATACCTCTGACGTGCTAGTGGTTAAATCCACAGCCATAATATTGACGAGTCTTTAGAGTCCACCACACTTACAGTTACTCAAGCTTTCGGGCGAAACGCTGTAGAGGCCGTATGGAGATATGGCAGGGTCCGATCAGATACGTGCGGTATTGCACGGATCAGGATCGGACAGTTTTGTACTAGTGGCCGTATGGTTATATGGCAGGGTTCGATCAGATGCGTGCGGTATTGCACGGATCAGGATCGAACGGATTTTACTAGCCGGCTTTGGCTTAAGCCGGTCCTAGTTTAGTACAGTGTAGATTTTGTCTCATTGCATTTGTATCCGGACGGAATACAGATGCGGGTGTGTATGCACAGTATCGGGGTTTTCCTGTAATTTATTACGGGACCAGTTTTCTGGAGTTGCCAGTTTGCATTCCGTTCCGGCCGGTTTTCCTTTGTTCTTTCCCGGCCGGACTTTTCCGATGGAGGGGGTTATTTGCAAGTTTGCAAATAACATTTGTGGAAGGGGGTCCTTTGTAATTGTGTGGCATCATGATGAGATTCCTTTTGCATCAACCTTTTTCATTTATGTTGATTAGAGTTGATTAGGAATTGATTTGAGTTTTTGTTATCATGATGTTTTGATGTGGTCACCACTTGCTTTACACTACACTCACCTCCCTTCATGCTTCATATTCTTTGCTCCACCATTTTTCTAAGATGATAAGTTTTTCATGGTTGAGAGAAAGAAAAAGATGAGAGTTTTCATTCTTGAGAGTTTCATTTCTTGATCTCATTTTCATGCTAGAAAAATGCAAGCACCATTTTTCTAGTCTTGATTCCTCCATCATCTTCAAAGGCAACAAACCCCAAATGAGACATAGCCTCTACACTACACATTCTACAGCATATCTTGAGCATGTCGAGTTGCCGGCTTCATGCACGAGTTGCCTCGGTATTGAGGTGGGAGCCCGTAAAAGACGCAGGCGATGTGGTGCCCTTCCGGCGAGGAGGCGACGATGTGGAGACAAGACTTTCCGCGGGAGATCGGGACGATGACGAGAGGACCGGAAGACTCGGATCACTCGGTATACTTCTCTTCCCATCTCTTGTTTGCTAGCATTAGGTTAATGGTTTACGATCCGGGTTTTCATTGTCCGCGGTAGCGCCGGTTTCCGAGTAAGGAAAAATTTTGATTCCGTATTTTGGCCTTGGTAAGACGGCCGGGGCGCTGCCGTGGCGCAACAGGTCCATCATTAGTTTAAGGACATTACGGTCCAAGGTTAAGGACATCACAGTCCATGGCTTTAAAGGACCCCACAGTTCGAGGTTAAGGACATCATAGTCCATGGGTTTAAGGACCCCACAGTCCGAGGTTAAGGACATCATAGTCCATGGGTTTAAAAGAACCCCACAGTCCATGGAGTGATTGGTTGTCGGGACTCGTCACCTCTCTGAAGACGTTGAAGGATTACAACGACAAATATCAGAGGAGTGAAGAGATGTACCCTTGAACCAAAGTTGATTGGGAAATCTGTAGTCCAATTTGGGACTAAGATTAATTAATTAGATTATGAGCACATAGGCTCGATTAAATCTGAATTCAGGATTTATGGCCAACTTGGGCTAAGTCCAATTAGGTTTAAAATGTTGGACCTTTGTTTGGACTGTTGAACATTTGTCTGGGTTCAGTCCCCCATTATTTAGCAATTCTAAACAGGGGTCTGGGTTCTGACCATATTTTATCTTTTATTGAGTGATGAGCACTCATATGTCATATGAGATGATCAATCTTAGAATACAAAAGTGTATTTGAGGCTCAGTAAAAAAGGGAAGTCTTGCCTCAGAAAGACTTAGCCAATTTAGGCTTGGACTGATTTGAATATAGTGTTAAACACTAGCACAAATTTGGCGGTCACGTGTTCCCACGTGATGTGCTTAAAACAGTGTTAAACACTAAAAGAATGAAGTGCTTAAAATAGTGTTAAACACTAGGGACAAAATGCTCAAAATAGTGTTAAACACTAAAAATGAGGCAGTCACGTAGGGTCACGTGAGGCGCCTGAGAATTGGGCTAGACTTCCTTTATTTTACTTTCAAAATTTGTAAATAAGTGTTAAACACTTAGTATTTGTAATCATCACGTGTGGACACGTGATAGTGCCCATGTATTGGGTGTTTATTTCTCTGTTTTCCCTTATTTGCCCTTTTAAAAAGGTGTCTGTCAGAGGTCACATGGGGACACGTGAGGCGCCACAAATTAGTACCGCCTTTGGATTTGTTCCCTTTTGTTTTGAGAGTCACGTGTCAGCACGTGAGGCATTGCCTCCATGCTTTTTCTTTCTCATCTTGAGGAGTCTATTTAAGGGTCACGTGGGGGACATGTGACCATGTCTCATTCTTTTTTTTCCCTGATTATTGCAGGAAGGGTCACGTGTTGCCACGTGATCGGGTTTACGTGCATGGAGAGTTTTAAGTCCCTTATTTGAGAATTAAATTCTTTGATAGTGTTAAACCCTAGTTTTATTTAGAGGAATTAAATTCCTATATCTTTGGAAGAATTAAACTCGATTCTCTCTCTAAGTTTTGGATCCGCATGCAGAATCTCCCCGATGAGAATTAAATTCTCAATTTATGGGGAGATCTGCTTCTGCGGATCTTCAACCATGAAGAAGAACTAAGTTCTTGTATTAAGGGTTAAACCCTATTTTTGTAGGAATTAAATTCCAAATTGCTTTGATGTGAGAATTGAATTCTTTAAACTTAGATCTTCCCTTAGGTTTTAGATCTGCATGGCAGAATCTCCCCGATGAGAATTAAATTCTAAACTTATGGGGAGATCTGTTTCTGCAGACCTTCAACCAAAGGAAGAACTAAGTTCTTATTCAGAAGAGTTAAACTCTTAGTTTGAGAATTAAATTCTCTTTTATTTTTTGAGAGCTTGTAGAATGAACTTCTTCTTTTTTTCTCACCTAGATTTTTTTCTCTGAAGAGATCTTCTTTTCTTTCTTGAAAATTAAATTCTCTCTCTTTTTTCTCTCTATTGTTGTGTATCTCTCCAAAAAGAATTTTTTCCTCTTCTCTTCTTGGCTCCTATTTATAGAAGAAAGAAAAAAATAAGTTTGTTTAGTCAGTCTTTCCTTGAAAGATTTTAATTGATTTTGTAACCAACATGATCTTTTAGATCACTCGGTGAATTTTATTCACCATTGGATTTTTTAATCCAAAAGATATTTTGTCTGTTATTCTTGGTGAATTTCAGGGAAATCTTTCCTTGTATAAAAACTTTCCATAATTGGTGATTTTTAATCACCATTAGATTTTTAATCCAACGGTGCTCCTCTTTACAGAGCGCAATCTTTTTGTTTGGAAAGATCTAGGAAAATATTAGAGTTTTTGATTTCCCTTAATTAGAATTTAATTCTATTATTTCAGAGATCTTAGGTTCCCATCACGTGTTGACACGTGACCCCCCCTCCCGATTAAGCATTTAATCCAGAATTTAATTCTGTTGTTTTAAAGAACTCAGGAATTATCGCGTGTCAGCACGTGACCCTTGGTCACGTATAAGCACGTGATGCCCCATTGGGGGTTTTCCTTGTTATTTTATTATACTTTTAATTCTTTTCATGGGTTTAAAGGCCCATCATGTATGGACACGTGACTCCACTGATTAATTGTTTGATTAGAATTTAATTCTATTAATCAGAGAGCTTAGGAGCCCATCACGTGTCTGCACGTGACCTCTGGTCACGTATGGACACGTGATACCCCATTGGGGTATTCCTTGTTGTTTTATTATATCTTTTAATCCCTTTCAATGGGTTTAAAGGCCCATCACGTGTGGGCACATGACTTGATTAGAATTCAATTCTATTATAACAGAGTCCCTAAGAAACCATCGCGTGTCAGCACGTGACCCTTGGTCACGTGTGAGCACATGATGCCCCATTGGGGGTTTTCCTGATATTTTTATGAGGGAATATACCCTACTAAAATCTGTTTGCACGACTCAGTAGAGACGTGGTATGGTAGTAATCAAAGCACAGTGGAAACTCACACGAGAAAAATGACGTCCTCAGGTCGACAGACTATCTGCACTCATGTCACCAGAGAACTGCTATCATACGATATGTATAATAACATCTAGCCAGTTCTCGGCGGGTCCATCCAGTGTACTCACCCCCAGTGAGCACCTGTATACAATCTTAGGTACATCACACCAATAGCTGCGGGACCAACCATCGCCCCTCGTCAGGGTCTAGATATGTATACATTAGTCTATTCTGGAGTATCGATACCCAGTCTCGATACTCTTACGACTAGGAACATTTAAGGATGTGCTTATTGACTACCCAACTCCTACAAGTATGATTGCCATCACAACGCTGGTAGTCAAGCAAGGATCCTACGGGCTTTATCAACATGTATATGAGATATGAAATAAAAAGTAAAACATATCACACGTTAAGATAAAGGCAAACTAAATAGCATACTATCATATTGAGAAAGATTGTCCTGTACATACATATCCCTATCATCCTATACAATGATGGCCTCTAGGGCATACATATCCAACAAATGTATCGTATTGACTCTTGCATGTGATTGTCAGTTATGTTAATGAATAGTTAAACATGGCCTGAAGTAGTTTAGTAAAGACAACGAACAAGGTATAGAGAGCCCCCTTCATAGTTGTCGTGGTTACATGAGCCTAACGGAATGCTAACCATCATAGTTCATAGTGTTGGATATGTATGCCCTACAGGCCATTATTGTATATTTATACATGTGGATGCTTGGACATATGTGTGTATAGGACAATCTTGCTCGATATGATAGTATGCTATTTGGTTTGTCTTTATCTTAACATGTGCATATGTTTTACTTGATATTACATATAATTTATATACGTTGATAAAGCTCGTAGGATCATTGCTTGACTATCAGCATTGTGATGGCAATCATACTTGTGGGAGCTGGGCAGTCGATAAGCACATCCTTAAATGACCCTAGTCATGGAAGTATCGAGACAGGGCATCGATACTCCGAAGTAGACAAGTGTATACGTTTTAAGAATCCGACGAGGGACGATGGTTGGTCCCACAGCCATTTGTCTTTGGCACCTAAGATCATATACAGGTGTTCACTGGGGGTGAGTACACTAGATGGACTCGTCAAGAACTGGCTAGATGGTATTATACCAATCGTTAGATAGCAGTTCTCTGGTGACATGAGTGCAGATAGTCTGACGACCTAAGGTCGTCTTTTGTCTCGTGTGAGTTCCCATTGTGCTTTGATTACTACCCTACCATGCCTCTACTGAGTCGTGCAAACATGTTTTAGTTGCGTACAGTCTCGAGCCACATGGAGGCAGTGAGCGATTGTCAGGGATTCGTCTCTCCCAGTATAGCGAGTCGATGTCATGCTGTATTCGATTGGCCAACACCATAGGTCCCTGGCCAGGGCGGATTGAGAATTACTGATAGGTAGATCAGTAGATTCTCCGATGGTCTTGAGCTACATCGGCATGACTTTTCAGGTTATTAGTAGTCTGACGTTTTCCACTCCCTAGACCCGGCATGCGATACTCTCAGACGAACAGACCGAACTGTACGGAGATTATCATGGATAACCTCGGTAGGAGTTCGGATGAGTTTGCTCGTCAACCTTCTTTTCGACACATACCTGGGTAGCCGTTACATACAGCTAGTTTTGCTGACGTGCTTGTGGTTAAACCCACTGCCAGCATACTGTCGAGTCTTTAGAGTCCCACACAGAGGGTTTCCCTGGTTCAGGAAAATCGATGTAGAGGTCCTATGGTTTTATGTGAATGGTTTCGATCATATACGTGTACAGGCTACACGTATTTTGTTCGGACAGATAATACTAGTAGGCTTGGGATTAAGCCGCATTCTACTATTATACCATTAGAGGTTTCAATCGTATACGTGTACAGGCTACACGTATTTTATTCGGACGGATAATACTAGCGGGCTTAGGATTAAGCCGCATCTAGTATTATACTATTGGATTATTTTTATCTCTTGGTATTCATATTTTTTGTAATATGAATATGGGTATGTATATATGGTGGGGGTATTCTAGTAATTTCACTAGAATACTTCTAGAAGAGAACACCTCATTTTGTTTTAAATCTATTTTTCTAAATAGATAATGAGGTGGAGAGATGAGGTGTATACAAGCATGGTTGCAGCATGGCTACTTGATTTCTTTTATTCATTTGTTCTTATTATCCAAGCATGGTTGCAATATTCTATTAGAAATATTGCATGCTTGATATTTTCCAAGATTTAGCCATTCTTCACAATGCTAGTTTCATTCTACACTTTGCTTTCTCTTTCCTCCTTTGCTCTCTTCTTCTTTCCAAAACCATAATCCTCTAATGTGATAAGAATTCATAGTTTTGTGAAATAATCCAATCCAAATAACACTGTTCATCTTCTAAGCTACCTAGATTAGCAAACTAGGTACTTTAGTTACCTCAAGTTTGAGATTGGAGCTTAAACTATAGACTCTCGGGTGGATCGTCTTTGACACGAGGTGGCCGACAACTAAGCTCTATCTCGATGGAAAAGGAGCTTAATAAGAGGAAAATAAGACCCGAAGGACTTACTTCATATAAGTATAATCACTTCATAGTAGATTAATACCTTTGCTAAGTTTTGTTATTTAAGGCTTAAGGTAGATCTTGGGATTAGTCGATGTTGCAAACTTTAAAAAAATTGTTTTTGAAAATTACACCTCTCTACGAAACCAGTGGAGTGTGCAACACCGCCTAACATGGTATCAGAGCCACTCCATAAGCCTTAGATAACTCGTAGCGATGTTAGAAATCCGTCGTTTTTGTTGCTCATGAACTGGCGATAAAAACAGTTCCGAAAATTGATGTTTTGAGATGTTTGCACACCCCACGGGCTCACAGTTTGAATTGAGAAACCACGGGGTGGAGTATAGGAACACCGGGGATACCCCAAGGGGGACCAAAGGCTAGGCCCACCCCCTAAGACCACCACAAGGTGGCCTTAGAGGGTGGTGACACGAGAGCACCCCAAAAGGGTGCTCTCGGGTCTGCCTTCCATTGGGGGCCACCTCGTAGTGGCCCCTGGGGGTGGGTACCCTCCTGAGTCCTCCCAGTCAATAGTTAATTTTTGCGCTTTCGCCTTCACGAAGATTCGGGCGGGTTTCGAGTTCGTTTCGACTCCCGGATTGCCTTAAAACGATCGTTTTTGGAACTTTAGCTAAGTAGTTTTTCATGGTTTTGGAAATTGATTTCATTTGCCAATTGCACGCGGAATTCTAACGTCATAGTTTTCTTTACTTGCTTCTGTGATGCGTACATGTGTTGTTTAACGTCTTCTAATCGCTATACGTCGATTAGAAGGGGTTATACGCATCTTGTTTATCTGTGGTGTTACTTGTGATATCTTTGAGATAGTTTTGTCGGATTGTCGTGATGGATAGCCTATTGTGTAATGTTTGTAGTACAGTTTTGATTCATTTGTATATTCATTATTGCGGGGCAAGTGTCCAACATGTGGATTGTCGTTTCTACCTTGTTGTATATTCTTTTATTGGGGCACGACCAGGTTGAGGTCGATGTCACCACTTATATATTTTGATTTTTTGTACTAGGATTACTCCGTAACGGAGTGCTTGAGTAACCAGGTTCTAGAGGGCAACGGCTTCCATCTCATGGTGCTGAGACCAGAGTGCTTTACTCTAGAATAAGCGGGCTATTCGCCGCACTCGTAGGGGGTATAAGACGACCCATGGAGGAGCGCTCAAGTTACCAGATTCCGTAAAGTGTTGGGTGGCCCATTCACCTTGTTGACTAGGGTTGCCTCTCTTCAAGAATTGGCGAGTAACTTACCGCGCTCGTAGGGGTCTTTGTTATACATTGTACAGGCTATCCACACAACCGGGGAATGTCGGGTTTCATTTGTGGCTCGAATGAAACCTGGGGCTCCAAGTTTATTCGCTTTTCCATATTGCTTATCGCTTATCTATGATGTTTCTTATATCATGCCTGGTATGAATGTTATATATATATTAGCTGATGTTGTACATGTTTTGCATCCGTGCTAGTCTAGCCCTCGCTCTGCCGTTAGTTAAGTAACCTAACGGTGCATGGCGGGGCCCCGTAGCGAATGTGGATGGCATATACGTACATTGTATTTTCGTTCTTTTCTGGTGTGATAAGTTTTGATTGATGGGACTGCATTAATTTTGATTAATGCAAATAAAGTAAACCTAAAAGATGTCGGAACAAATTTCGAAAACTATAGTCGTATTCTTTCGCTTTGCATAGTGGTATTCATTTAGGAATATCCAGGACCTCATTCTAGGAGGCAAGAGCCTAGATCCCTTCACGGGGAGTGAACTCTTGAGCCAAAATTTACGTTACTATAGATTACTCGATTTTCTTTAAAACCATTAGTTTTCAAAAGCGAAGCCTAAACCACTCCTTTTCAAAACTACTCGGTTCCTTCAACGATATCAAGTTCATTACGTTAAAGGTTTTCGCTAAAACCCAGCCGTAGCCCTCCGTCATTTCCTATAAGTAATACTCAGTATCCGTGTTGCGTTTGTTGACTGTGTCAAGGCATAGTGTACGGTAGCTAAGTATTGTTTATTTGTAGTATATGATGCGATTGGTTAAGACAGTCGTGTAACCTTGTTGACCGTGTTAAGGGTTATACGGGTGGGTTTAACGCAATCAAGATAATGACGTGTTGAACTTGACTAGGACCTTTTGATTTGTTGACTGTGTCAAGACCACTAGGGTCCTATGGGTAAAAACCATATCGGGAGTTTCAAATATATAGGAAATTTGTTAGTGTTGCATACCTTCTGGTGTGTGGTGACTGGAGTGGCTTCCATCTAGGTTATCACACGATAATAGTTGGATCCCGATCCCACTGATGTGTAGGATTACTCTTGGAAAATATTTTTCACTTCACAATTAGCTAACCTATTAGGTGTCTAGAAAAGTGTTAACGGGGTTATGCCTCTGCAAAAACGAGGTTTATTCTAATTAGGTCCGTGCGAAAGCATGGGGAACCTCACTCGGAGTACCCACTCCTACCTGGCTGAACGGTTAGCGAACTTATAAAGTGTTAATGATCCCAGCTAGTTCTTCTTTTAAGGTTTGAAGGAGATTTCGAGAAAATAGTGGGAGCCATCATGTTTAGATAAAATAATAACCAATCTAAACTTGCAAGAGTACACGCTGAGTGTTTTCTTTTCTCTCTTTCCAGGTAGATACCATGTCACGCCTTAATTAAGATAATAAAATATATGACTTGACTGACTCGGATTCTTATTCATGGCTGGGGAACGTCGGTTTGGCTCTAACTTATAATAACAGTCATGAGTATGAGCAAGGGAAAGATGATTACATGAATTCCTTGATGACCTTAATGAAGAAGATGTAAACTATTGTGTCTCCTTCAGGTGTTCTTGTTATTGAGAACTGTTTTTCGGTCAGTCCTACCTCCTGGATACTAGATACCGGATCAGGATCTCATATCTGTATTTTATTGCAGGACTGACAAAAAGTAGGATGGTTGGACCTGGTGATATGTCCCTCAGAGTAGGGAACAGAGCACAAGTTGATATTGTTGCCGTCGGTGAATATCACCTAGTATTCACAAGCGGCAATACTATAATTTTGAACAACTGCTACTATATACCTTCCATACTTTGCAATATCATATCAGTTTTATTACTCGATAAAGATGGATATAAGTTTGTTTTAGATAGAAATATCATGAACATTTACCTTAATCAGGTATTGGTTGCAGAAGGTATACTGTGTATTGGTATCTACGTTCTAAATCAAAACATAGTTTTCAATATACAAAACACACACAAGAGGAAGAGTTCAGATATGAATGAAGCCTACTTGTGGCATTGTAGAGTTGGTCATATCAATGAGAAAAGACTATCTAAGTTACATAAGGATGGATATCTGAATCTGTTTGAATATTCATCCTATGAAACTTGTCAGTCTTGTCTCAAAAGAAAGATGACCAAATCTCCATTCACCGGATACGGAGAAAGAGAAACAAAGCTTTTGGGACTCATACACAGTGATGTATGTGGTCCAATATCTATACATGCAAGGGGTGGGTTCTCATACTTCATCACATTCACTAACGATCTCTCTAGGTTCGGATATGTGTATCTTTTGAAACACAAATCTGAAGCTTTTGAGAAATTCAAAGAATATATAAATGAAGTAGAGAACCAGACTGGAAAAAGTATCAGGATCCTCCGATCTGATAGAGAAGGAGAGTACTTAAGCACGAAATTCCTTGAATACCTAAAAGAGAACGGTATTCTCTCTCAGCTTACTCCTCCGTATACACCACAGCACAACGGTGTATCGGAATGGAGGAACCGTACCCTATTGGATATGGTTCGCTCCATAATGAGTAGTATCGATCTGCCTCTTTCATTTTGGGGATATGCGCTTTGGACAGCAGTATATCTTTTGAATCAAGTTCCATCTAAATCCGTTCCTAAAACTCCATATGAAATATGGAGTGGTAATAGTTTGTATCTTAAACGTGTTAAGATATGGGGTTGCTCTGCTTATGTTAAAAAGCAGGACCTAAATAAACACGAGACACGATCAGTTTTGCGTAAGTTTGTTGGATACCCAAAGAATTCTAATGGATATCTATTCTACCATGCCGAGAAACAAAGGGTTATTGTTTCTCAGAACACCACATTTTTGGAAAAAGAATTTCTTGCAAAAAATATTAGTGAGAGCATGGTAGAACTGTATGAAGTTCCAGAAGCACAAACTATAACTGAAGATTTGATGGAACCACTAGATTCAGTAATACCCAACGAACCTCAAGCACTCCACAGATCTAGTAGGATTTCTCATCCGCCCGAGAGATACTATGGTTTTCTCATAAATAGGGATTAAGAGGATTGCATCTTGGAAGAAGTTGATCCTACTAGTTTCAAGCAGGCCATTACCAGTAGGGACTCTATTAAATGGCTGGATGCTATGCGATCCGAAATGGAGTCCACGTATACCAATAAAGTTGGGACCTTGGATATTGCTCCTCCTTAGGTAAACCCGTTGGATGCAAATGGATCTTCAAAATGAAGATTGGTGTAGATGGACAGGTGGAAACTTATAAGGCTAGACTTGTTGCAAAAGGTTTTCACCAAAGACTAGGTATGGACTATGACGAAACCTTTTCTCCAGTGGCTATGCTCAAATCTATTCGAATCTTACTTGCTATTGCTGCCTTCCATGACTATGAAATCTGGCATATGGACGTAAAAATGGCTTTTCTAAATGGAAGTTTGGAAGAGTGCGTTTATATGGATCAACCGGAGGGATTGGTAGACGGTGGAAGTAGCGGGAAGGTGTGCAAGTTTCTTAAATCCATTTATGGATTAAAACAGGTATTGCGGAGCTGGAACATCTGTTTTGATGAAACGGTCAAGGAATTTGACTTCATCAAAAACGAGGATGAGCCTTTTATTTATAAGAAGATTGTAGGATGGACTGTCATATTTCTAGTCCTGTACGTGGATGACATTCTTTTGATAGGAAATGACATTCCTATGGTACAATCGGTCAAGTTGTTCTTGTCACAAAGGTTCTCCATGAAAGACCTGGATAATGTCTTCTACATTCTGGAGATTAAGATCTATAGAGATAGATCCAAGAGATTGTTGGGACTTTCACAGTGCAGGTACATCGAGTCCGTACTAAAGAGATTTAGTATGGAAGATTCCAAGCGCAGTAATATACCTGTAATGCATGGAATCACCCTATTCAAAGAGATGCCTCCCAAGACTGATGAGACGCATGAGCATTATACCCTACACTTCGGCGGTAGGATCTATAATGTATGCGATACTATGTACCAGACCAGATGTGGCTTACGAGCTTAGCGTGGTGAGCCGGTATCAGTCGAACCCAGGAGAGAACTGTAGGGTTACTAGGCACACTAATAAGGCTCTACAAGGCATCGACCATGCCAAAATTAAATTTTTATGTGCCGAACAACCCTAAGCAAGATCGTATACTAGAGTTTAGGCGAAACAAAAAGCAAGTAAACAACTTTACTCTAAAGGGATACGAAAATACAACCTTTGTAGATCGGTCCTTCACTTCTTTAGCTCCTTGATTAAGTCCCTTCGCTGCGATCGTGGTTCTCCCGGACCCTTGCATGGCTTCAAGAGGCGAAAGATGCGACCTTGGTTGAAGTCTCCGAGGCCGAAGATGATCTACGTCGAGGGAATTCCGACTCAAGCTACTACTTCACTAATTTGAGAATTAGTGAAGCAAACACCCTATACTAAAGTGCTAGTCTAGTAGAGAATGGAGAAATAGGAAGTGGGTTCTCTTTGGAATTTTATTTCTCACAATCTTTCTCACTTTTTTCAAAACCCTAGCAAACTTTTTCTCCTGCTCAATGAAGAAGATGATGATGAACAAAAAGAAAAGAAATGAGGATAATGATCAAGTGAGTAGACTAACCATGGTGAGTGAGTATCATATACTAACTCTTGTAGAGCCATAACATAGCTAACACTTATGGTTGGGTTAAGAAATATCTATGGTAAAAACAAACTCAAGTGGACTTAGTCAATGCATCCACAAGCTTCCACAAGCTTCATGCATTAATCTAATCCTCCACTTAATTTTGTAATTACTTAAAATATAAAAACCCAACATAATATATAGCATGGTGTAAGTCGCATACACCCATGGATGATGTATCATCAACCATGATACAAAAATATAACACATTTTAATATATATCATATATATAGTAAAGATGTGTACATGTGAGAAAAAACCCTAAGTGAACATGTGTTAGTTAATGTAAACCAGTATATCAAATATACAATTATACAATAAATTATTAAATCAATACTTGACTTAATAATCTGGTCATATCATATATAACCGACTAACATCGTATCGACTTATCGAATCAACACTTGATTCGATAACCCGGCTATATCATATATAACCGACCGATGCAAAAAGTCGCGAGAATAGAATACGGTATCACATACACGTATTATTCTCGGTCCCGCACATATCACATATGCGCCCCTATTTCGTTTTGCCTGAGCCAGTAAAACCTCTATGTAGGACTCTAAAGACTCATCAATACACCGGCAGTAGGTGATGATCACATCACACACCCACAAGCCGTCAGCGGTACTAGCTAGATGTAACGGCTACCCGGGTATTGATCGATCAGAAGATCAGCAAGCAAGCCCGCTCTAACTCCTGTAAAAGCCTGCCGGTAACACTTCCCGTACAGTCCGGTCTTCTCGTCTGATATGTCGCATATCAAGTCTAGGGGTGGTGAACGTCAGACCCCAATAACCGATAAGTCGTGCCGATGTGAGGCTCATAACGGGTCGAGAAAATACTGGTAACACTTACCATTAAATCTCTGAATCAGCTCTGGCCAGGGACTTTCCTGTTACGGCCAATCGAGCACAGCGCAACATCAACCCCCAATACCGGGAGAAATAAAACCCCTCCTATTGCTCATTGCCTCCATGTGACTCGGGACTGTACTCAAAAACCATCGTTTTGCATGCCCTCATAGACGTTGTAAGGTGGAAATCAAAGCACAGTGGGAATCACACAAGATTCTATGACGATCTCGGGTCTACAGACTAACCTACACAAGTGTCACCAGAGAACTGCCATCTAACGTGAGGTATAATACCATCTGGGAGTTCTCAGCGAGTCCGTCCAGTGTACCCAGTCTCCACTGAGCACCCGTATACCATCTCTGATGTTAAACACCAATGGATATTGGATCATCCATCGCCCATCTCATGGGTCGAGAAGCGTATACACTAGTCTACACTGGTATATCGATGCCCCGTCTCGATACACCAACGACTAGGGACCTTGAAGGATGTACTTATGGACTACCATGTCCCCACTAGTATGATCCGCATCATAGTCCAGGTAGTCAAGTACACATCCTAAGGGCTTTACCAACATGTAACGATAAGACAGTATAAAGAGACTAGTATACATGTTAAAGTAAAGAGCAACCAGATAGCATACTATCATATCGAGCAAGAAAGTCCTCTCTATATATTTCCAAGCATCCAATATAATATATATCATCTATACAATACTGGCCTCCAGGCATACATACAACTAACAATCTCCCACTTGCACTAGGGCCAGCTGCTGTAGTATCGCATACCGAGCATCCCGAAGAGTCTCTCAAACTGTATCTTGGGAATGGCCTTCGTGAATGGATCCGCAGTGTTGTTCTTCGTGTCAACCCTCCTAACCTCGATTTCCCGGCGACCAACTATTTTCCGGATCAGGTGATACCGCCTCAGAATATGCCTGGATCGCTGATGGGACCTGGGTTCCTGGGCCAAAGCCACCGCTCCATTGTTATCGCAATAAAAGGTATTGGATGCTCAATAGATGGAACCACTCCAAGTTCAGTAATGAACTTCTTGATCCAGACAGCCTCTTTGGCAGCATCGTTGGCAGTGATGTATTCAGCCTCCATCGTTGAGTCCGCCACGGTTTCCTGCTTGGAACTCTTCCAGCTAACCACCCCTCCGTAAAGGGTAAAGACAAATCCCGACTGCGACTTAGAGTCGTCCTCATCACTCTAGAAGCTCGAATCGGTTAAGGACTCCACTTGGAGTTCTCCGTTACCATACACCAAGAGCATCTCTTTAGTCCTTCGCAATTACTTGAGAATGCTCTTCACAGCTATCCAGTGACTCTCTCCAGCATCATCTTGATACCTACTCACTACACTTAGTGAGTATGCTATATCGGGTCTGGTACATAGCATCGCGTACATGATAGAGCCTACAGCTGAAGCATAGGGTATCCCTTGCATGCGAGCTCTCTCCAAATCAGTCTTGGGAGACATCTCTTTGGAGAGAGTGAGCCCTGAGATCGTGGGTAAGAACCCACGTTTGGACTCTTCCATACTAAACCTCTTTAGTATGGTGTCAATGTACCTGGATTGGGACAATCCCAATATCCTTTTAAATCTATCTCTATAGATCCTGATTCCCAATATGCAGGAGGCATCACCAAGATCTTTCATTGAGAATCTTTGTGATAAGAAGAGCTTGACCGATTGCAGCATAGGAATGTCATTTCCTATCAAGAGTATGTCGTCCACGTACAATACGAGGAAGACAACCATACTCTCTGCCACCTTCTTGTAGATACAAGGTTCATCTACGTTTTTGACGAAATCAAACTCTTTGATAACGATGTCAAAGCAGATGTTCCAACTCCGCAATGCTCGCTTTAATCCATAAATGGATTTAAGCAGCTTGCGCACCTTCCCGCTGCTCCCACTATCTACGAAGCCCTCTGGCTGAGTCATGTACACGCACTCTTCTAAATCACCGTTTAGAAAGGCGGTCTTAACATCCATTTGCCAGATTTCGTAGTCATGATATGCAGCGATGACAAGCATGATCCGGATGGATTTAAGCATAGCCACTGGGGAAAAGGTTTCGTCATAGTCCACACCTGGTCTTTGACGAAAACCTTTTGCAACAAGTCTAGCTTTGAAAGTCTCCACTTTCCCATCTACACCAAGTTTTTTCTTGAAGATCCACTTGCTCCCAATGGGTTTTACCCCTTCAGGAGCAACTTCCAAAGTCCATACTTAGTTGGTGTACATGGATTCCATCTCGGACCGCATTGCATCCAGCCATTTCACTGAGTCTCCACTCGTGATGGCCTGCTCGAAGCTAGTTGGGTTATCATCAACCATGATGCAATCCTCACTCCCACCATCCATGAGGAAACCGTAGTATCTCTCAGGTGGGTGAGGAACCCTACTAGATCGGCGGAGAGGCTGAGGTTCGTTGGGAACTACTGAATCCTCTGGTTCCACTAAATCTTCAGTTGCAGTTTGTGTATCTGGAATCTCTTCCAGCTCTACCACTTTGCCACTAATTTCTTTTGCAAGAAATTCCTTTTCTAAAAAGGTGGCATGTTGAGCAACAAACACTTTTTGTTCCTCACTGTGGTAGAAAAAATACCCATATGAGTTCTTCGGATATCCCACAAACTTGCAAAGAACTGACATTGCCTCGAGTTTGTCCGGATTTTGTCTTTTGACATAGGCCGGACAATCCCATATCTTAACTCGTTTAAGATATGGCCTCTTCCCACTCCATATCTCATATGGTGTGGTAGGTACAGATTTAGTTGGAACTTGATTCAATAGGTATGCTGCTGTCTCCAGCGCATACCCCCAGAAGGAAATAGGTAACTCAACTGTGCTCATCATAGAGCGCACCATATCTAATAGGGTGCGGTTCCTTCGTTCTGATACACCGTTGTGCTGTGGTGTATATGGAGGAGTCAGCTGAGAGAGAATCCCATTCTCTTTTATGAAGTCTAAGAATTCATTGCTCAAGTATTCACCTCCTCGATCAGATCGTAGGATTTTAATACTTTTCCCGGTTTGGTTCTCGACTTCTTGTTTATATTCTCTAAATTTCTCAAAAGCTTCTGATTTGTGTTTCATCAGGAACACATATCTGAATCTAGAAAGATCGTCAGTGAATGTAATGAAGTACGCAGAACCATTCCTGGCATGTGTAGACATGGGACCGCATACATCACTATGTATCAGTCCCAAGAGTTCCGTAACTCTCTCTCCGTGTCCCATAAACGGAGTTTTGGTCATCTTGCCTTTGAGACATGACTGGCAAGTGTCATATGATGAAAATTCAAACGGATTCAAATATCCATCCTTATGCAACTTAGCTAGTCGTGTCGCATTGATGTGACCCAGTCTACAATGCCACAAGAAGGATTCGTTCAGTTCTGAACTCTTCCTCTTGTGTGTGTTTGTTATGCTTAGAACTGTTGATTGATTTAGAACATAAATGCCATTGCACATCGTGCCTGATCCAACCAACTTTTGGTTTAGAAAAATGTTCATAACATTGTCCTGTAATGCAAAATTATATCCTTCTTTACTTAACAAAGAAACCGATATAATGTTGCATATCAGGTTCGGCATGTAATAGCATTCGTTCAGAATCAATGTATTACAGTTGGCAATACAAGGTGATATTCCCCGACGGTTTTAGCTGCAAAAATTGCACCATTTCAAACCCTTATGTCTTTATCACCTTCTCCAAGTTCTCTACCTTTCCTAAGCCCATGTAACTGATTACATATATGGGATCCTAACCCGGTATCTAATACCCAGGACATAGAGGAAATGGAGAAACAGTTCTCTGTAACGAACACACCCGAAGAAAATGCATCAACATGTACTTTCTCCAATCGGGTGGCATGGGAATCCTGGTATTCCCCTATATCCAGTTCAGTCTTATAACTCTTATAAGAAAGAACGGAACCAACGTTCCCCAGCACAGTATAACATGCGGGTTTGGTTGATACATCCATATTATTATCTTGATTAAGGCATGATATGGTCGCTACCTGGAGAGAGAGAGAAGAAAACACTTTAGCGTATGCTCTTGCAAGATCAGATTGGTTATTATTTTATCTAATCAGGATGGCTCCCACTGTTTTTTTCAAATCTTCTTTCAAACCCTAAAAGGAAAGACTAGCCGGGATTAATTACACCCTACAACTTCGCCAATCTTTCAGCCTAACCGGTGTCGGTACTTTGAGGGAGGTTTCCCGTGCTTTCGCACGGACCTAATTAAAGTAAACCTCGTTTTCCCAGAGGCGTAACCCCGTTGACACCTTTCTAGACACCTACTTGATTGGCTAATTGTCCTGTGTAAAACTCTCCCGGGAGTAACAATTACTTGCAGTGGGTATCGGGATCCAACTATCTCATAGAAGGTATGCAATCTCATTGCAAATTTCAACACTTGAAATTTCCGATAATATTTTGCCCCAAACGATCTATGACCTTGACAAGGTCAACAAACCATAGACCGTAAGTCAAGTTCAACCCGTCATTTCTTGATTGAATTAAACCCACCCGCACGACCCTTGACAAGGTCAACAAGGCCATACGACTACCCTAAAACAATCTGCATCATATGCATAAACAGATAAATACTGGTCAGCTACCGCACACTACGCCTTGACAAGGTCAACAAACGCAGCACGAATACTAAGCAGGACTTATCTGAAATGACGAAGGGCTACGACAGGTTTTTCTGAAAACCTATTGCGTAATGAACTTGATATCGTCGTAGAATCATGTGAATTTTGAAATGGAGTGATTTTGAGGCTTTTATTAGTTTTGCTAACGAGATCACTCCCGGTGAAGGGATCTCGGCTCTTTCCTTATGGAATAAGGTGCAAGATATATCATATACATCACTATGCAAAGCAAAACTCCAAAAGCAATCAAAAGCAAACCGAGTATTGTAGCATCTGCCAGTTTTGCTAAAGTGGTCACTCCCGGTGAAGGGATCTCGGCTCTTTCCTCATCGAATAAGGTGCGGGATATATCATATATCTCACTATATAAAGCAAAACTGTAGCTACCCTTTTTGAAAAATTTGATTCTACAACATCCTTTAGGTTTATTTTCTTTCATTAATCACATTAATGAAATCCCATCAATTAAGTCACCTAAACATCACAGATAAATACGACGTATACTTATGCCATCCGCATTCGCCTCGATGTCCCCTCGTGCACCGTTAGGTTAGGTAACTAACGGCAGAGCGGGGCAGGGCTAGCGCGGGTGTAAAACATAAGTAATGCCTATATAATATATCATATATACTATATACAGTATTTATCACAGAACATCAAATGATCACATCACAGATATCGCAGCAGAAGAAACATATGAAACATTGGATATTCTAGGACGTCCGTGTTTTATTTTGAGCCCCTATAAAACACGGATTCCACGGTCGCGATGAATAGCCAAACCCACACCCTTAGACCCCTACGAGAGCGGCAAGCAACCCTTCCAATTCTAGAGTTAGGAGACCCGGATTCGACTCCTCGAGTTGGTCTCCCACTGGACTCCAAAACCCGGTTACTTGTGCTCTCCTCCTTGGGTCTATCCTAGTGCGGAAAAGTAAATAATATACAAAAGGTGATATCAACCCCATCCCGAAAGTGCCCCAATAAAAGAATATTACATGCATTTAATTTTACATGAATGAAAATAAAAACTCTCATCTCACATAAAAACCCCCGGCTATTCAGAACGCGACGATCCAATATAACATATCCAGCAACACATAACATCACATGTCATCAACGTAAGTAAATATGCGCATCCCAATTGTCGTTGACATATAGCAACGAAACCGGCGATATCACATATAACACTTACGGTCACAGAAAAGAAAGTGTAAAACTACAACATTTGGAATCCACAATCTCTTTAGACATCGTAAATCCGAAATATTACATATTTCGCATTTCATGCCTAACTATATGAATTCCACATATTGTATCACATTCCAGATAAATAGACAGTATTAAATTTTCCGATCGAATAATCAAATACCCGAGATTTCCAAAATAGCTCAACACTTGAGCGGAGTTCAAAAATTCCAGAATACGTCACAGTAGCAACGGTCTAGCCGTAGAAGGGTCAAGTCAACGCCTTACATGTGGCATGTCGTACTGCCTCAAACCCTAAGGTTTAAAAGGCAGTTCAAGACGGTCACATAATCGAGTTAAGGTTTGTTGTCTTCTAAAGGGTCCGTCACATTTCTTGCACGTTTTTCCGAAAGATTTAAACCCGAGAAAAATTCAACACTTGAATGTTTTTCGTGCCCGGAAAAATTGAGTTAATGATATCCGTTCGAACATTTTAATACTTTCTAAATTATCCGGAATAACATAACAAAATTAAATTCTCCGATCGAATCGACGATTTCAAAATAAACCCCTGAATACTCAACACTTGAGTCAAATATAAAATACCCATAAAAATCCAACAGCAGAACTAAACATTACTATGTAAAAAAAACCCAATGTTACTGTACCGCCGCGGTTCCGCGGCACAAGCAGGGATTTTCCGCGGAACCGCGGTGGTCCTTACGATTCATGTTGTCATTTTTCACAACAATGCTTAGAAAACCCTGCTGAATTTTTTAGGTATTTTTAATTCTGAAAAATCACAGATTTGAAAAAATGTCCAGAGAGGGGTTGATTTTGACGTGTTCGGGTTCGTTCGGAGTTTTAACTTCGTTAACACATCGCCTAATACTCTAGCTAGGCTTTGATACCACTGTAGGGTTACTAGGCACACTAATAAGGCTCTACAAGGCATCGACCATGCCAAAATTAAATTTTTATGTGCCGAACAACCCTAAGCAAGATCGTATACTAGAGTTTAGGCGAAACAAAAAGCAAGTAAACAACTTTACTCTAAAGGGATACGAAAATACAACCTTTGTAGATCGGTCCTTCACTTCTTTAGCTCCTTGATGAAGTCCCTTCGCTGCGATCTTGGTTCTCCCGGACCCTTGCATGGCTTCAAGAGGCGAAAGATGCGACCTTGGTTGAAGTCTCCGAGGCCAAAGATAATCTACGTCGAGGGAATTCCGACTCAAGCTACTACTTCACTAATTTGAGAATTAGTGAAGCAAACACCCTATACTAAAGTGCTAGTCTAGTAGAGTATGGAGAAATAGGAAGTGGGTTCTCTTTGGAATTTTATTTCTCACAATCTTTCTCACTTTTTTCCAAAACACTAGCAAACTTTTTCTCTTGCTCAATGAAGAAGAAGATGATGAACAAAAAGAAAAGAAATGAGAATAATGATCAAGTGAGTAGACTAACCATGGTGAGTGAGTATCATATACTAACTCTTGTAGAGCCATAACCATAGCTAACACTTATGGTTAGGTTAAGAAATATCTATGGTAAAAACAAACTCAAGTGGACTTAGTCAATGCATCCACAAGCTTCCACAAGCTTCATGCATTGATCTAATCCTCCACTTAATTTTGTAATTACTTAAAATATAAAAACCCAACATAATATATAGCATGGTGTAAGTCTCATACACCCATGGATAATGTATCATCAACCATGATACAAAAATATAACACATTTTAATATATATCATATATATAGTAAAGATGTGTACATGTGAGAAAAAACCCTAAGTGAACATGTGTTAGTTAATGTAAACTAGTATATCAAATATACAATTATACAATAAATTATTAAATCAACACTTGACTTAATAATCCGGTCATATCACATATAATCGACTAACATCCAATGTATCGACTTATCGAATCAACACTTGATTCGATAACCCGGCTATATCATATATAACCGACCGATGCAAAAAGTCGCGAGAATAGAATACGGTATCACATACACGCATTATTCTCGGTCCCGCACATATCACATATGCGCCCCTATTTCGTTTTGCCTGAGCTAGTAAAACCTATATGTAGGACTCTAAAGACTCGTCAATTCGCCGGCAGTAGATGATGATCACATCACACACCCACAAGCCGTCAGCGGTACTAGCTGGACGTAACGGCTACCCGGGTATTGAGCGATCAGAAGATCAGCAAGCAAGCCCGCTCCAACTCCTGTAAAAGCCTGCCGGTAACACTTCCCGTACAGTCCGGTCTCCTCGTCTGATATGTCGCATATCAAGTCTAAGGGTGGTGAACGTCAGACCCCAATAACCGATAAGTCATGCCGATGTGAGGCTCATAACGGGTCAAGAAACTACTGGTAACACTTACCAGTAAATCTCTGAATCAGCCCTGGCCAGGGACTTCCCTGTTACGGCCAATCGAGCACAGCGCAACATCAACCCCCAATACCGGGAGAGACGAAACCCCTCCTATCGCTCATTGCCTCCATGTGACTCGGGACTGTATCCAAAAACCACTGTTTTGCACGCCTTCATAGACGTGGTAAGGTGGAAATCAAAGCACAGTGGGAATCACACAAGACTCTATGACGATCTCGGGTCTACAGACTAACCTGCACAAGTGTCACCAGAGAACTGCCATCTAACGTGAGGTATAATACCATCTGGGAGTTCTCGGCGAGTCCGTCCAGTGTACCCAGTCTCCACTGAGCACCCGTATACCATCTCTGATGTCAAACACCAATGGATATGGGATCATCCATCGCCCATCTCATGGGTCGAGAAGTGTATACACTAGTCTACACTGGTATATCGATGCCCCGTCTCGATACACCAACGACTAGGGACCTTGAAGGATGTACTTATGGACTGCCATGTCCCCACTAGTATGATCCGCATCATAGTCCAGGTAGTCAAGTACATATCCTAAGGGCTTTACCAACATGTAACGATAAGACAGTATAAAGAGACTAGTATACATGTTAAAGTAAAGAGCAACCAGATAGCATACTATCATATCGAGCAAGAAAGTCTTCTCTATATATGTTCAAGCATCCAATATAATATACATCATCTGTACAATGCTGGCCTCTAAGGCATACATACAACTAACAAGAACTACGGGATAGCAGTGAAGAACATTCTTAGGTACATGAGAAGTACTAAGGAACTGTTCTCGATGTACGGTAATGAGGACCTCTAGGTGGAGTCTTTTACCGACTTGAGCTTCCAGAGTGACAAGGATGACAGTAAGTCTATCTCGGGTTTCGTGTTTACCCTCAACAGAGGGGCGGTCTGTTGGAAGAGCTCCAAACAGGACACCATTTCAGACTCGACGATGGAGGCTGAATACATTTCTGCAAACGATACCGCAAAAGAAGCTGTCTGGATTAAGAAGTACATTACTAAACTCCAGGTGGTTCATCCATTGTTGATCCAATACCTTTGTATTACGACAACAATGGGGCTATGGCTTTAGCGAAAGAACTACGGTCCCATCAGAAATCCAGACATATCTTAAGGCGGTATCACCTGATCAGGGGGATCGTTGATCGCCGGGATTGAGGTGCGGAGAGTAAACACAAAAGAAAACACGGCGGATCCATTCACCAAGGCCCTTCCTTAAGCATAGTTCGAGAGACTATTTGAGATGTTGGATATGCAATACGCCAACAACTGGCCCTGGTGCTGACGTTGGGTACTCGATACGCTAATATATGGCCTTAGTGCAAGTAGAAGATTGTTGGATATGTATGCCCTGGAGGCTATTATTGTATATGTATACATGTGGATGCTTGGACATATGTATGTACAGGATAATCTTGCTCGATATGATAGTATGCTATTTGGTTTGTCTTTATCTTAATATGTGCATATATTTGACTTGATATTACGTATCATTTATATATGTTGATAAAGCCCGTAAGATCATTGCTTAACTACCAGCTGTTCCCGCCGAAAATTTCTGCGCAGAAGAGTCCAAGGTATCAAATGGAAGCGATACACTTAAGGAAATGCGAACCAGTATCTTCCGGGCTGTTTTTTGATAAACTCCCAAATGAGAAACAGATAAATTCTGATGGTATCGAAAGCGGCTCGAAAAACCCTTCGATTTGATATATTATGGGCCTCGTAATTCATCCGGGATCAAAAGTTATGAGGAATTACGTGTCCACACGTGATGGAATTTTAAGAACCCGCTGGAGGAGTTAAAAAAAATATAATAAAAACTCAGAAAAGACCCCAATGGAGCATCACGTGCTCACACGTGACCATGGGTCACGTGCAGACACGTGATGGGCTTTTAAGGCCTCTAAAATAATGAATAGAATTAAATTCTAAAATCTGTTCCCTGATTAAAAATCAGGAATCACGTGCTCACACGTGACCAATGGTCACGTGTTGACACGTGATGGTTACAACTGAAGCGTAAGTAAACACTGAGAAAAGGACTCAATTGGGGGTCACGTGGCAACACGTGACTGGCTGTAAAAGCCTTGCTGTTCAACAGAATTAAATTCTGAAAAAAGATCATTTACATCTTTCGTAATAGAATTAAAATTCTAAAAGCTTCTAAATCTTTCCAAATGGAACAGGATTATGGGGACCGTTGGATTAAAGATCCAAGGGTGATTAAATATCACCAATTTATGGAAAGATCTTGGACAAGGAAAGATCCCCCCTAAATCTAACCAAGATAACAAATAGAATATCTTTTGGATTTAAAATCCATGGTGAATAAAATTCACTGAATGATCTAAAGGCCCAGATTAATGATAAATATAAATCAAATCTCTCAACAATCAAATAAAATCTTTCAATGAGAGATTTGCTAAACAAATTGATTCTCTTCCTTCTCCTATAAATAGAAGCCAAGAAGAGAAGAGAGGGGGACTACTTTTTTGAGAGAAAAACAAAGGGAGGAGAATTTAATTCTCAAGAGAGAAAAAAGAAAAGAGAGGAGAATTTAATTCTCTGCGAAAGAAAAACCCTAGGTAAGAAAAGAGAGGCTTAAAAAGAGAATTTAATTCTCAAAAGAGTTTAACTCTTATATGAAGAAAAGAACTTAGTTCTTTCTCCGGTGGAGGATCTGCAAAGTGCACATCTCCCCATGAATTGAGAATTTAATTCTCATTGGGTTGAGATCCTGCCATGCAGATCCAAAACATAGAGGAAGAATTAAGTTTTGAGAATTCAATGGTCACCAAATTATAGGAATTTAATTCCTTTGGGATAAAATTAGGGTTTTACCCTAAATAAGAATTTAATTCTTTCACAATAGGAATTTAATTCCTCCAAAACAAAAATTAGGGTTTTACCCTAAATAAGAATTTAATTCTTAAAGATAAGGAGACTTAAAAGATGTCTGTGCATGAAAAGACTAAGGTCACGTGTCCCACGTGACCCCTGAACAGATCCCCCAAAAATGAGAAAAGGAGAGCTTTGAGGCAATGCCTCACGTGTTCCCACATGACCCTCATTATATATGGAACAAAAGCAAAGGCAGAAACAATTCTGGGCGCTCTCACGTGTTACCACGTGACCCCTAATAAATGTTCTAATAAATCAGGGCATGATTATGCATCATGTGCCCACACGTGATGGCTATGAAAATTAAAAGTGTTTAACACTTGTTTGCAGAACAAAATAAAGGGGATCTGGCCCCACTTTTTGATACCATCACGTGCTCCCACGTGACTCCCAAAACGCAGAAAGAAAGATCAATGGAAATGAAGGCTTTGGTCGCTCTCACGTGTTTACCACGTGACCCCTTAGCAAACGTTTTAACAGTCAGCGCATAAATCCCCATCACGTGCCAACACGTGATGCTCTAAAATAAAAATAAAAGTGTTCAACCTTTATTCGCAGATTTGAGGATAAATAAAAGGGATCTGGTCCCCCCTTAGGGCACCCTCACGTGTCACCACGTGACCCCTAATGAGCATTCTAACAGACCAGGGCGAGGGCCTCCATCACGTGCTCACACGTGATGGCCGTCAGAATTAAAAGTGTTAAACACTTACCTGTAGAATAAAATAAGGGAAATCAGGGCGCTCTCACGTGTGCGCACGTGACCCCTCCCTCCTTAGTGTTTAACACTAATTGGAAAACTCTCTCTCTGCAGTGTTTAACACTGATTTCCTTAGTGTTTAACACTAATTGGAAAACTCTATTTGCAGTGTTTAACACTGATTTTCTTAGTGATTAACACTAATGTGAAAACTCTGTTCCCGGTGTTTAACACTGATTTGCTTTGGTGTTTAACACTAATTTGAAACCTATGCTACCAGTGTTTAACACTGATTTGCTTTAGTGTTTAACATTAATTTGAAAGCCCATGGCTAGTGTTTAACACTGATTATCTTTTAGTGTTAAACACTAACTTGCTAATCTTAATCCCGGTGTTCAACACTGTTGGTCTTTAGTGTTTAACACTAGCTTTAGCCCAATTGGCTAAGTTTCTAGAGGCAAAGCCTCTCCTTCAATGAGCCAACAAAGGGCCAATATTTCAAACATAATTGGACTTAGCCCAAACTGGCCATAAGTCCTCAAATCATCTCAAACTGAGCATATCTGCTCTTTCAACCAACTCATTGGTTCAAGGGTACATCTCTGAACTCCTCTGATATTTGTCGTTGTAATCCTTCAACGTCTTCAGAGAGGTGACGGGTCCCGACAACAATACATCAACACGGACTGTGGGGTTCTTAAACTCATGGACTTATGCGTCCTTAAACCAAGATACGGACTGTGGGGTCCTTAAACCCGCGGACTTATGCGTCCTTAAACTAACGGACTAATGCGTCCTTAAACACACCCATATGGACTGTGGGGTCCTTAAACCCATGGACTTATGCATCCTTAAACTACCAATGGACCGCAATGTCCTTAAACTACCAATGGACCACTATGTCCTTAAACTGGTATTGGACCACCATGTCCCTAAACTGGCAATGGACCACCATGTCTCTAAACTGGAACAATAGAGCCCTAAATGCTCTTTTGTCGGATCTAAACGATCTCGTTAAGTCAATCTTAGTCCCAAACTGGACTAACGTATCATTAACAACTGTTTAAGTTGATCTTAGCCTCAAATATGGCTAACGTATCCTTAAACCTTTAAATAGACTTTAGTCCCAAATTAGACTATAAATCCCCCAATCAACTTTGGTTCAAGGGTACATCTCTGAACTCCTCTGATATCTGTCGTTGTAATCCTTCAACGTCGTCAGAGAGGTGACGGGTCCCGATAGCCATACATTAAATGGACCACTATGTCCCTAAACTGGAACAATAGAGCCCAAACGCTCTTTTGTCGGATCTAAATGATCCTGTTAAGTTGATCTTAGTCTCAAATTAGACTAACGTATCCTTAACAAACGTTTGAGTTGATCTTAGTCTCAAATATGGCTAACGTATCCTCAAACCAAAACCCCAAACCCAAATCTAAGAAAATATGGATTTGGACTAATCCACGTCCTACGGGCGACAACATAACTTAGTCTCCGTATACAATCCACGGGCAACCACAAACAAAAAAAACACCTACGACACGAAGTGACCGGCTGGAGAAGGAGAAAGTTGTTACCGCGATGCGGTAGCGTAATTAACTGCAGGGGCTTGCGCCTGCAGGGAAGAGCGTCCCCACAATCAAAAACCCCTCAACGAGGGGGAATCTGACGAAGTCTGCTACATCGGCCGCATCCGCTTAAACCTTCGATACACGGTGCCATAAATCAACTTGGCATCTTCGAAGAGGTAGACGGATAACACCAATTAGCATCTGTCCCGAATCTCAGGCAAGACAGCCCATGTCTTGCGCGTCTTTCGGAGGGGAACAGATTCTGGCATACCCGGTTGGACCTTTTCCACTTTCCACTCCACACTTCGTGTGTCGTGTTCGCGAACGAATCGCGGTTTATTGTGGTTGCCTGTGGATTCGAGGTACTAAGATTTGGTGTCTTGCTCCGTGCAGAAAATAGAAGATCAATGGCTTCAAACTGCACTGCCTGCAAGTGCAACTCTCGCTCGTTCCTTGCTGGAGGAGTGACTTATGGGCCCCAAGCGGCCTCCCTTTTCAAGATGCCAGTGGAGCAGGTAACTCAGGACACCACTGGATTATTCTTCGGGACCATGCTCCTACCGTTGAGCTTCAATGCCACAATGACGTTGAAAGAAGCCCCAAAGAAGTCGGTCTTTGATCGGCTTACCACTACCGCGACCCCTCTCAACGGGTCGCCCGGCTTCAATACCTCAGTTTTCAACAGACTGGGCCAGAACGTCTGCAAACCTGCGATACCCGAAGCTGCCATCCCAAAGCGGATAGCTATCCCGGCTCAAGCAGACGAAATCATTGGAAAGGCTTCTCCTTCCAAGAAGTCGGTTTTTACAAGGCTGGCCATTCCGGTTGCTGCTCCAGGCGAGGTCCTCAAAGCTGCTTCCCCTGCTCAGAGGTCTGTCTTTGACAGATTAGACATTGCTTCTCAACGGGCGTTAGTCTTCGATAGGCTAGCACCAATAACAGTCTCTCCTCAAAGCAGGGGGCATGAAGAAGCTTATCCAACAACGGAGGTGATCTCATCCGCACGACACGCTCGACGTCGCCACTGGCGCCGAGTGAGGAAGGCTGGGGGCAACTCCCCCTCTGAGATAACTCCGCCAGCTCCAACGGTGGGGATCGATGCTGCTGTTTCAATCGAGAACAGCTTTGAATTGCTGAACACGGTGCGTAGAAACTCTCCTACTACCGTACTAAAAAGATCCCCTCCTCCGGTGGGAAATGTTGCGAAAGCCAAGCCAGAACAGTCCTCTCAGCGGCTGTCCTCTAAAATCTACAAGGTCTGGCGCCAAGTCCAAGACTCGGTGATTGATCGAAATTTCTCCCGCCGGCAGAAGAAGCTGAAGGACCGGCAGGAAGAAAACCGTCCTGTTAAGCCACAAAAGATGACGACTACTTGGGTGCTCACGACAGTGGCCCCCTCAACGTCAACCACTCAGAAAAGAAGGAGGCTAGAGAAAGCCCCAGTAAACGTGGCAGACCACAAAGACGCTAAGCCCAAACGCCCCAAGTCTGGGGGCATGGTGGTGCACACCGTATACATGGCTTCTGGAAAGGAAAAAAGCCGTAATTCAACGGGTCACCGACCGCTCACCCGATCCGTGACGAAAACCCAGGAGCAGCAACAGAAGCTTCAAGAGATGATGACTGCAATGGCCGCACTTACCGGGCCAAAAGAAAGCTTGGAGGCATCATCAGAGCAGCGTCATGAACAAGAAACTGACGCTGACTACCTACGCAGAGTCCTCGAAAAGAAGGACAAAGAAGCCGCAGAGCAAGCGGCTAACATAAAACAAATGGCGCTTCTCTTCCAAGATATGGTAGGGATGATGATCCAGCAAGACCCTCCTGTTGAAGATCCTCCGATTGTCCTTGAAGATGACAAAGGAGAGACATCGAATCCTCCTCCGGCTCTTTCAGCAGCCAAGGAAGAAACCATTTCCAAGGCCGCACTGGATGACCATATAGCTCAGCAAATACGAGCTCACCAGGCAAATGAAGCGGCTGGGCAAATTGCTAGAACCGGACGACCCTATCCGGGTTGGTATGACCAAATCAGCTACCCGCCGGGATATACGATCCCTAAGTTCCACATATATAAGGGGACAGGGAATCCACATCAGCATGTCGCTCAATTCAGGGCCTTATGCGGCAACACAGGAGGCGACGACAAACTGTTGCTTCGCCAATTCGTCGGCAGCTTAACAGAAATGGCCTTTGAATAGTACTCGGAGCTACCTAATGACTCTGTCAAAACATTTGCGGAGATGGAGCTATTGTTTACACAAAGATTTGCCAGCGCCAGCGAGCGCACCCTGATAACAGCACTGATTAATGCCAGGGTAAAGCCAGGCGAAATGTGGGTTCAATACGCAGCACGATGGCGGAATCTATGGTCGAAATGCGAACAGCGGATCGAAGAAGAGCCGGCGGTGGGCATGTTCGTGGGCACTCTTGATCCGCAAGCGACCATCTCGCAATTCATGATGTTCTTCAAGCCAACTACTTTCCAGGTCTTGATTGACAAGTTGGCCCAAATGGATCAAATGGATCATAGATCATCTCCTTCAAAGACGGATCCTCGGAATGAAAATGGGAAAGGAAAAGCAACTTTCATCGCCAATACTCAACAACAGCCGAGCAACTTAAAACCGGTTGTCCGCCAAAGCAACGTACGTCCACGCCCATCCCTCGAGGAGAGACTGGGACGACCTTACTCGTTTCCCCAGGATAAAACGAGGAAACTGTTCAAACTGGCAGTACGCAATAGAATCATCAATCTGCCGGATCTAAAATGTCTGTTGCAGCCAGGCGATGTCAACGATCCCAATTATTGCCCTTACCACCAAACGGTAAGTCACCCGATCGAGAATTGCTTCATCTTTAAAGGATGGATCGAGGATCGGTACGTACAAGGCAAGTTTGCACTGTCTGAAAAGTGGAAAGTAAACCCACCACAGCCGCACACTCCAAAGAAAACGGACACGCCAGGGGCAACTTGTTCTTTTGTTGAAGAAGCCCCGTGGGAGGTTGCTCTTTCATCCAAAACTAAAAGAATGCTGAAGGATCTCCAAATGTGCCCGGCAATCAGGGGGAAAAATCCACTGGAACCCGAGATCATCGAGGGAATGCTGAAACCGCGCCCAACTCCAAAAACGGGTGGTGATGGTCAGAGCGCTCACACCCAGCCGTCAAATTCTTCGAAGAAGAAGAAGAAGACCAAAAAGCCCGTGAAGCCTAATGACAAGTGCACGGACATGCAAAAGCAGATTGACGCGTTGGAAGAATACAATCAAAAAGCGCGGAATCCAATCACACGCCAAGAATTTCTCAGCCACGTCATTAAGGACGGAGATGATGACAATGGAGAGGACTCGTCGGATGAATCTGAAGATTATGTGGCAAGCTACCGTGTGATCTCTCACTCGTTGATAAACAACGAAGGAGCTCCTTACACAGAGAAGCTGGGGGCAAATCCTGAGCCAAAACTTCTAGGACCATCAAACGAAATGATTGATGCATTCCTGAACGAAGCCCGTCTTAAAAGCAAAGATGATCGAGAGCGCGAGATGGCCATATTCGAGAAAGCCAAACGCCGGCGACTAGATGAAAGGGTCGAAACACTCCTACCAGATCAAAGTACATCCGCCACAAATAAAAGCAGGATCAACATAAGGAAACGATTCGCCAAAGACATAGCAATGGGGATGAGGCCGCCCTCTTTCAGTGAAAATTCTCCTGGTGGTATACATTTTGATGAAACGGACGTACACCCTAACTTCTGCTTATATCATCAGAGGATCGCACATCCAACTGAAGACTGCAACTCCTTTAAGTGTTGGTGGCAAGGATATGTCACTCATAGACAACACGTCAATAGAATAAAGCGGGAAGCTCGTAGACAGCGAAAAAATACGACAGATGAGCATAAAAGAGTTGCCGGCAATTGTCATAGGGACGAGCCCGGGGGATCACGAGCTCTCACCTTTGGAAGAGATTCTGATGAAGAAGCCGCTCTCAACCCTCTCTTCAAGGAATTCATTTCTAAAACAAAAGAATTGGAGAGTTGCGAGAATGTTCAGTCGTACAATCTCACGCTACCCGGAAAGAATATCGGACCCGCAAACGACGGAGCAAACGAAATGAGAAAGGAAAAGGAAAAAACGGCCTTTGTTGCCAACACTCAACAACAGCCGAGTAACTCGAGACCGTTTTGTCGTCAAAACAACAAGCCGTGATACCTCAATGAGAAGTTGAAATGTCCTTTCTCGTTTCCCAAAGATAAAACAAAGAGATTGTTCGAGCTAGCAGTGCGCAGCGAGCTCATCACTCTGCCAGATCCAAAACGTCCATTGCAACCAGGTGACGTTAACAATCCTAACTATTTTCCCTACCACAGAATAATGGGTCACCCACTCAAAAATTGCTACGTCTTCAAAAACTGGATTGAAGACCAATACCAACAGGGCAAGTTCATGCTGCCTGAAAAATGGAAGGTGAACCCACCACAACCACATGCTCCGAAAAAGATAGACATGCCGGGGGCATCATGCTCATTCATAGGGAAAGCCCCATAGACCGAAAAGTCAGTAAACTAGAGAGTCGCCTCAAATACGGCGACGGTGGACCACTATGTCCCTAAACTGGCGTCGGACCGAAACGTCCTTAAACTAACAGCGGACCGCAATGTCCTAAAACTTGCAAATGACCAAAACGTCGTTAAACTACTCCCAACCCGCAGCATCTTCAGGCTGACGTACCAAAAAAAACGGTACGTCCACAAGCAAAATGGGCACGGACGAAAACCCGAAAGGGCTCCATGAGTAAAAACAGCAGGGCTACCGGCGAGTGTTCGTGAAAACCTGAAAGGGCGCGACCTCGTTAAAAAAAAAGAAAAAAAGAAAGAAAAAAAGGGGGGAATAAAAAAAAGAATAAAAAAAACGGTATGTCCATAAGCAAAATGGGCACGGACGAAAACCCGAAAGGGCTCCGTGAGTAAAAACAGCAGAGCTACCGGCGAGTGTTTGTGAAAACCCGAAAAGGCGCAACCTCGTTAAAAGACACTTACAGGATCCTCTCGACCTTGTAAGGAAAAACCACCCGCGTGAGATCCTTACGACTCACAAGGGAGCAACACACTTAGGGATCCTCACGATTCCTAAGGAGAAATTACACTTGCGAGATCCTCACGACTCGTAAGGAGAACTCTCTTATGGGACCCTCATGGCTCATAAGATTTGAAAGTCTTAAGTTACAGAGACCTGAACCTGTTCTTAAGCAAACCCCCCCAACCTTCGACACTGCTCTACAAGCGGCTTATATTGACCCTTGTATACAATCCACGGGCACGAATAAACATTTCCCTAACAAAGTCCCATCCGTGACTAGGGATATGCTTGTACAGCAAACAACACTTGTAAGTCCTCTCGACTTATAAGGAGAAAACCCTCTTGTAATATCCTTACGACTTATAAGAGACCATGCACTTAGGAATCCTCATGACTCTTAAGGAGAAAACGCACCTATGAGATCCTCACGACTTGTAGGGAGAAATACCTTTGTGAGACCCTTACGGCTCATGAAGTCAAAAGCCTTAGTCGACAGGATCCTAACCCTGTTTACTAAGCCACCTTTGTTCAACATCGACAGAGGCAAATGATGATTCGCTCCTGGCAATATCCCAGTTGTAGCGATGCTGATGCCTAAACCGGCATCAAATTCCAAGTTCTTTCATGGCAAATGATGATTCGCTCCTGGCAATATTCCAGTTGTAGCGATGCTGATGCTGAGATTGGCACCAGATTCCAAGTTCCACACTCGCAATAAAAAAAAACAGCGAGCCATACGTGCATACGAAATAGCCGAAATGATGGGGCAACTTGCAATAAAAATCAGCAAGTAAAAAAAATGTATGCATGAAAAATAGCCGAAATGATTGGGCAACTCGCAATAAAAAAACAGCGAGTAAAAATAAAATAAATAGCCGAAATGATTGGGCACCGCGAAAAATAGCCGAAATGATTGGGCAATCGCGAATTTCGCGATATAAAAAGCAGAAATGATAGAGCATCGCGGAAAGAATAAAAAAAATGATGAAAGAATGAAACTTTTTGCCCTAGAGGTGATGGTATATCAATCCCTGTATACAATCCAGGAGCGCAAACAAAGAAGGAGTCGCACTCCTCATCCACAGGTTTCATCAGAAGAGGAAGCCGAATCACGACGGGCCACAAATAACCTAGAGATCATCTCAACACTCATCTCGTCACAGCGGACACATCATCAAGCAAAGCGGAACAGCGGCAACTCCCAGTTCTATGACTCGACGATGTACTCCCACAGAGAGTCAAATCCCAACTCCGTGAAATGCGGATATAATCAACAAAATTCCTGGTCACGTGGAACGCGGATAACATCACTCTTTGACCCCGTGGAAAACGTCCAGAGCGGATCCTGGTCCTCGCAGAACACGGCAGTGAACCCGTGTGAAGCATCCAGAGCGGAGCCTAGTCCTCGCCTAACGCGGCAGTGAACCCGTGTGAAGCATCTAGTGCAAAATTTCTGGTCACGTGGAACGCAGAAAACGTCACTCTTTGACACCGTGGAAAACGTCCAGAGCGGATCCTGGTCCTCGCAGAACACGGCAGTGAACCCGTGTGAAGCATCCAGAGCGGAGCCTAGTCCTCGCCTAACGCGGCAGTGAACCCGTGTGAAGCATCTAGTGCAAAATTCCTGGTCACGTGGAACACGGATAACGTCACTCTTTAACCCCGTGGAAAACGTCCAGAGCGGATCCTGGTCCTCGCAGAACACGGCAGTGAACCCGTGTGAAGCATCCAGAGAGGAGCCTAGTCCTCGCCTAACGCGGCAGTGAACCCGTGTGAAGCATCTAGTGCAAAATTCCTGGTCACGTGGAACGTGGATAACGTCACTCTTTGACACCGTGAAAAACGTCCAGAGCGGATCCTGGTCCTCGCAGAACACGGCAGTGAACCCGTGTGAAGCATCCAGAGCGGAGCCTAGTCCTCGCCTAACGCGGCAGTGAACCCATGTGAAGCATCTAGTGCAAAATTCCTGGTCACGTGGAACGCGGATAACGTCACTCTTTGAAACCGTGGAAAACGTCCTGAGCGGATCCTGGTCCTCGCAGAACACGGCAGTGAACCCGTGTGAAGCATCCAGAGCGGAGCCTAGTCCTCGCCTAACGCGGCAGTGAACCCGTGTGAAGCATCTAGTGCAAAATTCCTGATCACATGGAACGCGGATAACGTCACTCTTTGACACCGTGGAAAACGTCCAGAGTGAATCCTGGTCCTCGCAGAGCACGGTAGTGAACCCGTGCAAAGCATCCAGAGCGGAGCCTAGTCCTCGCCTAACACGGCAGTGAACCCGTGTGAAGCATCTAGTGCAAAATTCCTGGTCACGTGGAACGCGGATAACGTCACTCTTTGACACCGTGGAAAACGTCCAGAGCGGATCCTGATCCTCGCAGAACACGGCAGTGAACCCGTGTGAAGCATCCAGAGCGGAGCCTAGTCCTCGCCTAACACGGCAATGAACCCGTGTGAAGCATCTAGAGAAAAATTCCTGGTCACGTGGAACGCGGATAACGTCACTCTTTGACACCGTGGAAAACGTCCAGAGTGGATCCTGGTCCTCGCAGAGCACGGTAGTGAACCCGTGCAAAGCATCCAGAGCGGAGCCTAGTCCTCGCCTAACACGGCAGTGAACCCGTGTGAAGCATCTAGAGCAAAATTCCTGGTCACGTGGAACTCGGATAACGTCACTCTTCGACCCCGTGGGAAACGTCCAGAGCGGATCCTAGTCCTCACATCCCACATGGAGTGGTCACCACCACAACATTCGTCTCGATACAGCAGACGCAGTACAAGTAAATGAAGGAAAAGGGCCAAATTCCTAGCTTCAAGGTCTTGACGGCAAGTCATATAAAGCCTGAAAGACAATCGGAGATCATCTCGCACCAGCACAGAGTGGTCACCACCTCGACGATCGTCTCGATACAGCAGATGAAATGTCACCCCAGCGTTCTTCCCCCAGCAGGATTCAGACGCGCCAAAGCAGATGAAGAGAAGGCCAAATTCCTAGCTTCATACGTCTTGATGGCAAGTCATATAAAGCCTGAAAGACAATCGGAGATTATCTCGCACCAGCGCGGAGTGGTCATCACCTCGACGTTCGTCTCGATACCGCAGATGAGATGTCACTACAGCGTCCTTCCTCCAACAAGATCCGGACACACCAAAGCAGATGAAGCAAAGGCCAAATTCCTAGTTTCAGGGTCTCGACGGCAAGTCATATAAAGCCTGAAAGACAATCAGAGATCATCTCACACCAGCTTAGAGTGATCACCACCTCGACATTCGTCTCGATACATCAGACGAGACGTCACTATAGCGTCCTTCCTCCAACAGTGTCCGGACAAACCAAAGCAGATGAAGAAAAGGCCAAATTCCTAGCTTCAGGGTCTTGACGGCAAGTCATATAAAGCCTGAAAGACAATCGGAGATCATCTCGCACCAGCACGAAGTGGTTAACACCTCGACGATCGTCTCGATACAGCAGATGAAATGTCACCCCAGCGTTCTTCCCCCAACAGGATTCGGACGCGCCAAAGCAAACGAAGCGAAGGCCAAATTCCTAGCTTCAACGTCTTGACGGTAACTCATATAAAACCGAAAAGACAATCGGAGATCATCCCACATGGAGTGGTCACCACCTCGACGTTCGTCTCGATACAGCAGACGCAACATCACCAAAAGGAGCCACGGAAAAATCCCTAGTTCCAAACCTCGACAGTTCACCAGCAACCTAGAGACAACCATGACATTCGTCTTGATACAAAGGACGCGATGCCAGCAAACGAAGCGAAGGCCAAATTCCTAGCTTCAGGGTCTTAACGGCAAGTCATATAAAGCCTAAAAGACCACCGGAGATCATCCCACATGGAGTGGTCACCACCTCGACATTCGTCTCGATACAGCAGACGCAACGTCACCAAAAGGAGCCACGGCAAAATCCCTAGTTCCAAACCTCGACGGTTCATCAGCAACCTAGAGACAACCATGATATTCGTCTCGATACAGAGGACGCAATGCCAGCAAACGAAGCAAAGGCCAAATTCCTAGCTTCAGGGTCTTAACGGCAAGTCATATAAAGCCTGAAAGACTATCGGAGATCATCTCACACCAGCGCGGAGTGGTTATGACTCATCGGGGCTCTCCAAAATGAGCTTAACCTCAAGTAAAAAGCGACATGGCAAATTCCTAGCGCTTGCTCTTCCGACGGTCAAACCGCCAAGGAGGATTGCTTGAAGACGTCTTGTCCAGCCCCCGAAGGGATCATAGACACGGCAGTCGCAGGGCTACTCGAACAGCACGATTGCCTATCGAGGAATACATCAGCTCATGCGACGGTACGACGGCCAAAACCCTAAGTACCACAGACCCTAACGGACCTCTGTCGTAAAGAGCAGGGGTTAACTGTGACGTTAGGATATTCTTGCGAGATCTGCTCGATTCGTTTCGACTCGTGAGGAAATTGATGTCTTTGCGAGAACTTCTCGATTCGTCTCGACTCGTGAGATAAAGCCTTAGGCAGTAGGGATTAAAAAACCTGTTTCCTAAGCACTGGGACCCTGCAAGTCGGCCCAAAACGGTCTCTTTCATACTATCCACGGGTCACACTCTTCAAAGTCGAATCTCGACAAGGAGGGAAACAACCGCTTACGGGTCCTCTCGACTCGTAAGAGGGAAAACTCTCTTATAGGATCCTTACGACTTATAAGAGAAAACACACTTAGGAGTCCTCACGACCCCTAAGGAGAAAATACACCTGCGGGATCCTCTCGACTCGTAGGGAGAAAAGTCTTTATGAGACCCTCACGGCTCATAAAGTTGAAAAGTCTTAGGTGGCAGATCCTAACCCTGTCTCCTAAGCCATCACCGCCCTGCGAAGAGGTCAAGATGGACCATCTATGAGCCACACTCGCGAAAGCTACATGCCACTGAAATGGAAAAGCTACTCATGAGCATATAAACTACTTCACGCCAGAGTAAGATATAGAGAGATAGAAGGGTGCGGCTCATAGAGTTAAGGATTTGGAACTATATCTCTTAAGAGTCGAGATTTGAGTCAATGATAAATGACGACGCTTGTGTCCGCTCGTTATCTTCTCAGATAAAGATTCTGAAAGTTATATACCAATCCGAAACTGGTCATACGCCATGCATTACTCTGCACTACTTCACCCACGTATATACTTACGTGGGCAAAATAGTGGGGGGCATTTGTTCCCGCCGAAAATTTCTGCGCAGAAGAGTCCAAGGTATCAAATGGAAGCGATACACTTAAGGAAATGCGAACCAGTATCTTCTGGGCTGTTTTTTGATAAACTCCCGAATGAGAAACAAATAAATTCTGATGGTATCGAAATCGGCTCGAGAAACCCTTCGATTTGATATATTATGGGCCTCATAATTCATCCGGGATCAAAAGTTATGAGGATTACGTGTCCACACGTGATGGAATTTTAAGAACCCGCTGGAGGAGTTAAAAAAAATATAATAAAAACTCAGAAAAGACCCCAATGGAGCATCACGTGCTCACACATGACCATGGGTCACGTGCAGACACGTGATGGGCTTTTAAGTCCTCTAAAATAATGAATAGAATTTAATTCTAAAATCTGTTCCCTGATTAAAAATCAGGAATCACGTGCTCACACGTGACCAATGGTCACGTGTTGACACGTGATGGTTACAACTGAAGCGTAAGTAAACACTAAGAAAAGGACTCAATTGGGGATCACGTGGCAACACGTGACTGGCTGTAAAAGCCTTGCTGTTCAACAGAATTAAATTCTGAAAAAAGATCATTTACATCTTTCGTAATAGAATTAAAATTCTAAAAGCTTCTAAATCTTTCCAAATGGAACGGGATTATGGGGACCGTTGGATTAAATATCCAAGGGTGATTAAATATCACCAATTTATGGAAAGATCTTGGACAAGGAAAGATCCCCCCTAAATCTAACCAAGATAACAAATAGAATATCTTTTGGATTTAAAATCCATGGTGAATAAAATTCACTGAATGATCTAAAGGCCCAGATTAATGATAAATATAAATCAAATCTCTCAACAATCAAATAAAATCTTTCAATGAGAGATTTGCTAAACAAATTGATTCTCTTCCTTCTCCTATAAATAGAAGCCAAGAAGAGAAGAGAGGGGGACTACTTTTTTGAGAGAAAAACAAAGAGAGGAGAATTTAATTCTCAAGGGAGAAAAAAGAAAAGAGAGGAGAATTTAATTCTCTGCGAAAGAAAAACCCATGGTAAGAAAAGAGAGGCTTAAAAAGAGAATTTAATTCTCAAAAGAGTTTAACTCTTATATAAAGAAAAGAACTTAGTTCTTTCTCCGGTGGAGGATCTGCAAAGTGCACATCTCCCCATGAATTGAGAATTTAATTCTCATTGGGTTGAGATCCTGCCATGCAGATCCAAAACATAGAGGAAGAATTAAGTTTTGAGAATTCAATGGTCACAAAATTATAGGAATTTAATTCCTTTGGGATAAAATTAGGGTTTTACCCTAAATAAGAATTTAATTCTTTCACAATAGGAATTTAATTCCTCCAAAACAAAAATTAGGGTTTTACCCTAAATAAGAATTTAATTCTTAAAGATAAGGAGACTTAAAAGATCTCTGTGCATGAAAAGACTAAGGTCACGTGTCCCACGTGACCCCTGAACAGATCCCCCAAAAATGAGAAGAGGAAAGCTTTGAGGCAATGCCTCACGTGTTCCCACGTGACCCTCATTATATATGGAACAAAAGCAAAGGCAGAAACATTTCTGGGCGCTCTCACGTGTTAACACGTGACCCCTAATAAATGTTCTAATAAATCAGGGCATGATTATGCATCATGTGCCTACACGTGATGGCTATGAAAATTAAAAGTGTTTAACACTTGTTTGCGGAACAAAATAAAGAGGATCTGGCCCCACTTTTTAATACCATCACGTGCTCCCACGTGACTCCCAAAACGCAAAAAGAAAGATCAGTGGAAATGAAGGCTTTGGGCGCTCTCACGTGTTTACGACGTGACCCCTTAGCAAACGTTTCAACAGTCAGCGCATAAATCCCCATCACGTGCCAACACGTGATGCTCTAAAATAAAAATAAAAGTGTTCAACACTTATTCACAGATTTGAGGATAAATAAAAGGGATCTGGTCCCCCCTTAGGGCGCCCTCACGTGTCACCACGTGACCCCTAATGAGCATTCTAACAGACCAGGGCGAGGGCCTCCATCACGTGCTCACACGTGATGGCCGTCAGAATTAAAAGTGTTAAACACTTACCTGTAGAATAAAATAAGGGAAATCAGGGCGCTCTCACGTGTCCGCACGTGACCCCTCCCTCCTTAGTGTTTAACACTAATTGGAAAACTCTCTCTCTCTGCAGTGTTTAACACTGATTTCCTTAGTGTTTAACACTAATTGGAAAACTCTATTTGCAGTGTTTAACACTGATTTTCTTAGTGATTAACACTAATGTGAAAACTCTGTTCCCGGTGTTTAACACTGATTTGCTTTGGTGTTTAACACTAATTTGAAATCTATGCTACCAGTGTTTAACACTGATTTGCTTTAGTGTTTAACATTAATTTGAAAGCCCGTGGCTAGTGTTTAACACTGATTATCTTTTAGTGTTAAACACTAACTTGCTAATCTTAATCCCGGTGTTCAACACTGTTGGTCTTTAGTGTTTAACACTAGCTTTAGCCCAATTGGCTAAGTTTCTAGAGGCAAAGCCTCTCCTTCAATGAGCCAACAAAGGGCCAATATTTCAAACATAATTAGACTTAGCCCAAACTGGCCATAAGTCCTCAAATCATCTTGAACTGAGCACATCTGCTCTTTCAACCAACTCATTGATTCAAGGGTACATCTCTGAACTCCTCTGATATTTGTCGTTGTAATCCTTCAACGTCTTCAGAGAGGTGACGGGTCCCGACAACCACACATCAACACGGACTGTGGGGTCCTTCAACTCATGGACTTATGTGTCCTTAAACCAAGATACGGACTGTGGGGTCCTTAAACCTGCGGACTTATGCGTCCTTAAACTAACGGACTAATGCGTCCTTAAACACACCCATATGGACTGTGGGGTCCTTAAACCCATGGACTTATGCATCCTTAAACTACCAATGGACCGCAATGTCCTTAAACTACCAATGGACCACTATGTCCTTAAACTGGTATTGGACCACCATGTCCTTAAACTGGCAATGGATCACCATGTCTCTAAACTGGAACAATAGAGCCCTTAAATGCTCTTTTGTCGGATCTAAACGATCCCGTTAAGTCAATCTTAGTCCCAAACTGGACTAACGTATCCTTAATAACTGTTTAAGTTGATCTTAGCCTCAAATATGGCTAACGTATCCTTAAACCTTTAAATAGACTTTAGTCCCAAATTGGACTATAAATCCCCCAATCAACTTTGGTTCAAGGGTACATCTCTGAACTCCTCTGATATCTGTCGTTGTAATCCTTCAACGTCGTCAGAGAGGTGACGGGTCCCGATAGCCATACATTAAATGGACCACTATGTCCCTAAACTGGAACAATAGAGCCCAAACGCTCTTTTGTCGGATCTAAATGATCCTGTTAAGTTGATCTTAGTCTCAAATTAGACTAACGTATCCTTAACAAACGTTTGAGTTGATCTTAGTCTCAAATATGGCTAACGTATCCTCAAACCAAAACCCCAAACCCAAATCTAAGAAAATATAGATTTGGACTAATCCACGTCCTACGGGCGACAACATAACTTAGTCTCCGTATACAATCCACGGGCAACCACAAAAAAAACAAACACCCACGACACGAAGTGACCGGCTGGAGAAGGAGAAAGTTGTTACCGCGATGCGGTAGCGTAATTAACTGCAGGGGCTTGCGCCTGCAGGGAAGAGCGTCCCCACAATCAAAAACCCCTCAACGAGGGGGAATCTGACGAAGTCTGCTACATCGGCCGCATCCGCTTAAACCTTCGATACACGGTGCCATAAATCAACTTGGCATCTTCGGAGAGGTAGACGGATAACACCAATTAGCATCTGCCCCGAATCTCAGGCAAGACATCCCATATCTTGCGCGTCTTTCGGAGGGGAACACCAGCGTTTTGATGGCAATCATACTTATTGGAGCTGGGCAGTCGATAAGCTTATCCTTAAATTTCCCTAGTCGTGGGAGTATCGAGACATGGCATCAATACTCCGGAGTAGACTAGTGTATACATTTCAAGATCCTGACGAAAGACGATGGTTGGTCCCGCAGCCATTGGTCTTTGGCACCTAAGATCGCATACAGGTACTCATTGGGGGTGAGTACACTGGATGGACTCACCGAGAACTGGCTAGATGGCATTATACCAATCGTCAGATAGTAGTTCTTCGGTGACATGAGTGCAGATAGTCTGTTGACCTGAATTCGTCATTTTTCTCGTGTGAGTTCCCGCTGTGATTTGATTACTACCCTACTACGCTCTACTGAGTCGTGCAAACATGTTTTAGTTGAGTAGAGTCCCGAGCCATATGGAGGCAGTGAGCGATTGTCGAGGATTCATCTCTCTCGGTATAAGTAGTCGATGTTGCGCTATGTTCGATTGGCCAACACCATAAGTCCCTGAGCATGGTGGATTGAGAATTACTGATAGGTAGATCGGTAGATTCTCGGATGGTCTTGAGCCATATCGGCATGACTTGTCGGGTTATTAGCGGTCTGACATTTTTCACCCCCTAAACCCGGCATGCGATACTCTCTGATGAACAGACTGGACTGTACGGAGATTATCACGGATAGGCTCAGTAGGATTTTGGATGAGTTTGCTCGTCGGCCTTCTTTTCGACACGTACCTGAGTAGCCGTTACGTATGTTGGGGTAAAAATTTACACCCCGGTTGACCAAGCCAAAATCGAAGTCAACCCCAAGCCAAGTGGGCCCAAGCCCAGGTCAAGTAAGCCAATGCCCGGGTCAAGCCCGAACATGAAGCGGCCGGCCTCCCCCCATGCCAAAATAAAATTTTTGTAATGAATAATTTTGGTGTATTTCCTTTTTTTATTTATTATATTTTATTTTTATAAATAAATGTAAGAAAAATGGGTATAAAGCCAAATTTTTGTAAAGCTCATGGCTTATGTGCAAAAAGAAATAGCACATGAGGTATGGGATGGGCAAAATGCCATTTTTGTAAAGCCCAAGGGGCTATATATAAACTGTATAGCCTATAAAGGTAAAGATAATGAAAATATCTCAACAACTTTTCTCTCTCCCAAAAAAAAAATCAAGATCTGTGTTCTTTTTCCTTCCTCAAGGTTGTAAAACCTTTTTCATTTTTTTGAATTAAATCAAGAGTTTTACTCTTCTTTTTCCAAAACTAAATAGTTTTTCACCACAAAACCCACAAAGGGGAGCTTAGATCTTCCATCAGATCTTAAAAAAGAGAGATTTTTAAAATCTCACCCCTCATGTTATCCAAGAACCGGCCAACAGAGAAGGAAGAAGGAGACCCATCTCTAAAGACCCCACTTTAGGGAAGATCCAGGGCTCATGGGAAGAAGCCCCTTCATTAGCTTCAAAAATATCTTAGAGTTTAACTCCACACACACACACACACACACACAATAATAAGTATTTCTTTCTGGGAGTACAACTCCCAGTGCATGGACCAAGTCCCTTTTGCCGCCCAGCGCTTGAGTGCCCAAAGCACGAGCGCCCACGTGCCTGCCACGTGAGGCGCTAGCGCCCAAAGTGCTAGCGCCCATGTGCCTGGCATGTATGGCGCTAGCGCTCAAAGCCACCCACGTGCCTAGCACATGTGGTGCTAGCGCCCGAGCTCCCACATGCCTGGAACGTGTGGCGCTAGCGTCCAAAGCGCTAGCACCTGAGCGCCTACGTGCCTGGCACGTGTGGCATTACCCCCCGAGCACCCAAAGTGTGAGCGCCTACGTGCTTGGCACGTGAGGCGCCAGCGCCCAAAGAGCTCACGCCCGAGCGTCCATGTGCCAAGCACGTGAGGCGCTAGCGTCCTGGCTCCCAAAACGCTAGCGCTCAAGGCGATAGCGCCAGCGCCCGAACGCCCGCGTGCCGCGCACGTGAGGAGCCGGTGTTTTCTCTCACGCATCCTTTGGATGCCCTTTCCCTTTTTTTATACATATACATATATATATATATATGTGTGTGTGTGTGTGTGTATACACACACACACACACTCTACAACACTTTCCCCCGTTAGAAAAAATTTCTAACGGGGCGCTGCCCCGTACCCCACAAGGAGGCTGCTAGCCCCCTTGACCCCCAACCCGCTATCCAGATAGCGGGACTCCCGTAAAAACACCGCGGGGCCCCCGATATATCCAAAACCCCTTCAAAACACAACACTGCACATTGAGTTCGCATGACCTGTTTGACCCATCAATCGGAGGTTTTCTCGCTCCAAAGGCGAGGGGTAATTAACGGCAGCTTAGTCCGCGGCTGCCGGAGATTTGGATCCCCACAATCAATAAACCCTAGCCTACCCTAGGCAGGAGGAATCTGTAATGCGCCTGACAAGCGCGTGCGTATTCCTATCTTAATGGGGTGACGAAAAACACCCTACAGATTATGGCACGCCCGGTGGGACCTTTCTCTCCTCCCATATCTCGGGTCAAGTGTTCATGCGAACTCATTTAACATATATGCCGATGTTTGTACTGAAATAATGTTTTTTCTGTGCAGCAATTAAATTTCAACGACAATGTCTCCCAAGACGAATTCATCTTCCAACGCGGCCCCGATCTCGTACGTAGTCAAGATCAATGCTCGTGTAGTTCTTCCCGCAAGCCTCAGTCGACAGTGGGAGGAACTGCCGCGCCGGTTTGGTTCCATCATCATCTACCCTGCTGGAAGCGCTCATCTGGCAGAAATCCCGGCAAAACAGGTAGCCAAGTCGATCTCAAGGGGCAAGAGGCCGAATGTTGTGATCGCTAGGGCACCACGACCGAAACTTAAGACGGTATCTGAACGACTCTCTGGTCCTCCAGCTGGGGGCAAGACTTCCGGTACAAAAGGCAACATCAAATGTTGCGGACGAGCTCAGGCGATGACTCCAACAAATGCACAATCAGGCGTATCTCCAAAGCCCTCCATCGCCCGGTCTACGGTGGCTTCCCGAAGAGCCGTAACCAGCCAAGTGCTCAAAACAGAAAGGCTGAGACAGAAGTGGCTCAGGTATAGAGCCAACAAGAGGGCCAGGAGTCCGGCCAAGTGGAATCTTGTGAGATTCCAAGAGCAGAGTCATCCTGCGACGACGGCTGAGTCGGCCATGAAAATCAGCAATTCCTTCGAACCTTTGAAGTGGGTTCAGAAAAATGCCATGACCGCCATAATCATAAAGACAACAGTCCGAACGTCGCTACAAAGAGACGTGTCCCGGCCCCAACAGAAAAAGTATGACACTATCTCTTCAAGGGTCTATCAGGTGCTCTGTGCCGCGCAAAAACAGCGGGTCAAAACCAAAAAGGAAGCGTCAGCACCATTCAAGAATCCGGCCAGGCCAGCCGCTTGCAGTCGATTGCCCGTTACGGAAATAGGAAGGTCAAGACAGCGATCCGTGAAATCAGCCGCCGATAATAAAAAGACGGCTGGATATGTTATCCATACGGTCTATATGGCGGGTGGGCGCCCCAGCGACAACCTTTACAGCAAAAGCAAGGACGGGGCCACCACATCCCAAGCCCAATCTGTCTTGAATGTGGTTGCCGCTTCCCAAGAACAGCCGCCTCCGCTGGATGATGAAAACCCTCTCGATGAGGATGATAGGCAGAAAGACCCCTCAGTTCATGTAGAGTCAAGCTCGGACAGCGAGGAAGAGCCGACTTTCCGCCCTAGGACCGCGGAGCAAGAGCTGCTTCAAGAGCTTCGAAAACAGCTCAGGAGAAAAGATAAAGAGATGGCCAAGCTCTATTCGAAAATTGAGGACTTAACGAATGTTGTAATGCAGCTTACGGATCAAATTTCTCGAGCGCCTCCCAATCAAGCATAAGTCGCTACTCACGAGACGGATGACAATCCGAAGCGGCCGATGCCTGTCCCTTTGGGTCTAAGATTGGTCGAGCCGCATGAAAGCCGGCCACATTCTGCTTCTGAGGACGCCTTAGCCCCAGATAGCACTATCCCGCTAACACAAGATCGGATAATGGATTTGGTCACCAACAAGGTTAAAACATTGGTGGCCGAAGCTGAAGCTCAGAAAGAAATTGACAGTAGTGGGCGGCCATATCATGCACAGTACGATCTGATCGAGTTCCCGAGTGGCTACGTCATTCCTAAGTTCGGAAGATTTGACGGGACGGGAAATGCAAATCAGCACGTCGCCCACTTTAAAGCATCGTGCGGAAATACAGGGGGCAATGATGCGCTCCTTCTTCGTCAGTTTGTCAACAGCCTGACCGGTGTCGCTTTTGACTGGTACGCGAGTTTACCAGACAGGTCCGTCATGACCTTTGCCCAATTGGAGTCTCTATTTCGGCAAAGGTTCATGAGTGTCAGTGATAAAGTCTCCATTGCTGACCTTGTGAGGACTAAGCCGGGAAAGAATGAAAGCAACACCGACTTTATCGCCCGATGGCGTAATCTCACAGTCAAGTGCGAACCGCCGCTAGAGCAGGACCAATCCGTCAGCCTTCTCATTGGGAACCTCAGCAATTGGATGGTCCCATTCTTGTGTACAGCAGGCCTCAAGATGTTTCAAGAGCTAACCAAGAAAGTCCAAATGCTGGAACGCTCGAAACAAGAGTCTACCCCGGACTCTCAGAGAGACAAGACTTGGAAAACCAAGCGGGACGACAACCGTAGAAACGGGAGTTCCAGCAGTACCAATGTCTTCAATGCGTCCGACAATGAAGATAAGCAAAGGGCAGGCGATTCCAAAACCAACCGGTCTCGGAAGCCATTTCTAGGAGGAGAAGGGCCTTCCCTAGAGGAGAAAAAGAACAAGGTTTACTCTTTCAGAAGGGACAAGGTCCGCAAGATATTTAAAGATGCCTTGAACAACGGTCTACAATTGCCGGAGTTGAAAAGACCTCAAGAAGCAAAAATGACCGACAATCCCTTGTATTGCCCATACCACCAAGTAGTGAGCCATGCGATCGAGGATTGCTATATCTTCAAAGACTGGGTCGAGAAGCAGTATAAGGCTGGAGAGATCGAGCTGTCCAAAAGTGTGTTAGTGAACAATCAAGTTGCAACCACCAGCTTTATACAGACAGAAGCTGAAGCCTTCTGGGAGCAGACAGCCGAACCCGCTGCCCTGAAAAATGAAACCGACTCACCACAGCCTCCTTGGAGTAAGCACACATCTAATAGGACAAAGAAGATGCTAAAGCTACTTCAGAAAGAGCCCAGGACGGAATGGGAAGGGCAGAAGAAGCCCACCATTCCAGCTGCTAATGCGGCTCCATCAGGCTTAAAATCCAAAAAGCTCAAGAAGAAGAAAAGTGCAGCTCGGTGCGAAAAAGAGTCTGCAGGGAGATCGACCAAAAGAGTCTGCAGGGAGATCGACCATTCAAAAATATATCGATTCCCTCCAAGACTATGAACAAAATGAAAGAACTCTAATTCAATTGAAAGATTTCTTCCCTGTAGGAGCCGCTGAAATTCTGGAGGAGTTAGAGGAAGACTCCAATGAAGAGATCACTATAGTGACCTGCTACGCCATCCATCTTGGCAGCGACTCTGAGGAGGAGCTCTGTTTTTTCGAAGAGGACGAGGAGCTCGTCACAAGGGCCAACCAAATCCAGCTTAGAAGCGGCAGGGCTCTGCCGCCAAATCAGGGCAATTCCCCAAAAGGAAAGGAAAAATAGGTGGCTAATGAGGAAGATAGCAGAGAGCCGGCTAATGAAAACTCAAGTCCTTCCTCGGTGGACTATAACGTCTTGGCTTATCTCCGGAAGCTTCCGTCTCTCCTGAGCATCTACGATGCTTTGGTCCTATCTAAGGAGCTTAGAGATGTTCTCATTCACGCTCTACAAAATCCTGAGCGGTATCAGGCTCGCTTTGTTGAAATTAATATGAAAGAATCCCAGTACGCTCTGCATGTCGCTGCAGTCACATTTAAGGATGAAGACTTGCTACTGGGAACGGTTGAGCATAATCGGCCGCTTTACGTAACCGGGTACAGCGACAGAAATCGGATTAATCGCATATTGATCAATCCGGGATACTTAGTGAACATCATGAACTTGCGGACTCTGAAGAGTTTGTCAATGGACGTCCGACACCTGTCAAGGAAAAGGATTGTCATTCAAGGTTTCAATCAAAACTGCCAGCAAGTTCTAGGGTCTATAGCTTTACCAATCAAATTTGGGGATCTACAAACTGAAGCTAAGATATACATGATCGACGCTGACACGTCTTACAAAATTCTCTTAGGACGACCGTGGCTCTACGATTACGGCATCATTCCGTCAACTCTCCATCAATGCATGAAGTATACTAAAAATGGCGAAGAAAGACGCATTGACGGAGACATCCAGCCGTTCGGTGTGCATGAAATCCGATATGAAGATTCTCGGTACTTCATGAACCACCAAAATGCTAAGCCACAACTGACTGAGGATAGAGCGGCCCCAAGACTCAAAAGCAAATCTGAGCCGGCTGTCACTTTCAAAAGCAAAAACGCCCATGTGCGTCCGCGTTTCGGCAGTGACACTGATAAGTCCGACGCTGGAAGTCCGTCCTTCCGTAAAACTCGCCCTCATTTCGGTAGTGATACGGACAAATCTGATACTGAAATCCTATCTAGCAGCAAAGTCCATCCTCATCTTGGCAACGACACTGAAGAGTCGGAAGAAGAGGACCTGCCATGCAACAGCTGTGCAGATTGGACCCCCATGCAGCAACCGAAACTACGAGAGACCTTCGAAATTGCAGAAGGGTCCCTAGCCATCACAAGGGTGCCGGAACGGATGTGCAAAGAGCTCGATACATTGTCAGTCTCCACCGTGGACTAGCTGAAAACTTTCCAGGTTCCCGGAAGGAAAAGTGGACAGAAGGGCATCCTGTTTTATGGGTCAAATCCTGTTGTGAATCCGGACGATTTGTCTGTCGTGTGCCTTCCATATGAGATAGGCATAAGGGTCGTCCTCAATCCCAGATACTATGCGCCCGAGATGTGGGAATACTTTGAAAACTGTGGGTGTCGGCTATATCAAACGGACTCCGAAGCGAAGTTTTACGAAGGGCTATAGCATCCGCCTCAGGTCCGAGCACTCATCGATGGACGAATTCCAGATAGACAGGGCATAGGTTTCATCCAGCCCGATTCCAGAGCATGATACATGATCCATATTGGTGAAGCCGGTGAAGAGTCAAATGATGAAGACGAGCTAGCCGGGCCAGAAGAAGCCCCTCAAGAGCTCAAAGATGGCAGACAAGCAACCTTTGATGAGCTAACTGAGATCGATCTGGAAACGCCCGATAATCCAAGGCCGACCTATATCAGCTCACTTTTGTCAGAGGAAATGAAAGAGCAAATAGTAGCCCTGCTGCATGAATTCGCCGACTGCTTCGCATGGACGTATAAAGAAATGCCTGGCCTTTCCCCTAAGGTAGCCCTGCATAAGCTGGCTATTTCCCCTGATGCTAAACCGGTCAAACAAGCTCCTTGAAGAATGAGAAGGGAACTAGAAGAAAAGGTCATCGAGGAAACCAAGAAACTCATCGATGTCGGCTTCATCAGGGAAGAGAAATATGCGGACTGGATCGCATGCATAGTCCCAGTGAAGAAGAAAAATGGGCAGATCCGAATTTGTGTCGATTTCAGGGACCTCAACAAGGCATGTCCTAAAGACGACTTCCAGCTACCGGTCATCGAAATGATGGTCGATGACACCTCAAATTACGAGCTCTTCACCTTTATGGATGGCTCGTCTGGATATAATCAGATCAAGATGTCGCCTGAGGATGAGAAACACACAGCATTTCGAATCCCGATCGGAATATATTGCTACAAGGTGATGCCGTTCGGACTGAAGAACGCAGACACTACATACCAGAGGGCGATGACCAATATCTTTGATGACCTAATTCATAAAGTCGTCGAATGTTATGTTGATGATCTGGTAGTCAAGACTAAAGCCAAGACCGATCACATCCAAGATCTTAGGACCGTTCTCACCAGACTGGGGGAGTACGATCTGAAAATGAATCCTCTGAAGTGCACTTTTAGCGTGTCATCGGGAAAATTCCTGGGCTTCATAGTCCGACATCGAGGGATTGAAGTTGACCCATCCAAGATAAAGGCCATCATGGAGATGCCCCCTCCGAAGAGTGTGACGCAGCTGGGATCTTTTCAAGGCAAGCTTGCTTATATACGAAGGTTTATCTCAAATTTTTCGGGGAGATGTAGGCCCTTCTCAAAGCTCATGAAGAAAGGAGCTCCTTTTGTTTGGGATGCTGAATGTCAAGAAGCGTTCGAAAGCATCAAACAATACTTGTTGTACCCTCCAGTGCTGGCCGCTCCCATTCCAAATAAACCGCTGATTCTCTACACTGCCGCGCTAGATGAGTCACTCGGTGCGCTCCTTACCCAGAACAACGAGGAGGGAAAAGAGAATGCCCTCTACTACCTCAGTCGAACTCTAGTCGAGGCGGAACACAACTATTCACCGATCGAAAAGCAATGCCTGGCTCTGATATTCGCTGTGAAGAAGTTGAGGCACTATCTGCTTGCTCATCGGGTTATGCTGATCTCCAAGGTCGACCCGCTCAAACACTTAATGACCAAAGTAAGCCTCGCCGGCAGAATTGCAAGATGGGCTGTCATGCTGCTTGAGTTTGACATAGTTTATATTCCTCAGAAAGCAATAAAAGGGCAAGCCCTCACCGATTTCCTCGCTGCTCATCCTATATCAGAAGGGTCGCCGCTAAATTGTGAATTACCCGATGAACAAATATTGCACCTCGAGGATAGCGAGCCATGTTGGGAGCTTTACTTCAATGGAGCCTCATCAATAAGGACCTCCAGTAAATCAAGCGTCCCGGAGATAAAAGCAGGGATAGGATTGGTGTTCATCACGCCATCGATGGGAACCCTACGGCGTTCTTTTGCTCTCACCGAGCCCCGCACAAACAATGAGGCTGAGTACGAGGCTCTGATAGCTGGTCTGGAGCTCGCTATAGAAATGGAAATCCTTCGACTATGAGTCTACGGTGATTCTTAGCTTGTTGTCAACCAAGTAAGTGGCGACTATAAGATTTACAAACCCGAGTTAGCTCGGTACAGAATCTGAGTGGTGGAACTCATGAAATGGTTCACTCACATTGAACTAATGAGAGTCCCTAGAGCGTTGAATGGAAAGGCTGACGTACTCGCTCGCTTAGCCAAGGAGCTGACTGATCCTGACATGGAAGAAATTCTGATCACAGTCAGGAGCCATCAAATTCTACCACCAGTCTCTCTACGAGAAGAGGAAAGCGCGGAACAGAAGAGCAGTCCTGCCGAAGAAGCTTCGATCATCCAAGAAGAGCCCGATTGGAGAGAACCCTTCATAGAGTACCTCCGATACAACAAGCTGCTCGAAGGAAAATTTGCAAGGATTCAGCTAAAGAAGAGAGCTCTACGATACGTGTTTGTAAATGACACGCTATACCGTATGTCATATGACCAACACTGGCTCAGATGCATGTCATCGGCCGAAACCCAAAAAGTTATGAAAGAAGTTCACTCAGGTGTCTGCTGGGCTCACCAGTCTGGCCCCAAAATGCGGCTTCAGATCAAACGGCTTAGGTATTACTGGCCCACCATAATAAGGGATTGCGAAGAGCATGCAAAGAAATGTCATCTCTGCCAAATCCATGGTGATTTCATTCACAAGCATCCCAATTCGTTGCATTCTACGGTGGCGTCATGGCCTTTCGAAGTTTGGGGCACCGACATAGTTAGCCCAATTGATCCTCCGTCATCCAGAGGCCACCGGTTCATATTGGCCACAACTGACTATTTCTCTAGATGGGCTGAAGCTGTCCCGCTAAAGGAAGTCAAGACAGAAAATATTCTGACGTTCTTCCAGCATAATATTCTATACCGCTTTGGTACACCAAGAAGAATCATTTCCGATAATGGGCTTCTTTCAAGAGTTTCAAAGTCTCAAGGTTCGCTACTCAGCACAAGATAGACTGGAGATATTCCTCCATCTATAATCCAAGAGCCAATGGGCTAGCCGAAGCCTTCAATAAGACTCTATGCAAACTCCTGAGGAAAAATTCTTTAGCCAACAAGAGAGTCTGGAATCTCAAACTTTACGAGGCGTTGTGGGCATATCGTACCACGCACTGCACTCCAACTCAGTCCACTCCATACTCATTGCTCTTTGGAGTGGAGGTGGTCCTCCCCCTCGAAGTCGAAGTTCCAACCTTAAGAATGGTCGTTCAACACAAGTTGACGGAGGAGGAAAACGTGCTCCTTCAGCTTGAAGAACTCGATGCCCTCAAAGAAAGAGGCTTGCTGTACAGCAAAATCTGGAGCTGTACCGAGCCCAAATGTCACTGGCCTATGACAAGATGACCCGTCTCCGTGCTTTCAAGAAAAGCGAATTGGTGTTGGTCCTTAAAAGACCGATCATCCCTAATCGACATGCCAAAAGAAAATTCGAGCCAAACTGGGAAGGACCATACGTCATCGAGAAAGTGTTCAATGGAGGATCCTACCAACTAATAAGTGCTGAGAGAGAAAGGCCCATGCCACCCATCAATGGCCGATATCTCAAGAAATACTACGCGTGAATGCTCCAAGTCGTAGGCGAATTGAGCATACAAGCCCTACGGTCTAGATCATACATCCTGTAAAACCGTAAACAATCCACGGGCGTAAACGACCCCTATCTCTCTCAAGTCCTGCCAGTGAGACTACTTTTAAAGTCCCACCAGTAGCAAAAAAAAAAGAAAAATGAAAAAAAGTATGTCCATAAGCAAAACGGTCACGGATGAAAGCCCGAAAGGGCTCCGTGAGTAAAAACAGCAGGACTGCCAGCGAGTTTGTGAAAACCCGAAAGGGCGCAAACTCATGAAAAGAGATAAAATACACTCGCAAAGTCTTCTCGACCTTGTGAGGAGAAAATCCCTGCGTGAGATCCTTACGACTCACAAAGGAGCAACACACTTAGGGATTCCTACGATTCCTAAGGAGAACATACACCTGCGAGATCCTCTCGACTCGTAGGGAGAAAATGCATTTATAAGACCCTTACGGCTCATAAAATTGAAAAGCCTTAGGTGATAGGGATCTAAACCTGTCTCCTGAGCCATCGCTCCCCAACAGGCAATGGAAAATGATGAGTCACTCCTGGCATTTCTCTTCAGTGTTAGCGGTGCTGATGCCGACCAAAAACTCAAATCCCAAGTTTTCCCAACGACAAATGATGAGTCGCTCCTGGCATTGCTTCAGTGTTAGCGGTGCTGATGCCGACCAAAAAACCAAATCCCAAGTCCTCCCGGGGCAAATGATGAGTTGCCCCTGGCATGATTCCAGTGCAGCAATGCTGATACCAAACAAGATCCAAATTCCAAGTCCCCAAACGGCGAATGATGAGTCGCTCCTGGTACCATATTCCAGTGCAGCGATGCAGACGCCAACCAAAATCCAATCTCCCAAAATTCTCCCAGCCCTACGGTTGGTCCCCAAGTTGACTACCGTATACAATCCACAGGCTCAAATAATTCTCATTGTGCCCATGCCCCACCGCAACCAACAGTTACGCGGCTGGTCTCCGCCCTTGGAATTATACTCCATTTGGGAAGACCCACTCATGTGTCCTCATGATACATGAGGAGAACAAACTTAAAGGATCCTCACGACTCGTAAGAAAACACCTTCGCGGGATCCTTACGACTCACAAAGGAAAAACACACTTGGGAGTCCCCACGACTCCTAAGGAGAAAGTACACCTACGAGATCCTTTCGACTCATGGGGAGAAAATGCTTTTATGGGACCCTTACGGCTTATAAAATTGAAAAGTCTTAGGTGATAGGGACCTAAACTTGTCTCCTAAGCCATCGCTCCCCAACAGGAAAAGGCAATTGATGAATTGCTCCTGGCACATGTGCTTCAGTGTTAGCAACGCCGATGCCTACCCTAACCCTAAAATTCCAAACTCCAATCCAAATGACCCCTAAGTCGTTAAACTGGGAACAGATGACCCCTAAGTCTTTTAAACTGGGAATAGATGACCTCTAAGGCGTTAAACTGGGAACAGATGACCCCTAAGTCTTTAAACTGGGAATAGATGATCTCTAAGTCGTTAAACTGGGAACGGATGACCCATAAAGTCGTTAAACTGGGAACGAGAGAAATCTCCTCATGGCAAATGATGATTCACTCCTAGTACCATATTCTAGTGAAGCGATGCTGATGTTAAACCAAAACCAAAATCCCTAAACCCTGTCATGGCAGATGATGATTCGCTCCTGGTACCATATTCCAGTATAGTGATGCTGATGTCAACCCAAATCATATCAAGTCAGCAAGACAACCAACAACCTCCCTGGCGGAATCATGCTCCACCTCGGAAACAAGTCAAATCCCGACATCGCAGAAAGCGGAGCAAGTCAAATCAGAACGTTCGACTGTCCAAGTCGCAAAAAGGGTAGCACCGACCGTCCAAGTCACCAAAAGGGCAGAACCGACCGTCCACGTCGCTAAAATGGCAGTATCGACCGTACAAGTCGCAAAAAGGATAGAGCCGACCGTCCAAGTTGCAAAAAGGGTAGAACCGACCGTCCAAGTCGCTAAAAGGGCAGAACCGACCGTCCAAATGGCAAAAAGGGCAGAACAGACCGTCCAAGTGGCAAAAAGGGCAGAACCGACCGTCCAAGTCGCTAAAATGGCAGCACCGATCGTGTCGCTAAAATGGCAGCACCGATTGTCCACGTTGCAAAATAGGCAGCACCGACCGTCCACGTCGCTAAAGGGCAGCACCGACCGTCCAAGTCGCTAAAAGGGAAGAACCAAGCACCCACGTCGCAAAAAGGGCAGCACCGACCGTCCAAGTCACAAAAAGGGGAGAACCGACCGTCCAAGTCGTAAAAAAGGCATAATCGACCGTCCATGTCGTAAAAAAGGCAGTGCCAGCTTCCCAAAAGCGGGAACCAAATCAAGTCGCCTCCACATGAAAGAAGATCCATCAATTTCATGCACACGACCTATATGCGTGGTGTGCATTTATTAATGGGGGACAATTTGTTAGGGTAAAAATTTACACTTCGGTTGATCAAGTAAAAATCGAAGTCAACCCCAAGTCAAGTAGGCCCAAACCCAGGTCAAGTGGGTCAATGCCCGAGTCGAGCCCGAACATGAAGTGGCCGGCCTCCCCTCATGCCAAAATAAAAATTTTGTAATGAATAATTTTGGTGTATTTCCTTTTTTTTATTTATTTTATTTTATTTTATTTTTATGAATAAATGTAAGAAAAATGGGCATAAAGCCAATTTTTTGTAAAGCCCATGGCTTATGTGCAAAAAGAAATAGCACATGAGGCATGTGATGGGTAAAATGCCATTTTTGTAAAGCCTAAGGGGCTATATGTAAAGTGTATAGCCTATAAAGGCAAAGATAATGAAAATATCTCAACAACTTTTTCTCTTCCTAAAAAAAAATCAAGATCTGTGCTCTTTTTCCTTCCTCAAGGTTGTAAAACCTTCTTCTTTCTTTTGAATTAAATCAAGAGTTTTACTCTTCTTTTTCCAAAACTAAATAGTTTTTCACCATAAAACCCACAAATGGGGGCTTGGATCTTTCATCAGATCTTAAAAAGGAGAGATTTTTAAAATCCCACCCCTCTTGTTATCCAAGAGCCGGCCAACAGAGGAGGAAAAAGGAGACCCATCTCCAAAGACCCCACTTTGGGAAAGATCCAGGGCTCAAGGGGAGAAGCCCCTTCATCAGCTTCAAAAATATCTTAGAGTTTAACTCCTCACACACACACACACACACATAAAATAATAAGTATTTCTTTCTGGGAGTACAACTCTCAGTGCAGGGACCAAGTCCCTTTTGCCGCCCAGCGCCCGAGCGTCCAAAGCGCGAGCGCCCGAGAGCCCAAAACGCGAGCACACGTGAGGCGCTAGCGCCCGAGCGCCCACGTGCCTGGCACGTGTGGCGCTAGCGCCCGAGCTCCCACATGCCTGGCACGTATGGTGCTAGCGTCCAAAGCGCGAGCGCCCGATCGCCCACGTGCTTGGCACGTGAGGCGCTAGCGCCTAAAGCGCTAGCGCCTGAGCGCACGTGAGGCGGTAGCGTCCAAAGCGCTAGCGCCCAAGCCCCCGCGTGTCGCGCACGTGAGGCGCTGGCGTTTTCTCCCACGTATCCTTTGGATGCCCTTTCCCTTTTATTACACACACACACACACACACACACACACACATATATACGTGCTGGCGGTTTCTCCCATGTATCCTTTGGATGCCCTTTCCCTTTTTACACACACACACACACACATATATGTATGTATGTATGTATGTATACATATACACACATACACATACTCTATAACACTGTCCCCCGTTAGAAAAAATTTCTAACAGGGTGCTGCCTCGCACCCCGCAAGGGGGCTGCTAGCCCCCTTGACCCCCAGCCCGCTATTCAGATAGCGAGACCCCCGTAAAAACTCTACGGGACCCCCGATATATCCAAAACCCCTTCAAAACACAACACTGCACATTGAGTTTGCATGACCTGTTTGACCCGTCAATCGGAGGTTCTCTCGCTCCAAAAGCGAGGGGTAATTAACGGCAGCTTAGTCCGCGGCTGCCGAAGATTCGGATCCCCACAATCAATAAGGATCCCACAATCAATAAACCCCAGCCTACCCTAGGCAGGGGGAATCTTTAATGAGCCTGACGAGAGCGCACGTATTCCCTCTCAATGGAGTGATGAAAAACACCCTACAACGTACAGCTAGTTCTGCTGACATGCTTGTGGGTAAACGCACCGCCAGCGTACTGTCGAGTGTTTAGAGTCCCATACAGAGGGTTTCCCTGATTCAGGCAAATCGATGTAATGGCCGTATGGTTTTACGTGCAGGATTTCGATCATATACGTGTATAGGCTACACGTATTTTGTTCGGATGGATAGTACTAGCGGGTTTAAGATTAAGCCACATTATAATATTATACCATTGAAGGTTTCGATCATATACGTGTACAAGCTACACGTATTTTGTTCGGACGGATAATACTAGCGGGCTTAGAATTAAGCCATATTGTAGTATTATACTATTGGATTATTTTTATCTCTTGGTATTTGCATTTTTTGTAGTACAAATACGGATATATATATATATATATATATATATATATATATATATATATATATACGATGGGGGTATTCTACTAATTTTACTAGAATGCTTTTACAAGAGGACACCTCATTTTGTTTTAAATCTATTTTTCTAAATAGATAATGAGTTGAAGGGATGAGATATATACAAATATGGTTGAAGCATGGCTACTTGATTTCTTTTATTCATTTGTTTTTATTATTCAAGCATGGTTGTAATATTCTTTGAGAAATATTGCATGCTTGATATTTTCCAAGACTTAGCTATTCTTCACAATACTAGTTTCATTCTACACTTTGTTTTCTTTTTCCTCCTTTGCTCTTTCTTCTTCTTCCCAAAATCATTAACCCTCTCATGTGTTGAGAATCTATGGTTTTATGGGATAATCCAATCTAATTAATATTCTATATCTTCTAAGTTATCTAGATTAGCAAACTAGGCACTTTAGTTATCTCAAGTTTGAGGTTAGAGCTTGAACTATAGACTCTCGGATGGAACTTTTTCGATACGAGAAGGCCAACGACCAAACACGATCTCGACGGATAAGGAGCTCAAGAAGAGAAAAAGAAGACCCGAAGGACTTGGTTCATATAGGTATAATCACTTCATAGTAGATTAATACCTTTGCTAAGTTTTGTTATTTAAGGTTTAAGGTAGATCTTGGGATTAGTCGGTGTTGCAAGATTTAAAAAAATCATTTTTGAAAATTCCGCTTCTTTACGGACTCAGTAGAGTGTGTGGCACCGCCTAACACATAGTTGGGTTCCTAGGCCGTAAATGAGACACTAACAATCATAGTCATAGTTGTTATTCTATGGGACTAACGGAATACTCTCCGATACCAGGTTCCATACCTTACTAGATTAATGCAAACATTGATGTGATATGCCATGTAAATATTATTCTTTTGCATATATACTTGTTCATGCTTCATGTTCCATCTTATTATATATGCTCACATGTCCGTACATCACACCACAGTCTACTTGGGAGATTTACACGAGCTTCAGCTCGCTGACAGATATTTCTTGTTTGAATTGTCTGTCAGATTTAGACAGTGCTATTGATCAGGGCATTACAGCAGAGCAGGAGCTTGAAGAGGGTGAATTTGCTCATTTCGCGACATAGTCGGACTATTAGCCTCCTATCCTTCTTTCTTTTTAGATTTCACTTATTTTTGTTATTGGTACGCCTTGTTTGTTCCCAAGTCATATTTGTTTAATAATATGTCTGTAATTCATTTGAGAACTGGGATGTAATAATGAATGTTGGAATTTCTTTTTCGAAAATTATTATTGTTGTTCTTATGATATTATTTTCTTGTCATGCGCTTGACTTGTATATATAGAGCATGCGTACTTCGCGGTATAGATACGCCACGGACCTCTTCGCGTCTCCGCTTCCGTAGTTTGGGAAACGGGATGTGACTGTTTGTATAGGTCATTGTATGAAATAAACCGTTGAAGCTCAACAACATCTTTAATTTTGGCATGAATCCCACCTAAGCATCGAGCAATTGTGGGCTGCTCAGCCTCGGCAATTTCGTTTCTCATCATCAACAAGCCGAACTCCTTAGTGAACTCTTCCACGGATTGGTCTCCTTACCAAAGATTATGCAATTGGATATAGGTTTGTTGCACATAATCCTTTGATGTAAATTTGTTGTGAAATTTCATCTCCATCTTCTCCCAACAAGCAATGTTGGGCTTTTTGGTTCGAGCGCTTTTGATATTTAGATTCTCCCACCAAATTGATGCTTGCCCCTTTAATTTGAGTGCGATCGTCTTTACTTCTTTTTTTTGGACATCTCCTTGTAGTCGAAAACTCGCTCGACGGTATACAACCAGTCGATGAAAGCTTCCAGATGATTCTACCTGAGAATTCCGGCATTTCCACCTCTATATCAGATTTCCTATAACGAGCGGTCAGATACCAATCTCTACGCCCAATACTTCTTTTATTGTCGGACCCTAAATACTGAAAAGGATTTTCATCATCGGACCCCAAACCGTCGTTATCTGGCCTCCAAAGGTTGACGCCTTCAATAGTCGCCATTAGCTGTTGGGTACATATCTCCAAAATGTTTCAATCTTGATATCTCACAGTTTTCGCATGTGTTGTTGTGCACCACGTCCATTCCTGCGATGTGCCATTGGTTTTTCACCCTCTACCATGAATATGATGATGTCTTACTCTGATACTGACTAATGAGGATCGGTCTACTTAGACATGAAACTTAGCCTGATCGTTTCAACTCTCAAGGGAAAACACAAGAACAAATCCCTTGATAAACAAAGACAAGGTATGATCGCCTCTCCATAATAAACAAAGCTACATCCTGCAATACTTAAAGCAATCTTAATATCAAAATAATCAAAAAGGTCCCCTAATACAATAGCTTCCATCCTTTTAAACAGGAGAATAGAAATCTCTTCACTAAAAAAGAAATATATTAAAGTAAAACTAATTTAAGCTAATTAGATCTAAACTAAACTGAGTAGATCTAAACAAATAACAATTTAAATTGAACCGAATCTTCTGTTAAATTTTCAATTTAAATTGTTACCGAATCTTCACCAAATCTTTCCTAAACTGTTGCCGAATCCGAATCTACTACTGCATCATGCATGAGCATTCCTCATCTTTTTCACCTCTTCAACTTTTTAAGACTTTGTGAGTCCTTCACTCATTTCAGCTTATTTCTCATATTCGTATTCAATTTTCTAGCTATTATTTTTTATCTTTCATCTTTATCAATTTTCACTTCTCTCCCCTGCTCTTGTCCCGATTAAAATCATCTCCTGCTTTCTCTACTTCATCTTCTTGGCTTCTTTTGTAATCATCTTTTGGAGATCTTCCAAATATCTTTCCCTATTTTTCATGTTTCCTGGCTCTCAAAAGTTTCTTCATCGATCTCTCGATATATTAAGAATTAAACATGTTTTATTATTTATGCTATTTTTTCTTCCACCGTTATTTTATTTTCGGATAGAGTCATGCTGTTCCAACTTTCCGTTTTCTCATATCCTCTTTTAACAATTTTCCAGGGTTTAGAAAATTCAACATCGTCTTTCATTTTAGTACTCCAATATTCATAGTTGTTCTTTATGAGATAAGGGACTCAATTGTAAAAGAAAAAAAAGGGAAATTTATGAGCCATCTTCGTACAAACTTTGATATCCACATTAATTGTAGACAATAATGTTCTGATACAAATTTGTAAAAAATAAAATTATGATTTCGATTTGAATTGGTGGGCTCAGTTTTGTTGAAGACATGAGTCTTGATAAATAGCTTTTAGTTATAATAAACGGATCGAATTTACTATTTTCAGCACACTTCGGATTCTTATTTGAACAATGCATGGATGCTTCATTTTGTATGATTTGATGTTTTCGTCCTTTACGATTAATTAATCCCTTCCCATGTATTGTACTCTTCTAAAATGGGATTCGAAGCCTATATCAATAATTATAAAAGAAAAAGACATGCATGCATTTTATAATGGGTCACATGTTCATGTTTTTAAGGGTAAATTGTCAAAAAAAAAAAAAAACAAGCCAATTTTCCTGCGGACAAAACTTCCGGACCCGAAACACATGTCAAAAACCCCTGAAAATTTTTCGTGCAGTATCTACATAGTATTTTGATATATCTAACCAACCCATGCAATTTGTTTAGATATCACAGGCAATGGCTTAGATATAAACTAGATATAGCATGCAACTATTAGATATTGCAAGTTGACAAGGGTTTTTGACATGCGTCTCGAGGACGGGAGCTTTTGTAAGCGGGAAACTTAGACGGTTTTTTTTTGACAATTTACCCTCTATAATGGGCTTTCAAGCCTTTAATTAATAAAAATAAATAAATCAGGGCATGCATGCATTTTTTAAATTGGTGCATGATCTTTATTTTAATTATTCCCATGCCTTATATAATTTAAAGAGGTTGCAAGAGTATTGATTTGATACCCCAAAATTGGACTAGACGTTTAGTAAACTCAAGTAAGAGAGAGAGAGAGAGAGAGATGACTCCTGAATTTCTTCTCTTCTATCTTCTTCCTACAATATTTTTGGTGATAATTGCATCTCAATACTTGGGATTGAGAAAAGACCAGAGATGGAAGAATGCTATAGGGCTTAACAACATCCCACCAGGGACCATGGGATGGCCATTCTTTGGAGAGACCTTCGCCTTCATGAAGACACATTCCTGCACTTCCCTTGGACATTACCTTGAGGACCGAAAACGAAGGTGATTGCCTGCAAAAATTCCTCATAAATAATGTTTAAAGGTACACTTATCATATAATTTTGAGTTCAATGGCATTGTAATCGACCACCAAAGCCGCCGCAATGCTAAAAGAGGGAAATAGGACGGGTAGATCCTTCTGGTTTATTAGGGTGAAAACCCGCCATCGGGTTTAGATCACCCGACCGAAGGTGGACTGCAGGCTCAACCCCATTAAAACCTATAATCTTTTCTTGTACATATACACATTCTAAGCTCTGATATCACAATATGTTGGAATTTTCGGAATCAGACAAGACCTTATCTTGAAGGCTAGGGTCGATCCTGCTTTGTTTTTCCATGCTTTGCTCTTTCTTCATCTAGTGCCGGAACCCTGCCCTTTGGCAACTGGAAAACCGCTTCTTTGACCTCATCAATCGTTAGGTTGTGAATGAGTTTTTCCTTCTTTCCTCATGGAAATCTGTCAAACGCCTGCATTTAGGAATGCTTCTTGAGTGTCCTCTCTTATCTTTCAATCTGTTATTTGCCAAACAATTTTCCTTTCCTTAGCGAAACACCATTTCAATTTTGTTTGTTGCAGTAGCTATTTCACCCCTTTCCGATTATACAAATGTTATTCTCCATCGTCTTCCCATTGCCTTAAAAAAGTCATGAAAGAACCGAGTATTTTCATCCCCATGTTTCAACCACTGCTCTTTGGTCACCGATAGCCAATATTCTTCCTTATCTTGCAAAGTGTTTTGGAGCCTCACATTCAAACCGTTGCAATCTATTCTACCCATGACGGGAACAACAAAAGCTACATAATCGTTCAACAAGAAGGAAACAAAATGAATAGCAATGATCTAAGTCCAAATGAGTATCTAACAAGGCAAAAGCATATGGACTATTACAACTTAATGTATTAGTAAGAACCCTACACAGCGAGGACTTAGCAGCCACCTGCAGTTCCAAGTCATCAGTTTCACGGAGCGAAGGCAAAAGAGGAAGGACTGTCCCTCCCTCTATTGTGCCCCCAGACATCCCCATCCCGAACATAGTTCCTGCAACACCAAACCTACGGACACTGTCCATTTTTAACACGTCGTTTATCCACCGATTATGTGGGAGAAAAAGACGGAAAAGAAAAACAATCGCACAAAAATGGAGATACGGAATTTTTATGGTGGTTCAGCAATCTGCCCAGTCCATTTTGCCGCACCAGTTTTCTTATTTTCTTTCTTTACAAGATACAAGATTATAAATTCTACTTTTCTAAGAAACACACACTTCTTTTCTTCTCGAATGGGTGTCTTGATTTTTTCTTCAGTGTTCTGCCTATACGAATGAACTCTTTGTTTTAAATAGACAAAGTCTTTTCATGAGGTTCAATGCACACCAGCATTGTTTCTTCACGTCTTCTTCACAATTATGTCATGCCATCCTCATTCATTAATAAGTATAGCTCCCTCTTTAACTTAAAGAGCCCATGGTAAAAGAATTCTTCTTCTTCTTCTTCTTTCTTTTTTCCTTTTTGCTTTTTTCTTCTCATTTAATTTGCACTTCTTGTACTTCGAACTTACACTCATGCCATATTTGACCTTCTTGTCAACTTTCAACTAACTGCGTACTTATCTTTTATCATTTTTATTTGGAAACTGTTTGCATCCATTAGATACATATTCATGTACACATAGATCAAAGCTTCCATCTTATTGTCGCTAGCCATATATTTTCTCCTATTATATTATATTAATGTATATAAAATATATATAATTGTCCATCAAAAGTGAACTCTTCATTATTTTTTCAATAATAGATTAAAAGCCTCAAACTCACTTAAAATTTATTTTATATATGCTTTAGCTCATAAATACCAGGGACCGGTGAGGAATCTCTACAAAAAAAAATTCTAGCTGATGCGGATAAACATTATTTCCTATATATAATAGCATTCCACATATACTGCAATCTGGTCTTATAGGAAATTAAATAAATAAGCATAAACAAGAAACCTGGCTCTCAACAGAAAAATGATTCACATAACGGTAAGGAATGCAATTTCGGTTGGATAATGTCATGTCGTATATGTTTCAACAGGTATGGGAAGATTTTCAAGTCCAACATCTTTGGAAGCCCAACAATCATTTCCCTTGATGCCGAATTTAACCGTTTCGTGGTGATGAATGATGGCAAGTTGTTTGAGCCGTGTCTGCCGAAGAGTGTTACGGAGATTCTTGGGGAAAAAACAATGGTTGCGATCACAGGAGAGGTGCACCGATATATGAAGTCTATTGTCCTCACCTTCCTTGGAATGGCAAGGCTTCAAAATCACTTCATCGGTGATGCGGAACGGTTAGTTATAGAGACCCTTAGTTCCTGGAAGGAGAATACACCCTTCCCTGCCAAAGAGGAGGCATGCAAGGTAATTATATATGTTAATGCTTTGGATGTAGGTGCACATGTAATAGCCATTTTTGGTCTTTGGAGAATTGCCTAAATTACAGTAAACCACCCTTAATCATTATTTGCTTTTAACTGAAGTATTTAGAAAGGAAATTTATTAAATGCTACATTTAGGCATTTTAGTGGAAGAACTCACTTAAAACAAAAGTTTAAGGGAGTTTACTGTAATAATTATTTAGGTAGATTAGTTAAAACAGCAATAATTAAGGGAAGTTTAGTGTAGTATAGCCTTGCTGAAATCTATCATTGTTGGTTGATTCCGCTATATATATGATTATTTTATAGCTATCTCATATGCAGGATGTGTCCTTTCTCACTTTTGGCTTTTATCAAGGCCGGCCTCTAAATAATTTATCATCTTCTGTTATATCCCCTGAAATTGCATATGATGAAAACGTGAGAAACAGACTACAAAAATTTATTTTATTCAAGCAAGTCTACTAAAAAAACAAGAGTTAATGACTACAAGATAAAACCCTCTACAATCAAAATAACACCAACTCCGACGGAGACTTGGTCTAAAGACCACTATAAGAAGAACCCCTTTATTCCGTCGGTTATCTCTCGACGGAATAAATATAAACCCGACAAAATAAATATATTCCATCGGCTGTTAACCGACGGAATAAATATGGACGGATAAATCTATTCCGTTGGGTGCATTTTTTATTTTGTTAGATACTTTATTCCGTCGAAAAAAATTTGACGGAATAAACTGGAGAAAACTATAGCTTTTTTACTGTAAGGCACCTATTCCGTCAGGTTATTTCCGACGGAATAATTTATTTCGTCAGAATATAACCAACAGAATAGGTGTCTTATAGAGAAAAAAAAAAAAAGGAAAGCAGATTTCTACAACCACTCGACAATTTGATACAAATTCAATCCAATAACTGAAATCACAATCAACAAACAACCAATACTCATTATAATAATCGCAGTCACGCAGCATCCAAACTCAATCCATTCTACAATCAATTAGTAACATAGAAATTAGATAATAAACACAAATCAAATACGACATGATACGATATTTAAATAAAGTTCATTACTTAATACAACTTCATGAAATTATAGAATCCGAAAATCGGATGCGAAATATAATGAATATGTCATTTATCTAACCGTATTTTACAACTTAAAACCTTATAAATGGAGTGATTCGTCGATACGCGCGCGTCTTCTGATTTATCCACTCCATCTTGAGCTTACTCGTTGCCGTCGTCATCCGGAAAGTCATTGAAATCCATCGGGTACTATAGTGTTATCAACAGACAGGTATTAGTGCAAATTCTCGATAATTATATGAAAAATGTATTGAAATAAAAGATTATCAAACATACATCCAGTATTTTCTTCCATAGAGACTTCAAGCTATCTATGATCTATATCGTAGTCTCAAGTGACCTAGTAACTTCTGCTTGGGCCATCCTCCTTCATGAACCAGAAGCTGACGAGGGTCCAGATACAGAAGAAGATGCGTCCTCGAAAACCCGCGGAAGTACGAAGAGACAAGCCTTCTTCACGGAATACCAGAGTTTGTGGAGATGCAGCTGGGGATGTGGGCTCCTGAATGAATATCTCAGGGTGTACCTAAGGAGGATGCAACTCTGGACCCTAATTACCATGATATACTGTAGGAAAAATGCCGTGGCCGTCCAGATGAACTTTCCTGTGCCGATTCGGATTTTATCGCTAAATGACATTCTCGTTTATTCGATGAAACTCAACCGGAGTAGAATCTCGGCCATGCTCCTCGACAAATGCCTTCACAAGCTCATCGATCTCTCTGCTCATCTGTTGCTGCACCAAGTTAAGTCAATTATTAAAAAACAATATTGAGTAATTTAAATAACTAAAAAAAGCACCGTATATGAGCATACTTACATAATGCTCAGTTGCCTCCTGTGAGGTGGGGAATGACGCGCAAACCCTATATCATAAATGTCCACACAACTGGGCATTTCTCCCGTTTGTCTCGCCTTCCATTAAAACGAAGATTTGATTTTAAACAAGTTTATGAAATATATAAATTCAGAATATTTGATCTGATCTTATATGAATAACTCTATACTGGGAGGAGTTCATCCCTCCGCCTAATCAATGATCAGGGTTATGACTCTGAGAAGCTGCTCCCCACCGGCTCCTCTCCTGCCATTCAAATATGATATACCATCTCAAACTAACTGAAAGATTAATGTATAATGCTTTTACGGTTTAAGCAATATACTTACCCTAAATTCATCCGAGCAGAACTGTTCTATCATGGTAGCCCAGTACTTGTATGACCAGGTCATGAGCTTCCATGCCCATTTTGCCGCTTCGATGGGAGCGTCTCTCTATTTCTTGTGGACTGAGTGTTTATGGTCATGCAAACTCCTCGACATGTAAATCCACCAAACTACAGTAAAGCGCGCCTGCAAAAAGGTATTTGTGATGAAAAAAACAACATACACACACAAAAGTAATAACCGAATGCTTATATCAATAACCTTACCAAAATCTAATCTAAAACCGTTTGTTTCCTGCCCTCTAAAGTTTTTGTTGTCTAATCCATCGGGACATAACTTGAACCGATTTTCACACAATGCGGCATTCGTTTTTCATTGTTACAGATTGAGGCACATAATTTTTTATGCTGTTTCGCCCCTGGCTCGACGAAATTCCTAGCCGCCGACATATGCACCTTAATCTTCCCATCATCTAGCCCGCGACGCCATATGCCTAGTGCCTATGTGGGCCCTTCTTTCCAAGACCCCGATTCAACGAACTGGATCTCTTGTCGACATTCTCAGACTGTCTACGTCCATGACTACGTCACGAACTTATATCCTGAAAAATATCTTATGTAATATACAAATATAATAACAATTTAAATAAACAGTTAAGCAATTCGTTATAATTGTAGATGAAAATTTACCACAGTTAAAATATTCAAAAAATAAGAATACGAGTATTGCAAGGAAACAGGGCATTAGTACAGTTCTGCATATCTAAAATCTGCATGTATATAAAGGAGACGAAAAACGCAATTGCGATAAACTGAAACATTTAATTGTCTACAATATTATAAATAGTACAAATAGATAAAATTTAGCAATCATCCTTTATAGCACTACTCTCACCCGCTAAATTTTACTCCGAGTCATCGATGAATTGGTCCGGTTCACGCATTGTTCGTTTTCGTCTAGAGGCAACGGATTTTGATGATCCCTACTCAACAACAATCTCCGGAGCGATGTCACCCCTAAATAAGCTAATATCGTCGATATTCTTAGTCAAGTCTTGTAATAATGTGACAGGCGTGGTAGGGCAGCTAATTTCAAGATTTTTTCAGGATTTCCTATATTATAATAGTCTTGCAGATTTGTGCTGATAGAGACACTTAGGCAAGATTTGAAATCAAGACATGATTTTAAAATGAGCGGAAGCAATGAATTTCAAAATTTAAGAGAGTAAAAGCATGCACACATAGAATTATGAACAAAGAATAAAATTTGATACAAATTAGTAAGCTAAAAATAAGAGTTGGTGGACTACAACCTTTGTAGCGTATTAGCCATCTCTCTTTAGACTTCGGCTAGTCTTCATGAAGCCCGGAATTAGCTTGCTCGATAATTTCCTCGTCGAAGATGGTCCACCTTGAGATAATTCTAACACAAGCTATAACTTCAAATTGATCTCATCAAAATAAAACAACCCACTAATTAAACTTATTAAGAATGATTGGTAGAAGATATAGAATAATTAGCTCACTTAATTTTTCCTTTTCTTTTTCCATTCCTCGCTTGAAGAAAATCAAGAGAGGAAGAAAACCCATGGTGATGAGATAAGAGTATGAAGATGATAAGGTTCAATCATATGAACAAAAACAAAAATGAGTCATAACAAAACGAGTCATCAATTCTACAACTATCTAAAATGCATGACTCATTTTTATTCTCATTTCTATCATATAAGGCTCATACTCCCATCTTATATGTATTATCATACATGTCACATTATTTATATCAAATATAAATATTAAGAGAAGAAAATAATAAAGTGAGTATGATATTAGTTAATATATAAATATATCAATATATAAATATATATTAAATTATTAAATCAATACTTGATTTAATAATCCGGTTATATCATATATATACCAGTTAATATCAATTAACACCCGATTAAAATACGTGTATCAAATGCACGTGTTTAATCGAACTCCTGCACGTATCCCTATACGTGCCCTACATCGTTTTGAATGTGCTGGAATCTAAAGACTCGACAATACGATGGCAGTATGTTAAGATCATATCCATACCCCACAAGCACGTCAGCGGTATTAGCTGCACGTATGGTTATTCAGGTGTTGATCTAAAGAAGGTCAACGAACAAGCTCATCTGAACCCTGCAAAGTCGATCAGTGACATCACCGTATAGTCCGGTCTCTTCGTCTAAGAGTATCGCATATCGGGTCTAGAGTTTGGAATCTGTCAGACCCCAATAACTCGATAAGTCGCGCGACAGAGAACTCATAACCAACCGGAGATAGAACTGATAACACTTATCAGTTTATCTCCACTGCGATGGCCATTGACTTGTGGTTGTAGTCATGTCCTGCATTGTGTGACATCAATTCCCTATACCAGAAGAGATGAATTCTCTCGATCGCTCACTGCCTCCACGTGCTTCGGGACTATACCTAACAAAAATCTGTTTACATGACTCTTTTGAGCCGCAGTAGGGTGGAAGTCTAAGTATAGTGGGAACACACATGTGAAATTATAGTGATCTCAGGTCCTAGAGATTACTCTATACTCTTGTCACAAAAGAATTGCTACCTGACATTGGTATATTACCAACTAGGAGTTCTCGATGAGTCCGTCCAGTGTATCTCATCCAGTGAGCACCTATATACAATCCTTGATGTCAAACATCAATAAGTGCAGGATCAATTATCGCCCTCCAACCGGGTCAGAAAATGTACACACTAGTCTAAACTGGAGTACCGTTGTCCAGTCTCGATACTCCTACAATTAGGGATATTTAAGGATGTGCTTATCGACTATCCATGCCCCATTATATGATCTTCATTATTATCCTGGTAGTCAAGCAAAATCCTAAGGCTTTATCTCATGTCTAAACGATACGTGATAGTGAATAAAACACATCACATGAAAGATAAAGACGAATCAGATAGCATACTATCATCTTGAGTAAGATTGCTCTTTAGTATAGGTCCTCATTCAATTACAATAATTAACTTAAGGGCACCTATATCCAACAATCTCCCACTCGCACTTAAGGCCAATAGTGTGGTATCGCATACCCAACTTTTGTATAAGCAGTTTTGCAAACTTTGTTCGAGAACTAGCCTTAATGAGTAGACCCGGCACAGCGTTTCTCTCTATTTCTCCCTGAATCTCAACTTCGTAGAGATCAAATATCTCCCGAACTGAGCAATACCTGCTTTAGTATTTGCCTGAACTGATGATGGGATCATGTTCATAAATGAACAATTATATCCAGCGAATTCTCAGACGGTATCCTTTACTGATTCACAATCAGCATCTAGCGCTACGACTATCTCAGTATCCGTCTTGGAACTCTTTCCAATATACTGCTCCTCAAAAGGGGGTAAACTTATAACTCGCCATAGATGATCTATCTTTTATGCGAAGCTAGAATCGGTAACCAATTCCTTCAGGAGGCTGCCATTACCATACACTAAGAACATCAAATGCTCTTCACTGCTACCCTATATTTCTCTAGGATTGAACAGACATCCATATCCTGTATAGAGAAACACTTGTGACCACCATTATTTTACTGATTGCAGCATAGGAATATCACTTCCTATCATGAGTATGTCATCCACATGCCATATGAGGAATCTGACAATACCCCTTACTATCTTTTTATAAATACCAGATTCATCTCTCATTTTGATGAAGTCAAACGTTATGACCGTACCATCAAAACATATGATCCTTCTCCGCTATACCTATTTTAGTCTAAAAATAGACTTAAGAAAGTTGCACACTTACCGCTGCTTGCACTGATTAAGATAACTCTTTGGCAGAGTCATATACACATACACTTCTAAATTCAATTTAAAAAACATTATAGTCATCCATATGCCAGATATCATAGTCATGAAAGACAAAATGACAAGTTATATCCATATGGATTTCAGCGCAGACACTGAAATAATAGTTTCATCATAATCCACTACAGGTATTTGATGAAAACTTTTTACTATAAGTCTAGTTTTATTAGGTTAGTACTTTTCCATTGGCACTGATCTTGTAAGATCTACTTGCTTCTAATGGGTTTTACCCCTTCAGGAGCACCCAACAAAATCCACACTTTGTTGCAGTACATGGAGTCCAACTACGATAACTTGATATTTAGCCATCAATCGGAAGTCACCACTTCCTATGGCCTGGTGATAACTAGTAGGGTCATCATCACATGATGCAAGCCTCCTTATTACCATCAACGAGGAAACCATAGTACCTCTTAGGTGGCTGAGGTCACTTACCATTTCTGTGGTGTAGGATAAGTTTTGTCAGGGTCAATTGAATTTTCATATTCTACTAAATTTTTGGTAACCGTTTGTGGATTTGGAATCACTTCCAGTTTACCATACTCCCACTAATTTCTTTTGTAAGAAATTCTTTTTCTAAAAAAAAGGTGGAGTGTCGAGAACAAAACAATTTTTGATCCAAAAAATGATAGAAGGTTAAACCCTTGTCGATGCTTGGGATAATCCACAAAATGCCATTACGGAAACGTGCCTTGAGTTTATCTGGATTCTAGTTTTAAAAATAGGCCGGACAACTCAACATCTTAACAATTTTAAGATGATAACCCATTCGATATCACATATAGAATTTAAGGCACTGATTTAGATGGAACCAGTATCAATTGATATACATCTATTTCTAGTGCATCTGTTAATTGAAAAAGGCGATTCAACATTACTCATCATGAAGCGCATCCGCGGATGAGCAATCTGAGAGAATCAAATTTTCGATTATATAATTACGGAATACCTAGCATAAGTATCCATATTTTCGAACATTTCGAAGAATCTTGATACTTTTAACGTTTGGTTCTCTACTTTATTCCTATATCTTATGAACTTCTCAAAATTTTTGGATTTTGCATTTAAAAAAGAATGCGTGTCTAAAATTAGAGAACTCATAAAAAAAATGAAATGAAGTATGAGTACCAACCCTTTGTCCAGGTGGATACCGGACAACATTCATCATTATGTATAAGTCCTATGAGTTCATTAACTCATAATCTGTGTGTTGTAATTTGAAAACTATATTTTGGTTAAGAATGTATATTTTGTTATTCAATGCACCTTATCCAATCATCAAATGATAAAGGCAAATGTTCATAACATAATTTTTGAAAATTTATATCCCACTTTATCAAATAAAGAGACAGATATATAAGTTTTTAAAGTTGGTATATAATAACAGATATTCAAAACTAAAAGTTTGCCAAAAGGCAAAACCAGGTGATTTCTTCAATAGCAATAATTGCTCCGATTGAGGTTCAAATCACCTTTCTAATAATCTAATCTTTCTCAGCTCTGTAATAACTTACAGATGTGGGATGCTAATCTGGTATCTATATACTCAGAAGTTAGAATCAGTTCTCGATTACAATCACATAAAAAACATGGAATATCAAAATGTTTCAAGGGGTAGCCGGGTATTCCTATTAATGTCTCTTTCACTCTCCAGGATCATAACAGTAGTTGCATTTTCCTTTCCGCTCATTTCGACTCCTATCGTTGTCTTTCTTTCTTACCATGTGTATACCGGACTTATACTGGTTGGTTTTCTTCTTACCCTTCCTTTCAGCTCCAGTATCAGGATTGGAAGAAATATATTCTCTTTATTTAAGGAGCTTTCAAACTTGAGATAAGGTAAAGAGGAGAGACAAATGTATTGTATCATATACAATTCACTTTCTCCAGAACCTGTGGCTGTCCTCGATTGAAACAATTTCTCTGAGTTCGTATTTGACTATACGGTGGTCTTCCAAGCAATATGGATCTCTGTATCAAATATAGAGTGTTCTGGAGGAAGCAAAAGGGGAAATGGGAGGGGTAAGGACATATACAACTATGTCGTGAAATAGGGCAATCATGACATTCCAAAACCATTGATTGTAAAAAGGTTCGGTTAATTTGGTTTATGAGTTTTAGTTTAAGGCCAGTCTTAGGTCGCTGCTAGAGAGAGAGAGAGAAAAGGAACACTCGTTGTGCACTCTATCAAGATTAGGTTGGTATATTTATTTAATCAGGATGGCTCCTACTGTTCCGTTGAATTCTCCTTCAAATCCTAAAAGGAGAATTAGCCGGGATCATATCCTGAGAGTAACTATTACTCACAGCGGGAATCGAGATCCAAATTATCATGACGTAGTAACCTTGACGGAAGTCAACAAGTCACCCCACTCTATAGAAGGTATGCAATCTCATTGCCAGTTTCAATATTTGAAACTCCTGATATCGGTTTTTACTCCTAACAATATCGGTTTTTACTCCTAACAAACCATAGGCTCCTAGTCAAGTTCTACCCATATTTCATGATTAACACGAATCCACCCGCATAAGCCCTTGACGGAGGTTAACAAAGCTATGCAACTGTCCCGGCTAATCGCATCACTATACTAACAGGAAGACATCATTAGCTATCGTACACTATGCCTTGACGGAGCTCAATAAACGCAGCACGAATATTATGTACTCTACTTCCTGAAATGACAGAGGGCTATGAATGGTTTTGAAGAAAACCTTTAACGTAATGAACTTGATCTCATCGTAGGAACCAAGTGGTTTTTCATATTTATAGTTATGTAGAATATTGCTTAAGTGCGGATTCCCCGTGAAGGGATCATGGCTTTACCTTATTGAATGAGGTGCAGGATATTCCTAATCGAATATCTCAATGTAAAGCAAAAGACTATGGCTATACAATTTGCAAATTTATAATAACACAATTTTTTGCCAAAGAGGTCACTCCCTGTCAAGAGATCTAGGTGGATGATATTCCTAATCGAATACCTCTGTGCGTAACAAAAGATTCAATTATAACACAACAATATCTGATATTTGGTTCCTACAATATGTTTTAGGTTTATTATCTTTGTATTAATCCGAATCAATACAATCTCATCATTTAGATAATCACATTACCTAGCGTTTTTTCACACAATCACAGAAAAAGTATGAAAAGAAAATAGTATGCACATATACGCCATCCATATTCGCCATGGGGTCCCAGGTCTTCACCGTAAGGTTACTTAACTTACGACAGGGCAGAGACAGGGCTAGTGCGGATGCGAAACGTATATAGCATTTATATATATATCCAATATATCCAATTTATTAATATCATCATATAAAACACCGCAGGCAGATAATCATCATTATAGCTAAGCGATAAATATCATCACAGGAAGGTAAACATATCACAAGCAAGTAATGAATATCATAGAATAGGAATGGTCGGATCTCCTAGGAATTCTTCTTTTCGTTCGAGCCACAAACGAAATGTGACATTCCCCGGTTGTGTGAACAGCTTATGCGCAGCCAAAAGCAGACCCCTATGAGTGTGACAAGCTACCGGGCAATCCAAGAAATGAGGCAACCCAACTTCATCATCATGAGGTGGCCACCCGACACTTTCTCTAATCCGGTGACTTAAGCACTCCTCCGCGGGTCAATACTATACCCTCTACAAGCGCGGCAAGCAACCCGCCAATCCTAAACTCGAGCGACCCGATCTCAACTCCTTGAGATGGACATCCGCTGCAATCTAGAATTCAGTTACTCGTGCACTTCTCCGCGGGGTAATCCTAAACCTGTATTATACAATGGTGACAACGGTCAGAACCCGATCGTGTCCCGACAAATAATAATACATAAAACGGCGACTACGGCCATATGTGAACCGCTAAGTTCCGAAACAAAGAATATATATATAGCGGAAACGGCAGCCACATGTTGGAGCTTGTCCCGAATAAATGAATATACAAGATGGCTACAAGTATGAATGAAAATAACATTTATCGTAAAAATCACACTTCCGTACGGGGGCTATTCATTTCACGACAATCCAAACACATTCCATCCACACCAACATCTCAATAACAAATGTGCAAGCTCGTCTAATTGATCATATAGAAATTAAGCGAAATTTACTAACGCATATCCTTATATTAACCGTGTTCAAGCCGACTAAATCAAACACTTTGATTTAGTTGATCCGAACCATGATATTAGAATTCATAAACCGCGAGATCGCAAACTTGAAATTCTAAAAACTGAATTTCAAGTTCATCCCGGCAACGAAAATCCTTTCATTTTTGTGCGAAATCGAACCCTGATAACCCAATAAAACCCAACACTATATGAGCCTTGATTCGGCCCCGAAACAGGGTCGAATCAGGGGCAGCATCAGCATGAAATCGGGGCTGATCCAATGGCTGATTCAGCCCACGATGTGGGGTTGAATCGGCCTCGGTTCGGCCCCAAATCGGGATCGAATCGAGCTTAAATTAGGTGGGTTCGGGTTATTATGAGTCCACTCTGAACTCTTGGTCCGAACCAAGAATCTGGTGGCTCTGGCACAAGTAAAAATACGAGTTATTCATGCAAAATTTTAAAACCAGTTTTGAAAAAATTGGGTTTCATGAATTCCAATGTCACAATGACAAGTTATAATCTTTGCACCAGCTCTTATACCACTGTAGGTCAGGTAGCCATCCTATCCAATAGGGTCGCCGTGGCACTTACGGGTCCCTCAACAGCTACTTTTACGCATGCCCCCTCACGAGGACTACAACCTATCAGAACACCTTCCTGTCTCGGAACACCCTTGGGGTAAGAGGTTATGATTCGCCACACTGTCACACAGTGAGAACCCTCCATGGGTCGACATCCAATGCCTGGTAGCTCTGATACCACTATAGGCAAGGTTTGCAATCAAGAAATGATTTTAAAACGAGCGGAAGCTATGAATTTCAAAAATCAAGAGAGCAAAAACATACACATATAGAATTATGAACAAAGAATAAAACTTGATACAAGTTAGGAAGCTAAAAATGAGAGTTGGCGGACTACAATCTTTGTAGCGCATTAGCCACCTCTCCTTCGACTCTGGTTAGTCTCCACGAAATCCGGAACAAGCTTACTCGATTATCTCCTTGCCGAAGATGATTCATCTTGAGATTACTCTAGCACAAATTCTAGCTTCAAATTGATCTCATCAAAATAAAGCAACCCACTAATTAGACTTGCTAAGAATGATTAGTAAGAGATGTAGAATAAGTAACTCACTTAATTTTTCTCTTTTCTTTTTCCATTTCCCACTTGAAGAATATCAAGAGAGGAAGAGAACCCATAGTGATGAGATAAGAGTATGAAGATGATAAGGTTCAATAATATGAACAAAAACAAAAATGAGCCATAACAAAATGAGTCCGATTCTATAACCATCTAAAATGCATGACTTATTTTCATTCTCATTTCTATCATATAAGTCTCATACTCCCATCTTACATGTATCATCATACATGTCATATTATTTATATCAATTATAAATATTAATAAAGAGAAGAAAGTAATAAAGTGAGTATGATATTAGTTAATATATAAATATATCAATATATAAATATATATTAACTTATTAAATCAACATTTGATTTAATAATCCGGTTATATCATATATATACCGGCTAATATCAATTAACACCCGATTAAAATTCGTGTATCAAATACACGTGTTTAATCGAACTCCTGCACGTATTCATATATGTGCCCTACATCGTTTCGCATGTGCTGGGAAACCTCTGTGTGGGACTCTAAAGACTTGACAATATGCTGGCAATAAGTTAGGATCATATCCATAGTCCACAAGCATGTCAACAGTACTAGTTGCATGTAACGGCTATCCAGATATTGATTGAAAGAAGGTCAATGAGCAAGCTCATCTGAACCCTGCAAAGTATATCAGTGACATAACCATACAGTCCGGTCTCTTCGTCTAAGAGTATCTCATATTAGGTCTAGGATTTGGAATTTGTCATATCCCAATAATTCGATAAGTCGTGCGACGAAGGACACATAACCAGCCGGAGATACAACTGATAACACTTATCGGTTTATCTCCACTGCGATGTACATTGACTTGTTGTGGTCATGTCCTACACCGCGCGACATCAACTCCCTATACTGGGAGAGACGAATCCACTCGACCGCTCACTACCTCCATGTGTTTCGGGACTGTACCCAACAAAAAGCTGTTTACACGACTCCTTTAAACTGTGGTAAGATAGAAGTCTAAATATAGTGGAAACACACATGAGACATTATGACGATCTCAGGTCCTAGAGACTACCCTGTACTCTTTTCACAAGAGAACTGCAACCTAACATTGGTATATTACCAACTAGGAGTTTTTGGTGAGTCTGTCCAGTGCAACTCATCTAATGAGCACCTGTATACAATCCTTGATATCAAACACCAATAGCTGTAGGATCAGCTACCGCTCTTCAATCGGGTCAGAAAACGTATACACTAGTCTGAACTGAAGTACCGATACCCAGTCTTGATACTCCTACGACTAGGGATATTTAAGGATGCGTTTATTGACTACCCATGCCCCATTATATGATCTCCATCATTGTCCCAGTAGTCAAGTAAAATCCTAGGGCTTTATCTCATGTCTAAACAATACGTGATAGTGAATAAAACACATCACATGAAAGATAAAGACAAACCATATAGCATACTATTATCTCGAGTAAGATTGCTCTCTTGTATAGGTTCTCCTTCTATCACAATAATTGACTTGAGGGTACCTATATCCAACAAGACATGCCACTCAGCATCAATAGGGTCTGAGACATAAAAACATTGACGTACTTAACTCGCTAATATGTAAACCTCGTTCGTGAAAGCGAGTTTTGATGCAAATTCCATAAACTTTTCGACTTCGGCTTTATAATTATCACTAAATTTCGATAGTTTCATCCAACTCCTATTCATTACTTTCCGATTTCTTACATCAAGTATTAAATAATTAGCATATCATTTTGACATTTAGTTTACGACTTGTAGGTTAGGTTTAATGTTTCAGTTTCACTAACAAAGACACGATCCTTCTATCAATACATCACATCAGCTGTCGGGGATAAAACTTCTATCCCATTAAAAATTTATAACTCATACACCTCTGTATTTATGCTTTCATTCATTTCGAGAAAATTTCGACAGCTTCTCTTCGCTGTTCTCCGAGTACACTGCAATAGAAAGGATAATAATTATTTCAATGCTAAATATCAACATTGAAATGACCATTCCTTCTATATTTGTATACGGAGAACCAGCAAAAAGGTGCCGACAAAACTAATCTCTAAACGAATGAAAGAAAAAATGCATGGGGTGTTTGCATTATAAATTCTTAACTTGTCCAGACCGGACAAATTTATCTGTTATAGTTCGATTAATTTTCTCGTCACATAAACTATATGACGGTTGTCAAAAAACAAATAATTAAACACTTAGTTTTGACAAATATCACGTAGTTTTATATCACGATGAAAACCATTTCATGTATAACTGATAGACGGGGTCTAAGACGCGTTATGTTTTTTGAATATGAGATCCTTGATGATAACATGTAAATTTCATGTTATCATCAAGTTTCATACACTTAGTATAAGATCTTCATATTATTTGGAGTTCAAAATTCAATTCTTATGTTTTCTAGAAATCTTCAGTGCAACTTATGGTATTAGTTTCAAGTTATTGATTTGGTTCCACATCAAGCTTTTTGTTTAGGATTTCTGATTTTAGGTTACAGTTTATGGTTTCATTTCCAAGATTTGATTTTTCTTCTATAAATTATCGTCAAGAATAAAATTAAATTTTTGTCTTTAATTCAAAATTCTACATGTACATCTAAATCTAATCCTTCGCTTTCTCCTCTACACCCTATCCCTTCATCCCCTTTCATTTCTCCGCCCCTCACCTCCTTTTCCAATCCTAACCTCCTTTCTCTCTCTAAAACCTTAATGCCATCAACAATCCTAACCACAACCGACCCTTTCTCCCTTTACTACTAATCGATAATCTCTCTCTATTTGGAATCAATTACATGACAAAAACATCAATGCCATAAAAGATTCTAACTATAATCACCCTTTTATCAAGAATTCTTACAAGAACATCAACCAAAACAATATTAACCAACAAACATCTATTAAAATTGGAAAAAAATAAAATTATAAAAAAATACCTTAAAGCTTAGAGGAGGAGGTGGCGAAAACTAATCTCGGAGGTGGAGGAGGGGGTGGTGACGGGGAGGAGGAGGGGGGAGGAGGGTCAGCTTGGAGGACGACATGGATGGAGGAGGAGGGTTGGCGACGAACTCGAGGAATGGTCAGCTTGGAGGTCGACAGGAGAGGAAAGAGGCGGTGACGATGACAGTGAGAAGGAGCGAGGATCGACAAGGAGGAGGGACGAGGCTATGGAAACGATGATGAGGGGAGGGAGGAGGCATCGGCGATGACGACGAGGTGGAAGAAGGAGGCGTCGGCGGTGAAATGAGGAGAAGGGAGAAGGGAATTTGGGGTTGGGTTTGAGATCATAAGAAATGATCTCAAACCTGAGGACCCCGACCCCTTTATTGGTTATTGAGTCTATTTCGTCGGCTATTAGCCGACAGAATAAGTCTATAAAAATAATAAGGCTTCGGACCTAAGTGACTTGTCTTAGTTAAGTTTGTTTCGTCGGAGATTACTTAACGGAATAAACCCCTCGATGAAATAAGTATGTTTTTCTTGTACTGACCGCATGCACATGAAGGGATGGACTTCTCAATCACATACGACACAAAGCTATAAATGAGTCAGGGGTTCGTCGGGTTGTTTCGTTCTATATCCGCTACTTCAAGTGCTGGACTGGCATCTGGATCATCTGAATGGGAGCAGGACTTTGCATCTGAGTCACCCGGCCGAATGCAGGACTGGATATCTGGGTCATTCAGCCTTACGAATCTTTACCAAGCCGAGCCGACTACCTCTCCTTGACCGAGGTCGGATTTAAACCCGCTAATACACGAATGTTGTACTGGGCATCAACCTTAGACCAAATCCGCTCATAGGCCCCTTTGGCCATGTCTCCATCGGCACTACGCATCACTGAAGTGTTGTGTGCCGAAGGTGAGACCGAAGGCCGTCTTCTCATCCAGCGGCGGATTCTAAACCAATTGTTAGGCGGGGCAAAAACTTAATACTATAACAGTAACAACACCATGAATAATGGTTTTTCTTTATTTTTCCCCAGAATATTCAAACCCATTTTCAAAAAAAAATTGGACCATGAATAGTCATTCATTTCAAGAAGATATTTCTTTTAATTTTCTTTTTTCATATGTGACTTCTTCATTTCGAAACAACAGAAGCAATTCTTGCTACATCATGAGCTATGCCCAATTGTTTCTTTACAAGATTATACAAAGAAATTTATTAATAGATTAAAACTTTCTGTACAAGCAGAAATTATACATATAATCAAAATAGATATTTTAAAGAAATTTTCTTTTAAAAGCTATAATCTAAATAACTTTGTGCAAATATATGAAAATATAAAATTTTATGAAAAAGAATACAACAAAAGTGGAATTGGCTAGGGCATTGATGCTTTTAACTTGCATTGAGAGAACCATTTGAAAAAAATTCAAAAATACTTGTAAATCGTTTGTATCAAATAAAATCTCAAATCATTTGTTGGTAATCGAAATAGATAATTTGGAGAAGTTTTAAATTTCAGTCTAGTACAATTTTTGTAAACCATGTGGCCTCCACCACACACATTTCTTCCTTTATAAGTTTCATTGTAATAAAATTTTTGCAATTAAATAAAACTCATTTCGACTTCGTCTTTATAATTATCACTAAATTTCGATAGTTTCATCCAATTCCTATTCATTACTCTCCGATTTCTTACATCAAGTATTAAATAATTAGCATATCATTTTGACATTTAGTTTACGACTTGTAGGTTAGGTTTAATGTTTCAGTTTCACTAACAAAGACACGATCCTTCTATTAATACATCATATCAGTTGTCGGGGGTAAAACTTCTATCCCATTAAGAATTTATAACTCATACATCTCTGCATTTATGCTTTCATTCATTTCGAGAAAATTTCGACAACGTCTATTCGCTGTTCTCCGAATACATATGATACAGTTTATTGTAAAAGTGCATAGCAAACATAAGTATTTTTTAATTTTGTGGGCCCAGCATTTTTATTTGAGAAATAAATAAAAATATTGAGAGATTCGAACTCTACCTATCACATCAACATTCCAGTCTTCTACCGGAAAAATCTAGCATGCAAAGGCTTGCATAACAAGACACTTGACTGCATTATGCAGTGTCAGGTAAGGCATACCAATTTACCTATCCTATTTCATACCCATATAGAATTGTCCACAATGCAATTGGGGCAAGTGCCTGTGCCCTCATCTAGTTATTACTTTTAATGATGAAAGAAGACGATGGAGGCATACCTGTTCGAGACATCTCGGTCTCGACAGGGTCTCAATGATTGCTGACGTTAGTCATCGGGGTGCTAAGTTATCATTAGTTGGCTGTAGGATCCCTAGGGTAGAAACCTAAAGCTGGTTGAAGTTGGTTGATTGCCGATGCCTTTGCTTCGCTTTGAATTCCGGTTTTTATAGTCTTCACAATTAGTTAGTTTACCGCCTCAAAACTCTAGATCTCCTCCGATCAGAATCGATTCTGATATTACTTAATATCCAAGCCACGCTAATATTTCTATACCAGCCTTAAACAATATTACACGTTTCCAGGCGGAACCTTATAAAGCCCATCACTCTAACATTCGGCCTTGACTCCATCGGCCGAATTGTTTTATGCGCAAACACCCTCTAACATAGACTCTCCATGGTCGAAAATCTGCCACCGTACACTTGAGGGTATAAGAAGGAATCTATAATCTTAATCCTAAGTACATTATAAATTTCAATCTTACATGGATTACATAATTTTAGTCACCATTCTACTCATAATATTACAGGTGACATTCAATCTCATAGTGAAAAACGTACTAAGCTTGAACCCAGGCGAACCGGAAACTGAGGAGCTACGCAAGTTATATCAAACTATTATGAAAGGAGCCACCGCCATGCCTCTCAACCTTCCCGGAACACCACTCAGGAATGCTTTGCAGGTAAATTTTTTTCCACTTTTATAAGTTTTTTTTTCAAGTAGGATTTTATGTTGATGTGGTCGCCTGTGATGCAAAGTGATGCAAGGGGCCTCACTTCCTTGGTTTTAAGTGGGCGGGGTGTTTTTGTTAGAATATAAAATTTATTCGCTCAACTTTATCATAACTCCGGAGTTTTGATACAGTGAAAGGATATTTCATATGGTATCAGAGGATCGAACCTTGCCGAATGCGTATTTGAAAACGGATTAATTAAAAAGAAAATACCGCTGCGCAAAACATCCAAGTTTAACCGCTGGGGCATGTCAGAATATATAATATATTCTCTCAACCCCTATCATAACTTGAGAGTTTTGGTACTGTGGTAGGGACATTTCATAGTTTTCAGTGTTCCTTTTGAATAATGATTAATCTTAACCAATTTGATTTTTCAGTCAAGGGCAACTATTCTAAAAGGGATTGAGAGATTGATGAAAGAGAGAATTCGAAAGATTGAGATTGGGATCGATGAAATCGGAGAAGCTGATCTTCTTGGGCAGGTTTTGAAACATTCAGACGTTACAGCTGAACAATTCGGTGACTTGTTATTAGGACTACTTTTTGGTGGCCATGACACATCTACAACAACTATGACACTGGCTATATATTTTCTTCATGATTGTCCCGAGGCCATAGATCAACTTCGGGTATGTCATGTTTAAAGATTCATTATTCAATAATTTTCATTAGATTCCTATTCTATATTTGATCACGATCAAATTTAGGAGGAACATCTACAAATAATAAAGATGAAGAGGCAAAGGGGAGAGCCCAAAGCACTAACTTGGGATGATTACAAGCAGATGAAGTTCACCCAATGCGTAAGCTAGCAATCTAGTTGACTTGTTTTTTCTTATTCTTGCATGGTATAGATATATATATACAAATATATTTCTTTTTGGTGAAGGTTGTAAGCGAGACTCTCCGTCTTGGAAACATAATTAGGTTTCTTCCTAGAAAGGCATCCACCTATGTACAATATAAAGGTATAGAACACCAATACAATTAGTCTCTCTCTCTCTCTCTCTTAATTATCATTCGAATATTTTTGTTTTACCTGGTTTTAGCTAAAATTTAACAAATTTTATCATAGGGTATGACATTCCGAAAGAATGGAGCGTCATTCTTGTGATCGCAGCCCCCCATCTCGATCCTTCGTTGTACAAAAACCCACAAAAATTCGATCCATGGAGATGGCAGGTACAAGTCTCTTAACTAGAAAACATCTTGTTTTCCGATGGACTGTCACGCGCACGAACACGGGGTACATTATCTGAAATAGGACTTGAGGATACAGATATGTATATGTACACAATATGTTCAGTGATGACAGGCTTCTTTCTAGAGGACTAAGAGCCAAGTCCTTCCCATTTAATTTTATGGATAGGAAACAAAACTGATCTTATGCTGAATAACTGCTTTCATCTACGAAATTTGAGGCATTATTCTCCACAAAGTCAAATGCAAATTTTTTGAAAGCAATCCTATAAATAACTAGTTGTACATCTTTAAGTCGAAACTAAAGCAATGTTTATATACTAGAGTAAATCATAATGAAAAGTAAGATAACAAACTTAAAAAATTTATGTCTAATTAACTGTCCTCACCAATTTAATGTCTGCCACCGGCGACACGGCTAAAATGTTTCCGGCACAGTATCGGAGGCGTGTATGTCCTCTGCCCGTGTCCGACATTGGTATGAAAACCGTATGCAGCTGTTGTCGTTACAGTGTTTTCCAATTCCAAAGTAATATATTCATTCTGGATGCTCCTCTCATTGAACCAGAACATCCAAAATATGTTGACGGTTGAGAAAAAATTTCTTATACTTTGATATTTTCCATTGATTCCCATGTATCTTGTGCAACAACATTTCCTTTACTCCTTTTAAATGCATGTGTATTGCAATTTTAACATGCAAAATCCGTAGTGATAGTGGGAGTTGAATATAGTCTAAGCTCTACCACTAAAAGATGTCAACGATAGATCTAAACTTTGAAGTTAAAGCAAAGATTGAGGAAAATTATGCATGTCCTAACATATTCACTCGCCTCTTCTTTTGCAGGATCCTTCAATAAGCACTGTAAGGATTGAGTCGTACATGCCATTTAGCCAAGGCATCCGAAATTGCGCGGGGTTAGAGCTAGCCAAAATGGAGATTTCTGTATTCATCCACCACCTCGTTGTCAATTTTGACTGGGAACCTGCAGAACCCGACCACCCTCTGGCCTACGCCTTCCCTGAGTTCCCTAAAGGCCTTCCCATCAAAGTCCGTAGGCTTTCTCTCGTTGAATAAAAAGCATCAGCCAAGATTTTCGATCAAGTCACTTGTTGTGAACTTGTTTATTTTATATATGCAATAAATTTGCTTCTTTCTGGACAGAAGTTTTCATCAGCTTTACGTTTTGGAATATAATATTTGATATGGTTACTTCTGTAACCGAGTTATCAGAAAAATTGATAAACCCAACAGATTGACCAAGTGTTAAGAACCAAGCAACCCAAAATCTTATGCTATTAGGTAGTGAAATAATAATGCATATCAAGACAATATAATATTTTAACACTCCCCCTCTAGGGCTTTTGAATTTCGGGCTAGCATAGACGGAACAAAGGCACTAGTACTAAGATGGCTTGCTCTTACGGACGAGAAAAACTGATGGGCACCCGTAGGGGCTAACAGTGTCCCTATGGTTGTAACCGTAGGAACAAGTTTACAGAAAAATTAATTTTTGTGGTTGTCCCTACGGTGCTGGCAGAGAAACCCTGCTGTGGGAACTGTATGGGCAATGTCTGGGTTTTTTCTTAAAAAGAAATAAAACAGAAAATCCATTATTTCTCTCTCTCCATCCCCATCGTCTCGTTCTCATCCACACCAAAAAACCCTAGCCCTTACCTCGTTCCTCTCTCTCTCTCTCTCTCTCTCTCAATCCACCACCACCATCATCCTCGAGCCCCCTCGCCGTCAATCTCCAGCTTCTACTATCCTCCAAGCGCGAAGAAAACCCTAATTCCTTTCGCGATCGCTCGTCGCTGCCTCCTCCTTGTCCAAGGCTCGCTCGTCTCTCGTCATCGCCGCCACTCACTTTCGCTCTCTTTTGAGAACAACAAACCCTAATTCCTCTTGCGATATATTTTTCCACGTATTTTAAAAATCATCTAATTTTTTGGTGTGGATTCTGTTAGAATTTGTTCTTCTGTTTTGATTTTTTAAGACCCATGAGAAAAAGATTGAATTTTTTGGCGGGAGCTTGGGACTTTTGGGGATCGAGAGATCATGGAGGGCGCTATTGGTAAATTGGGTTAGGGGGTTGTTTGGGGAGAAGACGACGCAGAGGGTTTTGGTGAATCTTTGGATTTTGAGAATTTTAGGGTTAGGGTTTGGGAATGGAGAGGGGTTGTAGGGTTTGAGGATGAGGAAATGGCGAAGGAGAGAAGAGGTTTGCATTTGGGCAGGATAGTGATTTAAGAGCATTAAAATCATCTAAAATTAAATAAAACTAAACCCGCAGTCGTAAACTATGTTACCAAATAACCCAAAACTATAATTTTCGGAAACCATAGTTCAAACATTGATTTTGCTTAATCGAAATCATGGCTTCCGTTGCCTCACTAGACCTGAGAAGGAAGATGCCCTTCTAATTAAACTAGCCTTATGGTTAAGTGTTTTGTTGTAGTTTAGTCTCTTGTGAGAGAGGGAAAATAAATAAGAAAGAGGATGAAATTAGTTTTATTGGATGTAGTCATTTTGTTAATTTGTTAATTTAGCAACTGCTCATGTAACAAAATCGTATCAGAAAATTTCTATTATCTTTGGATGTCTAATGAAATGGATTTTGTTGGAAAGTCTGCATTTTTGTTGGATTTATTTAAAAAAATATTAACGTTTTGCAAGTATTTAGTTAGAACGAAAAGCCCTCAAAAGATATCAACCATTGTAACAAGAATTGCCCTTATTTATTAGGGTTCTATGTTGTTTTCTCCTATATTCTATCTTGGAGAAGAATTGTACATCGCTTTCTGATCATAGCTATAGCCAAACATACGGCTAGGAATGTTAGCAGTGTCGGTAACGGATAGGATAAATTAATATACTTGTGTTTTTCCTAACAAATTAATATGCCTCAAAACTTCAAGTGATATGCCATAACTATGATGTTCCATGTTTATATGGTAATAATGGTTATTGATAACCCTATCTTTTCTCTTTGCTTCTCTAAAAGAATAGGAATATCGCCTCAATTGAGAATTTACATAATGACCAACGCCAAATAGGCCTGGCCATTTGGTAATGGTTGTTGAGTCATTTAACATCAAGTGATGTACCCTATTTTATGCATGCTAACTATACGAGTTGATTAAAACCAGAAATTAAAACCAAACCCAAAACCTAAATAAAAAATCTTAAACTTGATTAAGAAAACCCATAATTTTAAAAAACTTTACTCTAAACTAAAAACTTCAAAAGCCAATATAAAACTAATTCAAATTAAATCTTAAACTAAGTGTATGATACTCGATAATAATATTAAATTTTCATATTCTCATTGAAAATCGTATGTGAAATCAAAACCCGTCATAGTCCCCGTCTATTGGTTAATGTACGTTCGATATTCGCCGTGATATAAAACTACACGAAGATTGTTAAAAATCGAATGGTATCGTTCGGTGCTAACAACCGTCTGTAGTCTATATAATGAGAAGATTCAATCGTATGATAATCGAAAGATTTTTTTCCAGTGTGGTAAAGTTAGGAATGTATAAAGCAAACACCTACATTCACTTGTGTTTTCATTTGTTTCGAGTTATTTCATCGGTATCTTTCTGCTGGTTCTCCGCGTACAAAGCACCGTTAATATCATCATCATCTTTCTTAGAATTTTTAAAGCAAAAGCGAATGTGTATCTACTCTATAATTTTTAATGTGATAGAATCCTTACCACCGACAGTCATTACCATCGACATCCAATATAAAACCGTTAATATCATCATCTTTCGTGGAAGAAGAATCCAACTTCCAAGCTATGAGCATTCACTCTTGGTCCCTGATAATCTTCATAGTCGTCAAGAATGGGCCCGACCAATCTTCCTTCTTTCTGCAGTAAATCCTTTTCTTCCTCTTCATCCTCAAACCACTCTTGTTCTGCTTTAAAGAGAACATATTCGGGGCCCAATTTTATTGCTAAATACCTCTCTGCTTCTTTCCGAGATATTGTTGTCATCCTCGTTGTTACCTTCTTTCCCTTTCCGCGCTTTACTGATCCTTCCACAATTTCTTGTGACAGAACTTGGGTATTTTCAAATATAATTTTGTTAATCGATAATTTATTTTCTTCAACGAAAAACTTGTCCTTCCTATTCTCTTCTTTGTCAATAATCATGAATTGCATGCATATGTAATGATTACACTTCTATCTAGGGATGATGGCGACGTCCGGACCGGCGAGAGGCAGGGGCACTAAGGGCAGTGACAGAGGAGGCTCCAGAGGCAGGGCTAAAGCGATTCTCGTCCTCGATCCTCATAAGTTATACATGCAAACCCTATGAGTTGATTAAAACCCGAACTTAAAACCAAAACCAAACCCAAAACCTAAATCCAAGATCTTAAAATTGATTAGGAAAACCCTAAAGTTTAAAAAACTTTACTTTAAACTAAAAACTTCAAAACCTTGAAATTAAAAAGTAAACGTAAAACTAATTCAAATTAAATCCTAAACTAAGCGTATGATACATACTCGATGATAATATTCAATTTTCATACTCTCATCGATAATCATATGTGAAAATCAAAATGCGTCGTTGTTGGATTTGTATGCCCTCGAGGCCTTTATTGTATATGATACTAGGGATATGTATGTATATGACAATTTTACTCAATATGATAGTATGCTATTTGGTTTGTCTTTATCTTAACATGTATGTTTTACTAGTCATTACATTTCGTTATTATATATTGATAAATCTCATAGGATCTTTGCTTGACTATTAGTGTTATGATGCCGATCATACTTGTGGGGCTGGGTAGTCTATAAGCTGAAAGTATGTCTTTGCGCCTCTACTAGGTTTCTACAAGTATCAAGTATACAATTTTAAAAAACTAGAGATCTAAAGCATACTAAACAAGAATCGAACTAGAGAATTAGGGTTTAGTAGCAACCATACAAGTTCTAAACTAAGTGAAAAGGGTTTACAACCTTTGTAGACTAAATGCTTCACTTCTAAAGCTCCAAGTAATAGTTCCTAGAACTCTTCTTTAACTCTACTTGAAAAAAGGATCGAGCTTGCTTGAAGTCTTCGAAACCGAAGATTATCCAACTTGAAGTCTCTTTCACTTAAGCTCACTCTTCACTAATCAAGGTTTAGTGAAGCAAACAACCTAAACTAATGGGATAGATCAGTGTAGTTTGATGAAATAGGAATTTTGCTCACTTTGAAATATATTCTCTTTTCTTTTTCCAACTCAAGAAAAAAAACTAGAGAGGAAATTAAGGAAGAAGATGAACTTGGGTATGTGAGGATAAGGATAAGAGTGTGAACCATTTGCTAGAGATAAGGTTGGGATGAATAAATATCCTTAAGTAAAACAAAAAAGAAGAGATGAGTCATGACTTCTCAATACTTCTCCAAGCATTCAAAGCTATGACTCATTTCTACCCTTTTCTATTTTCCTTTAAAATAAATCATCCCAATAATCTTTAGCTCATGTGTGAGTCTCATACACCCATGTTCTATATATCATCAACCATGATACAATTTCCATTTTATATATAAATACACACACACACAATTATATATCAAGAGAAGAAAATGTAAAGTGAGCAATGATATTAGTTTATATATATATATATATATTAAATATATAAATATATATCAAATTATTAAATCAACACTTGATTCAATAATCCGGTTATATCATATATAACTGACTAATATCATATATCTATGTAAATCACATTATTAAATCAACACTTGATTTAATAAATCCGGTCATATCATATATAACCGACCAATATTCAATATTAGATATTAGATCAACACTTGATTCAATAATCCGGTCATATCATATATAACCGGCCAATATCAAATACATATACATAAATCAAATCATTGAATCAACACTTGATTCAATAATCCGGTTATATCACATATAACCTAACCGATATTAAATATCGCGATATTAGAATATGGTATCACATACTCGTATTTAATCAAGCTCCCACACATATCTCCATATGTGCCCTACTTCGTTTTGCTTGAGCTAGGAAATCTCTGTGTGGGACTCTAAAAACTCATCAATACGCCAGCAGTAGATAATGATCACATCAGATACCCACAAGCCATCAGCGGTACTAGCTGTACGTAACGGTTACCCAGGTATTGAGCGAATAGAAGATCAACAAGCAAACTTGTTCAAACTCCTGTAAAGCCTATAAGCAACACTTACCGTACAGTCTGGTCTCTTCGTCTGCTATGTCGCATATCGAGTCTGGGGGGTGGAATCGTCAGACCCCAGTAACTTGATAAATCATGCCGATGTGTTGACTACGAGAAATCACTGATAACACTTACCAGTAAATCTCATCAGTCCTGTCCAGGGACTTGCTGTTATAGCCAATCGAGCATAGCGCAACATCAACTCTCAATATCGAGAGAAACGAAACCCCTCCTATCGCTCATTGCCTTCATGTGACTCGGGACTGTACCTAAAATCCACCTGTTTGCACGATTCCTTTAAGCCGTGGTATGGGAGGAAATCAAAGCACAGTGGAAACCACACAAGACTCTATGACGATCTTGGGTCTACAGACTAACCTGTACAAGTGTCACCAGAGAACTGTTATCTGATGATATGTTTGGTACCATCTAGGAGTTCTCGGTGAGTCCTGTTCGGTGTACCCATTCTCTAATGAGCACCTGTGCACAATCTTTTATGTCAAACACCAATGGTTGTGGGATCAACCATCGCCCCATACAGGGTCAAGAAATGTACACATTAGTCTACTTTGGAATATCGATGCCTTGTCTCGATACTCTCTCGATTAGGAATTGTTAAAGGATGTGCTTGTGGACTACATAAGCCCCACTAGTATGATCTGCATCATAGTCCTAGTAGTCAAGCCAACATCCTAAAGGCTTTATCAACATGTATCGGAGAGACGGTATACTAATATAAGTGTACATGTTAAGATAAAGAGCAACCAGATAGCATACTATCATGTCGAGCAAGAAAGTCCACTATATATATGTCCAAGCATCCACTATATCATACAATAATGGTCTCTAGGGTATAGATATTCTTAACATAAGCACATCCTTAAGTGTCCATAGTCGTGGGAGTATCAAGATAGAGTATCGATATTCCAGAGTAGACTAGTGCATATATATCTTGACTCCGAAGGGGGGTGATGGTTGGCCCACAGCCATTGGTGTATGGCACCAAAGATAGTATATATGTGCTCATTAGATTATGAGTTACACTGGACGGACTCGTCGAGAACTTCTAGATGGTAATATACTTATCGTCAGGTAGCAGTTCTCATGTGATATAGGTATATGGTAGTCTTTAGACTTAACATCGTCATTTTTCTTGAGTGTGTTCCCATTGTACTTAGATTTCTACCCTACCACGGCTTTAATGAGTCGTGAAAACATGTTTTAGTTGGGTACAGTCCTGAAGCACTTGGGGGCAGTGAACGATAGAAGGGATTCGTCTCTCCCGATATAGGGAGTCGATGTTACGCTGTGTTCGATTGGTCATCACCATAAGACCTTGGCCATGAAAGATGAGATTTACTGATAGTGAGATCAGTAATTTCTCGAAATGGTTTTGAGCCACATTGACACGACTTATCAAGTTATTAAGGGTCTAAAATTTTCCACCCCTAGACCCGATATGCGATACTCTCAGACTAAGTGACCGGACTCTACGGAGATTGTCACTTTCAGGCTTAGTAGGGATATGAACGAGTTTTCTTGTCAACTTTCCTTTGGTTCAGTACCTGGATAGCCGTTATGTATAGCTAGTTCCGCTGGCGAGCTTATGGTTAAACCGACTATGAGTCTTTAGAGTCCCACATAGAGGGTTTCCCAGCTTAGGGGAAACGATGTAGTCTGCGTATTTAATACGTACGGAGGTTCGATTAAATACGTGTTTTTATACATGTACTTTTAATCGGACATTTTGCTAATACTAGCCGGTTTGAAAGATAGCCGTATTATCACATTTGGATAAAATGTGAGCTAGTAATATATATCTCTTTTGGTATCTTCCTTTTAGTATTTGAATTTTAACACGAATACGGTATTTATATGAATACGGGTATTTGTATCTTCATATAAATACGGGTATTTGTATTTTAATACAAATACATGTATTTATATTTTATACGAATATGAGTATATGTATTTTGATACAAATACGGATGTATATATTAGGATCATATACTTGTATTAGTGTATGTGTGTGTATATTTACATATATATACATATGTATGTATATGTTTACACTTGAGGCGGATCTCTTCTCTTCTCATCTCTTCTTGTTCTTATGAGAATAGTGTGGACTTGTGACTCACCATGGTGAGTCATAATTCTACTCATTCAAACATTAAAAGAAAAGAAGAGAAAGAAATTGAAGGGATAATGTTTAGTAGCCATGCTTGCTTCTTTTTCCTCCTTTCTTGAATTTTCCAAGTAGAGAAAAGAAAAAGAGATGGAGAGAAAATCAAGAGATCACCACTATTACATCCCTTGTGATCAATTCTTGTTCACAAGTTGCTTCACTAGTTTTTTTAGTGTGAAGCTAGAGCATTTGCTAGGGTTCCTTTAGGTCGATCATTTTCGACAAGGAAGACCGACTCCCTTGATTTTTCCCGGTGGACCTAGGATCTTAAGAAGTGGAAAAGAAGACGAAGGATACGACTACAACGGTAGCTAATGCTAACCGAGTAGAACCTTTTTCTTTGTTGCTAGTTTAGTGTTTGGAATTGATTCTAGGTCGTAGTAGTTTGTGCTCATGTTTAAAATTTTTGTTTTGCATTCTGCCTTGGCCGTAAGTTTGTGGCACGAGCACGAGCGTCTTTTTACATAGTATCAGAGCCATCCAAACACTTAAACTAGTAGTAGACAATATTTACATTTCGAATACATAATTTTCCGTATTTAGAAAACCTTGAATCCAAGTTTCTATCCATTTTTAAAAAGCAACTCAATTTTTTTAAAGTGTAAAAATGGACTTGTGTTGATATGTGTATGACACTGGATGAAGACGGGCCCCTGCAGATAATTTTTGGTCGCCCAAAAATTATTTGTAGGTTTGGTCGATGTGCTCCATTTGGTCTCGTCTTCATAGGGTGTCTTGGTTTCTTGGAATTGGAATTTTTGGTAGACTTCTTTTTTGCCTAGATTTCATTTAATGTTATCTTTGCATACGGACAACACGAAAAGTTTTAACTCAAAACTTTGCTTCATTGATTGTCTTTTGGTTTGTATATGTGTTTGTAAATATCGTCTAATTACTATAAGTTGATTAAACGGGGTTGCACATACTTACTTGTATTGTTGTGGTGTATATCTTGTGATGGTTTAGCCGAATAGTCATGATGGATAGTCCCTCATCGTGATTGGATGTATATTCGTTTATTCGGGACGAGCGGCCGGATTGTGGCCGTCGTTACCGCTTGATGTATATTGTTTTATTGGAATACGACCGGATTGAGGTCAATATTACCATTGTATGTTCTTTTATTCATGTACTAGGATAAATCCATGGAGAACTGCTCGAGCAGCAAGGTTCTAGAGTGTGTTAGGTGGTCGTATTATGATGATGAGTTCGAGCCGTCTCGCTCTAGAATCGGCGGGCTATTCTCCGCACTTATAGGGTTTTAGGATTGACCTATGGTGGAGTGCTCAAGTTGCCGGATTTCATAAAGTGCCAGGTGACCTACTCATGTCATTGAGGGTTGGTTGCCTCACTTTTAGAATTGACGGGTAGCTTGCCGGACTCGTAGGGGTCTTTGTTTTTGGTGATGTTCTAGCTATCCACATGACCGGAGAACGTTGATTTTCATTTGCGGCTCAAACGAAATACGGGGCTCCTAGTTTATCTGTTATTCCATATTGTTTATCGCATGCCTGTGATATTTATTACCTACATGTGATGATGATATATATAAATGCATTTATATGTTTTGCATCCACGCTAGTCCTATCCCCGCCCTGCCGTAAGTTAAGTAATCTTACGGTGAAGACCCGGGACCATGTGGCTTTTAGTGAGCCAAAGCCCTACTTTAATCATGAAAGTAGATCCTAACACCTCTACTAGGGTTTTAACAACATCAAATATGCAATTTTAAAATTCTAGAGGGCTAAGTCTACAAATGAGAATCGAACTAAAGATTTAGGATTTCATAAAAATCTAACTAGAGTTATAAACTAAGTGAAGAGAGACTACAACCTTTATAGTTTAGTCCTTCACTTTAAAAGCTCCGTGTAGTAGTCCCTTGAACTCCTTCTAGGGCTCCACTTGAAGAAAAGAACAAGTTTTCTCGAAGTCTCCTTTGTCGAAGATGATCCACCTTGAGACAACTCACACTCAAGCTCATACTTCACTAATCAAAGTATTAGTGAAGAGAACAACCTAAACTAGTTTGCTAGAATAGTCTAGGTTGATTAAAGTTGGGTTTTAGCTCACTAAAAATTCTTCCTTTTCTCTTTTCTCTTGAATGAATAATGTTTCAAGAGATGTAGTGAAGAAGATGAAGATGGTGATGAGAATGAACAAGTGTTAAGATAATCACAAAAGATAAACTTATATGAACTATATAGAAAAAGAAATAATAAGTCATGCCATCTCCAAGGTTCTTAAAGAAATGACTTATACTTCTTTTTCTAAATTCAAATAAGAATTTATTATCCTCTTATCCATAACCCAATGTGATTCTCATATACACAACTCTTGTGTATAAGCAACAATGTCACATATGAATATATATATTTATATCATATATATAAATATATAAAGAGAAGAAAATCTTAAGTGAACATAATATTAGTTAATATATATATATATATATATATATATATATCATATATATAAATATATATCAAATTATTAAATCAACACTTAATTTAATAATCCGGTTATATCAAATATAAGCCGGCTAATATCACATAACACAAGATTAGAATACGGTATCATATATCCGTATTTAATCAAGCTTCTGCACATAACTCCATACATGCCCTACTTCGTTTCGCTTGAGCTAGCAAACCTCTGTGTAAGACTCGTAAGACTCGCCAATATCCTGATAGTAGGTAATAATCACATCAAACACCTACAAGTCGTCAGCAGTACTAGCTGCATGTAACGGCTACCCAGGTATTGAACGAATAGAAATCAACAAGTAAACTTGTCCAAACTTTCGTAGAGCCTATAAGCAACACTTACAGTACAGTCCGGTCTCTTCATCTGATGTGTTGCATATCGAGTCTGGGGGTAGAATCGTCAGACCCCGATAACTCGATAAGTCATGCCGATGTGTGGCCTATAACGAATCGAGAAATTACTGATAACACTTATCAGTAAATCTCATCAGCCTTGGCCACGGACTTGCTGTTATAGCCAATCGTGGATAGCACAACATCAACTCCCAGTACCGGGAGGGACGAAACCTCTCCTATCGCTCATTGCCTCCATGGGACTCGGGACTATACCCAACTACCACCTGTTTGCACGACTCAGTAGAGCCGTGGTAGGGAGGTAATCAAAGCACAGTGGGAACCACAAAAGACACTATGACGATCTCGGGTTTATAGACTAACCTATACAAGTGTCACCATAGAACTGCTATCTGACGAAAGGTATGGTACCATATAGGAGTTCTCAGTAGGTCCATTCGGTTCACTCATTCTCCAATGAGCACCTGCGTACAATTTTTGGTGTCAAACAATGATGGTTGTGGGATCAACCATTGCACCCATACAGGGTCAAGAAACGTACATACTAGTCTATTCTGGAATATCGATGCCTTGTCTCAATACTCCCTCGACCAGAAACACTTTAAGGATGTGCTTGTAGACTACACAGGACTCACTATTATGATCTACATCATATTCCTGGTTGTCAAGCAAAACATCCTAAGGGCTTTATCAACTTGTATCCGTGAAATAGTAAACTAGAACAAATGTACATGTTAAGATAAAGAGTAACCAGATAGTATACTATCATATTGAGCAAGAAAGTCCTTTATATATATATATATATTTATATATGTCATAGCATCCACTATAATTTAAAATAATGGCCTCTAGGGTATCCATATCACTAACATTCTTCCACTTGCACTAAGGCCAGTTGCTGTAGTATCTCATACCCAACATCCCAAAAAATCTCTCAAACTGCGTCTGGGGAAGGGCCTTCATGAATGGATCCACTGTGTTTTCCTTCGTGTCAACTCTCCTGACCTCGATCTCGCGGTGATCAACTATCTCCCGGATTAGGTGATATCACTTCAGAATATGTCTGGATCGCTGATGGGACCGAGGTTCCTTGGCTAAAGCGACAACTCTATTGTTATCACAATATAAGGGTATTGGATCAACAATGGATGGAACCACACCAAGTTCAGTGATGAACATCTTCATCCAGAAAGCTTCTTTGGCAGCATTGTTAGCAGAGATGTATTCAACCTCCATCGTCAAGTCTGAAACGGTATCTTGCTTGGAACTCTTTCAACATACCGTCCCTCCATTAAGGGTGAAGACAAAACCCGAGATAGACCATCCTTATCACTCTGGAAGCTTGAATCGGTAAAGGAATCCAATTGGAGTTCTCTATTACCATACACCAAGAACATTTTTTTATTCATTTACAAGTACTTAAGAATGTTCTTCACAGCTATCTAGTGCTTCTCCCCTGGGTCTGATTGATACCTACTTACCATACTAAGTGCGTAAGCTATAGCCGGTCTGGTACATAATATCGCGTACATGATAGACCCGACTGCAGAAGCGTAGGATGTCATGTTCATGCGAGCCCTCTCCTCATCAGTCTTTGGAGACATCTTTTTGGAGAGGGTGATTCCTAAGCAAGTTGGTAAGTTACCACGCTTGGAATCTTCTATACTAAAGCTCTTTAGTATGGTATCTATATATCTGGATTGGGACAATACCAACATCCTTTTAGATTTATCCCTATAAATCTTTATCCCCAGGATGTAGGAGGCATCATCCAGATCTTTCATGGAGAACTATGATAGGAAGAGTTTGACCGAGTGCAGCATAGGAACGTCATTTCCTATCAAGAGTTTATCATCCACATACAATACGAGGAAAACGACCTTACTTTCTACTACCTTTTTATATATACATGGTTCATCTATGTTTTAGATGAAGTCAAACTCTTTGACTGCTACATCAAAATAGATATTCCAGCTCCGTGATGCCTGCTTTAATCAGTAGATTGATTTAAGCAGCTTGCACACCTTTCCGTTGCTCCCACTGTCTACGAAACCTTCTGGCTGTGTCATATACACCCTTTTTTTCAAAATCACCATTTAGAAAAGCGGTCTTGACATCCATCTATCAGATTTCATAGTCATGGTAGACAGCAATAGCAAGTAAGATCCGAATGGATTTAAGCATAGCCACTGTAAAAAAGGTCTCGTCATAGTCAACTCCTGGTCGTTGACGAAAACCTTTTGCGACAAGTCTAGTTTTGAAGGTCTCAACCTTTCCATCTACACCGATTTTCTTCTTGAAGATCCATTTGCTTCCAATGGGTTTTACCCTTTCAGGAGCAACCTCCAAAGTCCACCTTTTGTTGGTGTATATGGATTCCATCTCAGATCGCATAGCATCTAACCATTTCACAGAGTCCCTACTTGTGATGGCATACTCGAAACTAGTAGGGTCGTCATCTTTCATGATGCAATCCTCGCTCGCACCGTCTATGAGAAAACCGTAGTATCTCTCAGGTGGATAAGAAACCCTACTAGATTTGCGGAGTGGCTGAGGTTCGTCGGGGGTTATTGAATTTTCAGGTTCTACTAAATCCTCAGCTGCAGTCTGTACTACTGGAACTTCTTCTAGCTCTACCGTGCTCCTACTAATTTCTTTTGCAAGAAATTCCTTTTCCAAAAAAATAGCATGTCGAGCAAGAAACACATTCCGTTCCTCGGTGTGGTAGAAGATATGCCCTCACGAATGCTTAGGATATCCAACAAACTTGCATAAAACCGACCTTGCTTCGAGTTTGTCCGGATTTTACTTTTAATATAAGCCGGACAACCCCATATCTTAATGAAATTAAGACATGGTCTCTTCCCCTCCCATTTATCATATAGAGTGGTAGGCGCAGACTTGGTAGGGACCCTATTCAATATATAAGCAGCTGTTTCAAGCGCAAATCCTCAGAATGAAAGAGGTAGCTCAGCACTACTCATAAAGCGCACTATATCTAATAGGGTGCAATTTCTCCACTCCGATACACCGTTGTGCTATGGTGTATACGGAGGAGTAAGATGAGAGAGAATCCCATTATCTTTTAGATAATCTCAGAATTCCATGCTCAAGTATTCCCCTCCTCGATCTGATCGAAGGATTTTGATACTTTTACCCGTTTGGTTCTCTACTTCGCTCTTATATTCTTTGAATTTCTCAAAAGTTTCAGATTTATATTTCAACAGGAACACATGTCCGAATTTAGGAAGATCATCCATGAATGTAATGAAGTAGGAATAAACACTCCTAGTATGTGTAGACATAGGACCGCATATATCACTATGTATCAGTCCCAAGAGTTCAATAGCTCTTGCTCCGTGTCCTGTAAATGGAGTTCTGGTCATCTTTCCTTTGAGACAAGACTGACAAGTTTCATAATATATAAATTCAAACGGACTCAAATATCTATCCTTATGCAACTTAGCTACTCTGGTCGCATTGATCTACACTACTATAATATGGGGTTGCCCCTACGGATGCAGATTTTTCTTGCCCCTACGGACTAAGCCGTAGGGCCAAATGGTTGTCCCTACGGTGCCCGACATTTTAATTTAAAAATATTAAATCGTAATTTGTTGTTTGGCCCTACGGAGCCGCAAACCAATAACCTACGGTTATGTTCGTAGGGGCATCTAAATGGGAATTTAATAAAAAAAGGCACAGAAATGCCCTACGCCTCGATCTCTTTCCCTCTCGTTCCCAAAATTTTCTCTCGTTCCCGCGTCTCCAATTTTCTCTTCGTCGCCACCGCGCACCCTCCGTTCTCAGCCCGCCACCGCCCTCCGTTCTCGGCCCGCCACCGCCCTCGTTCTTCCTCGTCGCCGATTGCGTGCGTCGTCGACCGCCAAGCGTCTCCGTCGTCTCCTCCATCATCTATAGGTAAGTAAATCTCCAATTAAACATAATTGTGATGATGTTAGGGCTAGGGTTCAGGGTTCGGGTAGGGATGAGGGTTAAGGTTAGGCATCGGGTTCAGTTTATGTTAGGGTTAGGGTTAGGGTTAGGGTTGGGGCTCGGATGGGGCTGGGGCTGGGGTTTAGCTGGGGCTGGGGCTGGGGTTGCGGTTTAGCTGGGGCTGGGGCTGGGGCTGGGGCTGGGGTTAAGGTTAGGTTGGGGTTAGGGTGGGGCTGGGCTGGGCTGGGGCTGGGGTTAGGATTAGGTTGGGGTTGGGGTTTGCTGAATTTGGCAAATCTGAGAGGAATTTCCAGCAATTTCAGCCTAGTTTGATTACTAAAATTATTGTTGATCGAGAAAATCTTGGGTCCTTCTAATCAAACATTGTTTGTTACTGTATGTCAACGAGTACTGATAAAAGAAAAAACCGATTTCAAGTGGAAATTAGGTATGTACAATGTTCTAATATAAAAATTAAGAAATCCCTTTTATTTAAATATAAAGCATATGTTTCATGTTAACAATAGGAGTTTGGCAAATCAAGCATGGTCAATTATATACGGATCTATGTTTATAATTATGAAAAAGAGTATCAACTTAGAACTATCATACTATCATGTTGATCTGCATGGTGATCTGATGAATGTGTCTAAATTTTATGTCATCTCCTAGAAATACCTTGATGCCTTGTATCGATAAATTTCAGGTTAATTAGTTAATTATGCATATGGATTGTTATATTATAGGTGAGCCGAATATCAAGAAATTGTAGGATTATTGGATTTATGAGTTTTGATAAACATTGATTTGATAAAAAATGGTAATTTGTAATATCTTAGTTTTTCCCAAGTTAGGGTTTCTATTTAATTAATGATGGGTGCATTATTTAGGACATTCATTTACTATCTAAAATATTAGTTTACTTAAAGACATACTCATGGGTGAGGTATATATTTAGTTACATGCGGAACATTTCTATATTATTGTATTTTTCTCTAATATGAATTGTGCATGTCTATTGATCTAAAGAGTACTGATTTATATTTGTCATAACAAGAACATTGACATTACTTGTTAAAATTCTTCCATATCTACGAGCCAAGTTGATAATTCTCTTAATTAACTTCATGTGCATGTTTCAATGACGAAGCTAGGATTTGGGGTCAGGTGAGGCTAGAATCTAAATCATTGGAAACTAATTTTGCATGTGTTTCGCACGTTTGCATATATAGTTTCTGTTTTATGTGTATATGTACGTATATGAGCGAGTTGGCTGTGTTGGGGTTGGATTTTTTTCTGTTGTAGGGTGGGGGGTGGTTAGGTTGTGAGAGAGAGAGAGAGAGAGAGAGAGAGAGAGAGAGAGATTACTTATAGCGGGTTTATGTTTCTCAAGTTCTCGATCTTTTTTTGCGGTATCTTATGGATGATCACAAGTTGATCTACACATCTTACATAAGATATGTATAGAAAAACACGTTGTTTGAAAGTACTTTACATGTTCAAAACGGTCTTTTAATTCTATAAATATTACACTTCTGAAATTAATCCACGTATTTATGTATATATTAGAGAATTAATAATACATAACCTGTGAATTCTTATTTCAAGACTATTTGTTTATCATGAACCTAATAAACTGCCTAATTAGTATGGTTCTATTATTAATTTGTAGGATCGCTATATCTGTGCAATTATGAACACATTTTCAGATGTGCCGCCAGGGTTCCGCTTCTACCCTACCGGAGAAGAACTCGTTGGTTACTACTTAAGAAAGAAAGTAGCTTCCAAAAGAATTGACCTAAATGTCATAAGAGATGTAGATTCGTACAAGATTGAGCCATAGGATCTTTAAGGTGACGTATATGATTGATTTCCTATTATTTCTTGTCCCATTACATGGGTTACTCATTGACTAGTTTACTCAAGCAGAATATTGTAGGATAGCGGCAGAAGAACAAAGTGAATGGCACTTTTTTAGCCATAAAGATAAGAAATATCCAACGGGAACTCGCTCGAATAGAGCAACAAAAACTGGTTTTTGGAAAGCAACAGGAAGGGATAAACCAATATACTCGAAACACAATTTGATTGGAATGAGGAAGACCTTGGTCTATTATATCGGTAGAGCACCAAATAGGCAAAAGACGGATTGGATTATGCATGAGTATCGACTTGAATCAAATGAAAATGGTGCCCCTCAGGCAAGCATTAACTTTTATTTTGTTGATTTTTCTATCTTATATATTGATCATACCAATTATCTTTCTTGTTAATTTACACAAATAAAATGGAATAGAAAAGTAATTCAAAGTCAACATTTTGTGTTGTCTTGGGGTATCTCCTATATTGAAGAATGATGATTCATGGTGAATTTGGTTTGTCCTATCGCCTTTAATTAATCTTAGAAAATCAGTACAATCTCTCTCGGGCCAAAAGGTTGCCCCTATGGTCCTTATATATTAATTTAAAAAATATTAAATCGTAAATTGTTGTTTACCCCTACGGAGTCGCAAACCAAGAACCTACGGACTTATCCGTAGGGGCATCTAAATAGAGATTTAATTAAAAAGGCACGGATCGATCCCTACGCTCATTACCTAAAAATTATTTTCCCATCGCGCGGGGGGTTGCGGTTGGTGTTGGGGTTAGGGTTGGGGTTAGGCTGGGGTTTGGGCTGGGGCTGTGGTTAGGGTTAGGGTTAGAATTGGGGTTGGGGTTAGGGGAGAAGTGAGAATTGTTTTAATGACGCAAGTTTAACAGAATAGAACGAAAGAAACAGAGTCATATAAACGGCTCTAAAAATTTGGAATAAAACGAGGAAATGGTCATGTGATATGTATGCATGTGTTTATGTGATATGTGCGTATGTATGCATTTAAGTAAAACCAACCCTACACTTAAGCGAAATCATAAATTGAAACACACATATATAGAATACAACTCATACATGGGTATCCTCAAATCTAACTTTGATTATCAATAATTTATTCTTTTCAACGACAAACACACACACAAAGCATATACACGGATTTTCTCCTTTGTCAGTAACCATCTCATTTTTAGATTTCTCAATATAGTCATCATAACCTACAATTTATATGATACAGTCTAACATGGCCCATGAGTACGTCAGGGTTAAGGACCGGATGTATGTGAATTGGCAACAACGTATGCAACCTAAGTTTGTCACTGGAGTTTCTGCTTTCATTGAATTTGCACGCGCACATAATAAGAAGGAGAAGACAGTAATGTGGCAGAAGAAGAAGGAGAAGACAGTAATGTGGCAGAAGAAGAAGAAAATGAGATTCCTTATTCTCTGTTTCAGTATCAATTTTTTGATATGAACTAATGATGGCTTTCACATTGGCTTTTCCTTTTAGAGACTTCTTAGTTTCCAATGGAAAGTTTACATCAGATTTGTGCAGGTCAGGTTCTTCTATGACTTTTAAGAGTTTCAACTGATTCTGTAAATTACACCCTTGTTGGGTGATACTTTTACCACTTCTCACTGCAGGTGCGCTCTCTAATATCCATTTTGAATGTAATATTATAGATATTCATGCCCGTTTATGTCAAAATTACTTATATTGTCAATGTTTGATTGTCTAGTTGTTGGTGATGCGTCCATATCAGGGATAGAGGCCACTCCCGCTCCTCCAGGTATGTTTATATATTATATAGTGCATGTGTATTGATTTAGAATGCTATATCATAAATATACACACATTCCTTTTGCTCTTACTTAAATAGTAATTTTTATTATTGTCTAGCTGTAGGTGGTGACAGTAGTTGACAATAAAATTTGTCATCCTAGAAACTATGATTTTTATATGTGCTCGCATGCGGGAATGATTGTAAGTCGTGGACCTGTATAATAAATTCTTATTTGGTATTTGTTTGAAATCAAATTGAATACTATATAATTGATAAGTTTGTTATATTTGTATTTAGTTTAGAATTAACACAATATTTATTCACGCAGCATGCGCTTATGAGAAATAGGGCACCACGCGTCCAACTCATTATCATGTGCTGCTTGATGAGATTAGATTTGCGCCTGATGATCTACAAGAGCTTGTTCACTCCCTGTTTTATGTGTAAGCAGCGCTATATGCGAGTTTATCTTGTTAATATGTATCTACTGAAATTAATTAATATTATTCAAATTTTGATACATGCAGATACCAGAGGAGCACATCTGCTATCTCTGTAGGTAAGGCTTTGAATTTGTTGATTTTGGTATTTCTTGTCAATTTTATAGACCGGTATGTACTAAATATAATGTTCTGACAGTTGATAGGGGGAAGGCAGCATTCCCCTTCTTTTTTACCCTTGATTATCGCTATACCGGTCCTCATGCCGAGAGGTTCGGCCGGTATATGGGGGATGAGATCTGGCTCGTGAAGAACTATCCACTTCACGTTGAGTGGGGAGAGTAGCACCGACGCTCATTCGTCCTCTTCTTTGATCAGGCTCGGGTATTAATATATATTTTCATTTGTGATATAATACAATATTAAGAGTTATTTTCTAATATACCTTATATTAAGAGTTATTTTCTAATATTGCAGACAGCTCAGACCCTGGCGCAAGGTGGTACACCGAGCGTGCTGTCCGCATATCTTGCCGTCCACGGCACCTCGACAGATCCCGCCACGGGCAAGTTTCGATATCCCGACGTCGCTACCCAGGAGTATTGCGTAAGTGTTAATATTTTTTCTACCCAAATTCGAAATTTTAGTTTTGGAAGGTTCAAGTTTCAATTTTATACTTATACTTTACTGCTTGAGCAGGCCGAGGCCTCGGGGATCGATTTTACCGGACAGAGCGATCCGAGGCTGCTGACCCCAGTTCTGGACGTCGCACACGGAGGGCACCACAGACTCCCGCTCGCGCTGAATTGCAGATTTTATTGACCGAGGAGCAGGCGCGCGTTATTCTATCGTTATACAGAGGTGGAGCTGGACCGAGCTAGGGTAGCTTTTTGGTTCTTATTTTTTGAAACATGTATTTATTTATATCATACACATTGTACTACATTTTGAAACGATATTGATATTGGTTTATATTTATATCATATTCAGTTTTTGGGTTTCTTTTGTATATTATATATATGCGTGAGATGTGATTATGAATACTGCGAATATATGTTGTGTGATGATTAATTTTATATTTGATTGATGTATATATTATTGTGCACAGGGCGGGAAAAAATCAAGCAGCCCATTTTTTAAAAAAAAATACAGATAATATATACCTACGGATTAATCCGTAGGTACACATGTTGCCCCTACGGCTATATCCGTAGGGGCACAATATCAGCAGTAACTGATATTTCCCCCATGATTTCAGTACCAGGGGGTTGGGAGTGCCCCTACGGACATATCCGTAGGGGCCACTGTTTCGCCCCTACGGCGTTATCCGTAGGGGCAAAATATCAGGATTTCTGATATTTTGCCCCTACGGATAGGTACCTACATAGATATCCATAGGGGGTAGTACGTGGCCCTACGGTTATGTCCGTAGGTACATTTAATATATTAAAAAAAACCGTAAATAATATAACTTTTTTTACCCTACGGCCTACTCCGTAGGTGCAACAGGACCTACACAGAAATCCGTAGGGGCAAGATTTTGCCCGTAGGGGCAAGTTCAGGGCTTCAACTTGCACCTGCGGCCTTTGCACCTACGGGGTATTTTTTTCGCCCCTACGCATATATCCGTAGGGGCAGTAGATTGCCCCTACGGATAAATCCGTAGGGGCAACCCTTATTTGTAGTAGTGCTAATCAAGTCTACAATGCTATAAGAAGGCATCGTTTATTTCTGAACTTTTCCTTTTGTGTGTGTTATGTATATTTAGAACTGTATTTTGATTTAGAACATATAAACCATTACATAATGTACCAAACCCAATCAACACTTGATTTAGAAAGATGTTCATAATATTTTTCTCTAATGCAAAGTTATATCTATCTTTATCTAATAAAGAAACGGATATTATATTGCACATCTTAGACGGTACGAAATGATAGTCATTCAAAATCAATGTGTTACCAGTTAGTAATACAAGGTGATATTCGCTAACAGCTTCGACAATAACAATTGCTCCGTTCCCTACTCTAAGAGACATATCACCTTTTCCTAATGCTACTTCTCTTTAACCCTTATAACATATTACAAATGCGGGATTCTGATCTGGTATCTAATACCCAGGACATAGGGCAGACTGAGAAACAGTTCTTAATAACTAACAAATCCAAAGAAGATGCATCAGAATGCTCCTTCTTCATTAGGGTTGCGTGGAATTCTTGTATTCCTCTATCTTTTGCCTTGACTCATGACAATTGTCATAAATTAGAGCAGAACCAACGTTCCCCAGCCCAGTATAATAAAGGGGTTCAGTCAATAAATTCATGTTATTATCTTGATTAAGGTGTGACATGGTTGCTACCTGGAGAGAGAGAAGAAACACTTTAGCATGCGCTTTTGCAAGATTAGAATGATTATTATCTTATCTAATCAGGATGGCTCCCATTGTTTTTATCAAATTTTTCTTCAAATCTTAAAAGGAAAAATTAGATAGGATTAATTACACCCTACAAGTTCGCCAATCGGTCAGCTAGGCTGGTGTTGGTATTTCGAGGGAGTCTTCCCGTGCTTTCGCACGGAACTAATTAAATAACCTAGTTTCCGCAGAGGCATAACCCCATTAACACCTTTCTAGATACCTACTGGATTAGCTAATTGTAAAGTGGAAAACTCTTCCGGAACTAACACTTACTCGCAGTGGGTATCGGGATCCAATTATCACATAAAAGGTATGCAATCTCATTGCAAATTTCAACACTTGAAATTCCTGATAATGGTTTTTACCCCTAATAACCTATGACCATGACGGAGGTCAATAAACCATAGGCCGCCAGTCAAGTTCTACCCATCATTTCTTGATTGATTCGAATCCACCCGCACATACTCTTGACGGAGGTCAACAAGGCTGTGTGACTATCCCTACCGATCATATTTATATGCTACATATAAGTATTACCCAGCTACCGTACTCTGTGCCTTGATGGAGGTCAACAAATACAACACGAATACTAAACACTATTATCTGAAATGATAGAGGGCTACGGCTGCTTTTAACGAAAACCTTTAACGTAATGAACTTGATATCATTGTAGAACCTAGTGATTTGAAAGGGGTGGTTTAAGCTCAGCTTTAAAATCGATTAGTTTTCAAAACAAACCGAGTAGGTTGTAGCATATGCTAGTTTTTGTTAAAGAGATCATTCTCGGTGAAGGGATCTAGGCTCTTTCCTCATCGAATGAGGTGCTGGATGTTCATAATGGAATACCACTATGCAAAGCAAAAAGTAGAGCTACCTTTTTGAGAAATATGGTTCTACAACATATTTTAGGTTTGTTTTCTTTTTATTTATCTTATCAATGAATTCCCATCATTTAAGCTTCTTAAACATCACAAAAGAAACGAAAATAAAACACACATATATGCCATCTGCATTCGCCACAGAGACCCAGGTCTTCCTCGTAAGGTTACTTAACTTACAGCGGGACGGGGTTAGGACTAGTACGGATGCAAACCATATATAGTGTCTACTAATATATCTTATATATAAGTAGCATTCATCTTACGCATTTATATGATCACATCACAGCACAGCAGAAGCAGATATATGAAATATGGGATATACTAGGAGTTCTGTGTTTTAAATTAAGCTATTAACGAAAAACACGGATTCCACGGTTGTGATGAATAGCCAAGCCCACACCCCTATACCCCTACGAGAGCGGCAAGCAACCCTGCCAATTCTAGAGTTAGGCGACCGGTCTTGACTCCTCGAGATGGCCTCCAACTGGACTCTAGAACCCGGTTACTTATGCCCTCCGACTTGGTCTATCCTAATGAGGAAAAGTAAATAATATATATCAAGATGACTATATCCACACTTCTGGATGTGCCCGAATAAAAGAATATTATATACAAGAATTTACATGAATGAAAATGAAAAAACTCTCATCTCACATAAACCCCCCGTCTGTTCAATCATGATGATCCAATATATCATATCGATACAGTAACACAATAGCATCACATGTCATCAACGTAAGTAAATATGTGCATTCCAAATGTCATTGCGTATAGGAACGAGATTGGGGATACCTTCACATATTACACTTACGGCCGCAGAAAAGAAATGAAAAATACAACAATTAGAATCCACAGCTGCATACATCATAAACCCGGATTATCACATAGTCTGAATTTCATGCCTAACCATATAAAACCTTACATTTAAGCCTCGAATTGAAAACCATTTTCAATGATAAAGTCGGGGAATTCAACAAGATTTCTGGTGAATGATTCGAAGGCTCGCCGGGAATGTTAGGGGATGGACGCATCCCCCGAAACTGTCAACGAAGTAGCCTTCGGCAGGACACCATGGCCGTGAGCACCCAAGTGGATGTACTTGGCCATGGGGTTCTCCTATGGTCACTTTGTCAGGGCAATGGGGTGAAGCTCTCCTCTAGTATCTCATGGAGATTTTTCGCGTACGATATAAAATTACGACGGAGTTTCGATCCAAATCTAAACTCCGTGGTAATCTATCAAGTGAGGGTAAAACGTGAGATTTATATATCGATAACTAGTTTTTGCAAAAATAATTAATGCGGATTCTAAAAATTGTATTAACCAAGTATAACATTTAAACGATGTTAACAATTCGATTGATATTCTAATCAATAACAATTAGTAGAGACCTCAATCACTTGAGCCTTAACTAAACTACTGAGAAAATCCAATTTCTCAAAATGAAACACCAGAATAAAACCGGAGTTCTAAAGCTCTAAGTAGACAATGGATCCGCGGCAAAGGCATGGCCTAGGTGGCGGATCCGCGACCACTTTGGCGCTTTAGGGGCTCCGTTTTCTTGTGGCACCATAGAAAAGCCTGCATGATTTTTTGAGAATTTTTAATTTGAAAAATATCCAGGTGTGAAAAACTGGACAGAAACTAGAAAAAGTCGGATATAAAACGTCGATCGAACACTTTAATTTCATCTAAATATCACCTAAGCCTTTAGTTTGGCTCTGATATCCTGAAAGTAGATCCTAGCACCTCTATAAGGGTTTTAACAATATCAAGTATGCAATTTTAAAATTCTAGAGGGCTAAGTCTATAAACGAGGATTGAACTAAATGTTTAGGGTTTCATAGAAAGCTAACTAGAGTTATAAACTGAGTGAAGAGAGGCTATAACCTTTGTAGTCTAGTCCTTCACTTCAAAAGCTCCTTGTAGTAGTCTCTGTTGGATATAGTGCCCTCAGAGTCAATTATTGGATCGCAGGCACGTGATTGCAATGATTGAGGGAGGACCTATACAGGTAGGACAATCTTACTCGAGATGATTGTATACTATCTGGTTTGTCTTTATCATCGTGTACATATTTTAGGTGACATTGTGGTTCACTATTACACGTTCATGGAGAATAGTATGCTACCATGGTTTGTTTTTATTATCGTGTACTGCTTTAGGTGACCTTACAGATCGGTATTGCACGCTGATAGAGCCCTTAGGATTCTTGCTTGACGACCAGCAGTATGATGGCGATCATATACGTGGGATCTGAGGTCTATAAACACAACCTTAAAAGGTCCCTAGTCGTGGGAGTTTCGAGACTGGGTATCGATACTCCATTAGTAGACTAGTGTATACAGTCGAGACCCCGACAAGGGGCGGTGGCCGGTCTCACAAGCCATTGGTGTCAGTTGGTTCACCTAAGATGTATACAGGTGCTCATTGGGTTATGAGTACACCGGACAGGACTCGCCAGGAACATGCTAGTTGGTATTATACCTAGTGTCAGATAGCAGTTCCCTGGTGACATGTGTACAGGTTAGTTCATCGACCTGAGATCCTCATTCGTCTCGTGTGAGTTCCCACTGTACTTTGATTACTACCCTACCACGGCTCAAAGGAGTCGTGCAAACAGGTTTTAGTTGGGTATAGTCCCGAGCCACATGGAGACAGTGAGCGGATCGGCAGGGGTTCGTCTCTCCTGGTATTGGGGGTGAGGTCACGCTGTGTGTAGGAGAGCCATTACATAAAGCCCTCAGCCGAGGCAGGAGATTTACTGGTAGGTATTCCAGTAGTATCTCAGGGTGTTCTGGGCTACACTCCGACATGACTTGTACCGCTTTTAGGGGTCTGACTTTTACCAACCCCTAGGCTCGACATGCGATGCTCATAGACGAATGGACCGGACTGTACGGATATTGTCACTGACAGACTCAGTAAGGTGTCAGGATCAGTTCGCTCATCGACCTCCCTTTTGGTCAATACCTGGTAGCCCGTTACGTACGGCTAATACCTCTGACGTTCTAGTGGTTAAATCCACAGCCAAGGTATTAACGAGTCTTTAGAGTCCCCCACAGATAGTTCTTAAGTTTCGGGCGAAACGTTGTAGAGGCCGTATGATATATGGCAGGGTTCGATCTTATACGTGCAGTATTGCACGGATCATACTAGTGGGCTTTGGTTTAAGCCGGATCCTAGTATTAGATTTGTTGGATTACTTTAGTCTCATCGCATTCGCATTCATTTGGAATGCGGATGCAGGTATGTATATACAGGTGAGGGGTATCCTTGTGATCCGTCACGAGTTTACTTTAGATATTGCTGTATCTTTTTGTTGTGGCAAACATTTGGATTAATGTTTGCTTATGGAAAAAATGAGCTAGAATTCATCATGGAATGCATTAAATGTGACATAGACATATATCATGACTCATGGTTTCTTTTTTAGAAAAAATATCACATTAGTGGATTGATTTGAGTCTTGAAATGAGGAGGAGAGAGAGAGGGGCTGCTTAAGATGAGCTTGGTCTTGTATTATTCTACACACTCTCTCACTCTCATTTTTATCATAGCAAAAGAAAAGAAAAGCTTTCTTCTTCTTCTTCTTCCTCTAGCTCATAGCTTCCATTAATGGCAACACCTTCAACCTCCATCGAAGCAATGGATGCAAGAGACAAAGTGATCACAAACATTCTCTACAACACCTTGGACACGTCGGCTAGCACACTTCGTGCCCGAGTTGCTTCGGATGAAGCGGGAGCCCGTAAAAAGACTCGTAGATGTGGTGCCCTTTCCGACGAGGAGATCAAGACCGAAGTTGCCGTGGGGAGCTTGGGATGGTGGTCAAAGACCGAAGGACACGGATCGATCGGTATAGCATTCTATCCCTTCTCTAGATAGCTGGTTGTAGGTTAATGGTTCGATCCGGATTTTAAGCATACGATAGCACCGGTTTTCAAGTTAAGAAAAATTTTTGTTTCCGCATTTTGGCCTCGGAAAGACGGCCGGGACGCTACCGTAGTCTTACATGGTATCAGAGACACGCCATTAACCTTTACTAGCTTGCTCTAACGTGTTTAGAACTTCGATCGGACGAAATTTTCAAAAACCGCGTTTCCAAGTCATTAGTTTCTGTCAAAATTTTTCTGTTGACAAAAAATTATTTGGTGTATTGCAGAAAATCAGGTAGGGTTTTTTAAGAAAACTGAGAAAATTTGGTGGGCTGATTGCACTGTAGCACAGCGGATCCGCGGCCGTACTGTAGCCACAGTGCACCAAATTTCTTCAGTAGGTCTCTGACTTGGAAAAAGGGTTTCTGGTAATTTTATTTTGGGCCCAGATTTATTTGAATACTGGGTATTGTGCTTGGGGCCCACTTCGGGAAATTTTGTCGATCGAAAATTTTAAACATGTTAGTTCACAGTATTTACATTATATCTGCGACCGTGAATGTCATTTGATCGGTAAATCCTGTCCAATTGCTATAGTTCTTTTAGACGGATTTGCGAACGTGACATTCACGTTGATATTCTGTGTTGTGCTGTGATGTTGCGGATTTGTCGTGGTGGATAGCCTGGATGCAATAGTAGTACAGTTTAGTTGTATTTGTACATTTGATATTGCGGGGCGAGCGTCCGACATGTGGACTGCCGTCACTGTCTGTTTGTATATTATTCTTTTAGGGCATGACCGGGCTGAGGTCGATGTACCCGCTGTATATATATTTTACTTTCTGTACCAGGATTACCCCAAGGTGGGGTGCACGGATAGCCGGGTTCTAGAGGGCAATGGGCACGCATCTCATGTCTTGAGACAGAGGGGGCTTTACTCTAGAATTGGCGGGCTATTCGCCGCACTCGTAGGGGGTACAGGTTGACCCAAGGAGGGGTGCTCAAGTTACCGGATTCCGTGAAGTGCTGGGTAGTCCATTCACGTTGTTGAAGGGGGCTGCCTCGCTTCAGGTTTTGGCGGGTAACTTTCCGCCGCCGTAGGGGTCTAGGATTTCATTACACAGGCTATCCACACGATCAGGGGAACGTCGGGTTTTAGTAGCGGCTCTGTGAAATCCGGGGATCCCAGATTATCTGTATTGTTCTGTGATGCTTATTACATTTCTGTGATGTTCCATTTTATCACACCTTGAGTGATTATTATATATTGATATATATACTAGTAGATGTTGTATATGTTTTACACCCGCGCTAGTCCAGTCCCCGCTCTGTCGTTAGTTAAGTAACCTAACGGGTGATGACAGGACCCAGTGGCGAATGCGGATGGCATATACGTACATCGTATTTTCGTTCTTTTGTGGTGTGATTAATTGATGGGACTGCATTGATTCGGATCAATGCAAGCTAAACAAACCTATTCTTATATTGTTGGAACATTTTTCAAAAAAGCTGTTATTGCAAGGACGTTCTCTTTTGTTTTGCACAGCGGTATTCGGTTATGAATATCTAGCACCTCAGTCGACGAGGCAAGGGCCGAGATCCCTTCACCGGGAGTGACCCCTTGGACAGAAGTTTGTGTCAGGGTAATAACTTCACTATAGTCGATTACTTTTTTGCTTTGCATCGTGGTATTCAGTTGGAATATCCTGCACCTCATTATATGGGGAAAGAGCCGAGATCCCTTCCCCGGGAGTGACCACTTTAGCAAAGGTTTTCGCCACTATATTTTTATAAAAAGTTATCCGGTTCCTTCAACGATATCAAGTTCATTACGTTAAAGGTTTTTCGCCAAAAACCAGCCGTAGCCCTCCGTCATTTCAGATTAGTATTGCTTAGTATTCGTGCTACGTATGTCGTGCATTGCCGAGGCATAGTGTTCGGTAGCTCTATAATGCTTTTCTGTCGCATGGATATGTGGATTGGTTAGGACAGTCGTACGGTTATGTTGGCATTGTCAAGGACTCGTACGGGTGGGTTTAACGCAATCAAGATAATGACGGGTTGAACTTGACTAGGACTCTTTGATATGTTGGCATTGTCAAGTTCACTGGGGTCCTAGGGGTAAAAAAAATCACATCGGGAGTTTTTAAAGAAACTGAAACTTGCCAGGCATGTGCATACCTTCTGGAGTGTGATAACGTGAGTGGATTCCATCACGTTATCATGCGATGATAGTTGGATCCCAATTCCCACTGATGAGTTGGTTTACTCCTCGGATGATCCCGACTAATTCTTCTTTCAGGTTTGGAGGAGAATTTGAGGTTACAGTAGGAGGTTTCCTGATTAGATAAATTGATAACCATTCTGATCTAGGTTAGAGTGCACGCAGAGTGTTTCTTTTCTCTCTCTCTTTGGCAGCGACCATGACCCGACCCTTGACTATAACTCAGTGACCAAGTTAACCGAACCTTCTTAACACTGGCTTTTGGATTGTCAGAGTTGCATACTTCATTGCCACTCCTACTTTTACCCTTTTCTCCAGGACACCCCGTATTACTACGAACATCCACTTCCATTGGATAAAACCATCGTATGGTTATATACGAACTCGAAGGAACTTGTTCTAGATTCGAGGATGGTTTCCGGTTCTGGAGAAAATGAATAGGACTATTCAGTTGTCTTTTCCTTTTACCTTCTCTCAGGTTGCGAGTGCTCCTTGGATTAGGACAGTACACCTATTACGCTTATTGGATAGTCTTCTTCCAAACCATAGGCAGCTGCCGAACGGTAGGGAATGAAGAAAACCAATTAGCCTAACGATGGTGTACAGAAGGTAATAAGTTAAGACAAATAAAGGGATTAGTAAGAGGGCAAAGTAAATTGCGACCGCTATTCACGACCAAACCAAGTATTTCTTCGCCAATCCTACATCACCTTTGTATTTCTCCAGAATATTCCGTATCACTACGAAGATCCACAGTTTATTGGAAACTCCATCATATGGTTATATATGAACTCGAAAGGACTTGTTCCAGTTCGGGGATGGATTCTGGTTCAGGAGAAATAGGAATAAGGTTTATTCAGTTGTCTTTTGTCTTCACCTTCTCTCAGGTTACGAGTACTCCTAGGACTAGGAGAGTACACCCATTATGCTTATTGGATAGTCTTCTTCCAAACCATAGGCTGGTGTCGAACGGTAGGGAAGGAAGAAAACCATTTAGCCTAAGAGGGCGTACAGAAGGTAATGACTAAAGACATATAAAGGGATTTGGAGAGATGGCAAAGAAATATACGGTTATAGTCATGAATCTGGATAATGAAAGAGGCATTACTAGGAATACCAGGATACCCTTTCGAAACATTTACATGTTACAGTTTCACTGTGTATTGTTAATAGAAAACTGATTTCCCAATTAGTACTTACTCCAGGGTATGTATTTACCAGGTTTGATTTTCACATCTGTATGGTTTTACAGATGATGAGTGGGAGTAAGTTATTAGGAATTGGGTGATCATCCTCATTATATCGGGATTCGTTGTAATTGGTGATATTTGAGGAAATCGCCTGGGTTATTTGCCGGACGGCAAATATTTGGTTTTGAATATCCGTTGTTATGCACCAATTTCAAATTGATATATCTGTACGTTTATTTTCATAAAGTGAGATATAACCTTTTGAAATCATGTCTATGACATTTACCTATATCAGTGGATGGTTAGGTAAGGAGCATTAAACAGCGGTGTAATTCTTCTTAACCATAAGTACAGTTTTCAACCTACGATACACAGAGATTGAGTTATTAGACTCAGGGGATTTATACAGAGTATTGTATGTTTTCCAGTGTCCATTAGGATAGAGGGGTTGGTACTCGTACTATATTCTGTTTACTTGTGACTTCTCTAGTTCTTAGACATGTGTTTCGTAGAAATGCAAGGTCTAAGTTTTGAGAAGTTATAGGTATATGAATAAAGTAGAGAACCAGGTGTTGCAAGTATCGGGATTCTTCAAGGTGATCGAAAATGTAGATACTTGTGTATGGTATTCAGTTGATAGCAATGGTTTTGAGAACTTGCTTCTCTTTCAGGTTACTCATATCTGGATGTATTCCTAAGTTGAGTAATGATGATCGGCCTCTCTCCATTTAGTTGGCATGCACTGAAGACAGATGCATGATTTGAATCTGGTTCCAATTAAATCAGTGCCTCTGTTTCTATATTGGATATAGAATAGTTCATATCTTAACATTGTTAAGGTATGGGGAGTTGTCCGGCTTATGCTTAAAACCAGATTCTGGATAACTCAAGGCACGTTTCTGTAATGGCTGTTTGTGGGTTGACCCGGGCTATGACGAGGGTTGGCTTTCTACCATCTGGAAGATCAATGGTGATATTGTTCTTGACTCGCCACCGTTTTAATAAAAATGGATTTTTTCAGAAAACAGTAGTGGGAGTATGGTAGAACTGGAAGTGATTCCAGAACCACAAACGATTACTGAAAATTTGATGAGAACCTAAAGATTCAATCTGGATTGACATTCCATTGGCGACTCCGCAGATATGGTGGGTAACCTCAGGTACTCGAGAGGTACTTCGGTATGCTCAAAGATGGTGACAGGGAGGTTCTTGTTTACCCAGACTTGCCATTGCTGTTGTTCCAGACTGTGAGACCCGGAAGGAGGATGAGTATAGCGTCATTCTAGACTAGCTTTAGAAGTGTACGTGTATATGACTCTGCCAGAGGGTTGTCATAGTCAGTGGGAGCAGCGGAAGCATAGTGGACAAGTAGCTTATGTCTATTTATGGACTAAAGCAGATGTAGCGGAGATAGATAATCTATTTCTGATGTGACAGTCATAGGTTTGACTTCATCAGAATAGGGGATGGATCTGTTAAGAAGGTAGTAGGGTGTGATGTCCTGGGATTTGGATGACATACACAGAGTAGGAAATAAAATTCTTACACTACGATCGGTTATACTTTGGTTGTCACACAGTGGTTTCTCTACAAAGGAAATGGATATTATATCAGATATTCTGGTTACTAGATCTATGGTTTTAGATATAGATTTGGGTAGTTTCCCAATCTAGGTACTTAGACAGCATTCTAAAGGTGTTTTAGAATGGACGACTCCTGGCACGGTAGTGTACCTGCAGGTGATGGAGTCACCTTCTCTAAAGGTGACTTACAGACTAAAGGGGAGAGGGATGTGCATGATTGGAAGATCGCTTGCTTAGGCAATTGAGTCAATATGAGATGTCAAGTACCACACCAGATGTTTTTGAACTAGATGCAGTAAATTGATATTAATCCTATCCTGGAAAGACATTCGGAAGCAGTTTTAGAACATAAGTGGATGTTCTAGAGATATGATAACGACAGCCTCTTTCAGGGGACGGTTATCATTCCAGGCTTCCAAGGTGACCTGGATGACAGAGTGGCTGTCAGAGTTATAGTTTTCCCTCTGACGAGGGGCAGTATTTTGGACAGGTAGTCCAAGCGGATACTAAGGAAGGCATGGCGCAGGATACCGATTGGTTTCAGTTGACGATAGAGTCTAAGAAGTTTGGATTTGAAGTTCATTTATGAACTAGGTCCCATCAGATATCCAGACATATTCTAAGACAGGTATTGCTCATTTCGGGAGATGGCTTTCTCCGCGAACTTGAGATAAAGAGAGACATAGAAAGAAACATCAGAGCGGATGCACTAGCTGAGGCTATTCTTCGAACGCAAGAGTTTCACAAATGGGCTTTGTGAGACTGATCAGTAGAGGAGTTGGGTGTTCGGTATCACACGGGCTGTGAGTATGCGACATCGCAATAATTAGCCTTGAGTGCAAGTGGGAGATTGTTGGATATAGTGCCCTCAGAGTCAATTATTGGATCGCAGGCACGTGATTGCAATGATTGAGGGAGGACCAATACAGGTAGGACAGTCTTACTCGAGATGATTGTATACTATCTGGTTTGTCTTTATCATCGTGTACATATTTTAGGTGACATTGTGGTTCACTATTACATGTTGATGGAGAATAGTATGCTATCATGGTTTGTCTTTATCATCGTGTACTGCTTTAGGTGACCTTACAGATTGCTATTGCACGCTGATAGAGCCCTTAGGATTCTTGCTTGACGACCAGCAGTAAGATGGCGATCATATACGTGGGAGCTGAGGACTATAAGCACATCCTTTAAAGGTCCCTAGTCGTGGGAGTTTCGAGACCGGGCATCGATACTCCATTAGTAGACTAGTGTATACAGTCGAGACCCCGACGAGGGGCGGTGGCCGGTCTCACAAGCCATTGGTGTCAGTTGGTTCACCTAAGATGTATACATGTGCTCATTGGGTTATGAGTACACCGGACAGGACTCCCCGGGAACATGCTAGTTGGTATTATACCTAGCGTCAGATAGCAGTTCCCTGGTGACATGTGTACATGTTAGTTCATCGACCCGAGATCGTCATTCGTCTCGTGTGAGTTCCCACTGTACTTTGATTACTACCCTACCACGGCTCAAAGGAGTCGTGCAAACAGGTTTTAGTTGGGTACAGTCCTGAGCCACATGGAGACAGTGAGCGGATCGGCAGGCGTTCGTCTCTCCCGGTATTGGGAGTGAGGTCGCGCTGTGTGTAGGAGAGCCATTACACAAAGCCCTCGGCCGAGGCAGGAGATTTACTGGTAGGTATTCCAGTAGTATCTCAGGGTGTTCTGGGCTACACTCCGACATGACTTGTACCGCTTTTGGGGGTCTGACTTTTACCAACCCTAGGCCCGACATGCGATGCTCATAGAAAAATGGACCAGACTGTACAGATATTGTCACTGACAGGCTCAGTAGGGTGTCAGGATGAGTTCGCTCATCGACCTCCCTTTTGGTCAATACCTGGTAGCCCGTTACGTACGGCTAATACCTCTGACGTTCTAGTGGTTAAATCCACAGCCAAGGTATTAACGAGTCTTTAGACTCCCCCACAGATAGTTTCTCAAGTTTGGGGCGAAACGTTGTAGAGGCCGTATGATATATGGCAGGGTTCGATCTTATACGTGCGGTATTGCACGGATCATGATCGGACTGATCATACTAGTGGGCTTTGGTTTTGTAAGTCGATGTGCAACACCTCACGAGTTGCGAGGAGGCGGAAATATGAAAAACGATCTTGTTCTTGAAGCATACATCGACTAACCGAAGATCTTTGCTAAACGATAATTAACAACTACCATAGAAGTTCTAAACTACTATGTGAAGAGATTATACCTAGTGATACGTGTCCTTCGTCTTTACGATCTCTACGTCCTTCTCGGCCTCCTCCAAGTGATAGATGATCCACCCGAGAACCCTAATCCAAGCTTCACCTCAAAACTTAAGGTAACTAAGTTTCTCTAGTTGCTAATCAAAGGAACTTAGGTCATATAGAGTTAGGTTATGGGATGTTTAGTCTTTTCTAATCCTTGTTCTCAACTCATGAGTGGTAGGATTAGAGCTTGAAGAAAGAGTGAGATTGAGGAGAGAGAAGGTGAACTAGCATAATGAAATGAAATTGCTTCTCACTTAATATATCAAGCATAATGAATAAATCAATAAAATGAATAATAAGAGATTATTCATCATGCTTCATAAATGTATATGAGTGATTCACTATGTGAGTCATTAAGCATTTAATAATGCATTAACGATATAGTGAATCACACATAATAAGTCACAATAACATTAATGACAATGCCACCTTAACCCCTCAAGTCACCATGCTTCTAGAAGCTTCCCGGAAATTACGAGAACGCCCCTCCCATCCGTGAAAACACGGAAAAACTTTAGACTGTATAAATCCAATAACCTGATACTAGAATCTGGCTTAAACCAAAGCCGTCTAGAAAAAACTGTCCGAATGTCATACGTGCGTTTAAACACGTATTCGTCCGAACCCTTGTCGTAAAATCGTACGACCTCTATATGGTTTCGCCTGGAGTTGGGAAAAGTCTGTGTGGGACTCTAAAGACTCGACTACTACGCTGGCAGTGGGTTTAACCACAGACCGTAAGCGGCACTAGCTATACGTAACAGTCCTCAGGTAGATGTCGATAAGAAGGTCGATGAGGATACCCATCCGAGCTCCTACTGAGCCTGTCCGTGACAATATCCGTGCAGTCCGGTCTGTTCGTCTAAGAGTATTGCATGTATGGTTTAGGGAGGTGGTAAACGTCAGACCCCTAATAACCGTACAAGTCGTGTCGGTATGGCTCAATTACCATCCGAGAATCTACTAATCAGTCTATCAGTAATTCTCAATCAGCCCTGGTCAGGGACTTATGGTATTGACCAACCGATCACCGTGCGATATCAACTCCCTATACCGGGAGAGACGAATCCCTAACAGTCACTCACTGCCTCCATGTGGCTCGGGACTGTGCCCAACTAAAACCTATTTGCACGACTCTTTTGAACCGTGGTAGGGTAGTAATCAAAGCACAGTGGGAACTCACACGAGATGAATGAAGACTTTAAGTCAACAGACTATCTGCCCACATGTCACCTGAGAACTGCTATCTGACGTTAGGTATAAATACCATCCAGTCAGTTCTCGGCGAGTCCTGTCCGGTGTACTCACACCCAGTGAGCATCTGTATACAATCTTAGGTGCATTCCATCAATGGCTGCGGGACCAATCCATCGCCCCTCCTCAGGGTCTAGATATGCATACACCAGTCTACTCCGGAGTATAGATGCCCAGTATCGATACTCCTGCGACCAGGGACATCTAAGGATGTGCCAATTGACTATCCAGCTCCTACTAATATGAATGCCATCACAACGCCGGTAGTCAGGCAAACACCCTATAGGCTTTATCAACATGTTTATAAATATAAAGTAAAATATATCACACGTTAAGATAAAGTCAAACCAAATAGCGTACTATCATATTAAGCAAGATTGTCATGTACATACATATCCCTAGCATCCTATATAATGAAGGCCTCTAGGGCATATATATCCAACAATCTCCCACTTCACTAAGGCCTATAATTGGTGCAATGAGTACCCACTGTCTGTACTAGATCCAGTTGTTGGCGTACCGCATGCCCAACATCTCAATCAGCCTCTCGAACTGGACTTGAGGGATGGCCTTGGTGAATGGATCTGCCGTGTTGTCTTTTGTATCCACTCTCCGTACCTCGATTTGTCGACGATCAACGATCTCCCTGATCAGGTGAAACCTCCTTAAGATATGCCTGGATTTCTGATGGGACCTTGGTTCCTTCGCTAATGCTACAGCCCCATTGTTATCACAATACAAAGGTATTGGTTTGGCAATGGACGGAACCACTTGAAGTTCAGAGATGAACTTCCTCATCCAGACAGCCTCTTTTGCGGCTTCACTAGCAGCTATATACTCAGCCTCCATAGTTGAGTCTGCGACGGTATCCTGTTTGGAGCTCTTCCAACATACCGCCCCTCCATTGAGGGTAAACACAAAACCCGAAATGGATTTAGAATCATCTTTGTCACTTTGGAAGCCGGAGTCGGTAAAAGCCTCTACCCGGAGGTCCCCATTACCGTAAATCAAGAACATCTCCTTAGTCCTTCTCAGGTACTTGAGAATGTTCTTTACCGCTATCTAATGCTTCTCACCTGGGTCAGACTGATACCTGCTTACCACACAAAGTGCGTAAGCTACATCCGGTCTTGTACATAACATCGCATACATTATAGATCCTACTGCCGAAGCGTAGGGTATAATGCCCATGCGATCCCTCTCTTCATCAGTCTTTGGAGGCATCTCTTGAGAGGGTGATCCTGTGACAAGCGGGCATATTACCGCGCTTGGAATCTTCCATACTAAATCTCTTTAGTATAGTGTCAATATACCTGGACTGTGGAATTCCCAACATTCTATTAAATGTATCACGATAGATCTTAATGCCCAAAATGTAGGTTGCATCACCCAAGTCTTTCATGGTGAATTTCTGTGATAAGAAGAGCTTTACTGATTGTAGCATAGGGACATCATTTCCTATTAGTAGTATGTCGTCGACGTACAAAACGAGAAAGACTACTGCTCCTTCTACAATCTTCCTATAAATACATGGTTCATCTACATTTTTGATAAAGTCAAATTCCTTGACTGTCTCATTAAAGCAGATGTTCCAACTCCGCGATGCTTGCTTTAATCCATAGATGGATTTAAGCAACCTGCACACTCTTCCGCTGCTCCCACTGTCTAAGAAACCTTCTGGTTGATCCATATAAACACTCTCTTCTAAATGTCCATTTAGAAAAGCTGTTTTTACATCCATTTGCCAGATTTCATAGTCATGGAAGGCAGCAATGGCAAGCAGGATCCGAATGGATTTAAGCATAGCTACAGGTGAAAAGGTTTCATCATAGTTTAGTCCTGGTCTTTGACGAAAACCTTTTGCAACGAGTTTAGCTTTGTAGGTTTCCACTTGTCCAAGTGCACTAATCTTCTTTTTGAAGATCCATTTGCATCCAACCGGTTTCACCCCAGGAGGAGCAACTTCTAAAGTCCATACTTTATTGGTGTACATGGATTCCATTTCGGATCTCATAGCATCTAGCCACTTCACCGAGTCAATACTCGTGATAGCCTGTTGAAAACTAGTAGGCTCATCATCATCGATGATGCAATCCTCTCGATCCCTATCTAGAAGAAAACCATAGTATCTTTCAGGAGGATGAGAAAGCCTACTAGATCTGCGGAGTGGCGTTGGTTCATCATGTTCTATTAAAATATGAGGTTCTTCTAAGTCCTCGGTAGCAGTTTGAGGTTCAGGAATTTCTTCCAGCTCTACCGCGCTCCTACTAATTTCTTTTGCAAGAAATTCGCTCTCTAAGAAGACAATGTGGCGAGCGAAAAACACCTTTTGTTCTTTAGTGTGGTAGACCATGTACCCCCTTGAATGTTTGGGGTATCCTACAAACTTGCACAAAACCGATCGTGCCTCGAGCTTGTCCGGACTATGCTTTTTAACATATGCCGGATGATCAGTCTAAAATAATGTATTTTTAACACGGCAATTTCCCTATCCTTTGCACTCATCTAGAAGTGTTCGGCATTCATATAGCACATATTAGCAAATCGGTCGTTAAATATCAGATTGCATGTGTTAGACTCTAAAACCGGCACTATAAAGGGAATTGACTGCATTTCATGGCATCGCATCATCCCTATATTGTGCAACACTTGTTTCGAGATCTGTGCAGAAAAATCCAGAAGAAAGGCCAAAATTTACATTGTGCTGAAAATACGCCAACTCAAAGACCAGAGATCTAGCAGTGATCATGGACTCATCTGGAAAATCAACATATCAAAAAAGCCCTCAAATATCAGCCCAAGTCCACAGTCAAAACCCCAAAGCCCAACGCTTCCAAAACGCCGCGGTTCCGCGGCGGGAGCTGGCTTAAGCCGTGGAACCGCGGTGGCTTGATGGCTTCAATGCTTCAGATTTCTTCCACGTGGCTCCTCTAACTGCTTCCAGAAGACTCCCAATTCTCCACGTGGCATATCTAGAAGGCTCGGCTTAACAAACTTCATCTAGAAGCTTCTCATCAACAAACTTTTGGAGGGAAATTCAAATCTTGCTAACAAACTTTTAGAGGGAAATTCAAAATTCAAATCCTAGATCTAGGGTTTTGAGGTATATAAAAGAGAGCCTAGATCTAAGGGTTGGGGGGGTGTTGATTAGTTCATCAATTCTTCATCCATCTCTTAATCTTCCATCCACAAGTTGAGTGACACGACTTGTGCGAAACCCTAACCCTAATTCCAATCCAAATTCAAGATCCCGAGTACCAAATCAAGCAAGAAGCTTTCAACCTTTTAGGAGCAGAGCCGATCTTCAATCGGGCAAGTGATCCAAGCCGATCCGCGACTCAAGGAGACGAGCGAAGCCAAATCGACGATCGAGTTCTTCCTCTTGTAGTTCTTGAGCGATTGTAACGAAATTGTTGATATAAATAAAAGGTGAAATTCTTTAATCTTGCTTTCTTTAAATTCTTGCATCATGATTCGATCTCAATTTATGATTGTGATTCTTGTTGTGATGTTTGAGTAAAACTCCGCTCGTAAAGGAGTCGAGACGATCAATAGAGTGATGATGATTTAGATCTTTTTACAATTCTTAAATCCTATAACGATTGTAAATTCTTGTGAATCAAATGATCGATGACTTAGTTTCGGGATGATCCTTTCTTGATTGTGTTCACTCAAAACTAGGGAACAATGATTGATCATTTGATTAACCAGAAGCTAGAATTTGAATGAGATTCATCGAAAGGATAAAGGATAAGACGAGGAAACCCTAGCTTCTTCGCAAGATCCTTAACCTCGACGAATAATTATCGATCTAGTATCAATTCGTTAATGGATAAGAACATGAAATCTTTAGATCTCATCACATCTATAGATCCGATCGATTCCTACGAGCCTCATTTCGATTCTTGATATTTGGTTTGGAAAATCATCAAATTCTCAATTCTTGATTTTATCATTTCTTGTTATTAGATCTAGATTTTCTAATTCTTGAACTTCAATTACAAATCATGAATTGTTTTCTTTTCTTTTCCCTAAAGTTTCGACTCATCTAATTCGAAACACGAACGATTACACTTTCCCTGTGGATGATCCGCACTTACTAACGCGCTACATTCGACACCGTTATTGATTGCGGTCAAAATATTTTTGGTTGTGATTTCTATATATAATTTTCCAACATACAGAATCGGAAATCGTATTCAATCACCGGACACCCCATATCTTGATATACTTGAGATATGGTCTCTTCCCGCTCCACATTTCATATGGAGTGGTAGGCACAGACTTAGTTGGAACTCTATTCAATAAGTATGCTGCTGATTCTAGAGCAAATCCCTAGAAGGAAAGTGGTAACTCAGCACTACTCATCATTGAACGCACCATATCTAATAGCGTGCGATTCCTCCTTTCTGATACACCATTATGCTGAGGTGTATAAGGTGGAGTAAGCTGAGTGAGAATTCCATTCTCTTTTAAGCATTCAAGAAAACTGGTACTTAAGTATTCTCCACCTCGATCAGATCGAAGTGTCTTGATGCTTTTACCAGTTTGTTTCTCTACTTCATTTTTATACTCCTTAAACTTCTCAAAGGACTCGGATTTATGTTTCATTAAGAACACATGTCCATACCTATAGAAGTCATCAGTAAAGTGATGAAGTAGGAGTGACCGCTTCTCGTATGCGTAGACATTGGACCACATAAATCACTGTGTACAAGTCCTAAGAGTTCTGTGGCTCTTGCTCCGTGTCCGGTGAACGGAGATTTGGTCATTTTTCCTTTGATACATGATTGACAAGTTGCATATGATGAATATTCAAACGGATCTAGATATCCATCTTTATGTAACTTAGTCAACCTTGTTTCGTTTATATGAACAAGTCTACAATGCCATAGGAAGGCTTGATTTGAATCTGGAGCCTTTCTTTTAAGTGTGTTTTGAATATTGAAAATTTGAGGTTGATTAAGTATGTATATGCCGTTTTCCAGTGTGCCATACCCAATCAGTTCTTGATTTAGGAGAATGTTCATGACATTTCTTTCAAGCGCAAAATTATATCCTTTATTAGATAACAAAGATACTGATATAATATTACACAACATACTGGGAATACAAAAACAGCTGTACAATACCAAAATGTGCCCACTAGTCAACTCTAGGTGATATTCCCCTATTGCAATAGCATCTACATGCATTCCATTGCCCATCCGGAGAGTCATATCACCTGTCCCCAGTACTCTACTATTTCTTAGATCTTGCAATGAATTACAGATGTGAGAACCAGAACCGGTATCAAGTACCCATGATGTAGAGTTTACTGAAAGACAATTTTCGATTACGAACACACCTGAAGCAGAAGCAACAGCTTGCTTCGTGTCCTTTGCCTTGAAGTCCATACAGTCCTTCTTCTAGTGCCCTTGCTTGTGACAATAAAAGCATTCGTTTATGTCCGCTTTTACCCTTCCTGCCTTGTTCTTTCCCTGCACCTTCTTGACCCCACCCTTCGGTTTGGTGGCTTTCATATTCTTCTTCCCTTTAGCTTTCGCTTTAGATTTAGAAGAGGATGATTGGCCAACATACAGAACAGGGGTCTTCTCCTTTTTCAAAGAGGTCTCTGCTACCCTCAACATATTGAGGAGCTTTGGAAGATCAGCTTCCATTTCGTGCATGTTGAAGCTTAGCACGAACTGAGAGAAGGTGTGGGGAAGGGACTGCAAAATCAAGTCGATATACAAATCATTCTCTAGCACGCATCTCAGGTTTGCGAGTTCCTCAATGAGGCTGATCATTTTGAGGACATGCTCTCCTACAGGTGATCCTGGAGCTAACCTCATCTGGAAGAGTTTTCTTGAGGTCTCGTACCTCGTGATACGGGAGTGCTCCCCATACAAATCCTTGCAATGGAGAAAGATGGATATAACATCTATACTCTCGTGCTGTTTATGGTATTCATTGTTCATGGACGCCAGCACGATACACTTAGCTCGCTCATAATCTAGATCCCAGGTTTTGCGAACTTCCTTGTCCACAACTGAGGAGTCTGGTCCAAGGATAAGGGGAGGAACAACGGTGGTAACATATGCTACTTTGTCATAAGTCAGTGCAATGTTGACGTTCCTTAGCCAATCTTTATAGTTCTGCCCGGTCAGTATATTTTTTTCAAGTAATAGTTTTAGTCCTGTCATGGTAGCTGCTAGAGAGAGAGAAAAGAAAACACTCAGCATATGCTTCTTGCAAGTTTAGATTGGTTATTAGTTTATCTAAACAGGATGGCTCCCACTGTTCCCTCAAATCCTTCTTCAAAACCTAAAAGAATAACTAGTCAGGATTTAATCACACGTCACAATACTTGCTTAACCTTTTAGCCAGGCCGGTGTTGGTACTTCGAGGGAGGTTTTCTAACGCTTTCTTGAAGTTCCTTAATTAAATAACCTCTTTTCCCTGGAGGCGTAGCCCCTCTAACACCTTTCTGGACACCTACTTGGTTTATAACATTGATTGTTAAGTGAGAATGTTTCCCGAGAGTAATCCTACTCATCAGTGGGATCGGGATCCAACTATCATTGCATGATGTACTAGATGGAAGCCACTCTAGTCACCACACTCCAGAAGGTATGCTAAATCTGCAAGTTTCCTTTATGTTTGAAACCCCCGATGTGATTTTTACCCCAAGTTCTTATTGACCTTGACGTAGGCCAATAAGTCATAAGACGCAAGTCAAGTTCTACCCATCGCTGTCCTGATTAATTTAGGTACATCGTACATGCCCTTGACGTAGGCCAACAAGGCTGTACGTCTGTCCTATACTAATGCATCTATCTATGCAACAAATAAGCAAACCACACTGCTACTATCCACTATGCCTTGACGTAGGCCAACAAGCATAGCATGAATACGATGTGCTGTCTATTTGAAACGACGGAGGGTTACAGCTGGTTTTTGGAAAAAAACCGTTAACATAGTGAACTTGATTTGATCGAAGGAACCAAGATAGCCTTTATTAAAAGGAGTGGTTTAAGCTCCGCATTTAAAATTTGCTTTTTGAAGAAAACCGAGTGGTTTTAGAAATTGTTCCAACGATTGAGTTTAGGTTTTATTTTTCTTTGCATTAAAAAATAATGCGTCCCATCTTTAACCTATCATTACAGATAACAACGAAAATACAACGTCCTCTTATGCCATCCGCATTCGCCACGGGGTCCCGTCATCACCCGTTAGGTTACTTAACTAATAGCAGAGCGGGGGTTGGGCTAGCGCGGGTGTAAAACATAAGTGACGTCTAAATAGCTATCATATATAGATATTGTACATTCGTCAGACGCACTAATAGGCATTCTAGATTACAGATAAACTTTATTGGATATGCAAGCAATCCGCGTTTTTTTTGAGCCTGTAAGAAAAGACGGATTACACAGTTGTGATGAATAGCCATTACCCCACCCCAGACCCCTACGGGTACGGCAAACTACCCGCCAAGTACCCGAAGTGAAGCGGTCTCTCTCAGCAACGTGAGTAGGCCACTAAGCACTTCGAAATACCCGATAGTTTGTGCACCCCACCTTGGGTCTATCCTAGGAGCAAAAACAGTAAAAAGAAATAATACAACGGTGGCAATAACCGCAACCTAGATGTGCCCCGCAAAATAATATTACAATTTATTACAATTATATCGAATGAATTAATACAATAACCCATCACAAAACCCGGGCTAATCATCACAACAGTCCAATAGAGTTCATAACCACAAACAGTTAAAACATCACAGATATTTGCAACCCCCTGCCAACCGACATACTGGCAGTTAGGAGAGGTTTACGAACACATAATACAGTTCATAGATATAATCAAACAAGCAAACATCGTATAATTTTGATCGATCAAACCCATTAGATTCTGCTCCAAAACTTCTCTGTAAACCTGAGCAAAAAATAAACCATACCAGAAAAGACAAAATATCACAGAAGATGCACAGAGAAAAACTGGGCTGAATCGGCCCCAACTCGGCCGCGGATCCGCGGCGGATCGATGGGATCGGCCGCGGTTCCGTGGCTCAGTGGCCGATTCAGGAGCCCATTTTTTTGTGTGTTCTTATAATTTCATGAAGGGTGTTCTGGAGGAACCTGAAAAATTTTTGGACCTCATTTTAAAAACGACAGAAACTATGTGATATCGGGGTATTTTCCGGTTCGTTTTGCGTTCGAAATTCATACGACTTTGCAAGTGAGTTAATTATTGTTTAGTGAGGCTCTGATACCACTGTAAGTCGATGTGCAACACCCCACGAGTTGCGGGGAGGCGGAAATATGAAAAACGAACTTGTTCTTGAAGCATACATCGATTAACCGAAGATCTTTGCTAAACGATAATTAACAACTACCATAGAAGTTCTAAACTACTATGTAAAGAGATTATACCTAGTGATATGTGTCCTTCGTCTTTACGATCTCTTCGTCCTCCTCGGCCTCCTCCAAGTGATAGATGATCCACCCGAGAACCCTAATCCAAGCTTCACATCAAAACTTGAGGTAACTAAGTTTCTCTAGTTTCTATTCAAAAGAACTTAGGTCATATAGAGTTAGGTTATGGGATGTTTAGTCTTTTCTAATTCTTATTTTCAACTCATGAGTGGTAGGATTAGAGCTTGAAGAAAGAGTGAGCTTGAGGAAAGAGAAGGTGAACTAGCATAATGAAATGAAATTGCTTCTCACTTAATATATCAAGCATAATGAATAAATCAATAAAATGAATAATAAGAGATTATTCATCATGCTTCATAAATGTATATGAGTGATTCACTATGTGAATCATTAAGCATTTAATAATGCATTAATGACATAGTGAATCACACATAATGAGTCACAATAACATTAATGACAATGCCACCTTAACCCCTCAAGTCACCATGCTTCTAGAAGCTTTCCGGAAATTACGAGAACGCCCCTCCCATCCATGAAAACACGGAAAAACTTTAGACTGTATAAATCCAATAACCCGATACTAGAATCTGGCTTAAACCAAAGCCATCTAGAAAAAACTGTCCGAATGTCGTACGTGTGTTTAAACACGTATTCGTCCGAACCCTTGTCGTAAAACTGTACAACCTCTATATGGTTTCGCCTGGAGTTGGGAAAACTCTGTGTGGGACTCTAAAGACTCGACTACTATGCTGGCAGTGGGTTTAACCACAGACCGCAAGCGGCACTAGCTGTACGTAACGGTCCCCAGGTAGATGTCGATAAGAAGGCCGATGAGGATACCCATCCGAACTCCTACTGAGACTGTCCGTGACAATATCTGTGCAGTCCGGTCTGTTCATCTAAGAGTATCGCATGTATGGTCTGGGGAGGTGGTAAACGTCAGACCTCTAATAACCGTACAAGTCGTGTCGGTATAGCTCAATTACCATCCGAGAATCTACTGATCAGTCTATCAGTAATTCTCAATCAGCCCTGGCCAGGGACTTATGGAAATGACCAACCGATCACCGTGCGATATCAACTCCCTATACCGGGAGAGACAAATCCTTAACAGTCACTCACTGCCTCCACGTGGCTCGGGACTGTGCCCAACTAAAACCTGTTTGCACGACTCCTTTGAACCGTGGTTGGGTAGTAATCAAAGCACAGTGGGAACTCACACAAGACAAATGACGACTTTAAGTCAATGGACTATCTGCACACATATCACCTGAGAACTGCTATTTGACGTTAGGTATAAATACCATCCAGTCAGTTCTCGGCGAGTCCTGTCCGGTGTACTCACACCCAGTGAGCATCTGTATACAATCTTAGGTGCACTCCACCAATGGCTGCAGGACCAATCCATCACCCCTACTCAGGGTCTAGATATGTATACACCAGTCTACTCCGGAGTATCGATGCCCAGTCTCGATACTCCTGCGACCAGGGATATCTAAGGATGTGCCTATTGACTATCCAGCTCCTACTAGTATGACTGCCATCACAACGCCGGTAATCAGGCAAACACCCTATGGGCTTTATCAACATGTTTATAAATACAGAGTAAAATATATCACAAGATAAGATAAAGTCAAACCAAATAGCGTACTATCATATTAAGCAAGATTGTCATGTACATACATATCCCTAGCATCTATACAATGAAGGCCTCTAGGGCATATATATCCAACAGGTTTAAGTCGGATCCTAGTATTAGATTTGTTGGATTACTTTAGTCTCATCGCATCCTCATTCAGTTAGAATGCGGATGGAGGCATGTATATATAGGTAAGGGGTATCCTTGTGATCCATCACGAGTTTACCTTAGATGTTGCCGTATCTTTTTGTTATGGCAAACATTTGGATTAATGTTTGCTTATGGAAATAATGAGCTAGAATTCATCATGGAATGCATTAAATGTGACATAGACATATATCATGACTCATGGTCTCTTTTTTAGCAAAAATGTCACATTAGTGGATTGATTTGAGTCTTGAAATGAGGAGGAGAGAGAGAGGGGCTGCCTAAGATGAGCTTGGTCTTGTATTATTCTACACACTCTCTCACTCTCATTTTTATCATAGCAAAAGAAAAGAAAAACTTGCTTCTTCTTTTTCTTCCTCTAGCTCATAGCTTCCATTAATGGCAACACTTTCAACCTCCATCCAAGCAATGGATGCAAGAGACAAAGTGATCACAAACATTCTCTACAACACCTTGAACACGTCGGCTAGCACACTTCGTGCCCGAGTTGCTTCGGATGAAGCGGGAGCCCGTAAAAAGACTCGTAGATGTGGTGCCCTTTCCTACGAGGAGATCAAGACTGGAGTTGCTGCGGGGAGCTTGGGATGATGGCCAAAGACCGAAGGACACGGATCGATCGGTATAGCATTCTATCCCTTCTCTAGATAGCTAGTTGTAGGTTAATGGTTCGATCCGGGTTTTAAGCATACGATAGCGCCGGTTTTCAAGTTAAGAAAAATTTTTATTTCTGCATTTTGGCCTCGGAAAGATGGCCGGGGCGCTACCGTAGTCTTACAGTCTCTTGAACTCCTTCTACGGCTCCACTTGAAGAAAGGAACAAGCATTCTCGAAGTCTTCTTTGTAGAAAATGATCCACTTTGAGGCAACTCACACTCAAACTCACACTTCACTAATCAAAGTATTAGTGAAGAGAACAACCTAAACTAGTTTTCTAGAATAGTCTAGGTTGATTAAAATAGGGTTTTAGCTCACTAAATATTCTTCCTTTTCACTTTTCTCTTGAATGAATAGTGTTTCAAGAGATGAAGTGAAGAAGATAAAGATAGTGATAAGAATGAGCAAGTGTTAGAATAATCACAAAAGATAAACTTATATGAAGTATATAGAAAAAGAAATAATGATTCATGCCATCTCCAAGGTTCTTAAAGAAATGATTCATACTTCTTTTTCTAAATTCAAATAAGAAATCTTTATCCTCTTATACATAACCTCATGTGATTCTCATTTACACAACTCTTGTGTATAAGCAACCATGTCACACATGAATATATATATATATATATTTATATCATATATATAAATATATAAAGAGAAGAAAATCTTAAGTGAGCATAATATTAGTTAGTTAGTTAGTGTGTGTGTGTGTGTATCAAATTATTAAATCAATAATTGAATTAATAATCCGGTTATATAAAATATAAGTCGGCTAATATCACATAATGGTATATTAGAATACGGTATCATATATTTGTATTTAATCAATCTTCCGTACATATCTCTATACATGCCTTACTTCGTTTCGCTTGAGTTAGGAAAGCTCTATGTGGGACTCTAAAGACTCGCCAATACACTGGCAGTAGGTAATGATCACATCAAACACCTACAAGCCGTCAGCAGTACTAGCTGCACATAACGTCTACTCAGGTATTGAACGAATAGAAGATCAACAAGTAAACTTGTCCAAACTCCCGTAGAGAGTATAAGCAACACTTACCATACAGTCCGGTCTCTTCATCTGATATGTTGCTTATCGAGTCTGGGGGTTGGAATCGTTAGACCCCAATAACTCGATAAGTCATGCTGATGTGTGGCCTATAACGAATCGAGAAACTACTGATAACACTTATCAGTAAATCTCATCTGCCCTATCCAGGGACTTGCTGTTATAGCCAATCACGCATAGCACAACATCAACTGCCAATACCAGGAGAGACGAAACCCCTCCTATCACTCACTACCTCCATGTGACTCGGGACTGTATCCAATTACTACCTGTTTGCACGACTTAGTAGCGCCGTGGTAGGGAGGTAATCAAAGCACAGTGGGAACCACACAAGACACTCTAACGATCTCGGGTCTACAGACTAACCTATATAAGTGTCACCACAGAACTGCTATCTGATGATATGTATGGTACCATCTAAGAATTCTCGGCGAGTCTATTCGGTGTACTCATACTCTAATGAGCACTTGCGTATAATCTTTGGTGTCAAACAACGATGTGTAACAACCCTAAACTTTCTGTACAGATTTTTTTTTCAAAATACAGAAAGGAACATCTAAGCCTGAGCACAAGTTATAAATTTGTTTTGCTTTTGAACAACAAGAAAACACTTGTAGCTCATTGGTAAAGACTTGCACTGCTGTGACGTAGCCCTATGATCAAATCCCCCCAGCCACATTATCTTTTTACTAATTTTCTTTTAATCTTTTAGAAACCCAAGAGTTTGCATGTGCACTACACGTAAAATGAAGATTCACAGAATATTTAAACATGTGCACGAGGTTAGTTGAAGTGACAGGGACACGCGGCGATGAAACAAGCCCATTCCACCGGTTTTGGGCCGGCGAAATTCAAAGAAAAACCGGTACCACCGGTCGTACCCGTAGGTGTTGCCTTCAATTTTTCCCCTGCACCTCTTGGCCTACCCTACTTCCCCTAGGCTGTTTATATTCTCTGCAATAATACAGAGAATTAAAATACCTCTTTAAATCCATTTTTAATACAAAATTTAATTCATCAATTCAATACACCAAACCCTAATTTTCCATATAAATACCACACCATATTTCATCCCTCCGCACTTAGAAATTTCCAGTCAAAACTTTCAAAAATTCTCAAGTCCCTTTAGTGTACAAGTGGAGTTAGCAAGGGTGAAGTTCCGGCGACGTTCCAAGGAGATTCCGGCGATGAAACGACGCCCCGAAGCCTTCCTTAGCTCCCCCTCTCCCTTCTCTTGTTCAATAGCCAGTAAGTCCCTTCTCCCCCTCTCATCTTCTATTCTAAAAACTTGCAATACTAAAACCCGACGGAAACCGAGTTAAGCAGACTTCCGATTCGGTTTTCTTTAAAACTTTATTTTCTTAATCAACAAAATACCATACTCTCACATAATGTTTAACAAACATATTAAAAAAAGTTTCATCTCAAAAGAATCATTTATGCATTTTTTATTGTATTTTTACGGTAAAATACCACAAACTTCATTTATGACATAAAACAACATAAAACTTGTATTACCTTTAGATAACTCAAGAGGTAATGACCTAACTCATCACAACACATATCTTTGACATAGCACGATGAAGTTTTGGGAATATATTCATGGGATAACACGACTTTACAAATAAATACCATCAACTTACAAAACCATTTGTTTAAAAAGATGTATTAATCAATTCCTTACAATTGTGCCTCTACAACCTATTTTGGGGACTCCGTTCGGGATGGTGCGGGTTATCGCACATACTCGATCCTAGTAGAGCGAGATGCAGACATCCGAAAGGAGCATTCGATCCCGATGGAATTTTTATTGCATTTTTCTTTAGAAAATGAGATTTCTACAAGAATAAATAAAATTTATTTTTATTAAATATATAAATATTATCAAAATATCTATTTTAATTATATTATATAAATATTCCAAGTTTTCCAAATCAAAGGAATCACCATTACATGAAAATACCATCAAAATACAAAACAATACCAATATTTCAATAAAATATCATATACTATGAAAACTAGGTTCTACTCACTAGAAAATTCACATTTATAAAATATACATTTATGAAAACCCTAAAGACGATAATTAAATGCTTGAGGTGTATTTTGAAATTGTACCAAAATTATTTTTTTCATAAAACCCACTCAAGTTATACTAAATTACAATAAGGACCCTAGTAAACATAGGTTTAAGCGGGACTGGTTCTCTTGAGCCTCAGGAAGCCGGAGAATATTGGTGCTTGCTTATCTAAGGTAGACAATCTAACAAATGGTGTTATCAATACGGTAATTGTCTTGGAAAAGGATACAAATCCAGCCGTCCATGTGTAGCAGCTACCAATAGTGTCAAAACTAATTCAGGATTTCAAGTTCTTTTCAAAGTGTCTGACTCAGACTGAGTCTCAATTTAATCAATCTGACTTGAATGTGATTCAAGTATAAACTACAATAAAACATGAATCCATGAATCTATCTATTCAATCTATATCAATCTATCTTGACCGAACCGAACCATGGATATACTCCGTCTACATAACTCTCCATTTACATCCATTCCGATTACTGATATCATGGTTTCGGCAAGTCTTCCAATTACTACAAGACAATGCAATACAATCAATATAAATAATACAAGCAATACAAAAAACATTGCGGGGTTTATAAAGGGGTAGACTGGTACGGAATATGTTAAAAGTGGCTTGAGGTGGTCACTCAAGACGTAATTACATCCATGCCGTATTTTCGTGGTATTTTCGACGGAGCCTTGTACTACGGGTTACCAAAGTCCACGGTGTAAGTTGGACTGCTCTCGTATACACTGACATCTTCTTTACCAAGCTACAAACACTACGTTAACTTAACAATCAAATATTATACTAGATATACTCTCTTTTCTGTTTATTCTACTTCTCTCCTTCTTTGGGACTTTCCGAGCGATTGTTCACTGATGACATTCATATTTCTCTTCTTCTTTGGAATGTTGTCAGGTGGATCGGATGCACTTGAGCTCGAGACCAATCAGGAGCATTTGGAGCAGTAAACTGAAGCCCGGAGCATTAGACTTTACTTGTATATATTTTCATTTCAGTTCATGCTATTGTTTAGGCATTGCTTTCCATCTATGTATTTACATTTCCAGTTGTACCTGTAAAAGAATGTTAATAAATAAAGTTGCGGTTCATTTACATTCCTGTCTCTTATGTATTTTACTTTATATTGTTTAGATACGATTAGCGTGTTTACTTCAGAGTAAATACATAATGGGCCTCGCCGCGTCCCCTCCCCGTACACCGGGAAGCGGGGCATGACAGGTTTTGTTGGCGGCCCATGCAGGTCCGCTCTGTATGGACATGCTGGTCTGTTCTACATGGACATGCATGTTAATTCTGCATGAAGTCCTAAGTAATATAACACAAGAACCAGCAACTAAAAACATTCTTTACATATTCCTCGAATCTTTCAATTCATATATTTTGAATCTGTCCTAACCCAAGATTTTTCTTTCAAGGTCATGGATTCCCCAAACAACACTAGCATCAACTTCAACAACACTCCACCACCTCTACCGCTTACACCTACCGTCGCTGCTCCAATCAATGAGCAGATGGTACTGCTTGAGGCGATCCGTAGCCTCCTGGAAGGACAGCAACAGCAGACTACTATTTTGATGAACCGTCCAGAGGCTGAAGTCCCCGGAGTGAAGCAATTCTGGGCTTTGCACCCAAAAAGGTTTTCGGGAAAAGGGAGCCCTCTAGAAGCTGAAGAGTGGGCTCAAAGCATTGAAGATGATTTGGCAGCAGCACAAGTGCCAGAGATCGCTTGGGTTCGAGTTGCAAAGCTGCAACTCATTGACAATGCCCGAGTTTGGTGGAAGCCGGAAGAAAGCCGTCTTGAAAACCTATTGAATGGAGGACTTTTTGCGACATGTTCGACGCGAAGTACTTCCCTGAGACTGCCCGATTTGACATGGAACAACGATTCATCCATCTGCAAAAAGGTTCAATGTGGACCAAATCTGTGGATAAGTATGATGCTGAGTTTACCATGCTTAGTAGGTAAGATATGTCTCAATATTCGATTTCCAAATACACATACTACACAGCTAACACAAGACCACAACAGATTCGCGGCACACTTGATTCCGACTGCTGAGATCAGGTCCAGACGATTTTAGCAAGGGTTGGACCTAGAGATCTAAGTTGCATTAGCTATAGGAGATTTCCCAACCCATGATTTGGCTTTGAAGGCTGCCCAAAGATACAAGGCAGTAGTGAAGAGGAAGCGCCGTGCCTCTCAGATGGCAGGAGGAGCCTCTTTAAGGCCAACTGTTGAACCCAGGAGACTGGAAGAAACCAATAACCAGCCGAGTCCAGATTTTTTGCTTCTACTGCAAGAGGGATGGACATTTGTGGAAGGACTGTAGGCACGCAAAAGGCCTGTGCTTAGTTTGTGGCGCTTCTAATCACGGAATTGGAACCTGTCCTTATAGACGCAACTCAGCTTACACACCCACCCACTATCCGCAGCGGCCAGCTATCTAGACTTTTGCACCTCGTCTTACACTCTCAGCTCCACTTCCCGTACAGCCTCCATGCCAATTCCATCAAGCACCGAGGAACATGCCTCAAGGGCAGAGAAACATGTCCCAAGGACAGAGGAATGTGCTTCCAGCTAGGAGGAATGTACCCCGGCGTTAGGCTTTCACATTAGCAGCCATAGAAGCTGAGACTGTAGACCAAGGTAACCCTGGTAATTCTCCCACATTTTTTTCAACCTTACCAAAACTTTCGCATTCTTTCATTGTTCCATAGATTTTTCATGCACTAACAATAGTTTTATCACCAAACTTTTCTTGAATCTGTTACACTTGTCTTCTACAAATTTTGAGGATGAAATTTTTATAAGGAGGGTAAAATGTAACAACCCTAAATTTTCTGTACAGAATATTTTTTTCAAAATACAGAAAAGAACAGCTAATCCTGAGCACAAGTTATAAATTTGTTTTGCTTATGAACATCAAGAAAACACTTGTAGCTCATTGGTAAAGCCTTGCACTGCTGTGACGTAGCAGTTAGTTATATGTATGCTCTAGAGGCCATTACTGTATATACGATGTATATTGTAGTGGACGCTTGGACATATATACGGAGGACTTTCTTGCTCGACATGATAGTATGCTATCTGGTTACTCTTTATCTTAACATATACTCTGATTGTCTCTATGTCACATGTTGATAAAGCCCTTAGGATGAGTACTTGACTACCAGGACTATGATGCAGATCATACTAGTGTGGACAGTGTAGTCGCCAAGTACATCCTTCAAAAGTTCCTAGTCGTGGGAGTACCGAGATAGGGCATCAATACTCCAGAGTAGACTAGCGTATGCTCTTCTTGACCCATATGATGGGCGATGGATGATCCCATATCCATTGGTGTTTGACATCAGAGAAGGTATACGGGTGCTCAGTGGAGACTGGGTACACTGGACGGACTCGCCGAGAACTCCCAGATGGTATTATACCTCACGTCAGATGGTAGTTCTCTGGTGACACTGGTACAGGTTAGTCTGTAGACCCGAGATCGTCATAGAGTCTTGTGTGATTCCCACCGTGCTTTGATTTCCATCATACCACATCCAAGAATGATCCCATATCCATTGGTGTTTGACATCAGAGAAGGTATACGGGTGCTCAGTGGAGACTGGGTACACTGGATGGACTCACCGAGAACTCCCAGATGGTATTATACCTCACGTCAGATGGCAGTTCTCTGGTGACACTGGTACAGGTTAGTCTGTAGATCCGAGATCGTCATCGAGTCTTGTGTGATTCCCACTGTGCTTTGATTTCCATCATACCACGTCCAAGAGGGCGTGCAAATCGGTGGCTTTTGGGTACATTCCTGAATCACATGGAGGCAATGAGCGATAGGAGGGGTTTCGTCTCTTCCGGTATAGGGAGTTGATGTTGCGCTGCGTTTGATTGGCTATAACTGGAAATTTCTAGCCAGGGTTGCTGAGATTTACTGGTAAGTGTTATCAGTAGTTTCTCGAACTATTATGGACCTCATATCGACATGACTTATCAAGCTACTGGGGTCTGACGTTTACCACCCGTAGGCGAGATATGCGACATATAAAACGAAGAGACCGGACTGTACGGGAGTGTTACTAGTTGGATTCACGGAAGAATGTACAGTCTTGGTTGTTGACCTTCTGATTGCTCAATACCTGGGTGGCTGTTACGTTTAGCTGACCGCTTGCAGCTTGTGGGTGTTTGATATGATCATCACCTACTGCCGGCATATTGACGATTCTTTAGAGTGCTACACAGAGGTTTCCTGGCTCAGGCAAAACGGAGTAGGAGCACATATGTGATATGTGCAGGACCGAGAATAATACGTGTATGCAATACCATATTAGATTCTCGCGATATGTGATATCGGCCGGGTATATGTGATATAGCCGGGTCATCGGATCAAATGTTGATTCGATGAACTGATACAGATTATGTTAGTTGGTTATTTGTGAAATAGCCGGATTATCGGATCAAGTGTTGATTCGATAATTTAATGTATAATTATATATGTGATATATTAAGTTACATTAACTAATATAAGCTTACTTAAAAATTCTTTTTCTCACTTGGATAATACATTGATATATATGTGATATATGTTAATTGTATTATTTTATTTTGTTACAATAAATATTGTATATGTGATATATAATATTGTAACAAGTTAAGGTTACAAATGCAACATGTTTTGTGGAGTTTAAACATGGTTAGGGTTTGGATTAGGGTTAAGCTTTCTTGAAGCTTCTAGAAGCTTTGTTTTTGTTTTTAAGCAAAGATATTTTGTAAAGATATTTTATTGATATTTCTTAACCAAACCCAAACCTTTTACCATAGTAAATTCTCTACATGGATTAAGTCTTCATTCTTAACCCATGATTGCATTTCTAACCTCACACAAGTTTTTTCATTATTCATCACAAAGTAATTTCTTCTTCTTCTTCCTTTGAGAAAAGCTTTCTAGCTTTTTCACATGTGATGATTTTGAGTGAGATAAAGAAAACAATTGAAATCTAAATTCCTACTTCATCATCTTCATCTATTCTAGCCACTTAGATTAGGGTGTTTGCTTTACTAATACTTGATTAGTGAAGCAAAAGCTTGGGCTTGAGTTTCTTCAAGGTAGATCATCTTTATTATTGAAGATCGGAAGCAAGCTTGCATCTTTCTCTTCATAGAGCCTCTCTAGGGTCCGGGTACTCGATGATCGCAGCGAAGGGACCTCAACACAGAGCTTTAGATGTGAAGGAACGGACTACAAAGGTTGTAATCTCTAACTCTTAGAAGTAAAGTTGTTTACTTGCTCTTTGTTTCGCCTAATTTCTAGTTTAAGATCTTGGTTAGGGTTGTTCGGCACATGAAAAATTTGATTTTGGCATGGTTAATGCCTTGTAGAACCTTGTTCTAGTGCCTAGTAATCTTACAGTGGTATCAGAGCCAAGCTAGAGCTTTAGGTGTTGTTTAGACGAAGTTTAAAGTCCGATCGAACCCCGAAACGTCGATATACACCCCCTCTTTGGAAATTTTTTACAAATGTTGATTTTTCTGTATTAAAAATACTCAGAAAATTAAGCAGGGAATTCTAAGGATTACTGTGAAAAACGAACCACTAATCCCCTCAAGTCGCCGCGGAACCGCGGCAATACCATGCCTTGCGCGGCGGTTCCGCGGCCGTACGTGGGTATTAGGGTTAGATTTTTCACAGTAACATCCATAGGTATTTCTATATTCTTCTTGGAATTTTTAATATTACTCAAGTGTTGAGTTTTCTGGAGATCTTTTAGGAATTCGTTGATTCGATCAGAAAGTTTGAATTCGTTTAAGTTTTTCCGGGTAATTTAGAACGTGTTAAAAAGTTCGAAGAAAATTTCCAAGTGTTGGATTTTTCCTTAGTTAAAGAACGTTCTAAGTCGTGCAAGTAACGCGGTGGACCCTCTAGAAGAACATAAACCTTAACTCGATTATGTGACCGTCTGAACCGCCTCTAAAACTTAGGGTTTGGGGCAGGCGTTGCCATATGTGAGGCGTTGGTTTGACCTCTCTACGGCTGGACCATTGGTACTGTGGCATGTGATGGATGCTTTTAAACTCCGCTCAAGTGTTGAGCTATTTGGGAAATCTTGGGTGTTTGTTTATTCGATCGGAAAGTTTAACATTGTCTATTTATCTGGAATGTGATACAATATTTGGAATGCACAAGTAGTTATGAGATAACTAATTTGAATGTTATAAATCTAGCAGTTTAGTCTCATTTGATCGGTTTCTACAGGATTTTGATGTTATCAAAAGTCCGTCGCAATCACGTAGCATACGCGGATACTCGCCGGGTAAACTTAATAGATAGCCACGCCCCATAGCCCCGACCAAGTGACTGTAGGAAAACCCCGTCGCCAAAAGTATCCATTCGGGTGCTCGCGGCAGCGGTGTTCCGCCTTAATGCACTTCGTCGACGGCATCCGGGGTGCGGCCGTCTAGTAAAGTTTGTGACGAGCATTCGATCAGGATGTCGGGAATCTTGTTGAATTGCTCGACTAGATATTGAAAAGTGTTTTCGAGATCGAGACTAAAATGCGGGGTTTATAATTTTTAGGCATGCGATGTCTAAGGAATTCATTTGGTTAGGCATGAGATGTCTAAGGAGATTGCGGATTCCAACTGTTGTAGTTTTACACTTTTTTTTCTTCGACCGTAAGTGTAATATGTGGTGTATCGCCGGTTTCGTTGCTATACATCAATGACAATTGGGATACGCATATTTACTTACGTTGATGATATGAGATATTATGTGTTGCTGTGATATGTTATATTGGGTCGTCGTGTTTTGAATAACTGGGGTTTTATGTGAGATGAGAGTTTTTCTTTTTCATTCATGTAAAATTCATTGTATGTAATATTCTTTTATTGGGTCACTTCCGGGATGAGGATGCCGTCACCATTGTATATTATTTACTTTTCCGCATTACGATAGACCCAAGGCGGGGAGCACAAGTAACTGGGTTCTAGGGTCCAGTGGGATACTATCTCGAGGAGTCGAGACCGGGTGTCCTAACCTTAGAATTGACAGTGTTGCTTGCCGCTCTCGTAGGGGTCTAGGGATGTGGGTTTGGCTATTCATCGCGACCATGGAATCCGCGTTTTATACAGGCTCGCATAAAACACGGAAATCCTAGTATATCCAATATTTCATATGTTATCTTCTGCTGCAATGTTCTGTGATGAGATCATATTACTGCCTGAGACGAATGTTTATATTATATATATGAGATATATGTTATATTGCTGATTTCATTTCAAATGGGACTTCATTGATGAGATTAATGAAACTAAAAGAAACCTAAAAATATTGTAGAAACTTGTTTCAAAAATGGGTAGCTCTAGTTCTTGCTTTGCATAGCGGTGTTCCTTGTAGAACATCCAGCACCTTATTCGATAAGGAAATAGCCGAGATCCCTTCACCGGGAGTGACCTCTTTAGCGAAACTAGCAGATGCTACAAACTCGGTTTGTCTTTTAATTATTTTTTTAGTTTTTTGCTATGCATATGAAAGGTTCCTAGGCACCCTATAGAGGTCTCACAAGGCATCAACCATGCCAATTTAAAAATTTAGGGTGCCGAGAAACCCTAGACTACGGATCGTCGGCTAGAATTCTAGGCGAAACTGTAAACTAGTTAACATCTTAACTAAAGGAAGAGAGCTACAACCTTTGTAGATCCGGATATCCACTTCCTTGGCTCCACGTAGGCATCCTCTCGCTGTCCATCTCGAATTCTAGACTCAATCGTCGGCTTCATCGGAAAAACGAGCGGGCAAGGTCGTCGGCTTCGTGCCGAAGATGATCTACGTCGAGGTTGCACAAGTTCAAGCTCCAACTTCACCAAGTTGTGAAACTTGTGAAGAAAACACCCAAAACAACTTGGCAAGAGGTAGAGGGTGAAGAAATAGGAGGTGAGTTCACTTTAGAATTGGATTTGACTTACTTTTGCTCAAGTTGCCATTGATGGCATCAAGCTTTTCTTGAAGAAGAAGATGATCAAGAAGAAGAAAGAATATGATAAGTTCTTTAAAATGAAAAAGAAAACCAATACTTATCATATCCTAACTAAGGTTAAGTGTAGAGAATATACCATGGTTACTTGGATGAGTTAGGGTTAAGCATGAAGATAAGAATGGTTGCAAAAGTCAAAGCTTCATGAAGCTTCAATAAGAAACAAAATAAGCCACCATTCTTAACTAATTCATTTCCAAATAAATAAACAAATAAATAAATGAAAAAGGAAAACCCTAATCATCTCTTAACCATGGTTTAATCCTTTACACTTAACCACATGAGCTAGTATCATCAAACATGATACAAAGATGTGCACAAAAGTATATCACATATACAACATGTACATCAAGTGAGAAAATCCATTTAAAGTGAACCAATACTAGTTAATGCAAAGTAATATATCAAATATATAATTATACATTAAATCATTAAATCATTAAATCAACATTTGATTCAATGATCCGGTCATGTCGCACATAACCGACTAGTATGCAATGTATCGATTTATCGAATCAATGATTCGATAACTAGGTCATATCGAATATAACCAGTCGAAACATTCATCGCGAGAATGAAATACGGTATCACATACACGCATTATTCTCGGTCCCGCACATATCTCATATGCGCTCCTATTTCGTTTCGCTTGAGCCAGGAAACCTCTGTGTAGGACTCTAAAGACTCGTCAATACGCCGGTAGCAGATGATGATCATATCAAGCACCCACAAGCCGCAAGCGGTCTGCTAAACGTAACGGCCATCCAGGTATTGAGTGATCAGAAGATCGACGAGCTAGCCCGCTTACACTCCTGTGAATCCAACCAGTAACACTTACCGTACAGTCCGGTCTGTTCTTCTGATATGTCGCATATCAAGTCTAGGGGTGGTAAACGTCAGACCCCAATAACCGATAAGTCGTGCCGATGTGAGGCTCATAATGGGTCGAGAAACTACTGGTAACACTTACCAGCAAATCTCTGATCAGCCCTGTCCAGGGACTTCCCTGTTACGGCCAATCGAGCACAGCGCAACATCAACCCCCAATACCGGGAGAGACGAAACCCCTCCTATCGCTCATTGCCTCCATGTGACTCGGGACTGTACCCAAAGACCACCATTTTGCACGCCCTCATGGACGTGGTAAGGTGGAGATCAAAGCACAGTGGGAATCACACAAGACTCTATGACGATCTCGGGTCTACAGACTAACCTGTACAAGTGTCACCTGAGAACTGCCATCTGACGTGAGGTATAATATCATCTGGAAGTTCTCGGCGAGTCCGTCCAGTGTACCCAGTCTCCACTGAGCACCCGTATACCATCTCTGATGTCAAACACCAATGGATATGGGATCATCCATCGCCCATCTCATGGGTCGAGAAGCGTATACGCTAGTCTACTCTGGTATATCGATGCCCCGTCTCGATACACCTACGACTAGGGACCTTGAAGGATGTACTTATGGACTACCATGTCCCCACTAGTATGATCTGCATCATAGTCCAGGCAGTCAAGTACACATCCTAAGGGCTTTACCAACATGTAACCATAAGACAGTTTAAAGAGACTAGTGTACATGTTAAGATAAAGAGTAACCAGATAGCATACTATCATATCGAGCAAGAAAGTCATCTCTATATATGTCCAAGCATCCAATATAATATACATCATCTGTACAATACTGGCCTCTAGGGCATACATACAACTAACAATCTCCCATTTGCACTAGGGCCAGCTGCTATAGTATCGCATACCGAGCATCCCGAAGAGTCTCTCAAACTGTGTCTGGGGAATGGCCTTCGTGAGTGGATCCGCCGTGTTGTTCTTCGTGTCAACCCTCCTGACCTCGATCTCCCGGCGATCAACTATCTCCCGGATCAGGTGATACCGCCTCAGAATATGCTTGGATCGCTGATGGGACCTGGGTTCCTTGGCCAAAGCCACCGCTCCATTGTTATCGCAATACAAAGGTATTGGATGCTCAATGGATGGAACCACTCCAAGTTCAGTAATGAACTTCTTGATCCAGACAGCCTCTTTGGCAGCATCGTTGGCAGCGATGTATTCAGCCTCCATCGTCGAGTCTGCCACGGTTTCCTGCTTGGAACTCTTCCAGCTAACCGCCCCTCCGTAAAGGGTAAATACAAATCCCGACTGCGACTTAGAGTCGTCCTTATCACTCTGGAAGCTCAAATCGGTTAAGGACTCCACTTGGAGCTCTCCGTTACCATACACCAAGAACATATCTCTAGTCCTTCGTAAGTACTTGAGAATACTCTTCACAGCTGTCCAGTGACTCTCTTCAGGATCAGCTTGATACCTGCTCACTACACTTAGTGAGTATGCTACATCGGGTCTGGTACATAGCATCGCATACATGATAGAGCCTACTGCCGAAGCCTTTGCATGCGAGCTCTCTCCAAATCAGTCTTGGGAGACATCTCTTTGGAGAGAGTGACTCCAGAGATCGTGGGCAAGTTCCCACGCTTGGATTCTTCCATACTAAACCTCTTTAGTATGGTGTCAATGTACCTGGATTGGGACAATCCCAATATCCGTTTGGATCTATCTCTATAGATCCTGATTCCCAATATGCAGGAGGCATCACCAAGATCTTTCATTGAGAATCTTTGTGATAAGAAGAGCTTGACCGCTTGCAGCATAGGAATATCATTTCCTATCAAGAGTATGTCGTCCACGTACAATACGAGGAAGACAACCTTACTCTCTGCTACCTTCTTGTAGATACAAGGTTCATCTGGGTTTTTGACGAAATCAAACTCTTTGATAACGACGTCAAAGCAGATCTTCCAACTCCGCGATGCTTGCTTTAATCCATAAATGGATTTAAGCAGCTTGCACACCTTCCCGCTGCTCCCACTGTCTACGAAGCCCTCTGGCTGAGTCATGTACACGCACTCTTCTAAATTACCATTTAGAAAGGCGGTCTTAACATCCATTTGCCAGATTTCGTAATCATGATATGCAGCGATGGCAAGCATGATCCGGATGGATTTAAGCATAGCCACTGGAGAAAAGGTTTCGTCATAGTCCACACCTGGTCTTTGGCGAAAACCTTTTGCAACAAGTCTAGCTTTGAAAGTCTCCACTTTCCCATCTACACCAAATTTCTTCTTGAAGATCCACTTGCTCCCAATGGGTTTTACCCCTTCAGGAGAAACTTCCAAAGTCCATACTTTGTTGGTGTACATGGATTCCATCTCGAACCGCATAGCATCCAGCCATTTCACTGAGTCCCTACTCGTGATGGCCTGCTCGAAGCTAGTTGGGTCATCATCCTCCATGATGCAATCCTCGCTTCCACCGTCAATGAGAAAACCGTAGTATCTCTGAGGTGGACGAGATACCCTACTAGATCGGCGGAGAGGCTGGGGTTCGTCGAGTTCTACTGAATCCTCTGGTTCTACCAAGTCTTCTGTTACAGTTTGTGTTGCTGGAACCTCTTCCAGTTCTACCTCAATGCTACTTGTCTGTTTCATAAGAAAACTCTTTTCTAAGAAAGTGGCTTGTCGAGAAACAAACACTTTTTGTTCCTCGGAGTGGTAGAAGATATACCCTCGCGAATGTTTGGGATATCCAACAAACTTACATAGAACAGACCTTGCCTCGAGCTTGTCCGGATTTTGTGTTTTAACATAGGCCGGACAACCCCATATCTGAATAAAATTAAGACATGGTCTCTTGCCATTCCATATCTCATATGGAGTGGTAGGCACTGATTTGGTTGGAACTCTATTCAATAGATATGCAACAGTCTCCAGTGCATATCCCCAGAAGGAAATAGGTAACTCAGCTGCACTCATCATAGAGCGCACCATATCTAATAGGGTGCGATTTCTCCGCTCCGATACACCGTTGTGCTGTGGTGTATAAGGAGGAGTAAGCTGAGAGAGAATCCCATTCTCTTTTAGATAATCTCTGAATTCGTTACTTAAGTATTCTCCTCCTCGATCGGATCGAAGGACTTTAATACTTTTGCCTGTTTGGTTCTCTACTTCTTGTTTATATTCTCTAAATTTCTCAAAAGCTTCTGATTTGTGTTTCATCAGGAACACATATCCGAATCTAGAGAGATCGTCAGTGAATGTAATGAAGTATGAAGAACCATCCCTAGCATGGGTAGACATGGGACCGCATACATCACTATGTACCAGTCCTAAGAGTTCAGTAACTCTTTCTCCGTGTCCACTAAACGGAGCTTTGGTCATTTTTCCTTGGAGACATGAATGGCAAGTATCATAAGATGATAATTCGAACGGATTCAAATAACCATCCTTATGTAACTTAGCCAGTCGTGTCGCATTGATATGGCCAAGTCTACAATGCCACAAGAAGGATTCGTTCATTTCTGAACTTTTTCTCTTGTGTGTGTTTTGTATATTGAGGACTGTATTTTGATTTAGAATGAATATGCCATTATGTAGCGAGCCTGATGCAATCAACTTTTGATCTAGGAATATGTTCATAACATTATCCTTTACTACAAAATTATATTCTTCTTTACTCAATAAAGAAACTGATATAATGTTGCACATCATGTTTGGTATATAATAGCACTCATTCAGAATTATTGTATCACCACTTGGTAATACTAGGTGATATTCGCCAACTGCTTTGGCTGCAACATTTGCACCGTTCCCTACTTGAACGGAATGATCACCTTTTCCCAGTTCTCTACCCTTTCGCACCCCATGTAACATCTTACATATGTGGGATCCTGATCCGGTATCTAATACCCAGGACGCAGGGTGAACTGAGAAACAGTTCTCAATGACAAACACACCCGAAGATGATGCATCAACATGCATGTTCTCCGTTTGGGCAGTGTGAGAATCCAGATATTCTCCTGTTTCCTGTTCATTCTTATAACACTTATAAGATAGAACGGGTTCAACGTTCCCCTGCACAGTATAACATGCGGGTTCGGTCAATACATCCATATTATTATCTTGATTAAGGCATGAAATGGTCGCTACCTGGAGAGAGAGAGAAGAAAACACTTTAGCGTATGCTCGTGCAAGATCAGATTGGTTATTATCTCATCTAATCAGGATGGCTCCCACTGCTTTTTATCAAATCTTCCTTCAAACCCTAAAAGGAAAGACTAGCCGGGATTAATTACACACTACAAGTTCGCCAATCTTTCAGCCAGGCCAGTGTCGGTACTTTGAGGGAGGTCCCCCGTGCTTTCGCACGAACCTAATTAATGTAAACCTCGTTTTCCCAGAGGCGTAACCTCGTTAACACCTTTCTAGACACCTACTTGATCAGCTAATTGCAATGTGTAAAACTCTCCCAGGAGTAACTCTTACTCACAGCGGGTATCGGGATCCAACTATCTCATAGAAGGTATGCAATCTCATTGCAAATTTCAACACTTGAAATTCCCGATAATGTTTTGCCCCTAGCGTCCTATGACCTTGACGGAGGCCAAACAACCCATAGTCCGCTAGTCAAGTTCAACCCGTCATTTCCTGATTGAATCAAACCCACCCGCACGACCCTTGACGGAGGCCAAACAACGCCGTACGAATACCCTAATCCAATCGCATCATATGCTAGCAGATAAGCACTAGTTAGCTACCGTACACTGCGCCTTGACGGAGGCCAAACTACCGCAGCACGAATACTAACTAGTACTTATCTGAAATGACGGAGGGCTACGCAGGTTTTTCATAAAAACCATGAGCGTAATGAACTTAATATCGTTGTAGAATCAAATGAAGTTTTGAAATGGAGTGATTTTGAGGCTTTTCTAGTTTTGCTAAAGGGGTCACTCCCGGGGAAGGGATCGTCGGCCCTTTCCTCGTCGAATGAGGTGCGGGATATATCATATATATCACTGTGCAAAGCAAAAACCTCTTAAAAGCAATCAAAAACCAAACAGAGTGTGTAGCATCAGCCAGTTATTGCTAAAGGAGTCACTCCCGGTGAAGGGATCTCGGTCCTTTCCTCATCGAATAAGGTGCGGGATATATCATATATATCGCTGTGCAAAGCAAGAACTGTAGCTACCCTTTTATTTAAAATTTTGATTCCACAACATCTTAGGTTTCTTTTCTTTCATTAATCACATTAATGAAGTCCCATCATTTAAGTACCTAAACTTCACAGATAGATATAACGTACACTTATGCCATCCGCATTCGCCTCGATGTCCCCTCATGCACCGTTAGGTTAGGTAACTAACGACAGAGCAGGGCAGGGCTAGTGCGGATGCAAAACATAAGTAACGTCTATATAATATATCATATATATTATAAACTGTATCTATCATAGAACATCACATGATCGCATCACAGATATCGCAGCAGAAGTAATATATGAAACATTGGATATACTAGGACGTCCGTGTTTTCAATACGAGCCAGTATAAAACACGGATTCAACGGTCGTGATGAATAGCCAATCCCACATCCCTAGACCCCTACGAGAGCGGCAAGCAACCCTGGCAATTCTAGGGTTAGGAGACCCGGACTCGACTCCTCGAGTTGGTCTCCCACTGGACCCCAGAACCCGGTTACTTGTGCTCCCCTCCTTGGGTCTATCCTAATGCGGAAAAGTAAATAATATACAAAAGGTGACGACTTCCGCTACTTGGAAGTGCCCCAATAAAAGAATATTACATACAAGTTTTTACATGAATGAAAATGAAAAACACTCATCTTACATAAAAACCCCCGGCTATTCAAACACGACAATCCAATATAACATATCCAGCAACATATAACATCACATGTCATCAACGTAAGTAAATATGCGCATCCCAATTGTCGTTGACATATAGCAACGAAACCGGCGATATCACATATTACACTTACGGTCACAGAAAAGAAAATGTAAAACTACAACAGTTACAATCCACAACCCATTTAGACATCACATGCCTAATCAAATGAAACACTTAGACATCACCTGCCTAACAGTTATAAACCCCGCATTTTAGTCTCATTATCGAAAACTCTTTTCAATATCAAATGAAACTAAACCGCTAGATTTATAACATTCATTCAGTTATCTCATAACTGTTTGTGAATTCCAATTATTGTATCCCATTCCAGATAAACATAAAATGTTAAACTTTCCGATCGAACAGTCGAATACCCAAGTTTTCCCGATACAGCTCAACACATGAAATAAGTCTAACAACATTCAGTTCGTGCCTCAGTACCAACGGTCCAGCCGTAGAAGGGTCAAGCCAACGCCTCACATGTGGCACGCCGTACTGCCCCAAACCCGAAGGTTCAAAGGGCAGTTCAAGACGGTCACATAATCGAGTTAAGGTTTGTTGTCTTCTAGAGGGTCCATCGCGTTACTTGCACTACTTAGAACGTCGTTAAACTACGGAAAAATCCAACACTTGGAAATTTCCGGCAGGGGAAAAGTTGGGTATTTATATCCGGTCGAACTTTTTAACATATTCTAAAGTCATTTGGAAATACACAAAGACGAAATTTGATAATCCGATCGAAACATCGAAACTCTAAAACACCCCAGAAAATTCAACTCTTGGAAAAATATTAAAAATACCCATAAACCTCAGCTGCTGAAATGATAAATTACTGTGCAAAGAAGTAGGGCTGACGTCATCAATTCGCCGCGGAACCGCCGCAGAAGCCAAGCTTCTGCCGCGGTTCCGCTTCACATTTTACTGTTCATGGAAAACTTTTTGCATCGTAATTCTTAGATTTCCCTGCTGAATTTTTTAAGCATTTTTAATCTGGAAAAATCCCAGTTTTTAGAAAAAGTACAGAGAGCATGATGTGTTAGGGTTTCGATGCGTATTCGGGTTTCAAACGTCGTCTAGACTTCGCCTAAGGCTCTAGCTAGGCTCTGATACCAGTGAAAGGTTCCTAGGCACCCTATAGAGGTCTCACAAGGTATCAACCATGCCAATTTAAAAATTTAGGGTGCCGAGAAACCCTAGACTACGGATCATCGGCTAGAATTCTAGGCGAAACTGTAAAAACTAGTTAACATCTTAACCAAAGGAAGAGAGCTACAACCTTTGTAGATCCGGGTATCCACTTCCTTGGCTCCACGTAGGCGTCCTCTCGCTGTCCATCTCGAATCCTAGACTCAATCGTCGACTTCATTGGAAAAACGAGCGGGCAAGGTCGTCGGCTTCGTGCCGAAGATGATCTACGTCGAGGTTGCACAAGTTCAAGCTCCAACTTCACCAAGTTGTGAAACTTGTGAAGAAAACACCCAAAACAGCTTGACAAGAGGTAGAGGGTGAAGAAATAGAAGGTGAGTTCACTTTAGAATTGGATTTGACTCACTTTTGCTCAAGTTGCCATTGATGGCATCAAGCTTTTCTTGAAGAAGAAGATGATCAAGAAGAAGAAAGAATATGATAAGTTCTTTAAAATGAAAAAGAAAACCAATACTTATCATATCCTAACTAAGGTTAAGTGTAGAGAATATACCATGGTTACTTGGATGAGTTAGGGTTAAGCATGAAGATAAGAATGGTTGCAAAAGTCAAAGCTTCATGAAGCTTCAATAAGAAACAAAATAAGCCACCATTCTTAACTAATTCATTTCCAAATAAATAAACAAATAAATAAATGAAAAAGGAAAACCCTAATCATCTCTTAACCATGGTTTAATCCTTTACACTTAACCACATGAGCTAGTATCATCAAACATGATACAAAGATGTGCACAAAAGTATATCACATATACAACATGTACATCAAGTGAGAAAATCCATTTAAAGTGAACCAATACTAGTTAATGCAAAGTAATATATCAAATATATAATTATACATTAAATCATTAAATCAACATTTGATTCAATGATCCGGTCATGTCGCACATAACCGACTAGTATGCAATGTATCGATTTATCGAATCAATGATTCGATAACTAGGTCATATCGAATATAACCAGTCAAAACATTCATCGCGAGAATGAAATACGGTATCACCTACACGCATTATTCTCGGTCCCGCACATATCTCATATGCGCTCCTATTTCGTTTCGCTTGAGCCAGGAAACCTCTGTGTAGGACTCTAAAGACTCGTCAATACGCCGGTAGAAGATGATGATCATATCAAGCCCCCACAAGCCGTAAGCGGTCTCTAAACGTAACGGCCATCCAGGTATTGAGCGATCAGAAGATCGACGAGCTAGCCCGCTCACACTCCTGTGAATCCAACCAGTAACACTTACCGTACAGTCCGGTCTGTTCGTCTGATATGTCACATATCAAGTCTAGGGGTGGTAAACATCAGATCCCAATAACCGATAAGTCGTGCCGATGTGAGGCTCATAACGGGTCGAGAAACTACTGGTAACACTTACCAGCAAATCTCTGATCAGCCCTGGCCAGGGACTTCCCTGTTACGGCCAATCGAGCACAGCGCAACATCAACCCCCAATACCGGGAGAGACGAAACCCCTCCTATCGCTTATTGCCTCCATGTGACTCGGGACTGTACCAAAGACCACCGTTTTGCACGCCCTCATGGACGTGGTAAGGTGGAGATCAAAGCACAATGGGAATCACACAAGACTCTATGACGATCTCGGGTCTACAGACTAACCTGTACTAGTGTCACCTGAGAACTGCCATCTGACGTGAGGTATAAACCATCTGGGAGTTCTCGGCGAGTCCGTCCAGTGTACCCAGTCTCCACTGAGCACCCGTATACCATCTCTGATGTCAAACACCAATGGATATAGGATCATCCATCGCCCATCTCATGGGTCGAGAAGCGTATACGCTAGTCTACTCTGGTATATCGATGCCCCGTCTCGATACACCCACGACTAGGGACCTTGAAGGATGTACTTATGGACTACCATGTCCCCACTAGTATGATCTGCATCATAGTCCAGGCAGTCAAGTACACATCCTAAGGGCTTTACCAACATGTAACCATAAGACAGTTTAAAGAGACTAGTGTACATGTTAAGATAAAGAGTAACCAGATAGCATACTATCATATCGAGCAAGAAAGTCATCTCTATATATGTCCAAGCATCCAATATAATATACATCATCTGTACAATACTGGACTCTAGGGCATACATACAACTAACAGCATAGTGATATTTGTGAAATATCCTGCACCTTATTCGATCAGGTAAGAGCCGAGATCCCTTCACCGGGAGTGACCTCTTTAGCAAAACTAGAAAAGGCCTCAAAAACATTCCATTTAAAATCACTCGATTCTATAACGATATCAAGTTCATTACGCAAAGGGTTTTCTTAAAAACCTATCATAGCCCTCCGTCATTTCAGATAAGTACTTCATAGTATTCGTGCTGCGTTTGTTGACCTTGTCAAGGCGTAGTGAGCGGTAGCTATTTATGCTTATCTGCAAAAGCATATGATGTGATTTAGTTAGGATAGTCGTGTGACTTTGTTGACCTTGTCAAGGGTCATATGGGTGGGTTTAATTCAATCGGGAAATGACAGGTTGAACTTGACTTGCGGTCTATGGTTTGTTGACCTTGTCAAGGTCATAGATCGCTCGGGACAAAATATTATCGGAAATTTCAAGTGTTGAAATTTGCAATGAGATTGCATTCCTTCTATGAGATAGTTGGATCCCGATACCCGCTGCGAGTAAGAGTTACTCCTGGGAGAGTTTTACACATTACAATTAGCCGATCAAGTAGATATCTAGAAAGGTGTCAACATGGTTATGCCTCTGGGAAAATGAGCTTTATTTTAATTAGGTCCGTGCGAAAGCGCGGGAAACCTCCCTCAAAGTACCGGCACTGGCCTGGCTGAAAGATTGGTGAAATTGTAGGGTGTAATTAATCCCAGCTAGTCTTTCCTTTTAGGGTTTAAAGGAAGATTTGACTAAAACAATGGGAGACATCCTGATTAGATATATTAATAACCAATCTAATCTTGCAAGAGCATACACTGAGTGTTTTCTTCTATCTCTTTCCAGGTAGCGACCATATCACGCCTTAATCAAGATAATAATACGGATGTATTGACCGAACCCGCTTATTATACTGCGCTAGGGAATGTTGGTCCCACTCCAACTTATAATTTCTATAAGACAGAGCAGGAAATAGGGGATTACCAGAATTCCCGTGCCGCCCAAACGAAGAAAGTGCATGCTGATGCATCATCTTCGGGTATGTTCATTACCGAGAACTATTTCTCAGTATCCTTTACGTCTTGGGTATGAGATACCGGATCAGGATCCCGCAAACGTAATTTGTTACATGGGATACAGAGAGGTAGAGAACTGAGAATGGGTGATAAGTTTCAAGAGTTGGAAATGATGCAACTGTTGCAGCCAAGTCTGTTGGCAGTTATCACCCTGCATTACTAGAATACATTGATTCTGAACGAATGTTATTAGATACCAAACCTGATATACAACATCATATCAGTCTCTTTATTAGTAAAGAAGGATATAATTTTGTATTGTTGGATAATGTTTTGAACATTTCCTATATCAAGAGTTAATCGGTTCAGGCACATTATCTAAAAGTATAGACGTTCTAAATCAAACCACAGTTCTTAACGTACAGAACACATACAAGAGGAAGAGTTCAGAAATGAACGAATTCTTCTTGAGGCATTGTAGACTAGGTCATATCAATGCGACCCGATTAACCGAAATTACATAAAGATGCATATTTAAATTAGTTTGGATTTACATCTTGTAAAACTTGCCAGTCATGTCACAAAGATAAGATGACTACAGCTCCGTTTATTAGAAACAGAGAAAGAGTTAGTGAACTCTTAGGATTGATACATGCTGATGTATGAAAGTCCCCTGTCTACATATGCCAGGACCGGTTCTTTGTACTTCATTACATTCACTGATGATCTCTTAAGATTCAGACATATGTTCCTGTTGAAACACAAGTCCGAAACTTTTGAGATAATCACAGAATATAAGTTAGAAGTAGAGAACCAAAAACGGGTATAAGTATTATGTCTTTTGATGTGATCAAGGAGGAGAATACTTGAGCACGGAATTTCTAGACTATTCTAAAGGAGAATGTGATTCTTTCTCAGCATTACTCCTCCGAATACACCACAGCACGTCGGTGTATCGGGGCTGAGCAATCGCACCCTATGTGATATGGTGTGCTTTATGATGAGTACTACCGAGTTGCCTATTTTCTTTTAGGGTTATGCACTTGAGAAGTTGCATACCTATTGAATAGGGTTCCAACCAAATCAGATGCTTACCACTCCATATGTGATATGGTATGGGAAGAGCCCATCTCTTAAAGATGTTAAGATTTGGGGTTGTCCGGCCTATGTCAAAAGCAAAATCCAGACAAGCTCGAGGCAAGGTCAGTTCCGTGGAAGTTTGTTGGATATCCCAAGCATTCGCAAGGGAATATCTTCTACCAAACTGAGGAAATAATGATGTGTTGTTTTCTCAGCATGAGCATGCTACCTTTGGGAAAGGATATTTCTTGTGAAGAAATTAGTGGTCATGAGGTAGAACTGGAAGGAGTTCCAGCTATACAAACTACAGCTGATGATTTAGTAGAACCGAAGGATTCAATAGATCCCAACGAACCTCAGCCTCTCCGCCGATATAGTAGGATTCCTCATCCACCTGAGAGATACTTCGGTTTCTCTATGAAAGTGGGAGTGAGGATTGCATCATGAGATGATGACCCAACTAGTTTCGAGCAGGCCATCAGGAGTGTGGACTCTTTAAGAATGGCTGGATGCTTACCGATCTGAGATGGAATCCTTATACACCAACAAAATATGGACTTTGGTTATTTTATCTGAAGGGTCAAATCCCCATCAGGAGCAAGTATATCTTAAGAAGATTACTTGGTGTACATGGAAAAGTTGAGACTTTCAAAGCTATGCTTAAGTCCATCCAGATCCTACTTACCACTGCTATATACCATGACTACGATATCTGGCGGTTGGGTGTCATGACTGCTTTTCTAAATAATGATTTGGAAGAGAGCGTCTATAAGTACACAGCCAGAGGGCTTCGTAGACAGTGGGAGCAGCGAAAACGTGTGCAAGATGTTTTATGTGATAAATCAGGCATCGCGGAGTTGGAACGTCTGTTTTGATGTAGTAGTCAAAGAGTTTGACTTCATCAAAATGGTAGATGAACCAAGTATATACAAAAAGGTTGTAGGGAGTATGCTGGTGATCCTCGTATAGTATGTGGATGGCATACTCTTGATAGGGAAGGAGTTTCCTATACTACGCTCGGTCAATCTCCTCTTATCACAAAGATTCTCTATATAGGATCAAGGTGATACCTCCTAAATCCTGGGTTATGGATCTATGAGATAGATCTAATTGGATATTAGGATTCTCACTAGTTATAGTGATATGGTATCAACCGATCTTGGGGAGAATCACTGGAAAGGATCCAGGGTGATAAGGACGACTGAATGTCAGTCGCAGGCATTGTCTTTACCCTCAGTTGAGGGACGGTATGTTGGAAGCGTTCCAAGTTAGATACTGTGACATACTAGACGATTAAAGGAAAGATACATCGTTACCAAGGATGCTACCAAAGAGGCAGTCTGGATATATATGATTTCATGAGATGAATCTTGTTCCTACCATTGTGTGACAATGGAGTTGTGGCTTATGCCTAGGAACCCCCGTCCCATCAGAGATCCAGACATATTCTTAGGCAGTATCGCCTGATCATGAAGATGATTGATCTCCAGGGAGATCGAGGTTAGGAGAGAAGACACAGAGGACAACAGCGCGGATCCACTCACAAAGGCCTATTTCCAAGTAGAGACTTTTATGGGATGGTTGAGTATGAGATACTTCAACCACAGCTGATTGTTGGGTATGCGATACCACAACAGATGGCCCTAGTGCAAGTGGAAGATTGTTAGTTATATGTATGCCCTAGAGGCCATTACTGTACATACGATGTATATTGTAGTGGATGTTTGGATATATATAGGGAGGAATTTCTTGCTCGACATGATAGTATGCTATCTGGTTACTCTTTATCTTAACATGTACTCTGATTGTCTCTATGTCACATGTTGACAAAGCCCTTAGGATGAGTACTTGAATACCAGGACTATGATGCAGATCATACTAGTGGGGACAGTGTAGTCGCCAAGTACATCCTTCAAAAGTTCCTAGTCGTGGGAGTACCGAGACAGGGCATCGATACTCCAGAGTAGACTAGCGTATGCGCTTCTTGACCCATATGATGGGCGATGGATGATCCCATATCTATTGGTGTTTGACATCAGAGAAGGTATACGGGTGCTCAGTGGAGACTGGGTACACTGGATGGACTCGCCGAGAACACCCAGATGGTATTATACCTCACGTCAGATGGCAGTTCTCTGGTGACACTGGTACAGGTTAGTCTGTAGACCCGAGATCGTCATAGAGTCTTGTGTGATTCCTACTGTGCTTTGATTTTCATCATACCACGTCCAAGAGGGCGTGCAAAATGGTGGCTTTTGGATACAGTCCCGAATCACATAGAGGCAATGAGCAATAGGAGGGGTTTCGTCTCTTTCGGTATAGGGAGTTGATGTTGCGCTGTGTTCGATTGGCTATAACTGGAAATCTCTCGCCAGGGTTGCTGAGATTTACTGGTAAGTGTTATTAGTAGTTTCTCGAACTATTATGGACCTCATATCGACACGACTTATGAAGCTACTGGGGTCTGACGTTTACCATCCCTACGCGAGATATGCGACATATCAGACGAAGAGACCGAACTGTACGGGAGTGTTACTTGTTGGATTCATGGGAGAATGTACAGGCTTGCTTGTTGATCTTCTGATTGCTCAATACCTGGGTGGCTGTTACGTTTAGCTGACCGCTTGCAGCTTGTGGGTGTTTGATATGATCATCACCTACTGCGGGCATATTGACGATTCTTTAGAGTCCTACACAGAGGTTTCCTGGCTCAGGCAAAACGGAGTAGGAGCACATTTGTGATATATGCAGGACCGAGAATAATACGTGTATATGATACCGTATTAGATTCTCGCGATATGTGATATCGGCCGGGTATATGTGATATAGCCGGGTCATCGGATTAAGTGTTAATTCGATGAACTGATACAGATTATGTTAGTCGGTTATTTATAAAATAGCCGGATTATCGGATCAATTGTTGATTTGATAATTTAATGTATAATTATATATGTGATATATTAAGTTACATTAACTAATATGAGCTTACTTAAAGATTCTTTTTCTCACTTGGATAATACATTGATATATATATATATATATATATATATATATATATGATATATGTTAATTGCATTATTTTATTTTGTTACAATAAATATTGTATATGTGATATATAATATTGTAACAAATTAAGGTTACAAATGCAATATGTTTTGTGTAGTTTAAACATGGTTAGGGTTTGGATTAGGGTTAAGCTTTCTTGAAGCTTCTAGAAACTTTGTTTTTGTTTTTAAGCAAAGATATTTTGTAAAGATATTTTGTTGATATTTCTTAACCAAGCCCAAACCCTTTGCCATAGTAAATTCTCTACATGGGTTAAGTCTTCATTTTAACCCATGGTTGCATTTCTAACCTCACACAATTTTTCTCATTATTCATCACAAAGTAATTTCTTCTTCTTCTTCCTTAGAGAAAATGTTTCTAGCTTTTTCACATGTGATGATTTTGAGTGAGATAAAGAAAATAAATGAGAGGTAAATTCCTACTTCATCATCCTCATCTATTCTAGCCACTTAGATTAGGGTGTTTGCTTTGCTAATACTTGATTAGTGAAGCAAAAGCTTGGGCTTGAGTTTTTTCAAGGTAGATCATCTTTGTTATTGAAGATCGGAAGCAAGCTTGCATCTTTCTCTTCATGGAGCCTCTCTAGGGTCCGGGTACTCGATGATCGCAGCGAAGAGATCTCAACACGGAGCTTTAGAAGTGAAGGAACAGACTACAAAGGTTGTAATCCTTAACTCTTAGAAGTAAAGTTGTTTACTTGCTCTTTGTTTCGCCTAATCTCTAGTCTAAGATCTTGGTTAGGCTTGTTCGGCATATGAAAAATTTGATTTTAGCATGGTTGGCAGAACCTTGTTCTAGTGCCTAGTAACCCTACAATAGCCCTGTGATCAAATCCCCTCAGCCATATTATCTTTTTATTAAATTTTCTTTTAATATTTTAAAAGCCCAAGAGTTTGCACGTGCACTACACATAAAATGAAGAGTCACAGAATATTTAAACATGTGCACGAGGCTAGTTAAAGTGACAGGGACATGTGGCGATGAAACAAGCCCATTCCATAGGTTTTGGTCCGGCGAAATTCAAAGAAAAACCGGTACCATCGGTCGTACACGTAGGTACTGCCTTGAATTTTTTCCCCCTGCACCTTGTGGCCTACACTACTCCCTTTAGGCCGTTTATATTCTCTGCAATAATACAGGGAATTAAAATACCTCTTTAATTCTATTTTTAATACAAATTTAATTCATCAATTCAATACACCAAACCCTAATTTTTCCTATAAATAACACACCATATTTCATCCCTCCTCACTAAGAAATTCCCTGTCAAAACTCTCAAAAATTCTAAGTCCCTTTAGCGTACAAGAGGAGTTAGCAAGGATGAAGTTCCGGCGATATTCCAAGGAGATTCCGGCGACGAAACGACGTCCCGAAGCCTTCCTTAGCTCCCCCTCTCCCTTCTCTTGTTCAATAGCCAGTAAGTCCCCTCTCCCCCTCTCATTTTCTATTCTAAAAACTTGCAATACAAAAACCCGACGGAAATGGAGTTAAGCCGACTTCCGATTCGGTTTTTCTTTAAAACTCTATTTTTCTTAATCAACAAAATACCATACTCTCACATAATGTTTAACAAACATTAAGAAAGATATTAAAATAAGTTTCATATCAAAAGAATCATTTATGCAATTTTTATTGTATTTGTTTTGGTAAAATACCACATACTTTATTTACGACATAAAACAGCATAAAACTTGTATTACCTTTAGATAACTCATGAGGTAATGACCTACCTCATGGGATAACACGACTTTACAAATAAATACCATCAACTTACAAAATCATTTCTTTAAAAAGATGTATTAATCAATTCCTTGCAATTGTGCCTCTACAACCTATTTTGGGGACCCCGTTCAAGATGGTTCGGTTTATCGCACATCCTTGGGCCTAGTAGAGCGAGATGCAGACCTCCGAAAGGAGCATTCGATCTTGATGAAATTTTTAATGCATTTTTCTTTAGAAAATGAGATTTCTACAAGAATAAATAAAATTTATTTTCATTAAATATATAACTATTATCAAAATATCTATTTTAATTATATTATATAAATATTCCAAGTTTTCCAAATAAAATGAATCACCATTACATAAAAATACCATCCAAATACAAAACAATACCGATATTTCAATAAAATATCATATACTATGAAAACTAGGTTCTACTCAATAGAAATTTCACATTTATAAAATATACATTTATGAAAACCCTAAAGACGATAATTAAATACTTGAGGTGTATTTTGAAATTATACCAAAATTATTTTTTCATAAAACCCCCTCAAGTTATACTAAATTACAATAAGGACCCTAGTAAACATAGGTTTAAGCGGGACTGGTTCTCTTGAGCCTCACGAAGCCGAAGAATATGGGTGCTTGCCTATCTAAGGTAGACAATCTAACAAACGTGTTATCAATACGGTAATTGTCTTGGAAAAAGACACAAATCCTGCCGTACATGTGCAGCAGTTACCGATAACATCAAAACTAATTCAGGATTTCAAGTTCTTTTCAAAGTGTCTGACTCAGACTGAGTCTAAATCTAATCAATCTGACTTGAATGTGATTCAAGTATAAACAACAATACAACATGAATCCATGAATCTGTCTATTCAATGTATATCAATCTATCTTGACCGAACCGAACCATGTATATGCTCCGTCTACATGACTCTCCATTTACATCCATTCCGTTTACTGATATCATGGTTTCGGAAAGTCTTCCAATTACTATAAGACAGTACAATACAATCAATACAAAAATAATACAAGCAATACAAAAGACATCGCGGGATTTATAAAGGGGTAGACTGATACAGAATATGTTAAAAGTGGCACGAGGTGGTCACTTAAGACGTAATTACATCCTTGCCGTTGTTCCGTGGTATTTTCGACGGAGCCTTGTACTACGGGTTACCAAAGTCCATGGTGTAAGTTAGATTCTTCTCGTATACACTGGCATCTTCTGAACCAAGCTACAAACACTACGTTAACCTAACAATCAAATATTATACTAGATATACTCTCTTTTTTGTCTATTCTACTTCGGTCCTTCTTTGGGAGTTACCGAGCGATTGTTCGCTGACGACTTTCCTATTTCTCTTCTTCTTTGGAATATTGTCAGGTGGATCGGACGCACTTGAGCTCGAGACCAACCAGGAGCATTTAGAGCATTAGACTTGTACATATTTTCATTTCAGTTCATGCCATTGTTTAAGCATTTCTTTTCCATCTATCTATTTATATTTCCAGTTGTACCTATAAAAGAATGTTAATAAATAAAGTTGTTGTTCATTTACATTCCTGTCTCTTATGTACTTTACTTTATATTGCTTAGATACGCTTAGCGTGTTTATTTCAGAGTAAATACGTAGCAGGCCTCGCCGTGTCCCCTCCCTGTACACCGGGAAGCGGGGCGTGAAACGATGGTTGTGGGATCAACATCGCCCCTATACAGGGTCAAGAAACGTATACAGTCTACTCTGGAATATCGAAGCCCTATCTCGATACTCTCTCGACTAGGAACGCTTCAAGGATGTGTTTGTAGACTACAAAGGCCCCACTAGTATGATCTACATCATATTCCTGGTACTCAAGAAAAACATCCTAAGGGTTTTATCAACATGTATCCGTAAAATTGTAAACTAGAACAAATGTACATGTTAAGATAAAGAGTAACCAGATAGTATACTATCATATTGAGCAAGAAAGTCCTCTATATATAGTCCAATCATCCACTATAATTTATAATAATGGGCTCTAGGCCATACATATCACTAACAGTGGTGAATGCAGATAGCATATAAAGCATTGTATTTTTGTTTTTTCTGTGATGCATAGGAACTTAATTGATGGGACCACATTAATTCTAATTAATGGAAGAAAATAAACCTAAAAGATATTGTTGGAATCAAATTTCAAAACCACTCGGTTCTTTTCAAAACTACTCGGTTTTCTACAAAACCAAATGTTTCCAAAATTGAGTTTGAAGCACTCGTTTCGAATTCACTAGATTCCTTTAACGATATCAAGTTACTACGTTAAAAGTTTTTCGCTAAAAACTAGCCGTAACCCTCCGTCATTTCAGATAACTAGTACTTAGTATTTGTGCTGCGTTTGTTGATTATTTGTAAAGACGCAGTGTACGGTAGCTAATTAGTGATTGTCTATAGCATAAGTGATGCGATTGGTTAGGAAAGTCGTATGATTTTGTTGATTATTCGTTAAGGGTCATGCGGGTGGGTCTAATACAATCTTGGATAATGACGGGTTGAACTTGACTAGGACCTTTTGATTTTTTTATTATTCGTCAAAGTCAGTAGGGTCCTAGGGGTAAAAACTATATCAGGTGTTTCAAATATAAGAGAAACTTGCAAGGTTTGTGTATACCTTCTGAAGTGTGATGACTTGAGTGACTTCCATCAAGATTATCATGCGATGATATTTAGGTCTCGATTCCCACTATGAGTAGATATACTCCCGGGAGTTTTTCACTTCACAACAAGCTAACCCATCAGGTGAATAGAAAGGTATTAATGGGGTTATACCTTTGCGAAAACGGGGTTATTTAATTAGGTCCATGCGAAAGCATGAGGAGCCTCCCTCGTAGTACCAATACTAGCCTGGTTGAACAGTTAGCGAACTTGTGGGGCGTACATGATCCTGATTAATTCTCCTTTTAAGGTTTGAAGGAGAATTTAAGGAAACAGTGGGAGCCATCTTGATTAGATAAATTAAAAACCAATCTAATCTTATAGGAGTGCACACTACGTGTTTCTTTTCTCTCTCTCTCTCTCCATGTAGCAACCATGACATTCCTTAATCAAGATAATAATATGTATGACTTGACCAAACCGGCTAATTACACAGGGCTGGGGAACATCAGTTCGGCTCTAACTTGTGACAACACTCACGAGTATAAGCAAGGGAAATGGGATTGCAAGAACTTCCACATAACCCTAATGAAGGAGAAGCATTCTAATGTATATTCTTCGGGTGTGTTGGTTATTGAGAACTGTTTTTTTGGTCAGTCCTATCTCTTGGGTACTAGATACCGGATCAGGATCTCATATCTGTAATTTATTACAGGGACTGAGAAAAAGTAGAATGGTTGGACCGACTGATATGTCTCTCAGAATAGAGAATGGAGTATAAGTTGATATTGCTGCCGTCGGCGAATATCACCTGGGGTTGCCAAGTGGCAACACTGTGATTTTGAACAACTGTTACTATGTACCATCCATGCTTTGCAATATTATATCATTTTATTTACTAAATAAAGAAGGATATAATTTTGTTCTGGATAGAAATATCATGAAATTTTACCTTAATCAGGTAATGGTTGCAGAAGGTATACTATGTAATTGTAGGGTTGCTAGGCACGCGCACAAGGGTCTACGAGGCATCAACCATGCCCGATTTAAAATTTAGCCGTGCCGAACAACCCGAATACGGAACTTTAAACTAGAGATTAGGCGAAAACAAGCATGCTAAACATTTTAACACTAAGTGAGAAGGATTACAACCTTTGTAGATCCGGTCCTTCACTTCATATGCTCCGTGTTGTGGTCCCTTCGCTGCGATCATCGGGATCCGGACTCTCGAGAGGTTCCACGAAGAGAAAGGCGCAACCTTTGCTTCCGATCTTCGATACTAAGATGATCTACCTTGAAGTTTCTTTAACACAAGCTAACACTCATGAAATGATGTGAACACCCTCATCGAAATGGCAAGGGAAGATGAGGATGATGAAGTAGGATTTTTGCTCTCTTTATTTATCTTTTTCTCATAATTATTCATCACTTGGAAAAATCAAGAAAGCTTTTTTCCATGAAAAGAATGAAGGAAAAAGATGAACAATAATAGAATTATCCTTTTGTGATGAATAGGAAAAGAAGATAATGATCAATTCTGCAACCATGGTTCACTTAACCATTGTAGAGAATTAACCAAGGGTTAGGGTTTTGGGTTGAGTTAAGAATAAGTCACACACAAATATCTTTCACAAAACAAAAAGAAAACCTTCTAGAAACATCTAGAAAGTTTAACCCTAATCCAAACCCTAATCTTGTTTAAACTCCACTAAACATGTTGCATTATTTATCATATCATATTACAATATTATATATCACATATACAATATTTATTGTAACAAAATAAAATAATACATTTAACATATATCGCATATATATCAATGTATTATCCGAGTGAGAAAAAGAATCTTTTAGTGAGCTAATATTAGTTAATGTCATTTAATATATCATATATATTATTATACATTAAATTATCGAATCAACACTTGATCCGACAATCCGGCTATATCGCATATAACCGACTAATATTTATCCGTACCGATTCATCGAATCAACACTTGATCCGATGACCCGGTTGATATCAAATATCGCGAGAATAGAATACAGTATCTCATATCGTATTATCCTCGGTCCCGCACATATCACATATGTGCTCCTACTCCATTTTGTCTGAGCCAAGAAACCTCTGTGTAGGACTCTAAAGAATCGTCAATACGCCGGCAGTAGGTGATGATCATATCAAACACCCACATGCTGCAAGCGGTCAGCTAAACGTAACAGCTACCCAGGTATTGAGCGCTCAGAAGATCAACAAGCAAGCCTGTACATTCTCCTGTGAATCCAAACAGTAACACTCCCGTACAGTCCGGTCTCGGTTTCTGATATGTTGCATATCTCGCCTAGGGGTGGTAAACGTCAGACCCCAGTAGCTCGATAAGTCATGTCGATATGAGGTCTATAACAGTTCGAGAAACTACTGATAATACTTACCAGTAAATCTCAGCAACCCTGGCCAGGGATTTCCGATTATAGCCAATCGAACACAGCACAACATCAACTCCCTATACCGGGAGAGACGAATCCCCTCCTATCGCTCATTGCCTCCATGTGATTCGGGAATGTACCCAAAAGCCACCTTTTTGCACGCCCTCTTGGACGTGGTATGATGGAAATCAAAGCACAGTGGGAATCACACAAGACTCTATGACGATCTCGGGTCAACAGACTACTCTGTACCAGTGTCACCGGAGAACTGCCATCTGACGTATGGTATAATACCATCTGGGAGTTCTCGGCGAGTCCGTCCAGTGTACCCAGTCTCCACTGAGCACCCGTACACCATCCTTGATGTCAAACACCGATGGATATGGGATCATCCATCGCCCATCATATGGGTCAAGATGCGTATACGCTAGTCTACTCTGGTGCATCGATGCCCTGTCTCGATACACCCTCGACTAGGAACAGTTATAGGATGTACTCGCCGACTACCGTGGCCCCACTAGTATGATCTCATCATAGTCCCAGTAGTCGAGTACATATCCTAAGGGCTTTATCAACATGTAACATAGAGACAATCAGAGTACTTGTTAAGATAAAGTACAACCAGATAGCATACTATCATGTCGAGCAAGAAAGTCCTCCCTATATATGTCCTAGCATCCACTACAATATACATCGCATGTACAGTAATGGCCTCTAGGGCATACATATAACTAACAATCTCCCACTTGCACTAGGACCATCTGTTATGGTATCGCATACCCAACAACTAGCTGCGGTTGAAGTATCTCATACTCAACCATCCCATAAAAGTCTCTATTGGAAAAAGGCCTTCGTGAGTGGATCCGCGCTGTTGTCCTCTGTGTCTACTCTCCTAACCTCGATCTCCCTGGAGATCAACCTTCTCCATGATCAGGTGATACTGCCTAAGAATTATATCTGGATTTCTAATGGGACGGTAGTTCCTTGGCCAAAGCCACAACTCCATTGTCACACAATGGTAGGAACGAAGTTCATCTTATGAACTTATATATATCCAGACTGCCTCTTTGGTAGTATGTTTGGTAACGATGTATCTTGCCTTTAATCGTCTAGTATGTCACGGTATCTAGCTTGGAACTCTTCCAACATACCGTCCCTCCACTGAGGGTAAAGACAATGCCCGCGACTGACATTCAGTCGTCCTTATCACCCTGGAACCTTTCCAGTGATTCTTCTCAGGATCTATTGATACCATCTCACTACAACTAGTGAGTATCCTAACATCCAATTAGATCTATCTCATAGATCCAAAACCTAGGATTTAGGAGGTATCACCTTGATCCTATATAGAGAATCCTTGTGATAAGCGGAGATTAACCGAGCGTAACATAGGAAACTCCTTCCCTATCAAGAGTATGTCATCCACGTACTCTATGAGGATCACCACCATACTCTCTACTACCTTTTTGTATATACAAGGTTCATCTACCATTTTGATGAAGTCAAACTCTTTGACTACCACATCAAAACAGATGTTCCAACTCCGCGATGCCTGTTTTATCATATAAAACATCTTGCACACGTTTCCGCTGCTCCCACTGTCTACGAAGCTCTCTGGCTGTGTACTTATAGACGCTCTCTTCTAAAACATCACTTAGAAAAGCAGTCATGACACCCAACCACCAGATATCGTAGTCATGGTATGTAGCCGTGGCAAGTAGGATCTGGATGGACTTAAGCATAGCTTTGAAAGTCTCAACTTTTTCTTGTACACCAAGTAATCTTCTCAAGATATACTCGCTCCTGATGGGGATTTAACCCTTTAGATAAAGCAACCAAAGTCCATACTTTGTTGGTGTATAAGGATTCCATCTCAGATCGATAAGCATCCAGCCATTCTTACAGAGTCTCACTCTTGATGGCCAGCTCGAAACTAGTTGGGTCATCATCTCATGATGCAATCCTCGCTCCCACTGTCATAGAGAAACCGAAGTATCTCTCGGGTGGGTGAGGAACCGTACTAGATCGGCGGAGAGGCTGGGGTTCGTTGGAAACTATTGAATCCTTTGGTTCTACCAAATCATCAGCTGCAGTTTGTATAGCTGGAACATTTCCAGTTCTACATAACAGACCTTGCCTCGAGCTTGTCCGGATTTTGCTTTTAAACATAGGCCGGAAAACCCCAAATCTTAACAAACTTAAGATATGGGCTCTTCCCTTTTCATATCACATATGAAGTGGTTGGCAACTGATTTGATTTGAACCCTTATTCAATAGGTATGCAGCTTCACAAGTGCATAACTCCCAAAAGGAAATAGGAAACTCAGTAGTACTCATCATAGAGCACACCATATCACATAGGGTGCTATTGCTCCGCCCCGATACACCGACGTGCTGTGGTGTATACGGAGGAGTAATGCTGAGAGAGAATCTCATTCTCCTTTAGAATAGTCCAGGAATTCCGTGCTCAAGTATTCTCCTCCTTGATCTCATCAAAGAACATAATACTTATACCCTTATTTTGGTTCTCTACTTCTAACTTATATTCTGTGAATATCTCAAAAGCTTCGGACTTGTGTTTCAGCAGGAACATATGTCTGAATTTTGAGAGATTATCAGAGAATGTAATGAAGTACAAAGAACCGATCTTGGCATATGTAGACAGGGGACTTTCATACATCAGCATGTATCAATCCCAAAAGTTCACTAACTCTTTCTCTGTTTCCAATAAACAGAGCTGTGGTCATCTTATCTTTGTGACATGACTGGCAAGTTTCACAAGATGTAAATTCAAACAAATTTAAATATGCATCTTAATGTAACTTCAGCTAGTCGGGTCGAATTGATATGACCTAGTCTACAATGCCTCAAGAAGGATTTGTTCATTTCTGAACTCTTCCTCTTGTGTGTGTTCTGTATACTAAGAACTGTAGTTTGATTTAGAACATCAATGCTTTTAGATAACGTGTCTGAACCGATCAACCCTTGATATAGGAAATGTTCAAAACATTATCCAACAATACAAAATTATATCCTTCTTTACTAATAAAGAGACCGATATGATTTTGTATATCAGGTTCGGTATCTAATAACATTTGTTCAGAATCAATGTATTCTGGTAATACAGGGTGATAGTGACCAACAGACTTGGCTGCAACACTTGCACCGTTTTCTGTCTCATGAAACTTATCACCCGTTCTCAGTTCTCTACCTATCTGTAGCCCATGTAATAGATTACATATGCGGGATCCTGATCCGGTATCACATACCCAGGACGTAAAGGATACTGAGAAACAGTTCTATGTAATGAACACACCCGAAGATGATGCATCAACATGCACTTTCTTCGTTTGGGTGGCACGGGAAATCTGGTATTCCCCAATTTCCTGCTCTGTCTTATAACAATTATAAGTTGGAGCGGGACCAACGTTTCCCAGCTCAGTATAACAAGCGGGTTCGGTCAATATATCCGTATTATTATCTTGATTAAGGCGTGATATGTTCGCTACCTGGAGAGACAGAGAAGAAAACACTCAGCGTATGCTCTTGCAAGATTAGATTGGTTATCTAATATATCTAATCAGGATGTCTCCCACTGTTTTAGTCAAATCTTCCTTCAAACCCTAAAAGGAAAGACTAGCCGGGATTAATTACACGCTACAAGTTCGCCAATCTTTCAGCCAGGCCAGTGTCGGTACTTTGAGGGAGGTCCCCCGTGCTTTCGCACGAACCTAATTAAAGTAAACCTCGTTTTCCCAGAGGCATAACCCCGTTGACACCTTTCTAGACACCTACTTGATCGGCTAATTGTAATGTGTAAAACTCTCCCAGGAGTAACTCTTACTCGCAGCGGGTATCGGGATCCGACTATCTCATAGAAGGTATGCAATCTCATTGCAAATTTCAACACTTGAAATTCCCAATAATATTTTACCCCTAGTGACTTATGACCTTAACTATGGTCAACAAATCATAAGCACTAGTCAAGTTCTACCCGTCATTTCTTGATTAATTAGACCCACCCACATGACCCTTAACTAAGGTCAATAAAGTCATATGACTGTCCTAACTAATCGCATCATATGCTATATAGGAAGACATCACTTAGCTACCGTACACTGTGCCTTAACTATGGTCAACAAACACAGCACGAATACTAAGTACTCTACTTCCTAAAATGACGGAGGGTTACGACAGGTTTTTAAGAAAACCTATTGCATAATGAACTTGATATCGTTGTAGAATCGAGTGATTTTAAATGGAGTGTTTTTGAGGCTTTTCTCGTTTTGCTAAAGGGGTCACTCCCGGTGAAGGGATAGTCGGCCCTTTCCTCATCGAATAAGGTGCAGGATATATCACATATACCGCTGTGCAAAGCAAGAACTATTGAAGCAATCAAAAGACAAACCGAGTTTGTAGCATCTGCCAGTTATTTCTAAAGGAGTCACTCCCGGTGAAGGGATCTCGGTGCTTTCCTTATCGAATAAGGTGCTGGATGTTCTACAAGGAACACCGCTATGCAAAGCAACAACTAGAGCTACCAGTTTTTATAAACAAGTTTCTACAACATCTTAGGTTTCTTTTAATTCATTAATCTCATTAATGAAGTCCAATTTTATTATGCTTCACAAGCATCTCATTTGAAACGAAATCTGCAATATAACATATATCTCATATATATAATATAAACATTCATCACAGGCAGTAATATGATCTCATCACAGAACATTGCAGCAGAAGAACATATATGAAATATTGGATATACTAGGACGTCCGTGTTTTCAATACGAGCCTGTATAAAACACGGATTCCACGGTCGCGATGAATAGCCAAACCCACATCCCTAGACCCCTACGAGAGCGGCAAGTAACACTGCCAATTCTAGGGTTAGGAGACCCGGTCTCGACTCCTCGAGATGGTCTCCCACTAGACCCTAGAACCCGGTTACTTGTGCTCCCCGCCTTGGGTCTACCTAATGTGGAAAAATAAATAATATACAACGGTGACATCTTCCGCTACCTGGAAGTGCCCCAATAAAAGAATATTACATACAAATGAATTTTACATGAATGAAAAAGAAAAAACTCTCATCTCACATAAAACCCCGGCTATTCAAACGCGACGATCCAATACAACATATCACAGCAACACATAATATCTCATATCATCAACGTAAGCAAGTATGCGTATCCCGATTGTCGTTGATGTATAGCAACGAAGCCGGCGATACACCACATACTACGCTTACGGTCACAGAAAAGAAAGTGTAAAACTACAACAGTTGGAATCCGCAACCTCTTTAGACATCGCATGCCTAACCAAATGAATTCCTTAGACATCACATGCCTAACAATTATAAACCCCGCATTTTAGTCTCATTATCGAAAACTCTTTTCAATATCAAGTCGGGCAATTCAACAAGATTCCCGACGTCCTGATCGAATACTCGTCGCGAACTTTAGTAGACGGCCGCACCCCCAGATGCCGTCGACGAAGTGCACTAAGGCGGAACACCGCTGCCGCGAGCACCCGAACGGATGCTTTCGGCGACGGGGTTCTCCTACAGTCACTTGGTCGGGGCTAAGAGGTGTAGCTGTCTATTAAGTTTACCCGGCGAGTATCCGCGTACACTACGTGATTGCGACGGACTTTTGATCACATCAAAATTCCGTGGCAACCGATCATTTGAGACTAAACTGCTATGTTTATAATATTCAAATCAGTTATCGCATAACTACCTGTGGATTCCAAATATTGTATCACATTCCAGATAAATAGATAAAGTTAAACTTTCCGATCGAATTATCAAACACCCAAGATTTCCCCAATATATCTCAACACTTGAAAACAGTTTAAAAACATCCATTACATGCCACAGTAGCAATGGTCCAGCCGTAGAAGGGTCAAGCCAACGCCTCACATGTGGCACGCCGTACTGCCCCAAACCTTAAGGTTCAAAAGGCAGTTCAAGACGGTCACATAATCGAGTTAAGGTTTGTTGTCTTCTAGAGGGTCCACCGCGTTACTTGCACGACTTAGAACGTTCTTAAACACGAGGAAAAAAATCCAACTTTTGAAAAATTTTCCGACAGGGGAAAAAGTGAGTTATTGATATCCGGCCGAACTTTTTAACAGTTTCTAAAATTATCCGGACAAACTAAACAAAGTTAAATTATCCGATCGAATCAACGATTCCCCAATACAACCCTTGAAAAATCAACACTTGAGTGGAATTAAAATATTCCCAGAAAAAATTAACAAGAAAGGGCCTAAAAATAATTACATGAAATTTCAGGGACTAAGTCAAATTTTGGCCGCGGAAGAGCCGCCAAACCCATGGTTTGGCCGCGGTTCCACGCTCCAATTTTGGAATTAGAAGTCCGTACTTCACAGTAATTCTTAGTTTTTCCTGCTTAATTTTATGAGAATTTCTAATTCAGAAAAAACCACATTTTTGAAAAAAGTACAGAGAGGGTTCCGTGTCGGGGTTTCGGCGTTCGATCGGACTTTAAACTTCGTCTAGACTTCGCCTAAAGCTTTAGCTTGTCTCTGATACCACTGTAGGGTTGCTAGGCACGCGCATAAGGGTCTACGAGGCATCAACCATGCCCGATTTAAACTTTAGCCGTGCCGAACAACCCGAATACGGAACTTTAAACTAGAGATTAGGCGAAAAGAAGCATGCTAAACATTTTAACACTAAGTGAGAAGGATTACAACCTTTGTAGATCCGGTCCTTCACTTCATATGCTCCGTGCTGTGGTCCCTTCGCTGCGATCATCGGGATCCGGACTCTCGAGAGGTTCCACGAAGAGAAAGGCGCAACCTTTGCTTCCGATCTTCGATACTAAGATGATCTACCTTGAAGTTTCTTTAACACAAGCTAACACTCATGAAATGATGTGAACACCCTCATCTAAATGGCAAGGGAAGATGAGGATGGTCAAGTAGGATTTTTGCTCTCTTTATTTATCTTTTCTCATAATTATTCATCACTTGGAAAAATCCAGAAAGCTTTTTTCCATGAAAAGAATGAAGGAAGAAGATGAACAATAATAGAATTATCCTTTTGTGATGAATAGGAAAAGAAGATAATGATCAATTATGCAACCATGGTTCACTTAACCATTGTAGAGAATTAACCAAGGGTTAGGGTTTTGGGTTGAGTTAAGAATGAGTCACACACAAATATCTTTCACAAAACAAAAAGAAAACCTTCTAGAAACATCTAGAAAGTTTAACCCTAATCCAAACCCTAATCTTGTTTAAACTCCACTAAACATGTTGCATTATTTATCATATCATATTACAATATTATATATCACATATACAATATTTATTGTAACAAAATAAAATAATACATTTAACATATATCGCATATATATCAATGTATTATCCGAGTGAGAAAAAGAATCTTTTAGTGAGCTAATATTAGTTAATGTCATTTAATATATCATATATATTATTATACATTAAATTATCGAATCAACACTTGATCCGACAATCCGGCTATATCGCATATAACCGACTAATATTTATCCGTACCGATTCATCGAATCAACACTTGATCCGATGACCCGGTTGATATCAAATATCGCGAGAATATAATACGGTATCTCATATCGTATTATCCTCGGTCCCGCACATATCACATATGTGCTCCTACTCCGTTTTGCCTGAGCCAAGAAACCTCTGTGTAGGACTCTAAAGAATCGTCAATACGCCGGCAGTAGGTGATGATCATATCAAACACCCACAAGCTGCAAGCGGTCAGCTAAACGTAACAGCTACCCAGGTATTGAGCGCTCAGAAGATCAACAAGCAAGCCTGTACATTCTCCTGTGAATCCAAACAGTAACACTCCCGTACAGTCCGTTCTCGTCGTCTGATATGTTGCATATCTCGCCTAGGGGTGGTAAACGTCAGACCCCAGTAGCTAGATAAGTCGTGTCGATATGAGGTCTATAACAGTTCGAGAAACTACTGATAACACTTACCAGTAAATCTCAACAACCCTGGCCAGGGATTTCCGGTTATAGCCAATCGAACACAGCACAACATCAACTCCCTATACCGGGAGAGACGAATCCCCTCCTATCGCTCATTGCCTCCATGTGATTCGGGACTGTACCCAAAAGCCACCTTTTTGCACGCCCTCTTGGACGTGGTATGATGGAAATCAAAGCACAGTGGGAATCACACAAGACTCTATGACGATCTCGGGTCAACAGACTACTCTGTACCAGTGTCACCGGAGAACTGCCATCTGACGTATGGTATAATACCATCTGGGAGTTCTCGGCGAGTCCGTCCAGTGTACCCAGTCTCCACTGAGCACCCGTACACCATCCTTGATGTCAAACACCGATGGATATGGGATCATCCATCGCCCATCATATGGGTCAAGATGCCTATACGCTAGTCTACTCTGGTGCATCGATGCCCTGTCTCGATACACCCTCGACTAGGAACAGTTATAGGATGTACTCGCCGACTACCGTGGCCCCACTAGTATGATCTCATCATAGTCCCAGTAGTCGAGTACATATCCTAAGGGCTTTATCAACATGTAACATAGAGACAATCAGAGTATTTGTTAAGATAAAGTACAACCAGATAGCATACTATCATGTCGAGCAAGAAAGTCCTCCCTATATATGTTCTAGCATCCACTACAATATACATCGCATGTACAGTAATGGCCTCTAGGGCATACATATAACTAACAGTAATGGTATATACTTTCTTAATTTAAACATCATTTTCAATATAGATACTCGCAAGAGGAAGAGTTCAGATACAAATGAAGCCTACTTGTGGAATTGTAGACTTGGTCACATCAATGAGAAAAGACTAGCCAAGTTACATAAAGATAGATATTTGGATCCATTTGAATTTTCATTTTATGAAACTTCTCAGTCTTGTCTCGAAGGAAGATGACCAAAACTCCGTTCACAAGATACAAAGAAAGGGTTACAGAGCTCTTAGGACTCATACACAGTGATGTGTATGGTCCAATGTTTATACAAGAAAAGGGTGGGTTCTCATACTTCATTACATTCACTGATGATCTCTCTAGATTCGGATATATATTTCATATGAAACACAAATCTGAAGTTTTTGAGAAATTCAAAGAATATAAGAGCGAAATAGAGAACTAGACTGAAAAAAATATTAAGATCCTATGATCTGATTGAGAAGGTGAATACTTAAGCACAGAATTCCTTGAATATCAAAAAGAAAATGGTATTCTCTTTCAGCTTACTCCTCCATATACACCACATCACAACGGTGTATCGGAGCGGAGAAATCATACCCTATTGGATATGGTTCACTTTATGATGAGTAGTGCTGATCCGCCTCTTTCATTCTGGGGACATGCGCTTCAGACATCAGCATATCTATTGAATCAAGTTCTATCCAAATCTATGTCTGAGACTCCATATGAAATATGGAGTGGAAAGAAACTATTTATTAAGTTTGTTAAGATATGGGGATGTCCTGCATATGTTAAACAACAAAATCCGGAAAAACTTCAGAAACGATCAGTTCTATATAAATTTGTGGGATATCCAAAGAATTCATTAGGATATCTGTTCTACCACACTGAGGAACAGAAGATGTTTATAGCTTGCCACACCATTTGGTAGAAAGGGAATTTCTTGCAAAAGAAATTAGTGGGAGTACAGCAGAACTAGATGAAATTCTAGAGCCACAAACTGAAACTGAGGATTTGGTGGAGCAATAGGATTCAATAATTTCGGACGAACCTCAGCCACTCCGCAGATCTGGTAGGATTTCTCATCCGTCCGAAAGATACTACGGTTTTCTCGTAGACGGAAATCGAGAGGATTGCAACTTGGAAGAAGATGACCCTATTAGTTTCGAGAAGGCCATTTACAGTAGGGACTCTGTAAAATGGCTGGATGCTATGCGATCCGAAATGGAGTCCATGTACACCAACAAAGTTTGGACTTTGGATGTTGCACCAACAGGGGTAAAACCTGTTGGCTGTAAATGGATCTTCAAGAGGAAGATTGGTGCGGATGAACAGATTGAAACCTATAGGGCTAGACTTATTGCAAAAGGTTTTCATCAAAGACTAGGTGTGGACTATGACGAAATTTTTTCTCTAGTGGCTATGATGAAATCCATTTAAATACTACTTGCCATTGGTTCCTTCCTTGATTATGACATCTGGAAGATGGACAAGAAAGCAGTTTTTCTAAATGGAAATTTAGAAGAGTGCGTTTATATGGATCAGCCTGAGGGCTTCGTAGACAGTGGGAGCGGCGGGAATGTGTGAAAGTTGCTTAAATTCATTTATGGATTAAAACAAGTATCACAGAGTTGGAACATCTGTTTTGATGAGACAGTCAAGGAATTTGACTTCATCAAAAACGTTGATGAGATTTTTATATATAAGAAGATTATAGGGAGAGCTTTCGTATTCCTCGTTTTGTATGTTGATGACATTCTCTTAATAGGAAATGACATTCCTATGCTGCAATCGGTCAAGCTATTCTTGTCACAAAAGTTCTCGATAAAAGACCTAGGTAATGCTTCTTACATTTTGGGGATAAAGATCTATGGAGATAGATCCAAGAGAATGTTGGGACTTTCACAGTCCAAGTACATTGACACCATACTAAAGAGATTTAGTATGGAAGATTCCAAGTGCAGTAATTTACCCTCTTGTCATGGAATCACCCCTCCAAAGAGATGTCTCCCAAGACTAATGAGGAGAGGGCTCGCATGAGCATTATACCCTATGCTTTAGAGGTAGGATCCATAATGTATGCAATATTATGTACCAGACCAGATGTAGCATACGCACTTAGCGTGGTAAACCGGTATCAGTCAAATCCAGGAGAGAAATATTGGATAGCCATGAAGGACATTCTAAATGATAAAGACTAAGAAGATGTTCCTGGTGTACGGTAATGGAGACCTCCAGATGGAGTCCTTTACTAATTCAAGCTTCCAAAATGATAAGGATGACAACAATTCTATCTCGGGTTATATATTTACCCTCAATAGAGGGGCGGTCTGTTGGAAGAGTTCCATGAAGGACACTGTAGCAAACTCAATGATGGAGGCTGAATACATTGCTGCAAATGATACCGCAAAAGAAGCGGTCTGGATAAGGATATTCATTATTGAACTTGAGGTGGTTCCGTCTATTATTGATCCAATACCTTTGTATTGCGATAACAATGGGGCTATGGCATTAGCAAAGGAACCAATGTCCCATCAGCGATCTAGAAACATCTTAAAGTGGTATCACCTGATCAGGAAGATCGTTGATCGTCGGAAGATCGTTGATCGTTGGGAGATCGAGGTTCGGAGAGTAGAGACGAAAGAAAACACGGTGGATCCAATCATAAAGGCCCTTTCTTAAATACAGTTCGAGCGAATTTTTGAGATGTTGGGTATGTGATACGCCAACAACTGGCCCTAGAGTAGATGTTGGATACTCGATACGCCAATAACCGGCTTTAGTGCAAATGGGAGATTGTTGGATATATATGTCCTAGAGGCCTTTATTATATAGGATACTTGGGATATGTATGTACAGGACAATCATGCTCGATATGATAGTATGCTATTTAGTTTTCTTTTATCTTACCATGTATGTTTTACTAGTTATTACATTTCTCTATTACATGTTGATAAAGCTCTTAGGATCTTTGCTTGACTACCAGCGTTATGATGGCGAACATATTTCTTTTTCTTTTCAGAGTAGGCTAGTGTATATGTATCTTGACCCCGACGAGGGACAGCGGTTAACCCCATATCCATAGGTTTATGGCACCAAAGATATTATACATGTGCTCATTAGGTTATAAGTTACACTGGACCAATTTGCCGAGAACTTCTAGATGGTAATATACCTATCGTCAGATAGCAGTTCTCATATGACATAGGTACAGGGTAGTCTTTAAACCTGATATCGTCATTTGTTTCGAATGTGTTCCTATTGTACTTAGATTTCTACCCTACGGCCTTAAAGAGTCGTGCAAACAGATTTTAGTTGGGTACAGTCCCGAAGCACTTAGGGTCAGTGAGCGATAGAAGGGATTCGTCTCTCTTGGTATAGGGATTCGATATTGTGCTGTGTTCGATTGGACATCACCATAAGACCTTGGCCAAGGCATATGAGATTTACTGATAGTGAGATCAGTAGTTTCTCGGGATGGTTTTGAGCCACATCGACACGACTTATCAGTTTATTAGGGGTCTGACGTTGTCCACCCCTTAGACCCGATATACAATACTCTCAGACGAAGAGATCGAACTGTATGGAGATTATCACTTTCAGGCTCAGTAAGGAAATGGACGAGTTTGCTTGTCAACCTTCTTTTGGTTCAGTACCAAGGTAGCCGTTACGTACAGCTAGTGCTGTTGACGAGCTTGTGGTTAAACCCACTGCTAGCGTATTGTTGAGTCTTTAGAGTCCCATACAAAGGGTTTCCAAGCTCAGACGAAACGATATAGTGTACGTATTTTGATACGTACAGAAGTTCGATTAAATACGTGTTTTTGTACATGTACCTTTAATCAGATATTTTGCTAATACTATCCGGTCTGAAAGATAGTCGGATTATCACATTTGGATAAAATATGAGCTAGTATTATATATCTCTTTTGGTATCCTCTTTTGGTATACGAATACGGTATTTATACGAATACGGGTATTTGTATAAATACGGGTATTTGTGTCTTCATATAAATAAGGGTATTTGTATCTTAATACAAATACGGGTATTTGTATTTTATACGATTACGGGTATAAGTATTTTGATACGAATACGGGCGTATGTATTAGTAGTATATACTTGTATTAGTGTATGTATGTGTGTGTGTGTGTGTGTGTATATATATATTACATATGTATGTATATGTGTACACTTGAGGTGGCTCTCTTCTCTTCTCATCTCTTCTTGTTCTTGTGAGAATGGTGTGGACTTGTGATTTACCATGTTGAGTCACAATTCTACTCATTCAAACATTAAAAGAAAGAAAGAGAAAGAAAATGAATGGATAATGTTTAGTAGCCATGCTTGCTTCCTCTTCCTCTTCTCTTGAATTTTCCAAGTACAGAAAAGAAAAGGAAAAATAGAGAAAACCAAGAGATCACCGCTATTACATCCCTTGTGATCAATTCTTAGCATGTCTTGTTCACAAGTTGCTTCACTAGTTATATTAATGTGAAACTAGAGCTTTTGTTAGGGTTCCTTCGGGTGGATCATCTTCGACATGGAAGACCAACTTTCAAACTTGTTTCCGGTGGAGCTAAGAGCTTTAGAAGTGGAAAAGAAGATGAAGGACACGACTAAAAACGTAGCTAATGCTAACCGAGTAGTTAAAACTCTTTCTTTGTTGCTAGTTTAGTGTTTAGAATCGATTTTAGGTGATAATAGGTTGTGCTCATGTTTAAAATTTTCGTTTTGCATTCCGTCTTGGCTGAAAGTTTGTGGCACAATCACGAGAATCTACTTATAGCCGTAGTCCCCGTCTATCGGTTAACATACGTTTGATGTTCATCGTGACATAAAACTACATGAAGGTTGTTAAAAATCGAACGATATCGTTCGGTGCTAACAACCGTCATGTAGTCTATTTGACGAGAAGATTCAATCATCTGATAACCGATAGATTTGTGCAGTGTGGACAAGTTAAGAATGTATAAAGAAAGCACTTTCATTCATTTGTGTTTTCATTCGTTTCGAGTTATTTCGTCAGTATCTAGGGATGATAGCGACGTCCGGACCAGCAAGGGATATAGACACCAAGGTCAGCACCAAAGGCAGCTCTAGAGGTAGGGGTAGAGCAATTCTGCTCGGGGAGCTATGATTTTTATGTTTTTGATATGTGTTCTTTAAGTTCTATTTACCACAATTAAGTCGGTTTCACTTGGTAGCTAGCCAGTTGAGTATGGGTCGATCCACGGAGAGATGCGAGTCTTTTTCTTAGTGTTTTAACGAGTTAAGTCCAAATTTTTAGAGTTTGTTCCAAGCTAACTATGTGTTTAGATATGTAAGTTAATAAAAGCTTGTTAGAGTTAGGATTATATTAGTTTGAGTTATGAGTTCGCTCACTTTTTTTATTTGCCACTCTTGATATCGATGTTACGATAATCAGCAACAACGAGGATTAGCATGACTAGGAAGGAAACTTGCGAGTAAAAGGTAGGCTTTCCAACGCTTAGTTCCTTCATATTGGTCCTTGCCCGTCCGTTCTTGGCTCTTAGCTATAACCTTCGGTCAATTCAACCACAACTGGTATTGCTATGGTGTCACCGCTATCATAGAGGATAGTGTGTCATAGGGAGTGGATTGTGGTTACATTGACAGGAGTTCGACTCAAGTTGTTAGGCAAACGAAAGAGTGAGGGAGATTTTCTTCCCTCAAAATTTCCTTATCTTACCCTAACAAGTGAGAAAACTACCCACTCATTATATAAAAAAAGAAAATAAAAACAAGTAGAGAAGATAGAAAGATATGAGGTAGAAGGTGACAACTAGCTACTTGGGACTTCACCTAGGTAAGGATCACACTTGAGCTTCATGGTTGTAATGATAAAAGAAAAGAGAAAAAGAAAAAGAACAAATAAAACCAACAACTACTTAACAAAGAAAAGAACAAGCAAATTATAAAAACTAGTTAACAAATTAACAAGTCATGCATATAAAAAACTCTCCACTTCATTTATCATTTACTTAAAAGCTCTCACTCCAATTTTAATGGAGGAAAGATGAAGAAGAAGAACATTACACTAAATTCTAACTAAAAACTAGTGAAAAAATTACATTCTTGATATGGCTCTGATCTGGAGTATTTATAGGCAGTCAAGTGAAACCTTAGTTTTCTAAGCCCTTATAAAATGACAAAAATACCCCTGAAAATGTGGCGCGAGAGGCCATATATTGGCCGCGGATCCTACGCCTATAGGGGTTTAGACCGCGGAACCGTGGCCGTTTTGGGGAGTTGAAACTTCAGTTTTCTTGGGCTGCCTTGTATTGCTTTATTACTCTGTTTAATACACTTGTATTTGCAGAATCATTCCAAAATACTCCTAGATTTACAACAGTCCCAAATATGAAAATGAGTGGACTTTTGCATTGATTTTTCTCGAGCTCTGCGTTGCCTTCTTGACACTTGTGCTGCCTTTCTCATGCTTTGTGCTTGTTTAAGACACGAATGACCCTCGCTCGATCTTGTTTCCTGAACTAGTAAGCGGTACCTGACAGATGGTGAGCGGAACCCGTAATTTTATCCGTTGTTAGTAGTTGTCCTGAATTTTTCATGACTGTTCGTGATTTGCATCGCTTTGGACTGAGAACCTGTAACCTGCAATCATGTAGCAAACATGAATCAAAAGTACCCACCTAATGGGTAGTATAAAATTGAAAAATTCTGATATGAACAAATATTCCCAAACTTATCCTTTGCTCGTCCCGAGCAGAACCATTTTATTTTCATAAATCTTAAGCTCACTTTCGTAGGCATCACAGTTGCACTTAGCATGTGAAACAAACCGTTAAACCCCTAGGTTGCCCTAGAGGAGGAGTTTTACCTTTTAGGAGTTTTCAGCAGATACTACCCACAAAATCTTATCAAGTTGGCCATCGAATCTAATCTTATAGTTCAACATTCTAATTAGAAACTTTATCATCTTGAGTTAGAAATATCCATCCCTTATTCTTCACACCTCCTATTTATTTAACTTAAAATCCTATACGTTTTGTCAGTTTATAAAGATCTTAGTTTCTCTTGAATTTTCTTTCTAAAACGTAATCTCAAATCCGGAATTTTTATCATCTTTAAGGAAGATATAAGCCTTGTTATTCCTATCTCTTCTCCAAACATCGATCATATACCCCCACGTGTGCAATTTCACCCCTACACTTAGGAATTCAATTCAAGTTATAGTACCATTGCCCTAATACCTAGTACTACTTCTTTTTATTAATAATGGGCGGATTTGCTCACACACATTTCATGCGACTACTACTGCTTTCTGAGGCACTAATCAGCTGATTACCAAGCGTGTGAGCTTATTACGGCTTAAACAGCAGTTTCCAGGTTTTGTAATATGCACAATTTTTTTCCAAGACCGGATATATTTTTCAGCGACGCTCTTCTGGTGGTTAGTTACAAATACCATTTTTTCTTTTATACTAAGCTTTCAGACAAGAGTATTTCTAGGTATCCTCTACTATCCCAAGTTTCAAGGTGCATGTAACTGCAGTTTGTAGGGTAAACACTTTCTGAATTTGGAATCGAGAATAGAAACTATTTTTTATACTTATTCTTCAATAAATCTTTCAATACTTTCCTTTCATTTCAACTTAGCTTAAGAACTGAACTCAAGATTACTTACTTCTAAACAAACTGTAAGAACGTATATTTACTACAATTATACTTCAAGTAGGGTTATTTTTAGGGTTTTCAATTACTAAGATTAGAATTTAGTTATTTCTAACTAGTCAACCATCATGTCGAACTCGAGTCTAAATCGCTAACCTAAGAAAAAAATTTGGTTTTTTTTTTTGGTTTCTTTTTTTTTGGGTTTTAGGGATAACAATGTAATGCCGAAATATAAATATGATGCGATGCGGAATTTAAACATGCTAACAAAGAGCAAACATTTACAAAAAATCGTGCAAATGCAGAATGCATGGGTAGCTATTTATAACAAACCCCACCCCAAACTTACTCACATTAGTGCCCTCATTGCTACCTACTACTTCTTCTAGAACTAAACGTAGAACCACTCGTACCAGTACTACGCGTACCAGCTCCATTGGTATCAGCATCATGACCCCTGGATCTCGCTCTCTCACCACATGCTAACAAGGTAGACATCCCCTGCTCTAGACTCATAATACGTTGATCAAAAGTCGTCAGCATCCCTAAAACTCTCTTGACCCCCTATGAGTGCGCCGCAGCAATCGTGCTTGCTCAGCAGGGGTCAGTTCCTCATCGCTCGCTATGGAACTAGAGCTGGGGGTCTCTTCCATCACATCCTTGGTCAGCTCGATGTGCGACCACAACTCATGAAGTCTGGTGTATGCCGTGGACGCACCCTCAACTAGGGATCGAATGGGAACCCCCATATGCATAAATGCATCAAAATCCTCCACAGGAAGAAAATAGCGACACAATTGTGTCACTAATATTGGGCTTGGATAATTGGCCGCCCCTTTGCCGGCGCTAATCGAGTTTAACAATATGGTGCACATGTCATAGCTTGGGTTTTTCATCATCAGTGTGTGCATAATGCGTAGGGATGGAGTGAAAAATGTGGTGTTATGTGAACTATTAAAAATGTTATTTTGTTCCCAACTGCACATGGTTAATACATTCGCATACAACGTACGTCCCAAGAATTCCTTTCTTGGGTTCCCTAGCACAACTATCACCCATCAATGGTATGTAATCTTCAAATCAGAGGGGTTGGTCATGAGCGGGGATGCGGGGGATCAAAGTTACTTCATGAATCAAGTCCCTATCTACAACAATTTCCCGATCCCCCAAAACAAGCGTATATACCCATAGTTGCCTAAACATCCCTCCTCCATGCTCGCAAAAAAACGATCAATGAGATTCGGAAGCACGAAGGCATTTGGATGGTTGTACAATAAGTAATTTCATTCGCGTTTCTGGATTTTGTCGCCAAAATAACTACCATAAAAGTCGTGGGCGAACATTGAAGAGAAATCCCTCTCAAACTGAAAATTGCGAGCCATTGAATAGAAAATATAGTTTTAACGGTTCTAGAGAGAGGAGATCAAGAAATCAAACCTCCTCTGAAATTTTCAGAGGGTGACGTAGTGAAACGGCGGTAGATGCGCGGTCAGTGGCCTCCTGGGCGGCTGTTCCGCGGCACTTTCGTCGGATCTCTGGTGGAGCCTTCGTTGGCTGCTAGGGCTTTGTGAGAAAGGGGGTCTGAAGTCTCGAGTTGGGGATAAAGAAGAGAAGAGGGGATTTTAAAGGGGAAGTCAAAGGTTGGTCAAAATGAGACCTTTTTTGTACTAAAACCCCTTTAAAATTTGGAACTTTTAAGAATTGTCCTCTTCTCACATGTGAATATTAACAAAAAAACCCTCCCCTTTTTTGTATTTTTTATTTTTTACGAAAGGGAATTTCACCAGGTAAGAAATATCCCGACACACAAAACCGAGCATTTATAAGACATGGATGCTCGTCATCAGAAAAAAAATGGATCCATATCGGACAAGAATATCCATATATATATACAAGATGGTATATATATACCCCCAAACTTATTTGAAACAGTGTTTCCATTGTTTATGGCTGGATAACCGAAATTTGGTGGTAAATGGAGGAAGATCAGGGAATATAAACTGGCTCCTACAATATCAGGAGCTCCTCTGATTGATCTGCGGTAAGAAACAGTTTTACTCTGTGTCCGTTCACTTTAAATACTGAATTATCCTTCGGATTCTCTAAATCCACCGCGTCGTGTGGGTATACACACCACACAAGAAAATGTCCCTTCCAGCGAGATCGAAGCTTACCGGGATGGAAATGGAGTCTGGTGTCGTAAAGAAGTACCTGTTTTCCAGGCATGAAAGTTTTGCGCATAATGTGTTTATCATAAAACACCTTCGTTTGGTTCTTTATAACAACCGTGTTTTCGTAAGTCCTATCCCGAAGCTCGTTTAATTCGTTAAGTTACAGCTTCCGATAGCTGCCCACATCTTCAAGGTTGAAGTTCAGCTCTTTGATCGTCCAAAATGCGCGATGCTCGATTTCAACAGGGAGGTGGCAAGCCTTTCCTTACACAAGCCGATAGAGAGACATGCCAAAATCAGTCTTGTACGCAGTTCAGAATTCCCAAAGGGCATCGGTTAATTTTAAAAACCGGTCTTTACGGTTCTTGGAAACCGTTTGCTCCAATATTTGCTTGATTTGCCGATTTGAAACTTCAGCTTGTCCATTTGTTTTGTGGTGGTAGGGCATGGATAGTTTGTGATTAATCGCATATTTCTGCATCAAGGCATTAAAAGACCTATTGCAGAAATGTGCCCTATTGTCGCTAATGATAGCGCGAGGGTGCCCATACCGGGAAAAGATATTTTCTTTCAGGAATCTAACGACAACTTTGTTGTCGTTCGTTCGGTTCGGCACTGTGTCGACCCATTTGGAGACATAATCAACAGTTAAAAGAATGTAAGGTTCCCAAAAGAGTTAGGAAACGGGCCTATGAAATCTATCCCCCAAACATCGAATAACTCAATAACCAGAATTTGTTGGAGCGACATCTCATTTCTCCTGGAAATCCGGCCCAAATGTTGGCACTGGTAACAAGTCTTGCAGTAACTATGTGCATCTTTGATAAGTTTTGGCTAGTAAAAGCCACCCTGCAAGAATTTCTTAGCTGTCTTTCTTGAGCCAAAATGCCCGCCACACGCTTGATCGTGGCAAAACGACAACACACTCTTGAACTCATTATCAGGGATACGCCGACGAATCATTTTTTCTGGACAATACTTGAATATGTAGGGTTCGTCCCAATAAAAGTGTTTTACTTGGGAGAAAAATCTATGTTTGTCATGACTCGACCATTAGCTTGGTATGAGTCCTGTTACTAAATAGTTCACAATATCTATGAACCATGGTTCGCTAGACACTGTCAAGAGTCAGGAAAAGCATCGTTAATCGGGAGGAAGCGTCGGCGAAGAAGAAAGTCATGAAAGATGATCGGCCACTACATTTTCACATCCTCTTTTGTCCTTAATGACAAGGTCAAACTCCTGAAGTAAGAAGATTCAACGTATCAGCCGAGATTTGGCATCCTTTTTCACAAAAAGATGTCTTAGAGTGGAATGATCAGTATAGACAATGACTGGGGAGCCAATGAGATATGGCCTGAATTTCTCCAAAGTGAATACATCCGCCAAGAACTCATTCTCGGTTGTTGTATAGTTCATTTGTGTGTCATTCAAGGTCCGGCTAGCATAGTAGATTACGTGTGGCATCTTATCGATGTGCAGTCATAAGACCGCACCAATAGGAAAGTCAGATGCATCGTATATAATCTCGAAAGGATGCATCCAGTCGGGAGAAGAAAGAACGGGAGCGGTAGTGAGTGGGCTTTGTAATGTTTCGAAAGCATTCAAACAGTTTGAGTCGATGTTGAACGTGGTATCCTTGGCCAGAAGAAGATTCAAGGGTCTAGCAATCTTGCTAAAGTCCTGAAAGTATGCCTTAGCACCACTACTACATTTTTAGAATCATCAAGTATAAAATTTTAAAAAATCTAGTATGCTATTGCATGCTATCGTAGAATCGAATAAGAGAATTAGGGTTATTTGCATATAAACAAACTTTACACTAAGTGAATAAGGAATACAACCTTTGTAGATCGGTCCTTCACTTCTAAATCTCTATGTAGTAGTCCCTTAGCTCTAAGTAGTGGTCCCCTGAACTCTTCTTAGGCTCTACTTGGTGAAAGAAACAAGCTTGCTTAAGGATCTTCGAGGCCGAAGATAATCTACATTGAGGAATCTCTAACTCAAGCTACATCTTCACTAATTGAGGAATTAGTGAAGTAAACAAGCTATACTAAATGGCTAGTTTGGTATAGATTGATGAAGTAGGAATTTTGCTCACTTTAGAATTATTTTTCTCTTTTTCTTTTCTCACCTCACTCAATGCTAGAAAGCAAAGAAGGAGATGAAGAAAAATCTACTAATGTGAACCCTTAGGTGAGAAAATATATCAAATCATATTTTTAGAGACTTAACCATGGTTAAAGATAATGGTTGGGTTAATAAATATCTAGAGTAAAACAAAATTAGTGGACTAAGTCAAGGTTTCTACATGATTCCACAAGCATCTTAAGCCATGACATTTTCCACCAAATTTTGGTTTATCACTTAATAATTAAATCACCTAAATAATTTTTAGTTTGGTGTGAGTCTGATACACCCATGTCCAATGTATCATCTAGCATGACACAATAGTAAATACATTAATATATATCTCACACATATATTTATATGTATTTGTAGAAAAGAAATTCTTAAGTTAGCTAATATTAGTTAATATATATTAATATATCAAATATATAATTATATATTAAATTATTAAATCAACACTTGATTTAATAATCCGGCTATATCACATATAATCGACTAATATCATTTATATGTATATCAAATAAACATATAACAAATTATTGAATCAACACTTGATTCAATAATCCAGTTATATCACATATAACCTATATCGCGAGATTAGAATACTGTATCACATACACGTATTAATCTCGGTCCCGCACATATCACATATGTTCCCTACTTCATTTCGCTTGAGCCAGGAAGCCTCTGTTTAGGACTCTAAAGACTCGTCAATACACCAGTAGTAGGTGATGATCATATCAGTCACCCACAAGCCGTCAGCGGTACTAGTTGGACGTAACGGCTACCCAGGTATTGAGTGATCAGAAGATCAACAAGCAAGCTTTTCCAAACTCCCGCAAAGCCTATAAGTAACACTACCGTAGAGTCCGGTCTTTTCGTCTGATATGTCGCATATCGAGTCTGGGGGTGGTAAACGTCAGACCCCAATAACTTGATAAGTCATGCCGATGTGAGGCTCATAACGGGTTGAGAAACTACTGACAACATTTATCAGTAAATCTCATCATCAGCCCTATCCAGGGACTTCCTGATATAGACAATCGAGCTTAGCGTAATATCAACTCCTAATATCAGAAGAGATGAAACCGCTCTCATTGCCTCCATGTGACTCAGGACTGTACCCAAAATCCACCTGTTTGCACGTCTCTCTTGAGCGTGGTAGGGAGGAAATCAAAGCACAGTGGGAATCACACATGACTCTATGTCGATCTCGGGTCTATAGACTAACCTATACCACTGTCACCAGAGAACTGCTATCTGACGATATGTATAATACCATCTAGGAGTTCTCGGTGAGTCTTGTTCGGTGTACCCATTCTCCAATGAGCACCTGTGTACAATCTTTGATGTCAAACACCAATGGATGTGGGATCATCCATTGCCCTATACAGGGTTAAGAAATGTACACACTAGTCTACTCTGGAATATCGATGCCCTATCTCGATACTCCCTCGATTAGGAACAATTAAAGGATGTACTTATGGACTACCCTGGCCCCACTAGTATGATCTCCATCATAGTCTTGGTAGTCAAGTCCACATCCTAAGGGCTTTATCAACATGTAACGGAGAGACAATATAATGATACAAGTGCACATGTTAAGATAAAGAGTAACTAGATAGCATACTATCATGTCGAGTAAGAAAGTCGTCTCTATATATGTCCAAGCATCCATTATAATATACAATCATGTACAACAATTACCTCTAGGGCATACATATAACTAACAATCTCTCACTTGCACTACAGCTAATTGTTGTAGTATCTCATACCCAACATCTCAAAAAGTCTCTCAAATGGATTTCGTGAGTGGATCTACCATGTTATTCTTCGTGTCAATTCAACTGACCTCGATCTCCCGGATATCAACTATCTCCCTGATCAGGTGATACCGCCTGTCATGACCCGAAGGTACGGAACGCGACTGACACTTAAACTACGAAATGTCTTAAGGCGCAACGTAATCTAAGTAAGCCAAAGTCCAGAAAACTAAACCGTTTGACAATTAGAGTGAAGGAAAACTTGTTTTAAAGCAAGCGGTTTTAATAAAAATAAGTGGCATTAAATATTTAAAAGCAACATCGTATTTTTCCGAAAATTTAGGCAGAGTCTCCTTTGTAAATACTGGCCCCCAAATGGGTACAACACGTGAAAATACATATAAATGATGAATAAGGCATCCCCAAGCGAGAGCTAGCTCTTCGCCAATGGCGGAATCACAACCACAAGCAATATGTATAAAAAAGTGCATAATAAGCATCTGAAAGCAAGAAACAAGAAGATACCACGTTGGCTCAAGTGAGCATCGACATCAAACACCACAAATATAAGTCTCACGAGTCTCACCGTCTAGTCAAATATACAAGGGTAGATAGAGTATACTAGATACAAATAAAATACATGATGGGATAACATATCCTCGCAACCCACCCACGAGCAATGCTGCAAGTCGAAGCAAAAGGAACAAAAATGAGGAAGTGCGCCCGCCGCTACTGTACTGACGGGTCGGACCTGTAGGATACTATGGCACAATGGGGGTGAGTTGCTAACTCGTGAGTAGTAAGTAACATCTAATAAGGCTATCGTAAGCATACACGTAAATGCGTCTCAACCTTCGCATATCGATATGATACGATGTACTAACATGAATGCAACATGGATGCATAATCAAAACGAAACCTGAACAAGTTTGGTATAAGAAAATCGTTGTTCTTATCTTAGAAAAACCTCTGTGTAATAACTAAAGTATCATTAATGAAATCAACAGAAAATCCGTGTCGAGTATCGACACAAAATATATATCCCAATATCTCAGTGCCTCAGTATCTCAATATCTCAATATCTTAATATCTCAATGTCTTAATATCTCGGGCTCCGTCAGTCCGGATTGGCCCATATCATCAAATCTCATGACTACGTTGGTATCCTCCGGATATCCGCCGCGTCATAAATAACCGGTCGGTAGTGCTCCCCTGCCGGACTTAATGCCATCATCTGCGATCCTCTTGCCTGGGGTACCGTACCGAGTCCACCATGCACCCGCAGACGGTCCCCCTACCTCGAATTGGGTGTATGATACCACTCAAGAACTAAGAAAACCCATGGCGGACACCACACACATCATATCACGAGAAAACCCCAGCTTACATTTTTAAAATGGTAATACGTTCTTCAAATCCTTGCGGTTTCTCCAAAATCCATAAATCTCATAAATACTAAAATCCTCGAGAAGAATCACAATATGTAAACATGTAGGTGATGATGGATGTCTATGATACGATAGTATATACCATGCGAAATACGGCCAGAAGTTATGCATGAATCATGATGCAATGAGGTATGTATATATGACTAACAGTCCTACGCCATCATGATGAAATGACTATATATGTACAGGTTTACAGATCATATATGATGCAATGCACAGATACTGATTTTAAGCAAGTTCTATTGTGTTCGTGACATAGCAATTACCAAAGGCGTATGTGTTCACATGAATAGTGCACGTGGCATGAACCAATGGTAATGGTGCAAGTGTCCTATGAGATAATATCATATATATTTATGACGATGCAATACAATGAGATAAATGACTTGGAGATTATGCATATAAATATAAGCACTATTAGAAATCCTGACTATCGGGCACCTCGCTCCATCCAGACGATTCCCCGTAGATGTGTACATCTACTCACCGGGACGCCTCGGCTAATCTGATCCGATTTCAGCTCTGCCATTTCCGCGCCACATCTGACTCCTCTGCACCCGATCCTAGAAACGTACATAAGAAAATAAGAGAATAAATATGTAAATAGTCGCGGACACAAACAATACAGGTCAACCACGCGCACTAACTAAACGCGCGCACACTTGGTGCACAAAACGCGCTCGCGACTACGCCACAAACTACAACTAGGGTCGCTATACGTGGCAACTACCAAACCAAAAACCCAATCGCACCATTCACGCGTTCACAACACACTAAATACATATGAAATAGGTTGTATATCATCAAAACCTCAACTTAATTTAAAATCGATTTATTCTAAAAACCTACTAAGCATCCATTAACCGTTTTAGTACAAAACATGATATTTTAACATAACTAGTGGCCACAATAATCACTTAATAACCTAATTAAGCCACACAATGCTTAACTAAATTTTAATTCAATATAATTACACACTAATTAAAAACTTAGTTTGCTAAATTATATAATTAGGACAAATCAAATGTAACAATTAGCCAATTAACAATTAGACTAGATTTTGCAAGACTTTAGATATTAATCTACACTTAGTTAACTTGATTTATTGATAAAACCCTAACCTTTTATTCAAACCCTTCTCTTAAAATTTTCAAAACCTGCAATTAGAACCATTTAGATACCTAATTAAGTTGATTTAAAGTAATTTAGCAACAAATTAAACATGGGGTTAGGATTTATACCTCAACAAAAAGGAGATCAAACATACAAACTTAGCCTCCCAAAAATGGTTTTTTGCTCTAAGATTCAAGCTAGCTGGGCCAAGGAAAATTGGGTAAAGGTTAAGTGATGAATTAGTGAGGTTTTTGTCTGGATTTTGATGGAATTTTGGAGATTTAGAAGTGAGAAGAGATGGAGAAAGGGGGGGGGGGACTGCAGCAGGAGGGCTTAGCCAGTGAGGGAGAGGGAATGGTGAGTGAGGTATGGGTGGTTCAACTCAAGAAAAGACCCAAAACATCATATAATTACACCCTATACTTCATTCTTTATAATATTCTTTTCATTTTAATTCTCTTTTCTTTTTTGTGAGGAAACGAAGTGGGGAAATGGGGGAATGGGGGCTGCTGGTTTCGGCTAGAATGGGGGAGAGGGTGAGGGTGTGGGTGTATGTGCCAGGTAAAGAAAATCCCCTCATACCTCAATATAGAATGCAGCAATCTCACTTTCTAATTATTTATTTTATTATCAAGCTTAAACATAGAAATATCTAGAACCATTTAGAAAAATTTAGAAGAAAGAACATGTTACAAAATGAGTGTTAGATGTGTCATGGTGCACTATACTTGTATTAACCCATTCCAATTTGTAATTATCACCATTTAAATGTATTAGTGAAAGCTTAAAATAATATTAAAAATAATTAATTAAGGAAAAATATTTAAGTAAACTAACAATTTATAAGAGACTAATTAAATACCAAATATTAGCAATTACATAGCTAGAATAGGTATATTTAAGTCTATGTTGAAAAATAATTATATCTTGGTTTTTACGGAAAACACCAGTTATTTTACCGATTATCGGAAATTTCACCTAAACGATTTCTAAAACTTTACACCGCCTAAGAATATGTCTGGATTACTGATACGACCGGGGTTTCTTAGCCAAAGCCACAACTCCATTTTTATCATAATACAAGTATTGGATGCTTAATGGCAGGAACCTCACCAAGTTCATCTCATGAACTTGTTCATCCAGACAGCCTCTTTGGCACATCGTTGGTAGCGATGTATTGAGCCTTCATCATCGAGTCTTCTATGGTATCTAGCTTGGAACTCTTCCAACATACCGTCCCTCCACTGAGAGCAAAGAAAAAACCGGAGACCGACTTACAGTCGTCCTTATCACTCTGAAAGCTCGAATCGGTAAAGGACTCGACATGGAGTTCACCGTTACCATACACCAAGAACAATTTTTTAGTGCTTCTAAGTACATAAGAATGTTCTTCACAGCTGTCCAGTGCTTTTCCCCAGGATCTGATTGACACCTACTCACTACACCTAGCGAGTATGATACATCCGCTTAGATCTATCTCTATAGATCTTAATCCCAGGATGTAGGTGGCATCAGCCAGATCTTTCATAGAGAACCTGTATGATAAGAAGAGCTTGACCGAGTGTAGCATAGGAACATCATTTCCTATCAAGAGTATGTCATCAACGTACAATACGAGGAAGACAACCTTACTCTCTACAACCTTCGTGTATATACAAGGTTCATCTACGTTTTGATGAAGTCAAACTCTTTGACTGCCACATCAAAACAGATGTTCCAACTCCGCGATGCCCGCTTTAATCCATAAATTGATTTAAGCAGCTTGCACACCTTTCCACTGCTCCTCCTAGCTACGAAGCCCTCTGGTTGTGTCATATACTAGCTCTCTTCTAAATCACTATTTAGAAAAGTGGTCTTGACGTTCAACTGCCAGATTTCGTAGTCATGGTATGCAACAATGGCAAGTAGGATCCTGATGAACTTAAGCATAACCATTGGAGAAAAGGTTTCATCATAGTCGACATCTGGTCGTTGACGAAAACCTTTTGCTACAAGTTTAGCTTTGAAAGTCTCAACTTTTCCATCTACACCAATTATCTTCTCAAGATCCATTTGCTCCTGATGGGTTTTACCCCTTCAAGTGCAACTTTCAAAGTCCATACTTTGTTAGTGTACATGGATTCCATCTCAGATCTTATAGTATCCAGCCATTTTACAAAGTCCCTACTCGTGATAGCCTGCTCGAAATTAGTTGGGTCATCATCTTCCATGATGCAATCTTCGCTCCCACCATCTATGAGAAAACCGTAGTATTTCTCAGGTGGATGAGAAACCCTACTAGATCTGTGGAGTGCATGAGGTTCGTTGGATACTATCGAATTCTCTGGTTTACCAAATCATCAGCTGTACTTTGTGTAGCTGGAACTTCTTCCGGTTCGACCTCATGACCACTAATTTCTTTCATAAGAAATTCCTTTTCTAAAAAGGTGGCATTTCGAGAAACAAACACCTTTTGTTCCTCGGTATAGTAGAAGATATATCCTCGCGAATGCTTGGGGTATCCTATAAACTTGCACAGAACCGACCTTGCCTCAAGCTTGCCCATATTTTGAATTTTAACATAGGCCGAACAACCCCATATCTTAACTCGTTTAAGAGATGGTCTTTTACCATTCCATATCTCATATGGAGTGGTAGGCACTGATTTGGTTGAAACACTATTCAATAGGTATGTGGCTGTCTCAAGCGCATAACCCCAAAAGGAAATAGGCAACTCAACAGTACTCATCATAGAGCGCACCATATCTAATAGGGTGCGATTTCTCCGCTCCGATACACCATTTTACTGTGGTGTTGTTCATATCAGAATTTTGCATTATTATATTCCCCATTCTTAATCATATTGCAAATAAATAGGTGCTTTTGATCCATGTCTGCTAAATAGTTGCAGGTTACAGGTTCTCAGAACAATACAGTGAAATTCAGGAAAAGACGCTACAAATGTGAGACTACGACCAACAAATAGATGAATTTGCAAGATGCCGCCAACCAGTTTAAGGAACAAACGAAGATCAATGAACAGTTCGATTGCACAAGATACAAGGGCAGCACTAGATTCAAGACTTCAATGTGAAGCTAATGGTAAAAGTCCACAAATTCTGCACTGTTTGAAATCTGGAAGAAAGTAGAAAAGATTCTGAGGAACCAAGTGAAGAAAGCAGAAGGAAAAAGCAACTTGAAGCATCACAGAAGAATTGAGCCCAAGAGCCCACCAAACGGCCGCGGAACCGCGGCCTAAGAGTGCATTCCGCCGCGGATCCGCGGTCGTGCTGTGCACGTGTCGGTGCATGTGTCGGTGGGTGTCGGTGCTTTGACCCAGCTTTCTTAGGGTAGTCTTGTAATTTCAGATGTGGATCAGATGTAAACCCTAGGATTTCTCCTATCTATAAATAGGAAAGCCTACAACCTCTTTTGGGGCATGCCTCTTTTAATTTCTAGATTAAATTTCAATTCCTTTGTAATCGTCAAGAGTGCATCAATAAAGTAAGACTTTTTATCTGAATTTAATTCTTGCATTTTTATCTGTTCTTTTAATATCTGCTATTTTATTTTGTCTTTTATTATTTGCAACTTAGATAGTTTTTAAAATAAAACATAAAAATGAATTCCATTGTTAATACCCTAATGAGTGAGTAGTTCCTCACTTGTTAGGGTTAGGTTTGGGTTAGATTTGAGAGATGGAAATCTCTCACTCCTTTCTTGCCCGTATAATACTTTAAATTAGGACTCTATGTTAATCAAGCACACACTGCTCACTACGGCACCCTATTCCACGAGATAGTGGTGATTCCTTAGTTAGACCGGTTGTGGTTGATTTACATAGAGATTAGGGCTAAGAGTTAAGAAAGGACGGATAATGACTAAAAGGAAGAAACTATGTTTCTTCCTAGTCGTGCTAATCCCTTTTGTTAACTATTACTCTAACACCTAAGTTCTTAATTAGGGCAAAAGAAGCAGTGAGTAGAATTCTCTTTCCAAACTAACCTTATCCTAACCCTAGCAAGGTTTAAATCCAATTAAATTCAATCTTAGTATTTATAAAAATCAAAACCTACCAAAAATAGGACTTAACTCGTAAGAACATAAAGAAAAGAACACGTTTTCCCTGTGGACCGACCCGTACTCAACCGGCTAGCTACCAAGGGACACCGTTATTGATTGCGGTATTCTTAACTTTGATTTTAAAATGCACGCACGCAAAAGCTTACTCAATCAAATGGCGCCGTTGCCGGGGATAGCGGTAGTTATTTTCTTTTTGTAATTTTGGGTTAATTAAAATTTAAAAAATCATAAAAACTTAAAAATATAAAAACATAAAAAATATCATCTTGTTATTTTTTGAAGGGTTTTTGTGTGTGTTGCGTAGGAAAGGAAGAAGGACAGATTCAGATTTCTGGAAAGCGCCCAGTGAACAAATCAACAAACAAAGGATCTGAACAGACAGAGGAGAACAACAACAGAAAACAGAAAAATTTCAGAGGCCTGAACCAACTTACTCACCGCGGAACCGCGGCACTAACAAACAATTGGCGGCGGAACCGCGGCGGTTTGCTGACGTCAGCAATCTGATTCCTCTGTGAGTATTTCTTGTCTCCTCTGTAACCACCTGAACTCCACTGAAAAATTTTCCTGCAGGGTTCTTTGCGCAAAACTTCTTCTCCCTCTCTAATAAATCAATCTTGTGCAGGATTCTTTGTGCCGCAAATAAATTTTTTTTGGCAAGTGTTTTAGATTTTTGTGTGTTTACTGCTTTGCATTTTTAAAGCGGATTTTTAAAGGGCTATAACACCAATCCAGATTGGGTGGGTATTTCATTATCCTTCCTAAGACCCCAAAAATCACAAAAAGCATATGCATCAACCCTCGAGTTAATTAAAAAATATTTAGACTCAGCCAATAAGGACTGTCGCGCTCATTAGGACAAAGGAAGGTTGTGGGCAATCAGTCGTTTATCTAAACCTGACTTCGTGGTGCCTAGGCTAGACAAGTGGGAAAGGTAATTTTAAAAGGACCGTCTCACGGTGATTCGTGAGCGGATCTCTCCTTTCTTTACTTGTGCTTACCTGGCCACAATTGGCGGTGAAGAAGCGATTTGAGGGATATCTCACAACTTGCCCTTTGGACCAGTTAGGAGCAGTCTAGTTGACTTAGGAGACCCTAGCTCTAGGCCTGATTGTGCATGCTTAAATTGTGATTGCTTGAAAGTGTGTCTTAGTTCCTTATAAAAATCTTTTGCAAAGACTCCAAAAGGAAAAAAAAACCACAAAACAAAATTTTTACAAAAACTTTCCATTTTGTAGCTAGAAATCCATTGCACCAAACTTTCACCCACATTCTCTCATTGACGTTTTCTTACCCCCACCTTCTACTTTTTGACTACACTATAACTCATTAGTGTATGTCCGGTTGGACTAGGGACACTAACACCCGTTTAGTCTGTGTCTCGTTAGTTCCTACTGACGACGCATTCGACTCCGAAGTTGAAATTCCCTCCACTTCTTTACCTTCATCTTCAAATTCATCATCTTCTAAGGAGATGTCGGAATTCAATCCTAACAATCCCTTACCTACTTCGGGACTAATTCCACCTCAACTGGGTGCGAATAACCCACAACACCCTTCGGTTGAAGCGCCCCAACGAATCGCGCTCCAGGATCTTTTCTATCCAACCCGCACCACACTTCCTACTTGTCTTTCACTTCCACCGGCCAATAGGGATAACTTTGAAATTAAACCCCACTTCATCAATATGTTGCCCAAATTTCACGGGTTGGAATCCGAAGATGCCTATATCTTCATTAAAAAATTCCAGAATTTTTGCGCAATGATGAAGACCACCTAACTTTCCGATGATGCTATAAGGCTACGTGTCATTCCTTTCACTTTATATGACCTAGCTAAAAAGTGGCTATATAGTACAGCATCACATTCCATCAAAAGTTGGGAAGCGTTTGTTAATGCTTTTCTTAAAATGTTTTACCCACACCACAAGACCGCGAGAATTCGAAATGATATTAATCAATTTTTCCAGCTTCCTTCCGAACCTTTTTGGAAGTGTTTCGAACGATTTAAGGACTTTCTTGTTCAGTGCCTTCACTACGGTATCGAGAGATGGCAACTTTGCCAAACTTTATACGAAGGACTGAACCCAGCAACTAAGCAGTTGTTGGAAACCATTTGTCAAGTTCAGTTTCTTACAAAATATGACGAGAAAGCTTGACAATTTCTCGACGATCTTGCTGAAGAAACGCTTCAGTGGGAAAGCACTAGACAAACCGCTTCGTCCACTTCATCTACTTCATCCAGTTCGTCTAGGGCAGGTGTTCATCAACTTGACATGTCAATTGCAATGAAAGCCGAAATGGCAGCAATTACACGTAAACTAGAAGCAATTGAGAGCAAATTCTCATCGCCTTCTCTTGTCCCCGCTTTACCCCCTCGCATTATTTGCGCTTGTTGTTCGGATCCTTCCCATTTGACCGAAGAGTGTCCTTACAACCCACCTGCTCAAGGAAAAGATCAAGTCAATGTTTCCTTTTAGCAGAGACAAAGAAATGATCCATACTCTTCAACTTATAATCCTAGTTGGAGGAACCGCCCCAATTTTGCTTGGAATCAAAATCAACAATTCCAAGGCAACAACAATTTTCAGAGGCCTCCTCCACAACAACAAGCCCCTCAACAAACTCAATATCAGCAACCTTTCCAACCCCAACCTTACCATAATCAAATGAACAATTTTGTACCAAACAACTCTTTTCCTCAAAATAATTTTGTTCAACCAAATAACGATAAGGTTTTCTCGCTAGAACGAAGTCTGGATGCATTTTTAAAACAATCTACGCAATCCTCAGCCAATATCCAGTCTTCCATTCAGTCTTTGGTGCAACGCACTGCATCACATGAGCAAAGCATCAAAACCATTGAAGCTCAAATTGCACAACTGAATGCTGCTCTAAGCGAGCGAGAGAAGGGGAAACTTCCATATCAACCACTGCCAAATCCTGGTCACACATAAAATGCACATGTTGCTCATGAACAACAAAACAATAATGTGAATGCTGTGACCACATTGAGATCTGGAAAGGTATTGTACAATAATGTTGTCAATAATAATGACACCCCGGCCACCGCTTCTTCTTCTTCTTCTTCATCTTCTTCAGAGCCTGTTCTTCATTCTTCACAAGGCTCTACTAATTCGAACGGACCCACATCTCACTCTACGAAAACACCAACACTGGGATCCGTTCCAATTCCGCAATCTACTCCACAAACATTGGACTCAACAAATTTTCAAAATGTTCCATTTCCAAACAGGTTGAGATCCAATAAATAAACTCCGCAAATAGAGAAGATTGTGGAGTTATTTAAATAGGTTAGCATTAACATACCTCTCTTGGATGTAATCCAACAAGTCCCTCCTTACGCTAAAATCTTGAAGGACTTATGCACCAAAAAGAGGAAATCATAGGTACGTAAGAAAGTTTTCTTGGCTAGTGCAGTAAGTGATGCTCTTACCCAACCTTTACCTCAAAAACAAAAGGACCCTGGCTGTCCTACAATTTCAATAACAATTATGGATAAGAACATCAACCGCGCACTTTTAGATCTTGGTGCCAGTGTTAATTTGCTTCCTTATTCAGTATATGAACAATTAGGCATTGGAGAGCTGAAACCAACACATTGTACTCTCCAAATGGCCGACCGATCTATCACCCATCCTAGGGGTGAGTTAGAGGATGTGTTGATTAAAGTAGGGGACTTCATTTTCCCCATTGATTTCATTGTTATGGACACACAGCCTATAGCTAACCCATGGAGTCAGATTCCGGTGATACTCGGTCGACCATTCCTTTCAACTTCTAATGCGGTGATCAATTGTCGAAATAGTTCGATGAACTTATCTTTTGGAAACATGACAATTGAGCTCAACATTTTTAAGTTGGGGAATCAGCCCTCCGATCCTAATGCGAATATACTTGATATTTTCTCAATCCAAGAGATCACTCAGGAGGACTGTGAGCTCGAAAAATTTCTGTTAGATCACAGCAATTTTGACGCCAATAGTGCGTTCCTTCTTGAATCTGACACATCTTTCACACCCAATAACGATTACGAGTGTTTCACTTTTTTGAACGATTTTGAAGAATCACCACCGGAGTTTGAATCCTTTGAATTTTCAGATGAGTTAGCTGAACCATCCGACTCTGTTGCTTACACTCGCTTCGAACCTATATTGGAATCCTTCGAGTTTGAGACAGTTTCACCAATTTTACCTTCAATTGTTTCGCCTCCAAAGCTTGAACTCAAGCTATTGCCGTCTCACCTTAAATACGCTTACTTAGGTGAGAATGAGACCCTTCCCGTTATCACCTCGGCCTCTCTAGCCCCAAGCAAGAGAAAGCCCTTTTAATGGTCTTATAAAACAATCGGCAAGCTTTTGGCTGGACTATGGTGGACATCAAGGGGATTAGTCCCCTAATAGTTGAACATCATATTCATATAATGGATGATGCCAAGCTAGTAAGGAATCCACAGTGACGACTAAACCCTATCATGAAGGAGGCTGTTAAAAAGGAGATTGTAAAATGTTTTGATAGTGGTATCATTTACCCTATCTCTGATAACCAGTGGGTTAGCCCCATTCATGTTGTCCCAAAGAAATCGGGCATAACGGTCATAACTAATGAGGCGAACGAGTTAATACCAACTCGCATCTAAACTGGGTGGCGAGTTTGCATTGATTATAGAAAACTCAACGCCGCGACACGGAAAGACCACTTTCCATTACCTTTTATTGACTAAATGTTAGAACGATTGGCTGGGCACGAGTACTATTGCTTTTTGGATGGCTACTCAGGCTACAATCAAGTTCCCATCTCCGAAAAGGACCAAGATAAGACCACATTCACTTGTCCTTTCGGTGCGTTTGGTTTCTGTCGCATGCCCTTTGGGTAATACAATGCACCCGCTACTTTCCAGCGGTGTATGATGGGCATTTTATCAGACATGGTGGAAAAATTCTTGGAGATTTTTATGGATGATTTCTCCATTTTCGGCGACTCCTTTGATGAGTGTTTGCTACATTTAGACGCAGTTCTTACCCGATGTAGGAATAAGAACCTCACTTTAAATTGGGAGAAATGCCACTTTATAGTACGAGAAGGTATTGTCTTAGGACATTTCATCTCGCAAAATGGCATTGAGGTAGATAAAGCTAAGATTGAAGTCATTTCCAATCTTCCTCCTCCCAAATGCGTCCGAGACATTCGAGCCTTCCTTGGCCATGTCGGTTTCTATAGACGGTTCATCAAGGATTTTAGCAAGATAGCTGGAACCTTGACTCTTTTGTTGTCAAAGGACACCACTTTTGGTTTTGACTCAAACTGTATGAAGGCGTTCGAGTCGTTGAAAAACTCACTTATTTCCGCTCCCATTCTTTCATCTCCTGACTGGACGCATCCATTTGAAATTATGTGTGATGCATCTGATTTTGCCATTGGTGCTGTCCTTGGACAGCATATAAATAAGATGCCGCATGTAATTTATTACGCTAGCCGAACCTTGAACGAGGCCCAATTAAATTACACAACAACTGAAAAAGAATTCTTAGTTGTTGTGTTTGCACTAGAAAAGTTCAGGCCCTATTTAATCGGCTCTCCAGTCATCGTTTATACTGACCACTCAGCTCTTCGCCATCTTTTTGCGAAGAAGGACGCTAAATCTCGGCTGTTACGTTGGATCCTCTTATTACAAGAGTTTGACCTTCTCATCAGAGACAAGAGAGGATCCGAAAACGTAGTCGCCGACCATCATTCACAACTTCCTTCTTCGCCTACACTTCAAATTCCTATTAAAGATGTTTTTCCAGATGAGCAGCTCTTAACTGTGTCATGCGAACCTTGGTTCGCAGATATTGTAAATTATTTGGCCACCGGACTTATACCAAACGAATGGTCAAATCAGGACAGATTCAGATTTCTATCTTAGGTAAAACATTTTTACTGGGATGAACCATATCTATTCAAATACTGTCCTAACCAAATTATTCGTCGGTGTGTCCCCGACAATGAGCTTAAGAGCGTGCTTTCATTTTGCCACGATCAAGTGTGTGGCAGGTATTTTGGCCCTAAAAAGACAGCAGAAAAGATATAATGACAACAAAGTTTAAAGATGCACATGAGTACTGCAAGACATGCTCCCGGTGCTAACACTTGGGCCGGATATCTAGGAGAAATGAAATGCCGCTCCAACAAATATTGGTTGTTGAAATTTTTGATGTTTGGGGGATAGACTTTATGGGACCATTTCCCAACTCTTTTGGGAACATGTATATTCTGCTCGCTGTTGACTATGTTTCTAAATGGGTCGAGGCTGTGCCCAACCGAACTAATGACAACAAAGTTTTCGTTAGATTTCTCAAAGAAAACATTTTTTCTTGGTTTGCACATCCTCGCGCAATTATCAGCGATAATGGATCTCATTTTTGTAATAGGACTTTCGAGTCCTTAATGCGGAAATACTCCATTACTCACAAGCTGTCAACGCCCTATCATCCCCAAACTTGTGGGCAAGCCGAGATTTCGAATCAGCAGATTAAACAGATATTGGTGAAAACGGTTTCCAAAAACCGTAAAGATTGGTCGTCAAAACTTGTTGATGCCCTTTGGGCATTCCGAACTGCCTATAAGATCGATATTGGCATGTCTCCATATAGGCTTGTTTATGGAAAGGCTTGCCACCTTCCAGTTGAAATAGAGCATAAAGAATTTTGGGCAATAAAAGATTTGAATATATCTCTAGGAGATACGGGCAGTAATAGAAAGCTGCAGTTGAACGAATTGAACGAGCTTCGGGATGAAGCCTACGAGAACGCAATAATTTTCGAAAACCGAACGAAGGTGTTCCACGATAAACACCTTATCCGCAAGACTTTCAAACCTAGTCAACAGGTTTTACTTTACGACACTCGGTTATATTTCCATCCCGGCAAGCTCAGATCTCGGTGGAAAGGGCCATTTTTGGTATGCACCGTATATCCGCACGGTGCGGTCGATTTAGAAAATCTGGAGGACGGTTCACTATTTAAAGTGAACGGACATAGATTTAAACCGTTCCTCACTGCGGACCCTTCGGAGGAGCTCCTGTTTTTGCAGGAGCCGATTTACATTGACTGAACTTCCTCCTTCTACCCCTAAATTTCGATTATCTAGCCAAAACATTATTTCAAACAAGTTTGGGGGTATGTATCACTTGTAATTATATAAAAATAAAATAAAAAAAATTTTAAAAAAAATAATTTTAGGGGTATTTTTGTAAATTTTCAGTTTTAATAAAAAAATAAATAAAAAATAAAAAAATTTATTTACAAATAAATTCCTCTTTTTAAGAGGACCTTTTTACAAATAACCAAATATACACCCTATAAATACAAGCCGACCCCTCTACTGTTTTTACCAAACCCTAAGTATTCCTTTCTCAAAACCCTAGCCGCCGCAGCAGCCAGAGCAAGGAGATCGCTTCATCCTGTCGCCCAACTGCCGCTAAACGCAGCATCTGACCGCTGATCCGCTGCTATCTGGTTTCTTCTCCCTCTGAAAATTTCAGAGATGGTTCGATCTCTAAACTCTTCTCTGTTAAATTACAAATTCTGCAATTTAATTCTCTGTGATGGCACCAAACATGCAATTAGAACGAGATTTTCACAAACCTTTTCACACACAATTTACGGGAGTTATTTTGGTGATGAGATCACACGGCGAGGGTGGAACTTTTTAATTTTCAATTATCCCAATGCCTACGCTCTTCCAGATCTAGTCACTTGTTTTTACGAGTAAGGAGGAAGGTTGCCTAGCACAATACGGTTTTATTAAATTACTATGGGGCGATAGGGAAATAATCATTAATAGGGACTTCATCCATGAAGTCACCTTAATTCCTACATTACCTGTTCATGACCAACCCCTTCAATTTGAAGACTACTTACCCTTAATGGGTAATGACTGTTCGAGAGAATCTAGGGAGGGCATACATGCTAGAACCCTCTTCGCCAATGTATTAACCGTGTGCCGTTAGGCACAAAACAACATTTTTGGCAGTTCACATAACACAACATTTTTCACCCCATCTCTTCATATCGTGTAGACCTTAATGACTAGGAACCCTAGATTTGACATGTGCACGGTTTTGCTTAATTCAATTGGTGCTGGCAAAAGGGCCGCAAATTATCCATGCCCTATGTTAGTGACAAAACTGTGTCGCTATTTCCTCCCTGTGGAGGAATTTGAGTTTTACATGCATGGAGGTATACCCATTAGGCCTCTTATTGTGGGCGTATCCACGTCTTATACCCGCCTAACTGATGTATGGTCGCAAAGAGAACCGTCCGAACATGTACCCGCCAGAACACCCGGCTCCAGCTCGACCGTGAGCGAGGAAGAGCTTACCCCCATAGAACATGCACGTCTTCTTAGAATAGCCATTAGGGGGATTGATAATTTGGTGGGGATGGTGACCTACTTGGATCACCGGGTGACAGAAATTGAACATGGCGTATCTACGCTACTGGCTCGAGAGGAACGTTCCCGTTCACGTTCGAGGGGACAGCGAGGTCCTGAGCAGCGAGGGCACTGCTTTTGGTAAGTTTGGAGGAGGAGGTGGTTTGTAAATAGTTATCATTGCATTGTATATTTTAATTTTTATATATATTTTTCTTTTTTCTTTTGCATGTTTATTTCTGCATTGCATCTTTATAAAAAATTTAAAAAAATGATTTAAAAAAAATAAAATCAAATCAAATAAAAAAATTGAATTTTTTTTTATAAAATTGAAAAATTCAATTTTGGCCATATTTGACTTAAGTTTGACAAGACGGTTAACTAGTTAGGAAAAATTAGATCCTAAACTTAGTAAATTAAAAACCCTAAAAATAACCTTTCTTAAAATTTAACGGTAGAAAATATACATCCTTATAGTTTATTTAGAAATAGGCAAATTTTGAGTTTAGTTCTTGGGCTAAGTCAAAATAAGGGAAGAGTATTGAAATTTTTATTGAAGTGTAAGTCTGAAAAATAATTCCGAATCTTTAGTCTAAATTCTAAAACTATATACCCTACAACTCGCACAAACACGCACCTTGAAACTTGGAATAGTAGAGGATACCTTGAAATGCTCTTGTCTAAAATCCTTAGTGTTAGAAAAAAAAAATAAAAGTATAAGTGTGAATAAAGAGAAAAAAAATGAACACTGGTTTTGTAATCACTTAAGGCTGTGTAAAATAAAAAAATATAACGAGAGTGCTTTATCACCTAGTGCCGTAGACCAACTGGTTTGGGAGTCACTGCTAAAGCCTTAAGTATTACAAGACGAGGAATTACACCTTAATGCGCAAACACATTTTGTAATTGGTCGTTAGTACCTCAAGAAGTATTAACGGTCGCATGAAGGATGTGTGAGCAATTTCATCTAAAATTCACCAACTAAAAGTACTTTGGACAATGGACAAGAGTATGACAGATTGAATTGAATTTCCAAGTGTAGGGGTGATACATACACACACGTAGGGGTATATGATTGGGGTTTGGATGAGAGATATGAATAAAAAATAGGACTTATATCTTCAGAGGAGATGATAAAAATTCCTAAATTGAGATGGAACCTTAGAAGGAAAACTCAAGAGATGCTAAAAGCTAATTAAATTTACAGAACATATACAGTCTTAAGTTAAATGATAAATGAGAGTGAAAAATACGGTTTGATGATTTCTAAGTTGAAGATAATAGAATTTCTTGCTAGAACACCTAATTGAAGAATGAAAGTCAACAGGCCAAATTGATCGGATTTTGTGGGTAGTATCCGCTGAAAACCCTCAGGAGACAACACTCCTCCTACTAGGGACACCTAGAGATTTAACGGCTTGTTGCACGAGCTCAGTGCAATCGCGATTCCCTGCGAAAGTGAGGTTAGGATTTTGTCGAGAATAAAAATAGTTTTGCTCGGGACGAGCAAAAGATAAGTTTGGGGGTATTTGTTCATATCAGAATTTTGCATTATTATATTTCCCATTCTTAATCATATTGCAAATAAATAGGTGCTTTTGATCCATGTCTGCTAAATAGTTGCAGGTTACAGGTTCTCAGAACAATACAGTGAAATTCAGGAAAAGCCGCTACAAATGTGAGACTACGACCAACAAATAGATGAATTTGCAAGATACCGCCTACCAGTTTAAGGAACAAACGAAGATCAATGAACAGTTTGATTGCACAAGATACAAGGGCAACATAAGATTCGAGACTTCAACGCGAAGCTAACGGTAAAAGTTCACAAATTCTGCACTGTTTGAAATCTGGAAGAAAGTAGAAAAGATTCTGAGGAACCAAGTGAAGAAAACAGAAGGAAAAAGCAACTTGAAGCATCACAGAAGAATTGAGCCCAAGAGCCCTCCAAACGGCCGCGGAATCGCAGCCAAAGAGGGCATTCCGCCGCGGATCCGCGGCCGTGCTGTGCACGTGTCGGTGCATGTGTCGGTGGGTGTCGATGCTTTGACCCGGCTTTCTTAGGGCAGTTTTTAATTTCATATGTGGATCATATGTAAACCCTAGGCTTTCTCCTATCTATAAATAGGAAAGCCTACAGATTCTTTTGGGGCATGTCTCTTTTAATTTCTAGATTAAATTTCAATTCTTTTATAATCGTCAAGAGTGCATCAATAAAGTAAGACTTTTTATCTGAATTTAATTCTTGCATTTTTATCTGTTCATTTAATATCTGCTATTTTATTTTGTCTTCTATTATTTGCAACTTAGATAGTTTTTAAAATAAAATATAAAAATGAATTCCATTGTTAATACCCTAATGAGTGAGTAGTTCCTCACTTGTTAGGGTTAGGTTTGGGGTAGGTTTGAGAGATGAAAATCTCTCACTCCTTTCTTGCTCGTATACTACTTTAAATTAGGACTTTATGTTAATCAAACACACACCGCTCATTACGACACCTTATCCTACGAGATAGCGGTGATTCCTTAGTTAGACTGGTTGTGGTTGATTTACATAAAGGTTAGGGCTAAGAGTTAAGAAAGGACGGACAAGGACCAAAAGGAAGAAACTATGTTTCTTCATAGTCGTGCTAATCCCTTTTGTTAACTATTACCCTAACACCTAAGTTCTTAATTAGGGCAAAGGAAGCAGTGAGCAGAATTCTCTTTCCAAACTAACCTAATCCTAACCCTAGCAAGGTTTGAATCCAATTAAATTCAATCTTAGTTTTTATAAAAATCAAAACCTACCAAAAATATGACTTAACTCGTAAGAACATACAGAAAAGAACACGTTTTCCCTATGGACCGACCCGTACTCAACCGGCTAGCTACCAAGCGACACCGTTATTGATTGTGGTATTCTTAACTTTGATTTTAAATCGCACGCACGCAAAAGCTTACTCAATCAGGTGTATACGGATGAGTAAGCTGAGAGAGAATCCCATTCTCTTTTAAATAATCCAGGAACTCCGTGCTCAAGTATTCTCCTCCCCGATCAGATCGAAGGATTTTAATACTTTTACCCGTTTGGTTCTCTACTTCGCACTTGTATTCCTTGAATTTCTCAAAAGTTTCAGATGCGTGTTTCAACAGGAATACATGTCCGAATCTTGAGAGATCATCAGTGAATATAATAAAGTACGCGGAACCATTTCTGGCATGTGTAGATATAGAACCATATACATCATTATGTATCAGTCCCAAGTGTTCAGCAGTTCTTTCTCCGTGTCTAGTAAACAGAGTTTTGGTCATTTTTCCTTTGAGACATGATTGGTAAGTTTCATAAGATGTAAATTCGAACGGATTCAAATATCCATTTTTATGTAACATAGCTAGTCGTGTCGCATTGATATGACCTAGTCTACAATACCATAAGAAGGATTCGTTCATTTTTGAACTTTTCCTCATGTGTGTGTTCTGTATGTTAAGAACTGTATTTTGTTTCAGAACGTATATACCGTTACTAAATGTGCCAAAACCAATCAACACTTGATTTAGGAAAATGTTCATAACATTATCTTCCAATGCAAAATTATATCTATCTTTATCTAATAAAGAAATTGATATTAAATTGCACATCGTAGATGGTAGGTAATAACAGTCGTTCAAGATCAATATATTCCCATTTGGTAATACAATGTGATATTCGCCAACTGTTTTGGCTGCAACATTTGCACCATTCCCTACGTTTAGAGAATGACCATCTTTTCCCAGTTCTCTACTTCTCCTAAGCCCATGTAACTTGTTACATATGTGGGATCCTGATCCGGTATCTAATACACAGGACGTAGAGTGTACTAAAAAACAGTTCTCGGTTATGAACACACCCGACGAAGATGCATCAACATGCTCATTCCTCGTTCGGGTCGCATGGGAATCCGGGTATTCCCCTATTTCCTGCTTAGACTTATAACAGTTATAAGATAGAGCGTAACTAACGTTCCCCAGCTCAGTATAATAAGCGGGTTCAGTCAATACATCAATATTATTATCTTGATAAAGGCGTGTCATGGTCGCTACCTGGAAGGAGAGAGAAAGAGAGAAGAAAACACTGTGTGCGCTATTGCAAGATTAGATTGGTTGTTATTTTATCTAATCAGGATGGCTCCCACTGTTTTTATCAAATCTTCCTTCAAACCCTAAAAAGTAAGACTAGCTGGGATTAATTACACCCTACAAGTTCGCCAATCGTTCAGCCAGGCAGGTATTGGTACTCCGAGGGAGTCTTCCCACGCTTTCGTATAGAACTAATTAAATAACCCCGTTTCCGCAGGGGCATAACCCCGTTAACACCTTTCTTAGACACCTACTGGATCAGCTAATTGTAAAGTGTAAAACTCTTCCTGGAGTAACCTCTTACTCTCAGTGGGTATCGAGATCCAACTATCTCATAGAAGGTAAGCAATCTCATTGCAAATTTCAACACTTGAAATTCCCAATATGGTTTTTACCCCTAGCGACTTACGAACTTGACGGAGGTCAACAAACTATAGGCCGCTAGTCAAGTTCAACCCGTCATTTCGTGATTGAATTAAACGCACCCGTACGACCCTTGACGGAGGTCAACAAGGCCGTACGACTACCCTAATCCAATCGCATCATATGCGGCAGATAAACACTAATCAGCTACTGCATACTATGCCTTGACGGAGGTTAACAAATGTAGCACGAATACTAAATAGTCGTTATCTGAAATGATGGAGGGCTACGACAGGTTTTTAAGAAAACCTTTTACGTAATAAACTTGATATCGTTGTAGAATCGATTGATTTTGAAAATGAGTGATTTAAGCTCCGCTTTTAAAATCGAATAGTTTTCAAAACAAACAGAGTGGGTTGTAGCATTTACTAGCTTTTGCTAAAGAGGCCACTCCCGGTGAAGCGATCTAGGCTCTTTCGTCATCGAATGAGGTGCTGGATATTCATCAAAGAACACCACCATGCAAAGCAATAACTAGAGCTATCTTTTTGAAAATTTAATTCTTCAACATCTTTAGGTTTTTTTTCCTTTTCATTAATCTCATTAATGAAGTCCCATCATTTATGTTTCCTAAATATCACAGAAGAAACAAAAATACAACGTACGCTTATGCCATCCGCATTCGCCATGGGGTCCCGTCATGCACCGTTAGGTTACTTCTAATGACAGAGCGGGGGCAGGGCTAGCGCGGATGCAAAACATAAGCAACGTTTATTATATATCATATATATAATAAAACATTCTTTCTCGCGTAGTTATATGATCTCATCACAGAACATTGCAGCATAAGTCAACATATGAAATATATGATATACTAGGAAGTCCGTGTTTTAAATCAAGCCAGTAAAAAATACGGATTCCACAGTCGTGATGAATAGCCAAACCCACATCTCTAGACCCCTGCGAGAGCGGTAAGAAACCCTGCCAATTCTAGAGTTAGGAGACCTGGTCTCGACTCCTCGAGATGGTCTCCCACTGGACTTTAGAACCCGGTACTTGCGCTCCCCATCTTGGGTCTATCCTAATGCGGAAAAGTAAATAATATATATCAATGGTGATATCATCCTCAACCCGGAAGTGTCCCAATAAAAGAATATTACATCAATTTTTTTACATAAATGAAAATGAAAAACTCTCATCTCACGCAAAAAACCCCGGCTATTCAATCACGATGATCCAATATGATATATCACAGCAACACATAACATCACATGTCATCAACATTGTTGGAGATAGTGCCCTCAGAGTCAATTATTGGATCACAGGCACGTGATTGCAATGATTGAGGGAGGACCTATCCCGGTAGGACAGTCTTACTCGAGATGATAGTATGCTATCTGGTTTATCTTTATCATCGTGTACTGCTTTAGGTGACCTGACATGTCGCTATTACACGTTGATAGAGCCCCTAGGATTCTTGCTTGACTGCCAGCAGTATGATGGCGATCATATACGTGGGAGCTGGTAGTCTATAAGCACATCCTTAAAAGGTCCCTAGTCGTAGGAGTTTCGAGACAGGGCATCGATACTCCATTAGTAGACTAGTGTATACAGTCGAGACCCCGACGAGGGGCGGTGGCCGGTCTCACAAGCCACTGGTGTCAGTTGGTTCACCTAAGATGTATACAGGTGCTCATTGGGTTATGAGTACACCGGACAGGACTCGCCGGGAACCTGCTAGTTGGTCATATACCAGACGTCAGATAGCAGTTCCCAGGTGACATGTGTACAGGTTATTTCATCGACCTGAGATCGTCATTTGTCTCGTGTGAGTTCCCACTGTGCTTTGATTACTACCCTACCACGGCTCAAAGGAGTCGTGCAAACAGGTTTTAGTTGGGTACAGTCCCGAGCCACATGGAGGCAGTGAGCGGATCTTCACGGGTTCGTCTCTCCCGGTATTGGGGGTGAGGTCGCGCTGTGTCTAGGAGAGCCATTACACGAAGCCCTCGGCCGAGGCAAGGAGATTTACTGGTAGGTATTCCAGTAGTATCTCAGGGTGTTCTGGGCTACGCTCCGACACGACTTGTACCGCTTTTGGGGGTCTGACTTTTACCAACCCCCTAGGCCCGCCATGCGATAATCATAGAAGAACGGACCGGACTGTACGGATATTGTCACTGACAGGCTCAGTTGGGTGTCGGGGTGAGCTTCCTCATCGACGTCCCTTTTGGTCAATAGCTGGTGGCCCGTCACGTATTGGCTTATACCTCTGACGTGCTAGTGGTTAAATCCACAGCCATAGTATTGACGAGTCTTTAGAGTCCACCACACTTTCAGCTACTCAAGTTTCGGGCGAAACGCTGTAGAGGCCGTATGGAGATATGGCAGGGTTCGATCAGATACGTGCGGTATTGCACGGATCGTGATCGGACAGTTTTTACTAGCCGGCTTTGGCTTAAGCCGAATTCTAGTACTTGATAGTGTAGTTTTGTCTCTTTGCATTTGTGTTCAGTGGGAATACAAATGCGGGCATGTATTTGCAGTAGTGGGGTTTTCCCGTATTTTATTACGGGATCAGTTTTTCTGAAGTTGCCAGTTCGCATTCCGTTCCGGCCGGTTTTTCTTCATTCCTTCTCGGTCGGACTTTCTTGTTGGAGGGTGTTAATTGCAAGTTTGCAATTAACATCTAGTGGAGGGTTTTCTTGCATATGTTGCATTATGATGAGACTAGCATCATGAGATTCCTTTTCTTTCTCTTCTTATGCATTTATGTGAAAAGGGATTGATTAGTTTTGAAAGGATTTAGATAGGAAATGAGAGTGACCTCCTTCTTGAATTATCTTTTTCTTTTCTTATTAGATTAATTCTTTTTCTCTCTCCAATCTATTCTCATCTAAAGGGGGGCCGGCCACTTCATTGTGAGGAGAGGGGATTATTTTTGGTGTGGCATTTTTCCATCTCATTCCATGGTTGCAAAGGATTAGCTTAAAAGCTCATTTCTTTCTCTCCTTCTCTTCTCCATTCCTCCACATCAAGGCAACCTCATAACCCCAAGAGACAAGTTCACTACACTATTCTATAGCAAGCCTTGGACGCGTCGGCTAGCCAACTTCGCGCCCGAGTTGCCTCGGTCAAGAGGCGGGAGCCCGTAAAAGATTCCGGCTACGTGGTGCCCTTTCCGACGAGCGAGGAGGTGACGGAGATTCCGCGGGAGATCGGAGTGGAGACGAAGACCGAAGGACACGGATCGCTTGGTATATCTCTCACCCCATCTCTAGTTAGCTAGTATAGGTTAATGGTTAACGATCCGGGTTTTCATTGTCCGCGGTAGCGCCTGTTTCCGAGTAAGGAAAATTTTTGATTCCGCATTTTGGCCTCGGTAAGACGGCCGGGGCGCTGCCGTGGAAACAACATGGTATCAGAGCCACGCCATTAACCTTCTCTAGCTTGTTCTAATGTGTTTTGCTAATCCGATCGACCGAAATTCCAAAAACCGTATTTTTCCTTCACATCAGTTTCTGTTGAAATTTTTTGAAGTCTAAAAATTTTTCTGGTGGTCTCAGAAAGATGTGCAGGGAGTTCTAAGAACTCTGGGAAAAAACGAGACAGTGAACCCTTACCTCGAGCGCGGAAGCGCGGCACCACCCCCCCTTCTGCCGCCCTTCCGCCGCAAGTTGGTGGGTTCAATGCTTCGTATTTTTTCAGTGGGCTTCTGGGCTGAAAATAGGGCTTTTGGGATATTAAATTTGGGCCAATTATTTCTGTGAGTGCTACAGTTTTTCTTGGGGCCCACTTGTTAATTGTTTGATCGATCGGATATTTTTAAACACATTATTTCACAGTATTTACATTATATCTGCGACCGTGAATGTCACTCGATCGGTAAATCTGGTCTAACTGCTATAGCCCGGTTAGACGGATTTGCGAACGTGGCTTTCACGTTGATGTTTTATGTTTATGCTGTATTGTTGCGGATCGGTCGTGGGGATAGCCTGGATGCAATGCTAGTACAGTTTTGTTGTTTTATGTACATTTGATATTGCGGGGCGAGCGTCCGACATGTGGACTGCCGTCACTGCCTGTTTGTATTATTCTTTTGGGGCACGATCTGGTTGCGGTCGATGTACCCGGTATATGTATATTTTATTTTCTGTACTAGGATTACCCCGCGGAGGGGTGCACGGATAGCCGGGTTCTAGAGGGCAACGGGCCCGCATCTCATGGCATTGAGACGGAGGGGGCCTCACTCTAGGATTGGCGGGCTATTCGCCGCACTCGTAGGGGGTATAGGTTGACCCAGGAGGGGTGCCCAAGTTACCGGATTCCGTGAAGTGCTGGGTGGTTCATTCACGGTGCTGAAGGGGGCTGCCTCGCTTCAGGTTTTGGCGGGTGACTTGCCACGCCCGTAGGGGTCTAGGATTTCATTGCACAGGCTATCCACACGACCAGGGGAACGTCGGGTTTCAGCAGCGGCTCTGTGAAACCCGGGGCTTCCAGATATCTATATTGTTCTGTGATGCTGTACATTTCTGTGATGTTGCATTTTATCACGCCTTGAGCGAAATATAATATATTGGTATATATATTAGTAGATGTTGTATATGTTTTACATCCGCGCTAGTCCAGTCCCCGCTCTGTCGTTAGTTAGCTAACCTAACGAGTGATGACGGGACCCAGTGGCGAATGCGGATGGCATATACGTACATCAGTATATTTTCGTTCTTCGTGGTGTGATTAATTGATGGGACTGCGTTGATTCGGATCAATGCAAGATAAACAAACCTATTCTGATGTTGTTGGAACATTTTTCAAAAAGCTGTTATTGCAAGGACGTTCACTTTTGTTTTGCATCGTGGTATTCATTTGGAATATCCTGCTCCTCAGTCGACGAGGCAAGGGCCGAGATCCCTTCACCTGGAGTGACCCCTTGGACAGAAGTTTGCGTCAGGGCATTAACTTCACTATAGCCGATTACTTTTGCTTTGCATCGTGGTATTCAGTTGGAATATCCTGCACCTCATTCTACGGGGAAAGAGCCGAGATCCCTTCACCGGGAGTGACCTCTTTAGCAAAGGCTTTCGTCACTATATTTTTTATAAAAACTATGCAGTTCCTTCAACGATATCAAGTTCATTACGTTAAAGGTTTTTCGCCAAAAACCAGCCGTAGCCCTCCGTCATCTCTTACAAGTATTACTTAGTATTCGTGCTGCGTTTGTTGACTGTGTCAAGGCGTAGTGTGCGGTAGCTAAGTAGTGTTTGTTTGTAGCATATTAATGGGATTGGTTAGGACAGTCGTGCGGCCTTGTTGACTGTGTCAAGGGCTCGTACGGGTGGGTTTAATGGAATCCAGGATAATGACGGGTTGAACTTGACTAGGACTCTTTGATTTGTTGACTGTGTCAAGGTCACTTGGGTCCTAGGGGTAAAAATCACATCGGGAGTTTCAAAAGAACTGAAACTTGCCAGGCATGCGCATACCTTCTGGAGTGTGGTGACGTGAGTGGATTCCGTCACGTTATCATGCGATGATAGTTGGATCCCGATTCCCACTGATGAGTTGGTTTACTCCTCGGGTGACCCCGACTAATTCTTCTTTCAGGTTTGGAGGAGAATTTGAGGTACAGTGGGAGGTTTCCAGATTAGACAAAGTGATAACCATTCTGATCTAGGTTAGAGTGCACGCTGAGTGTTTCTTTTCTCTCTCTCTTGGTAGCGACCATTGACCCGACCCTGGACTATGACTCAGTGACCAAGTTGACCGAACCTTCTTAACACTGGCTTTTGGATTGTCAGAGTTGCAGACCTCATTGCCACTCCTACTTTTACCCTTTTCTCCAGGACACCCCGTATTACTGCGAACGTCCACTTCCATTGGACAAAACCATCGTATGGTTATATACGAACTCGAAGGACTTCGAGGATGGTTTCTGGTTCTGGAGAAAACGGATAGGATTATTCAGTTGTCTTTTCCCTTTTACCTTCTCTCAGGTTGCGAGTACTCCTTGGTTTAGGAGATAGTACACCTATTACGCAAATTGGATAGTCTTCTTCCAAACCTTAGGCTGGTGCCGAACGGTGGGGAATGAAGAAAACCAATTAGCATAACGATGGTGTGCAGAAGGTATTGAGTTAAGATAAAGCAAGGGATTAGTAGGAGGGCAAAGTAAATTGCGACTGATATTCACGACCAAACCAAGTATTTCTTCGCCAATCCTAAGTCACCTTTGTATTTCTCCAGGACACTCCGTATTACTACGAAGATCCCAGTTTATTGGATAATCCATCGTATGGTTATATACGAACTCGAAAGGAACTTGTTCCAGTTCGGGGATGGATTCTGGTTCAGGAGAAATAGGAATAAAGTACATTCAGGTGTCTTTTATCTTCACCTTCTCTCGCGTTGCGAGTGCTCCTAGGATTAGGACAGTACACCCTTTATGCTTATTGGATAGTCTTCTTCCAAACCATAGGCTGGTGCCGAACGGTAGGGAAGGAAGAAAACCATTTGGCCTAAAGGGGGTGTACAGAAGGTAATGACTAAAGACATATAAAGGGACTTGGAGAGGTGGCAAAGAATTATACGGTTACAGTTGTGAATCTGCATAATGGAAGAGGCATTACTAGGAATACCAGGATACCCCATCGAAACATTTCAATGTTTCAGTTTCACTGTGTACTGTTAATAGAAAACTGATTTCCCAGTTAGACACTTGCTCCAGGGTATATATTTACCAGGTATGATTCTCACATCTGTATGGTTTTACAGATGCTGAGTGGGAGTAAGTTATTGGGAATTAGGTGACCATCCTCATTATATCGGGATTCGTTGTAATCGGTGATATTTGAGGAGATCATCTGGGCTGTTTGCCGGTCGGCAAATATTTGGTTTTGAATATCCGCTGTTGTGCACCAATTTCAAATTGTTATATCTGTACGTCTATTTTCATAGAGTGTGATATACCTTTTGATATTATGTCGATGACATTTACCTATATCAGTGGATGGTTAGGTAAGGAGCATTGAACAGCGGTGTAATTCTTCTTAACCATATGTACAGTTTTCAACCTACGACGCACAGTGAAAGAGTTGTTAGACTCAGCGGACTTATACAGAGTATTGTATGTTGTCCAGTGTCCATTAGGACAGAGGGGTTGGTCCTCATACTATATTCTGTTTACTTTTAACTTCTCTAGTTCTTAGACATGTGTTTCGTGGAAACACAGGGTCTAAGTTTTGAGGAGTTATAGGTATTTGAATAGAGTAGAGAACCAGGTGTAGCAAGTATCGGGATTCTTCAAAGAGATCGAAGATGTAGATACTTGTGTATGGTGTTCAGTTGATAGTAATGATTAAGAGAACTAGCTTCTCTTTCAGGTTACTCATAATTGGAAGCATTCCTGAGTTGAGTAACGCTGATCGGCCTCTCTCCATTGAGTTGACATGCACTGGAGACAGCTGCATGATTTGAATCTGATTCAATTGAATCAGTGCCTCTGGTTCTATATTGGATATAGAACAGTTCATATCTTAACGATGTTAAGGTACGGGGAGTTGTCCGGCTTATGCTTAAAACCAGACACTGGACAACTCAAGGCACGTTTCTGTAATGGCTGTTTGTGGGTTGACCCAGGCTATGACGAGGGTTGACTTTCTACCATCTGGATGAACAATAGCAATATTGTTCTAGACTCGCCACAGTTTTATTAAAAATGGATTTTTCAAAATCAGTAGTGGGAGTATGGTAGAACTGGAAGTGATTCCAGAACCGCAAACGATTACTGAAGATTTGATAAGGAACCTAAAGAATCAATGTGATTTGACATTCCATTGGCCACTCCGCAGATAAGGTGGGTAACCTCAGGCACCCGAGAGGTACTCCGGTAGCCTCAAGGACGGTGACAGGGAAGTTCTTGTTTACCCACACTTGCCATTGCTGTTGTTCCAGGCTGCGAGACCCGGCAGGAGGATGAGTATAGCGTCGTTCTAAACTAGCTTTAGAAGTGCACGTCTATATGACTCTGCCAGAGGGTTGTCGTAGTCAGTGGGAGCAGCGGAAGCATTGGTGGACATCAGGCTTATGTCTATTTATAGACTAAAGCAGATGTAGCGGAGATAGATCATCTATTTCTGATGTGACAGTCATAGGTTTGACGTCATCAGAATAGGGGATGGATCTGTTGAGAAGGTAGTAGAGTATGATGTCCTGGTATTTGGATGACATACACAGAATAGGAAAAGATACTCCTATACTACGATCGGTTATACTTTGGTCGTCACACAGTGTTTTCTCCACATAGGACTTGGATATTATATCAGACATACTGGTTACTAGATCTATGGTTTTAGATCTAGATTTGGGTGGTTTCCCAATCTGGGTACCTTGACAGCATTCTATGAGTATTTAGAATGGACGACTCCTGGCACGGTAGTGCACCTGCAGTTAATGGAGTCACCCTCTCTAAAGGTGTCTTATAGACTAAAGGGGAGAGGGATACTCATGATTGGCAGATCACTTGCTTAGGCAATTGAGTCAATCATGAGATGTCGAGTACCACACCAGATGTTGTCTTGCACTAGATGCAATAAGTTGACATTGATCCAATCCTGGAGAAACAGTCGGAAGCAGTTTTAGAACATAAGTTGATGTTCTAGGGATATGATAACGACAGCCTCATTTGGGAGACAGTTATCATTCCAGGCTTCCAAGGTGACATGGACGACAAGGAGGTTGTCAGAGTTATAGTTTTCCTTCTGACGAGGGGCAGTATTTTGGACAGCTGGTCCAAGGCAATACTGAGGGTGGCATGGCGCAGGATACTGATTAAGTTCAGTTGACGATACAGTCTAAGAAGTTTGGATTTGGAGTTCATTTATGAGCTAGGTCCCATCAGACATCCAGACATTCTAAGACAGGTATTGCTCATTTCAGGAGATGGCTTTCTCCGCGAACTTGAGATATAGAGAGACATAGAAAGAAACTTCTCTGCGGATCCACTCACTGAGGCAATTCCTCGAACGCAATAGTTTCGCAAACGAGCTTTGTGAGACTGACTAGTAGAGGAGTTGGGTGTTCGGTATCACACGGGCTGTGAGTATGCGGCATCGCAATAATTAGCCTTGAGTGCAAGTGGGAGATTGTTGGAGATAGTTCCCTCAGAGTCAATTATTGGATCACAGGCACGTGATTGCAATGATTGAGGGAGGACCTATCCCGGTAGGACAGTCTTACTCGAGATGATAGTATGCTATCTGGTTTATCTTTATCATCGTGTACTGCTTTAGGTGACCTGACATGTCGCTATTACACGTTGATAGAGCCCCTAGGATTCTTGCTTGACTGCCAGCAGTATGATGGCGATCATATACGTGGGAGCTGGTAGTCTATAAGCACATCCTTAAAAGGTCCCTAGTCGTAGGAGTTTCGAGACAGGGCATCGATACTCCATTAGTAGACTAGTGTATACAGTCGAGACCCCGACGAGGGGCGGTGGCCGGTCTCACAAGCCACTGGTGTCAGTTGGTTCACCTAAGATGTATACAGGTGCTCATTGGGTTATGAGTACACCGGACAGGACTCGCCGGGAACCTGCTAGTTGGTCATATACCAGACGTCAGATAGCAGTTCCCAGGTGACATGTGTACAGGTTAGTTCATCGACCTGAGATCGTCATTTGTCTCGTGTGAGTTCCCACTGTGCTTTGATTACTACCCTACCACGGCTCAAAGGAGTCGTGCAAACAGGTTTTAGTTGGGTACAGTCCCGAGCCACATGGAGGCAGTGAGCGGATCTTCAGGGGTTCGTCTCTCCCGGTATTGGGGGTGAGGTCGCGCTGTGTCTAGGAGAGCCATTACACGAAGCCCTCGGCCGAGGCAAGGAGATTTACTGGTAGGTATTCCAGTAGTATCTCAGGGTGTTCTGGGCTACGCTCCGACACGACTTGTACCGCTTTTGGGGGTCTGACTTTTACCAACCCCCTAGGCCCGCCATGCGATACTCATAGACGAACGGACCGGACTGTACGGATATTGTCACTGACAGGCTCAGTTGGGTGTCGGGGTGAGCTTCCTCATCGACGTCCCTTTTGGTCAATAGCTGGTGGCCCGTCATGTATTGGCTTATACCTCTGACGTGCTAGTGGTTAAATCCACAGCCATAGTATTGACGAGTCTTTAGAGTCCACCACACTTTCAGCTACTCAAGTTTCGGGCGAAACGCTGTAGAGGCCGTATGGAGATATGGCAGGGTTCGATCAGATACGTGCGGTATTGCACGGATCGTGATCGGACAGTTTTTACTAGCCGGCTTTGGCTTAAGCCGAATTCTAGTATTTGATAGTGTAGTTTTGTCTTTTTGCATTTGTGTTCAGTGGGAATACAAATGCGGGCATGTATTTGCAGTAGTGGGGTTTTCCCGTATTTTATTACGGGATCAGTTTTTCTGAAGTTGCCAGTTCGCATTCCGTTCCGGCCGGTTTTTCTTCATTCCTTCTCGGTCGGACTTTCTTGTTGGAGGGTGTTAATTGCAAGTTTGCAATTAACATCTAGTGGAGGGCTTTCTTGCATATGTTGCATTATGATGAGACTAGCATCATGAGATTCCTTTTCTTTCTCTTCTTATGCATTTATGTGAAAAGGGATTGATTAGTTTTGAAAGGATTTAGATAGGAAATGAGAGTGACCTCCTTCTTGAATTATCTTTTTCTTTTCTTATTAGATTAATTCTTTTTCTCTCTCCAATCTATTCTCATCTAAAGGGGGGCCGGCCACTTCATTGTGAGGAGAGGGGATTATTTTTGGTGTGGCATTTTTCCATCTCATTCCATGGTTGCAAAGGATTAGCTTAAAAGCTCATTTCTTTCTCTCCTTCTCTTCTCCATTCCTCCACATCAAGGCAACCTCATAACCCCAAGAGACAAGTTCACTACACTATTCTAAAGCAAGCCTTGGACGCGTCGGCTAGCCAACTTCGCGCCCGAGTTGCCTCGGTCATGAGACGGGAGCCCGTAAAAGATTCCGGCTACGTGGTGCCCTTTCCGACGAGCGAGGAGGTGACGGAGATTCCGCGGGAGATCGGAGTGGAGACGAAGACCGAAGGACACGGATCGCTTGGTATATCACTCACCCCATCTCTAGTTAGCTAGTATAGGTTAATGGTTAACGATCCGGGTTTTCATTGTCCGCGGTAGCGCCTGTTTCCGAGTAAGGAAAATTTTTGATTCCGCATTTTGGCCTCGGTAAGACGGCCGGGGCGCTGCCGTGGAAACAACAAACATAAGTAAATATGCGTATCCCAATTGTCGTTGACGTATAGCAATGAAACCGGCGATACACCATAAATTTCACTTACGGTCGCAGAAAAAAAATGAAAATTACAATAATTAGAATCCTCAACCACCTTAGATATCATAAACCCGGAATATCACATACTCCGGATTTCATGCCTAACTATAAACCCGACATTTTAGTCTCAAATTGAAAACACTTTTTAATAACCAGTAGGGCAATTCAACAAGATTCCCAACAAATGATCGAATGCTCGTCAGAAACATTAGCAGACGGCTTCACCTTAGATGCCGTCGACGAAGTGCACTTAGGCGGAACACCGCGGCCGCGAGCACCCGAACGGATGCTTTTGGAAACGGGGTTCTCCTGCAGTCACCTGGTCGGGGCTATGGGGCATGGCTATCTAGTAGTGTTGCCCGGCAAGTGTTCGCGTACTATACGAGATTGCGATGGAGGTTTGATCTGAATCGAAACTCCATGGCAATCTATCAAATGAGACTAAATTGCTAGATTTACAAAACATTAACTAGTTTTCACAAAACTAATTATTGTGGATTCTAAGTATTGTATCACATATCACAGATATATTAGACGATGTTAAACATTTTGATCGAATTATCGAACTCCCACAATTCCCAGAGACCTCAACACTTAAGACTCACTTAAAAATACCCAGAAAACCCAAAATAAGGAAATGGAGCAGCAGAAGAAAATTCACCCTATAAATCTACAATATTGCGGCGGAACCGTGGCCAAACAATGGTTTGGGCCGCGGTTCCGCGTCACATTGATGGATTTGGGAACTCCAATTTCTTAGGGCTCCATAATTTAACTTGCATGATTTTCTGAATATTTTTAAATTGAAATATAAAAAATTTTGAAAAAATTTCCAGAGAGTGGAAATTTGTCGGGTTTCGAAACTCGATCGAACACTTTAACGTCGTTAAGACCAAACCTAATGCTCTAGCTTGGCTCTGATACCATAAAAGTATGTCTTAGCACCACTACTAGGTTTTTAGAAGCATCAAGTATACAATTTTAAAAAATCTAGTGTGCTATTGCATGCTATCCTAGAATCGAACTAGAGAATTACGGTTTATTTGCATGTAAACAAACTTTAAAGTAAGTGAATAAGGAATAGAACCTTTGTAGACCGGTCCTTCACTTCTAAAACTCCATGTATTAGTCCTTTAGCTCCAAGTAGCGGTCTCCCAAACTCTTCTTAGGCTCCACTTGGTGAAAAGAAAAAGCTTGCTTAAGGATTTTTGAGGCTGAAAATGATCTACCTTGAGAAATCTCTAACTCAAGCTACCTCTTCACTAATTGAGGAATTAGTGAAGTAAACAACCTATACTAAATGACTAGTTTGGTATAGATTGATGAAGTAGAAATTTTGCTCACTTTAGAATTATTTTTCTCTTTTTCTTTTCTCACCTTACTCAAAGCTAGAGAGCAAAGAAGGAGATGAAGAAAAATCTACTAATGTGAACCCTTAGGTGAGAAAATATTTCAAATCGTATTTGTAGAGACTTAACCATGGCTAAAGATAATGGTTGGGTTAATAAATATCTAGAGTAAAAAAATTAGTGGACTAAGTCAAGACTTCTACATGCTTCTACAAGCATCTTAAGCCATGAAATTTTCCACCTAATTTTGGTTTATCCCTTAATAATTAAATCACCTAAATAATCTTAGTTTGGTGTGAGTCTGATACACCCATGCCCAATGTATCATCTAGCATGAGACAATAGTAAATACATTAATATATATCTCATATATATATTTTTATGTATTTATAGAAAAGAAATTCTTAAGTGAGCTAATATTAGTTAATATATATTAATATATCAAATATATAATTATATATTATATTATTAAATCAACACTTGATTTAATAATCCAGCTACATCACATATAACCGACTAATATAATTTATATGTATATCAAATATACATATAACAAATTATTGAATCAACACTTGATTCAATAATCCGGTTATATCACATATAACTTATATCGTGAGATTAGAATACTATATCACATACATGTATTAATCTCGGTCCCGCACATATCATATATATGCCCTACTTCGTTTCGCTTGAGCCAAGAATCTTCTGTGTAGAACTCTAAAGACTCGTCAATACGCCAGCAGTAGGTGATGATCATATCAGTCATCCATAGGCCGTCAGCGAACTAGCTGGACGTAACGGCTACCCAGGTATTGAGCGATCAGAAGATCAACAAGAAAACTTGTCCAAACTCCCGCAAAGCCTATAAGTAACACTACTGTACAGTTCATTCTCTTCGTATGATATGTCTCATATCGAGTCTCGGCATGGTAAACGTCAGACCCCAATAACTTGATGAGTCATGCCGATGAGAGGCTCATAACGGGTCGAGAAACTACTGATAACACTTGCCAGTAAATTTCATCATTAGCCCTGGACAAAGACTTCCTATTATAGCCAATCGAACATAGCACACCATCAACTCCTAATACCGGGAGAGACGAAACCTCTCCTATCGCTCATTGCCTCCACGTGACTTGGGACTGTACCCAAAATCCACCTGTTTGCATGACTCTCTTGAGTGTGGTAGGGAGGAAATCAAAGCATAGTGGGAATCACACAAGACTCTATGACGACCTCAGGTCTACAGACCACCCTCTACCAGTGTCATCAGAGAACTGCTATTTGACGATAAGTATAGTACCATCTAGAAGTTCTCAGCGAGTCCTGTTCGGTCTACCCATTCTCCAATAAGCACCTGTATACAATCTTCGATGTCAAACACTAATGGACGTGGGATCATCCATCGCCCTATACAGGGTCAAGAAACGTACACACTAGTCTACTCTGGAATATCGATGCCTTGTCTCGATACTCCCTCGACTAGGAACAATTAAAGGATGTACTTATGGACTACCCTGGCCCCACTAGTATGATCTCCATCATAGTCCTGGTAGTCAAGTCCATATCCTAAGGGCTTTATCAACATGTAACGGAGAGACAGTATAATGATACAAGTGTACATGTTAAGATAAAGAGTAACCGGATAGAATTTTATCATGTCGAGCAAGAAAGTCCTCTCTATATATATCCAAGCATCCATTATAATATACAATCATGTACAATAATGGCCTCTAGGGCATACATATAACTAACAAGTTCTTGATGGACTGTCTATAGAAATAGGCATGGCCAAGGGAAGATCTGATATCTCTGATTCAATTGGGAGGCGGGAGGTTGGAAATGACATCAATCTTTGCTTTGTTAATCTCGAAACCGTTTCGCGAAATGATATGTCTTAAGAAAATACCTTTGCCCACTTCGAAGTGGAATTTCTCCCAGTTTAAAGTGAGATTTTTATCCTTACATCTGGTAAGGACAGCGTCCAGGTGTTGCAAACACTCGTCAAAAGAGTTTCCAAAGATGGAGAAATCTTCCATGAATATCTCCAGAAACTTATCGACCATGTCAAAGAATATTCCCATCATACACCGCTGAAATGTAGCGAGAGCATTGTATAGTCCAAAGGGCATGCGACGATATGCGAAAGTGCCGAAAGGACATGTGAAATTGGTTTTGTCCTGGTCTTTTTCAGCGATGGGAATCTGTTTATAACCTGAGTAACCGTCCAGAAAATAGTAGAACTCATGTCCAACTAATCTTTCGATCATTTGATCAATGAATAGTAGCGAAAAGTGATCCTTCCGCATTGCGGCATTGAGTTTTCGATAGTCAATATATACTCGCCATCCGGTTTGGATGCGAGTGGGGATTAACTCGTTCGCCATGTTTGTGATGACCATAATGCCCGACTTTTTAAGGACAGCGTGTATAGGACTGACCTACTGACTGTTGGAAATAGGGTAAATGATATCTCTAACCAGACATTTGACAATCTCCTTCTTCATAGCCTCCTTCATGACTAGATTCAATCATCTGTGTAGATCCCTGGCTGGTTTTGCATCATTCATCATATGAATATGATGTTCAACGATCATGGGACTAATCCCTTTGATGTCTCGTCTAGCCGAATGCTTACCGATTTTATTGCAAGACCGCGGGAATGGCTTTCTCTTGCTCTAAATCTAGAGCAGCCGAAATGATTACGGGGAGAGTCTCGTTTTCACCTAAGCATACTTGAGGTGAGACGGCAGAGCCTTGAGTTCAAGTGTTGGAGGAGAAACAACTGAAAGCAGAATCGAAGAATGTGTTTCAAACTCAAAAGGATTCCAAGAGGGGCTCAAAGTGAGTGTATGCAACATAGTCGGATAGTTCAACTAACGCATCTGAAAATTCAAAGGATTCCAACTCGGGTGATGACATGTCAAGATCATTCAGAAACGTGAAGCACTCATATTCTTTGTTAGAATCGGAAGCAACAGGTTCAAAGAGGAATGCACTAGTGGCGTTAAAATCACCGTGATCAAACAAAAATTCATCAAATTCACAGTCCTCAGTGGCAATCTTCTGAATGGAACAAATATCCAGTATATGAGTGTTCGGTTCAGATGGCTAATTTCCTAACCTAAAAATGTTGTGTTCAATTATCATGTTACCAAAAGATTAACACCGGAAATAGGTTAATGGAACCATTTCGACAATTGATCACCGCATTTGAGGTTGCAAGGAATGGGCGACCGAGAATCACCGAAATTTGATTCCGGGGGTTGTCTACAGGTTGTGTATCTAAAACAATGAAATCCATAGGGAATATGAAGTCCCCAACCTTGATCAACACATCCTCTAGCTTACCCCTAGGATGAGTGATAGATTGGTTAGCCATTTGAGGAGTACAATGTATAGGTTTCAGTTCTCTTACGCCGAGTTGCTCATAAATTGAATAAGGAAGAAGGTTAACACTGGCACTGAGATCCAAAAGAGAGCGATTAATGTTCTTATCCTTAATGGTAATTGAAATCGTTGGACAACCGGTGCCTTTCCGTTTTTGTAGTAAATCTTGGGTAAGAGCATCATTCATGTTACTAGCCAAGTAAACTTTTTTCGGTACCTGAGATTTTCTCTTCTTACTGCACAAGTCTTTCAAGATTTTCGCATAAGAGGGGATTTGCTGGATTGCATCTACGAGGGGTATGTTGATATTAACTTATTTCAACAATTCCACAATCTTCTCCATTTATGGATTTTGTTTATTGGATCTCAATCAGTTTGGAAATGAGGCTTTGAAATTGGTTGAGTCTGAGGAGATTGTGGAGATGGAATGGAACCTAAAACTGGAGTTTGAGTGAAGTGAGAGGTAGGTCTGTTCTTAGCAGTAGTCGAAGAAGAAGAGCCTTGTGAAGAATGGAGAATAAGCTCAGAAGGGGAAAAAGAAGGAGGAGGAGAAGAAACAGCCAGGGTTTCATCATCATCAATTTGTGCACCAATGTTGTTGTTCAGCATTCTTCCTGATCTTAACTTAGTCACGACACTCACATTATGGTTCTGTTGTTCAAGAGCAACATGTACATTATGTGTATGACCAGGATTTGGGAGTGGTCGAGACATAAGCTTTCCTTTCTCTTTCTCGCTTAAGGCCGTGTTCAGCTGTACAATCTGGGCTTTGATGGTCTTGATGCTTTTCCCGTGTGCAGCGGTGTATTGCACCAGAGACTGAACAGAAGACTGGATGTTGGTGGTGGATTGAGTCGATTACTTTATAAAAGCATCAAGACTCCATTCTAGCAAAGAAACCTTATCAATATTGGACGGAACAAAGTTGCTGTTTTGAGGAAAAGAATTATTGTAAAGTGCAAATTTGTTCGTCAAATTCTGAAAAGGTTGGGGTTGAAAAGATTGCTGAAATTGTTCTAAGCTTGTTGTTGAGGTGCAGGAGACCTATGAAAGTTGTTCTGGCCTTGGAATTGGTGTTGGTTCTGATTCCAGGGAAATTAGGGCTGTTCCTCCAACCAGGATTATATGTGGAAGAGTATTGATCGTTTCTTGGTCTTTACTGAAGTGCGGCATTAATCCAATCATGTCCTTGAGATGGTGGATTATAAGGACACTCTTCAGTCAAATGAGATGGATCTGAACAACAAGCGCAAATGGTAAGAAGGGGAGCTACATGGTTAGGAGAAGGAGATGAAAATTTGCACTCAATTGCCTCAAGTTTTTGCATGATTGCATCCATCTCGGCCTTCATTGCAATTGAGATATTGAGTTGGTGAAATCCTGTCCTAGAGAGACCTGAAGAAGACGAAGTTGAAGCGTTCGGCTCGGTGCTCTCCCACTGCAGCGTTTGTTTCACAAGATCGTCAAAGAATTACCAAGCCTCCTCGTCAGATTTTGAAAGGAAGTGGCCTTGACAGATGGTCTCCATCAACTGTCTAGTTGCTAGATTTAGGCCCTCGTACAGAGTTTGGCAAAGTTGCCATTTCTCGATACCGTAATGAAGACACTGAACAAGGAGGTCCTTGTACCGATCAAAGGACTACCAAAGCGGTTCAGTTAGAAGCTGGGTGAATTGGTTTATCTCATTTCGGATCTATGCGGTCTTGTGATTTGGGTAGAATTTCTTCAGGAACGCTTTCATAAACTCGTTCCACCTGGTTATTAAATGAGATACGGTGCTATACAACCACTTTTCAGTATGGTCACAAAGAATGAAAGGTATAGCTCGTAGTCGTATAGTATCATCAGACAGTTGGGTTGTCTTCATCATCGCACACACGTTTTGGAAAATATTAATGAAGATGTAAGCATCTTCGGATTCGAGCCCGTGAAATTTAGGCAGTATGTTGATGAAGTGGGTCTTAATTTCGAAATTGTCCCCATTGGCCGGTGGAAGAGAAAGACAAGTGGGGAGTGCAGCGCGGGTAAGATAGAAATGATCTTGGAGCGTGATTCGCTTTGGCCCTTGTGCTTGTGATAGTGGGTTATTCGCACCGAGTGGCGGTGGAATGATTCCCGTAGGAGGTAAAGTGATGTTAGGAGGAAATACAGACATCTCGGAAGAAGAATTGGGTGAAGGTGAAGATGTATGAATAGAATTACGGTCAACGTCGGAGTTGGTCGACAAAGGTAAGGGTAAAAGAGGCGTGGAAGGAGTTTCAACGTCGGAGTCGATCGTATAGTCAGTAGCGACTAACATAACGTGAAGTAGACGGACACTAGGGTCCCGAGTCCAGACGGACACTAGGGTCCCGACTCCAGACGGACATACACTAACCGAGTTTAGTGTAGTCAAAGTGTAGAATGTGAGGGTAAAAAAACGATTATTAGAAATGTGAGTGAAAGGCTGGTGAAATGAAAATTTAGCAACAAGTGGCAAGTTTTTATGAAAGTTTTCGGGATTTTTGTTACAAAGTTTTGAAAAATATATACGGAATTAAGGACACAACTTTAAAAATTTCAGTCACAATATGCACAATCACACCTAGAGGTATGGTCTTCAAAGTCCAACTAGACTGCTCCTAACTGTTCTAAAGCGACAAGGTGTGAGATAACTCTCGAATCGCCTCTTCACTACTAATTGTAGCCAGATAAGCACAAGTGAGGTAAGGAGGGTTCCGGTTATGAATCACCGTGAGATGGGCCTTTTAAAATTACCTCCTCACTTTTCTAGCCTAGACACCACAAAGTCAAGTTTTTATAAATGACCGAATGCTCACAACCTTCCTTTGTCCTATTGAATACGACAAGTCCTTAATTAGTTGAGTCTAGATATTTTTTAATTAAGCTCAAAAGTAATGCCTATGCTTTTTGTGATTTTTGGGGTCTTAGGAAGGGTGATGAAATCCCCACCCAATCTGAATTGGTGTTATAGCCCTTAAAGTCCGTATTATTTATGCAAAACGATAACAAACGAATATCTAAAAACTTGCAAAAAGTTTATTTGGCAGCGGCACAAAGAATCCTGCACAAAAACAGTTTATTGGAGAAGGGGAGAGAGTTTTTGCAAAGAATACTACCGGAAAAACAATTCAGTGGAGTTCACAGGGGGTTTTCAGAAGAAGAGAATACTTACCAAAAATTTTGGGCTCTGGTTCTAAACTTTGACCGTGGTCAAACCCTTCTTTTAGCCATGGAAGCACTGTCAAATTGATGCAGTGGAGCTCCAAATTTCTTCAGTGCACTATAATTGATCTTCTCTTCTGGGATTCAGTCTTTGGTAATTGATTTAGCCACTGAATTTTCTCCAGAATTTGTACGGTTAGCCGCGGTTTTATCTTGATCCGCCACGGTGTAGCCACGAGATGTGGGTGTAACTCGCCACGACTTTGGCACTGAACTTGCTCTTCTCTCTATCCTGCACACTTGCATAAAAAGAATAAAAAAATAACTAGATGATTTTTATAGTTTTGTTTGGTTATTATATATATATATATATTCACAAATTAACAAGAAACTACACAAGGAAATAAACTACCATCTCCTCGGCAACGGCGCCATTTGATTGTTATGTTTGTGCTATGCGTTCTCTAAGTTCTCTTTACCGCAATCAAGTCGGTTTCACTTGGTAGCTAGCCAGTTAAGTACGGGTCGATCCATGGAGAGGGAGTCCTTTTCTTAGTGTTTTAACGAGTTAAGTCCAAATTGTCCGAGTTTGTTCTAAGCTAACTATGAGTTTAGATATATAAGTTAATGGAAGTTTTTTAGGGTTAGGATTAAGTAATTTTGAGTTAGGAGCTAGCTCACTTTTTTTGTTTGCTACTCTTGATATCGATGTTACGGTAATCGGCAACAATACGAATTAGCATGACTAGGAAGGAAACTTGTGAATATAAGGTAGGATTTCTAATGCTTAGTTCCTTTCTTTAGGTCCTTGTCCGTCCGTTTTTGTCTCTTAGCCATAACCGGTCAATTCAACCACAACTGGTCTTGCTATGGTGTCACCGCTATCATAAAGGATAATGTGTCATAGGAAGCAGATTGTGGTTGCCTTGACAGGAGTTCGACCCAAGTTGTTAGGAAAAGGAAAGAGTGGGGGGGATTTTCTTCTCTCAAACATTCTTTATCCTACCCTAACAAATGAGAAAACTACTCACTCATTATATAAAAAAAGAAAATAAAAACAAGTAGAGAAGATAGAAAGAAATGAGATAGAAGGTGACAACTAGCTGCTTGGAATCTCATCTAGGTAAGGATCACACTTGAGCATCATGGTTTTAATGATAAAAGAAAAGAGAAAATGAACAAATAAAATCAACAACTACTTAACAAAAAAAAGAATAAGCGAATTATAAAAACTAGTTAACAAATTAACAAGAAATGCATATATAAAACTCTCCACTTCATTTATCATCCACTCAAAAGCTCTCACTACAGTTTTAATGGAGGAAAGGTGATGAAGAAGAAGAAGTATACATTAAATTCTAACTAAAAACTAGTGAAAAATTACATCCTTGATATAGCTCTGATCTGGAGTATTTATAGGCAGTGAAGTGAAACCCTAGGGTCTTTTTCTGAGCCCTTATAAAATGACAAAAATACCCCTGAAAATATGGCGCGAGAGGCCACGTATTGGCCACGGATCTACTGCCTATAGGGGTTTAGACCGCGGAACCGCGGCCGTTCTGGGGAGTTGAAACTCCAGTTTTCTTAGGCTACCTTATGTTGCTTTATTACTCTGTTTAGTACACATGTATTTACAGAATTATTCCAAAATACTCCTAAATTTACAACAGTCCCAAACATGAAAATGAGTGGACTTTTGCCTTGATTTTTCTCGAGCTCCGCGTTGCCTTCTTGATTCTTATGCTGCCTTTCTCGTGCTTTATGCTTGTTTGAGACACGAATGACCCTCGCTTGATCTTGTGTCCTGAACTAATAAGCGGCACCTGACGGATGGTGAGCGGAAACCATAATTTTGTCCGTTATTGGTAGTTGTCCTAAATTTATCGTGATTGTTCGTGATTTGCATTGCTTTAGACTGAGAACTTGTAACCTGTAATTATGTAGCAAACACGGATCAAAAGTACCTACCTATATGCAATGCAATCAAAGAAAGGGTGGTATAAAAGTGCAAAATTCTGATATGAACAAGCTGCGTAGGGAGCAGCTCTTATAGTAGAGGGGTGGGGTTGCATCCCCCCGTTTGAGCAGAGTCTAGACGACTCTTTCCGTGTGAACTTTGCCATACCAGCAGGTATATTTATATATTATATATTTCATGCATATTCATTTTTAATGATATATTATAGATATACAAGCATATTCATTTTGAAGTTGCTTATCTAGTTATTTTTATTGTCTAGTTATAGGGGGTGCCTCCAAATCCGGGACATAGGTGTTTCCTGATTTAAAATCAGAAAAGCTTATGGAAAAGGCTTCAGAAAAGGGTTACGTGCTTATACGTGACCAGCAGTCACGTGTTGGCACGTGACATCTAAAAGCATCAGCAAGTCAAATTCAGCTTCCCGATTACATCAAAGAAAGGGGGCTTCAGAAAGGGTCACGTGCTCCCACGTGACCAGGGCCACGTGTCGGCACGTGACATTTAAAAGCAGCGGCAAAGACACGACGGTTCCCTGATCAAATTAAGAGGTCACGGGCTCCCACGTGACCAAGGTCACGTGTTGGCACGTGACACTCAAAACATCAGACTCATTCTCCGGTTAAATCAAGAAGAAGGTTCCATGCCAGGGTCACGTGCTCATACGTGACCAGTTGTCACGTGGTGGCACGTGACAGCTAAACAGAAACCAGAAGACACAGCGCAGAAAGAAAGAAGAAGGCTCGTTCCAGAGGGGTCACGTGCCCACACGTGACCAAGGGTCACGTGGCCACACGTGACCGACTTCAAAACCCATTTGTTAACAGAATTAAATTCTGAGAAAAGAACTCTCAAATCTTTCCAAAAGCAACCGATTGAATTAAAGATTTAGAGGTGATTGAATATCATCTATCTATGGGAAAATCTCGAATTTGGAAAGATTTCCCCTTTAAATCTAACAGAAATAACAAAGGAGAATCCCTGGATTTGAAATCCAATGGTGAATAAAATTCACCTAATAATCCAAAGGTCCAAAACGAATGATGGATGCAAATCAAATCTCTCAATGAAGATTTGTCAAAAAACTAATTGACTCGGCTGCTTCTCCTATAAATAGGAGCCAAGAGACACACAGAAAGAGAGATGCAGAGGGAAGAAAAGGGAGAGAGCCTGGATACTTTGAGGAATTTGGATCTTCTGCAAAAGAAAACCCTAGGTAAGAAAGGGAAGGCTTTTTGAAAGAAAAGAGAATTTAATTCTCAACGGAGTTTAACTCTGATATAAAACAGAAGAACATATTTCTTCTCTCTTTGATAGAGGATCTGTAAAATGCACATCTCCCCTTGAAGTTGAGAATTTAATTCTCAATGGGTTGAGATCCTGCCATGTAGATCCAAAGCATAGAGAGGGAATGGAAGCACGAGAATTTAATTCTCACAGAACTATAGGAATTTAATTCCTTTAAAATAAAATTAGGGCTTGACCCTGTGTTATGGGAATTTAATTCCTTCAGAACAAAAGAAACAGGGTTTAACCCTAATTAAGAACTTAGTTCTGTTGAAACAACGGGAGTTTAATTCCCTTAATCATAATTCTTTAACAGAGAACGGGAGTTTAATTCCCTCAATCATAATTCTTTAACAGAGAATGGGAGTTTAATTCCTTAAAGCTTTTATTAGGGTTTAACCCTATTCAGTTCTTCACATATATGAGGAATTTAATTCCTACAGAAAATTCAGAGTTCAACTCTACTCCAGAATATAAATCTTCAAAAGGAAGTAGGAATTTAATTCCTCTGGAATTTAAAGCTTTTATTAGGGTTTAACCCCACGAGGAATTTAATTCCTGAAAAAGATTAACAGATCTTCTAAACAACATACATAGAGGCAGGGTCACGTGCCACCACGTGACCTTCCCCCCCAAAAGATCTACAGAAAGACCTCTGGAGGCAGTGCCTCACGTGACTCACGTGACCCTTGACAGAAGCTTTAACATACAAGCGCTTGAATCCCCGTCACGTGATGGTACGTGATGCTCTAAAAGATGCATAGTCTCAGAAGAACAAGTGAAGGGAGGGCGCTCTCACGTGTTGCCACGTGACCCCTCTTGCTTTAGTGTTTAACACTAAAACGGAACCCCTGAATTCAGTGATAAAACATCGTTTGGCCTTAGTGTAACACTAAGCACAGAACTATATTTGCAGTATTCAACACTGATTACCGTAGTGTTCAACACTAGTTTGGGACTCCTGTTGACAGTGTTTAACACTGGTCTGTTTTAGTGTTCAACACTAATCTGAAAGCCTTGTTGCTGGTGTTTAACACCAGCTATCTTTTGGTGTTAAACACTAACTTGTCAATCTCATCCCCAGTGTTCAACACTGATTGGTCTGTAGTGTTTAACACTAGGCATTGGCCCAATTTACTAAATGGCCAGAGACAAAAGTCTCTCCTTCAATGGACCAACAGGAAGCCAATATTCCAGACATGATTGGACTTAGCCCAAGCTGGCCATAAGTCCTCAATTCAGACTTAACTGGGCTAATGGGCTCATAACATAATTAATTGGTCTTGATCCTAAATTGGGCCAAAGACTATTTAATCCACTCCAGTTTCCAAGGTACATCTCTTCACTCCTTTGATACTTGGCATTGTAATCCCTCAATGTCTTCAAAGAGGTGACGGGTCCCGATGACCACACATTGATATGGACTTTAGGGTCCTTAAACCTATGGACTACGACGTCCTTAACCTTGACCGAGATGTCTTAAAACCAACAATGGACTGTGGGGTCCTTAAACCCATGGACTACGATGTCCTTAACCTTGACCGAGATGTCTTAAAACTAACAATGGACTGTGGGGTCCTTAAACCCATGGACTACGACGTCCTTAACCTTGACCGAGATGTCTTAAAACTAACAACAGACTGTGGGGTCCTTAAACCCATGGACTACGACGTCCTTAACCTTGACCGAGATGTCTTAAAACTAACAATGGTCCGCAATGTCCGTAAACTACCCATGGACCGCAAAGTCCTTAAACTACCTATGGACCGCAATGTCCCTAAACTACCCATGGACCACCATGTCCCTAAACTGGAACAATAGAGCCACGCATGCTCTTTTGCCGGATCTAAACGATCCCGTTTAAGTTGATCTTAGCCTCAAAGATGGCTAACGTATCCTTAAACCTTCAAACAGACTGGACTATGAATCTCCCCCAATTAACTCTGGTTCGAGGGTACATCTCTGAACTTCTCTGACATCTGTCATTGTAATCCTTCAGCGTCGTCAGAGAGGTGACGGGTCCCGATGGCCATACATACGATGGACCACTATGTCCCTAAACTGGAACAAGCTCTTTTGTCGGATCTAAATGATCCCGTTAAGTTGATCTTAGTCTCAAGCTAGACTAACATATCTTTAACAAACGTTTGAGTTGATCTTAGCCTCAAGAATGGCTAACGTATCCTCAGATCAAACCCCCAAACCCAAATCTAAGATAACACGGATTTGGACTACTCCACGCCCTACGGGCGACGACATAACTCGGTCTCTGTAAACAATCCACGGGCAACAGAACATAAAATAAACACACACGGCACGAAGTGACCATCTGGAGAAGGAGAAAGTTGTTACCCGCGATGAGGTAGCGTAATTAACTGCAGGGGCTTGCGCCTGCAGGGAAGAGCGTCCCCACAATCAAAAACCCCTCAAACGAGGGGGAATCTGATGAAGTCTGCTATATCGGCCGCATCCGTTTAAACCTTCGATACACGGTGCCATAAATCAACTTGGCATCTTCGGAGAGGTGGACGGATAGCACCAATTAGCATCTGCCCCAAATCTCAGGCGAGACATCAGTCGCGCCGCCATTCGGAGGGGAACAGATTCTGGCACGCCCGGTGGGACCTTTTCCTCTTTCCACTCCATACTTCATGTGTCATGATTCGCGAACCAATCGCGGTTCGCTAATGGTTGCCCTTGGGTTTCAAGATACTAAGAATTGGCGTCTTGCTTATTGCAGAAAGAAAAGGATCGATGGCTTCTACTTCTGTGAAATTCTCCAACTGCTCAGACTGCAATTGCGACCAACGCTTCGCCTCGCCAGGAGGTATAGCCTACAGACCCCAAGCCGCGTCGTTATTCACAATGCCGGTGGACCAGGTGACTCAGGCCACTACCGGATTGTTCTTTGGGACTATACTCCCGCCAACAAGCTTCACGGCGCCGATGCTGACAAAGGAAGCTCCCAAGAAGTCGGTCTTTGATCGTCTTACCCTGCCGTGGCTCCTCTCAACGGGTCGCCCAACATCGACGCCTCGATCTTCTCTAGATTGGGCCAGAAATCCTGTGGACCCATCATGGGGCCTACAATCCCAGAGAAGGCTGCTTCTAAGAAAGTGGCCGCTCCTGCTCCCGAAATCGCCAAGGCGGCTTCTCCGGCCAAAAAGTCGATCTTTACAAGATTGACGGCTTCAGCTCCCGCCCCTACTACCCAAAGGACGTCGGTCTTTGACAGGCTAACACCAACAGCGACCCCCCACCTACACAGGGGGCAAGAAGAAACCATTCTTACCGCTGAACCAACGCCGTCCGCTCGACACGCTCGACATCGCCATTGGCGCCAAGTAAGGAAGGCTGGGGGCAACTCCCCCTCCGAGTTAACTCCATCAGCCCCGATGGCAGAAGTTATTGCTGCTGTTCCAACTGGGAACAGCTTCGAGATGCTAAATAAGGTGCGAAGGAATTCTCCTACTGCAGTGCTAAAGAGGTCTCCTCCCCCATTAAAAAAGGTTGTGGAAATAAAATCAGAACGGCCCCGATCCCCTCAACGGCTGTCTTCCAAAATCTATAAGGTTTGGCGGCAGGCCCGAGACTCGATCATCGATCTAAACTTCTCCCGCCAGCACAAGAAGCTGAAAATCCAACCGGAAGCCAGTTACCGGGCTAAACCACGAAACACTTTCTGGACGCCCATCTCAACGGCCTCCTCAACCTCCACTGCTCATAAAAGGAGGAAGCCAGAGAAGATCCCCCAGCCTGCAACGACAGCTAAAAGCACTGAGCCCAGACACCCTAAGTCTGGGGGCATGATGGTCCACACCGTATACATTGCGTCAGGAAAAGAAGACAGTCGTGCGTCTACAGGTCATAGACCGCTCACACGGTCGGTGACCAAAGCTCAGGAGCAACAGCAAAAGCTCCAGGAAATGATGAATGCTATGGCCGCACTTACCGGGTCAAAAGAAAATCCAGAAACGTCCTCAGACGCACGCCAGGAGGAAGAAACCGACGCTGAATTCCTTCGCCGGATACTGGAGAAGAAAGACAAAGAGGCTGCTGAACAAGCAGCCAACATACAGCGTATGGGCCTTCTCTTCCAAGATATGATAGGAATGATGATCCAGCGGGACCTACCCGCTGAGGATCCCCCAATCGTTCTTGAAGAAGACCGAGGAGAAACGTCAAATCCACCACCGGCCCTCTCAACGGCCAGAGAGGAGACAATCTCTAAGGCTGATTTGGTCGACTATATAGCCCAGCAAATCCGGGTTCATCATGCTACTGAGGCAGCTGGTCAAGTCGTAATGACGGGCCGGCCGTATCCAAGCTGGTACGACCAAATCAAAATACCCGCCGGGCTACACAATACCGAAATTCCATGTGTATAAGGGGGACCGGCAATCCCAATCAACATGTTGCCCAGTTCCGGGCCCTTTGCGGTAACACCGGCGGTGATGATAAACTGTTGCTTCGCCAGTTCGTGGGTAGCTTATCAGAAACAGCGTTCGAATGGTATTCGGAACTCCCGAACGATTCTATCAAGACGTTCGCTGAAATGGAGCTGCTATTCACTCAGCGATTCGCAAGCGCCAGCGAACGCACTCCAATAACAACACTGATTAACGCCAGGGTAAAACCAGGAGAAACCTGGGTCCAGTATGCTATACGCTGGCGGAATTTGTGGTCGAGATGCGAACAACGCATTGAGGAAGCACCCGCGGTGGGCATGTTCGTGGGAACCCTAGACCCTCACGCAACTATCTCCCAGTTTATGATGTTCTTTAAGCCAACCACATTCCAGGCTTTAATCGATAAGTTGGCTCAGATGGACCAGATGGGTCATAGACCACCTCCCCCGAAGTCAGAACCTCGGAATGACAAGGGTAAAGGAAAGGCAACCTTCGTCCACGAATGCCCAGCAGCAACCCAATACCCCAAAGCTGGCGGATCAATTGGAAGAAAGACACCGCTATTATAATGAGAAGATGAAGCGTCCCTACTCGTTCCCACGGGACAAGACGAAACAGTTATTCGAGCTGGCAGTACGCAACAGACTTATAAACCTACCAAATCTAAGGAGACCCGCCACAACCCACTGAGGTGAATAACCCTAACTATTACCCTTACAACCAAACGGTAAAGTCATCCGATTGAAGATTGCTTCGTCTTCAAAGGATGGATTGAAGATCAATACCTCCAGGGGAAGTTTGTACTGTCCGAAAAGTGGAAGGTGAACCCACCACAACCGCATACTCCTAAGAAAGAAGATACACCGGGGGCAAACCTGCTCTTTTATTGAAGAAGCTCTATGGGAGGTCGTGCTATCAACTAAAACAAAAAAGAATGCTGAGAGACCTTCATGCGTGCCCCCGCGATCGAATGGAAGGACCCTCTTGAACCTCAAATTATCAAAGGGACGTTGAAGCCCCGCCTAACTACGAAGACTTGAGATAAGGGCCCAAATACTCACGCCCAACCGTCAAAATCTTCGAAGAAAAAAGAAGAAGAAATCCAAGAAGCCCGTGAAGCCTGGAGACGAGCGCACGAACTTGCAGAAGCAAATCGACGCACTGGAAGAGTATAATCAAAAAGGCAAGAACTCCTGTCACGCTGCAAGAGTTCCTCAGCCACATCTTTCAAGAGGACGATGATGGAGAGAGCTCGTCGGATGAATCCGAGGGATATGTGGCGAGTTTGTAACGTAATCTCCCACTCGTTTACCGACGATGAAAAAAACTCCCCGGCACTAAGAAACCGGGGACAGAGCTTGAACCAGAGCGTGCGTGGCCAACAAATGAAATGATCAATGCCTTTCTAGACGATATTCTTCTAAAGAGTAAAGTGGATCAGGAGCGTGAGATGGCCGCGTCAGAAGGAGCCAAATGCAGGCGACTGAACGAAAGAGTTGAACTACCCCTGCCAGAGCGAAAGGCATCCGAAGTAGACAAGAAGATATTCAAGACGAGGAAAAGGTTTGCCAAAGCCATGTCAATGGGAATGAAGCTACCACCCTCGGAAGGAAACACGCTCAATGGGGTGGAGAGGCACTCTGATTATTGCGCATATCATCGGAAAATTTCACACCCCACGGAGGAGTGCGACGCCTTTAAGATATGGTGGCAAGGATATGTTGCTCATCGGCAACATTTTAAGCGCATGAAACGCAAGATCTGTCGGGAACGAAGAAGTACTGTCGATGGGCACAACAGAACTACTAGCAACTGTTACATGGTTAACGCCGGGGGGTCACAAGTTCTCACCTTTGGGAGCGACTCTGATGAAGAAATGGCTCTGGGCCCTCTCTTTAAAGAATCCGTTTTAGGGAAAGAGGAGAGATCGGAGGCCTGCGAGAACATTCAGCTGCGCAATCGTACACTCCCAGAAAAGAATCTCGGGCCCGCGAATAGAAAAGATAAGGGAAAGGAAAAGGTCACTGAAGATATCACTTTAGATGATCAAGCCATGAAAGAGCTGGCTGCCAAAGACCCTCCTAGGAAGGGTAAGGTGGACTATAACATCCTAGCGCACCTAAGGAAGCTACCTTCTCATCTTAGCATTCTCGATGCCCTCCTATTATCAAAAGAAGTGCGAGACTTACTAATTAAGGCGTTACAAGAACCTGAGCAATTCCAAGCCTTCCTCGCCACTGAAAGGATGAAGGATGAACTGGAGGAAGTGCATACGGCCGACATCACTTTCGGTGACGAAGACCCCCTTCTCGGGACGTACGACCACAACCGTCCCCTATATGTCTCTGAATACTGCCATGATATCAAGATAGGCAAGATCCTGGTGGATAATGGATCCTCCGTCAATCTCCTTAATGATCAGGTGTTGAAGGAAATCTGCATGAGTGTGCAACACCTCGCTCGTGACAAAATCACTATCTCCGGTTTCGATTCACAATCGTCACGGACTCTCGGATCCGTGATACTAACATTACGCTTTGGACTCCTCGTCACAGACATCAAATTCCACGTCATTGACGCCATGACCTGCTACAACGCCTTGCTCGGTCGTCTTTGGCTACACGAGTACAACATCATCCCTTCTACACAACATCAGTGTATGAAGTACTTTAAGGATGGTTTCGAGTATACCGTAACAGGTGAGTTGAACCCATTTTCCGTCAACGAAGTCCGCAAATACGAAGATGCGAAGTACTTTTTGCCAGATTTCGAGGATACAGAAAGGTGTCGCAACCCGGAGAACAAAGCGCCGCCACCATCCCTGTTTTCGGGAGCGATACCGAAGAAGAAGAAGAGATAGTTTATGCTGGGCCATCTCAACGCAACAACCTGGGGACGTCCGCCCCCATGTTGGTCTTCGGAAGTGACTCGGAAGATGAGGTTAATGCTGTGTTCTCCAATCGGCTGTCAATACAAGCACCCCCTAGCGATGATCAGAGTTTGCAAATCACCATGGTGCCGCGAGAACACTACAAGGATCTCGACACACTTCAAGCTCACAATGTGCAGGACCTGCGAACATTTTACGTTCCTCCCAGGCGAGGGGGTGAGAAGTTAATCCTATTCTACCGATCCTCAGAGTCGAAAATAGAGAAAGAGATCTGGCATGGCACGGATGTTACACTTGACAGGCTCCAACCTATCCGTTTTCCCAGATACTACACAAATGGACTAAAGAGGCTATTGAAGCGCCAAGGAGTACCCTTAAAACAGACTGTTCGACAGGCTCGGTTCTACAACAGGATTTGGGGTGTCCCTGGGACTCAACGCAAATTGCCCAACGGAAAAATAGAAACACTTGGGCTTGGATACGTGAGAGCCGGAAAACGGGAACGGGCTCACGGCAGCTACGCCATATATACCTTTGATGAAGAAGAGGACGCCTTGTCGGGAAATGCCAACCCCTCATCAAAACCAGATCCCGCGATTGAAGGGCCAAGTCCGTCGCTTGAAGAACGAATGGAAAAGCTTATCAGGAAAGCAGGTCAAAAAGATCGGGAAAACCACAACTGCGAGATGGCCATCTGTTAGTGTATATGCCTTAGAGGCCATTACTGTATCATACTAGTTTGTATATTACTTAATGGAAGCTTGGGATATTCACCTTGTATAAACAATCTTGCTCAATATAGTAGTATGCTACTTGGTTTGTTTCTACTTCAATGTGTACATGTGTTTATTTTAGTATATCACCTATACGCATTAGTGGAGCCCTTAGGATCTTTGCTTGATTACCAGCATTGTGATGGCAGTCACACTAGTGGGGGCTGGGTAATCTACAAGCACATCCTTATACAGGTCCCTAGTCGCAGGAATATCGAGACAGGGCATCGATACTCCGGAGTAGACTAGCGTATGCGCTTCTCATCCCAGTGTGGGAGATGGTCTGTCCCACAGCCATCAGTACGTCGTACTGGAGATAGTATACGGGTGCTCGTTGGGTTATGAGTACACTGGACAGGACTCGTCGGGAACTGACAGGTTGGTATTATACCTATCGTCAGTTATCAGTTCCCAGGTGACATGAGTACAGCTTAGTCCGCTGACTTGATACTGGCACTTCGCCTCGAGTGTGTTCCCACTGCACTTTGATCACTGTACGGAGACTGTCATATTCAGACTCAGTAGGAGTTCAGATGGGGTTCACCTCGTCAGCCTTCTTATCGGCATCTACCTGGGGACCGTTATGCACAGCTAGTGCCGCTTGCGGTCTGTGGTTAAACCCACTGCCAGCGTAGTGTCGAGTCTTTAGAGTCCCACACAGAGGGTATTCGCCTCTGGGCAAAACAGAGTAGAGGTCGCATGGTCTTGCGACAGGGTTCGTTCTCATCCGCGCACTTGTGCACGTTTGGAGTCCGGACAAATATTACTAGTAGGCTCTGGTTTGAGCCAGATACTGGTATATGTTTTGGGGTTGATTTTATCTCTTGGTATTCATGTTCCTCGGAACAAGAATGCGGGTGTGTATGCACAGTTGATTGAGGCGGAGGAACAGGATTTTCATTAGGGTTTCGGAACGTGTGCGTATGCACAGTTGACAGTCGTCTTTTTCCAAACCCTAATGGAATTATGATATATCAATTAATAATATTAATTAAATGAAATTGTGTCATGGTTGGATTTTGTTGACTTGTTGACCATGGTTGACTTGTTGACCATGGTTGAAGGTTTGACCATCATCATTACAAAAGAAAGATGCTTTTTGATTCTTGCAAAACCATTTAAAGAATGTAATGATAATGGTCATTCCAAACCATCCATCAACTATTTCATTTTATTATTATTGTTAATTGATAATTCTTTTCATTTGTGATATGGTTGTAAGAAATGAAAAGAATAAGCTCATTCTATCATAACCATTCTCTCTCCTCACTTGTTCTTCTTCCTCCTCTAGTTCAAGGAGAATCCTTCTCATGAGTTGAGAATCCCTCTCCTTAAGATAAAAACACCCCAAAGACACTCTCTACTCACTCTAGGGTTAAAAGTTTAGCAAGCCGAAGATTCTAGTTCTCTCAAAGTTCGAGAAAGAGCCCGAAGGTTGAACACTCAGGTGGATCCATCTTTGACGGAAGAAGGCAACGAGGAAAGCACTATCAACCCCTACAAAAGTTTCAAGAAGAAGGAGTTCAAGTTAGGTATAACCTCCTTTCCGAGTAGCTAACTCTCTTTAGCATGTTTGCTAGTTTTAGTTTAAAAAAGATCCTGACTTTGTTAGTCCATGTTGCCCCATGCGCTAAAAATTTGATTTTTATACTGTTTCCGCCTCCCCGCAAGAACCGGGGGTCGCAACGTGGACTTACACCATCTACGAGAAGGCCAGGACGCAACGTCTGTTTCAACAGGCTGCAAAAGACAAAGATGCTCATCCTTGTCAACCCGTTGTACGAAAGGCCCGACGCAGAGATGGAAATAAATCAAGAAGCGGAAAGAGGAGCACAACGACGCAGGATTAGAGAGTTATGTGATCGGGTATTGCGCGGCTCGGATTTGTCCCTTATGAAGAAGATGAGTCGAGCGTACTCCTTCCCCCGAGACAAGACGGAGAAGTTACTCGAGCTCGCTATAAAACATCAAATGATCGCGCTTCCAGAGTCTAAGCACCCTGAGCAAGCTAACAGGGCTTCTCATCTGAGCTATTGCTCTTATCATCAAGCCATAGGACATCCTACCGAAGACTGCTTCACCTTCAAGAACTGGGTCGAGGACCAGTACCAACAAGGCAGATTCGCTTTATCCAACGGATGGAGGGTAACGCCGCCACAAAAGCACGAACCCAAAGCCGCAAGAGCAGGACCGGATCCACCTCAGTCCTTGAAGCGGATTCGCACATGTTACACGATTACGATATTAAAAGAAGAGCCCGAGAACATGGATGACCTTCCCTGGTGCTTTGAGAACAGCAATGATGAGGTGATCTCAGAATTTCCGCCAGCTCCGAAAGAGCTGGAAGATGGTATACATACTACTGCAGATAACCTCAAGAAGATTGAGTTGGGATCGGCAGATGATCCGCGACCAACATTTGTCAGCGAACTGCTATCTGAAGAAAGGGTGGCTGCGTTAAAGAACGTGCTTCTACGGCATAAAGACTGCTTCGCGTGGAACTACTCCGAGATGCTAGGATTAGATCCAGAGATTGCTGTGCATAAATTAGCAATATCCCCAGATATCAAGCCAGTCAAGCAGGCTCCGATAAGGTTGCGACTCGAGCTCGAAATGAGCATCAACGCCGAAGTCAAGAAGCTGATCGATTCTGGATTTATCCAAGAAGTCCAATATCCCGACTGGATCGCCAATATCGTCCCGGTAATGAAGAAGAATGGGACGGTACGCATATGCGTGGATTTCAGGGATCTCAATAAAGCCTGTCCAAAGGACGATTTCCCGGTGCCGGTAACCGAGCTAATGATAGATAACACGTCCACTCACGAGGTTTTCTCCTTTATGGACGGTTCATCAGGCTACAATCAGATAAAAATGCATTCCGAAGACCAGAAGCACACCGCTTTTCGGACCCCTTTGGGTATATTCTGCTACAGGGTTATGCCCTTTGGTCTAAAGAACGCCGGCGCTACCTATCAAAGGGCCATGACAAAGATTTTCGACGATCTCATACATGACATCGTCGAGTGCTATATCGATGACCTTATAGTAAAGAGCATGTCATACGAAGAGCATTTAAAGCATCTAGAGACTGTCTTCCAACGCCTTTGGCAATATAATTTAAAGATGAATCCCCTCAAATGCGCGTTTGGAGTCTCCTCGGGTAAATTCCTGGGATTCATCATCCGACATCGAGGTATCGAAATAGATCCATCTAAGATCAAGGCGATCATGGAAATGCCTCCGCCAAGAACCCTCAAACAGTTGCGGTCTCTCCAAGGGAAACTCGCATACATCCGGCGGTTTATCGCTAATCTTTCAGGCAAATGCCGTCCTTACAGCCACCTGATGAAAAAGGGAACTCCATTCGTTTGGGATCACAAATGCCAAGGTGCACTAGACGAGATCAAGCAGTACCTGCAGAACCCTCCGGTGTTGGCTGCGCCGGTCAAGGGAAAACCCCTCATTCTTTATACAACCGCCCTCGAAGGTTCCTTAGGCTCATTATGGGCACAAGAGAACGATCAAGGGAAAGAGAGAGCACTCTACTACTTAAGTCGAGTTCTGCTGGGGGCAGAAAGCAACTACTCTCCCATTGAAAAACATTGCTTGGCGTTAATCTTCGCGATAACAAAGGTCAGACACTATGCGTTGGCACATGAAGTCCGTCTCATCTCGAAGGTGGACCCTCTTAAATATCTGATGTCAAAGGCTATATTGACGGGTCGACTCGCTAAATGGGCTCTACTCCTGATGGAGTTCTCAATAACGTATCGACCTCTTAAGGCAGTGAAAGGCCAGGCCATTGCCGACTTCCTCGCTGAGCATCCAGTACCTGCCGGTTCTCCTCTGAACTGCGATTTTCCGGACGAGCATGCATTTGATGTGATTGGCGGCGGCAGTACCCAATGGGAACTCTATTTCGATGGAGCGTCCTCCGTAAAGAAACGGAAACAAGGTATCCCAATGATCAAATCGGGGATAGGCCTCATCTTTGTAACTCCACAAAGAGGGATAATGCGCTTCGCCTTCTCCTTAACAGAGCCGAGGACAAACAATGAAGCTGAATACGAAGCTCTGACAGCAGGCCTCGAGATCGCCATCGACATGGGAATTAAAGACCTCCTTATATACGGGGATTCTCAACTGGTCGTTAGTCAAGTAAATGGTGACTACCAAACGTACAAACCCGAGTTGGTGAAGTACGGCAAAAAGGTGCAACAACTATTGACCCAAATTCCCTCTTATACTTTGGAGAACATACCGCGCGCGGAAAACAGTAAAGCAGACGCGTTGGCCAAACTTGCTAAAGAACTGGCTGACGAGAACCTCGATGACGTCAGAATCATGGTACAAAGCCGTCGAGTGCTCGCCCCGGCAGAAATACCTCCGGAATTATATGAAGAAAAGGGAGCGACCGAGCATACGACTCTACAAATAAAAGACCGTGAGAAGGCCGAGGACTGGAGGGAAGTCTCCATAGACTACTTTAAGTCCCACCAAATGCCCGAAGAAGCGTCCTCGAGACATCAGCTCATGAAACGAGCTCTATCTTTCACTTTCGTCAACGATACTCTGTACAAGAGATCGTTTGATTCTCTATGGCTGAGATGCTTAGGACCTGACGAAGCAGAAAGAGTCGTTCAAGAGGTTCATGACGGAATCTGTGGTTCTCATCAAGCAGGCCCGAAGATGAAGTTAAAAATTAAATGGATGGGTTACTATTGGCCCACGATGATCCAGGACTGCCTCGAGTATGCAAAGCAATGCCACTCGTGCCAGATTCATGGAGACTTTATCCACCAACATCCGAATCCACTACATCCAACGGTGGCTAGCTGGCCATTCGAAATGTGGGGGACTGACATAGTCGGCCCCATCGAGCCAGCATCATCCCGGGGACATCGTTTTATCCTGGCGACAACTGATTACTTCTCCAAATGGGCAGAAGCAGTACCACTGAGGGAAGTGAAGATGGAGAATATCCTCCACTTCTTCAAGACGCACGTCATCTATCGATTCGGAACCCCACGACGGATTATCTCCGATAACGGGCCATCCTACAGAAGCCATAAGATTAGCCGCTTCGCGCAGCAGCACAATATAGATTAGAGATATTCTTCAGTTTACAACCCACGAGCTAACGGTCTGGCCGAGGCCTTCAATAAGACCTTGACGAAGATCATAAAAAAGACCGTTTCCCGGAATAAGAGAGACTGGCACGAGAGGCTGCAAGAGGCCCTTTGGGCCTATCGAACTACATCCAAGACGGCCACGAACACAACGCCATACGCGTTGGTATTTGGGACGGAAGCAGTGCTCCCCATCGAGATAGAGTTACCCTCTCTACGAGTGGCAGTCCACTGCGAGCTGACAGACGAAGAAAATGCTCACCTTCGGCTTGAAGAGCTTGATGCCCTCGATGAAATCCGGCTCATAGCGCAACAAAATCTAGAGGCCTACAAAGTAAAGATGACGCGCTCGTATGAAAGATTGACCGGGCCGAGGACATTCCGCCAAGGCGAACTCATACTAGTGGTCAAAAGACCTATGATCCCCAATCGTGCCAAGCGGGGAAAATTTGAGCCAATCTACGAAGGCCCGTACATCATAGACAAGGTCTACCAGGGTGGCGCCTATCTACTCATGGACATGCACGGTGAAAGGCCTTTCAGGCCAATAAACGGCCGCTTCTTAAAGAAATACTTTGCTTAATGAGCCACAGCCTGGGTCAATGATAGATGACGACGACTATGTCCGCTCGCTATCTTGCTAAGCTCAGACTTTACAAGCAGCAGCCGGCCTTCCCCTAACGATGGACAGAAACGTCCTTAAACTAACGATGGACCAAAACGTCCTTAAACTAACGATGGACCGAAACGTCCTTAAACTAACGATGGACTGAAACGTTCTTAAACTAACGATGGACCGAAACGTCTTTAAACTAACGACGGACCGAAACGTCCTTAAACTAACGACGGACCGAAATGTCCTTAAACTAACGACGGACCGAAACGTCCCTAAAATACTACCGCAGCATCCTTAGGCTGACGAGATAAATAAAAAAAAATAAAAAAAAAGAAATAATATATAAAATAAAAAAACGGTATGTCCACAAGCAAAATGGGCACGGATGAAAACCCGAAAGGGCTCCGTGAGTAAAAACAGCAGGACTACCGGCGAGTGTTTGTGAAAACCCGAAAGGGCGCAACCTCGTTAAATGACACTTATAGGGTCCTCTCGACCTTGTAAGGAGAAACCACCTACGTGAGATCCTTACGACTCACAAAGGAGCAACACACTTAGGGATCCTCACGATTCCTAAGGAGAAAATACACTTACAAGATCCTCACGACTCGTAAGGAGAACTCTCTTATGGGACCCTCACGGCACATAAGATTCGAAAGTCTTAAGTTACAGAGACCTAAACCTGTGCTTAAGCAATCTTCCACAACCTTCGATATTGCCCTACAAGGGGCTCAATACTGACCCTTGTATACAATCTACGGGCGCGAATAAACATTTCCCCAGCAAAAGTCCAACCCTTGTAGGTCCTCTCGACCCATAAGGAGAAAGCCCTCTTGTAGGATCCTTACGACTTACAGAGGAACACACACTTAGGAATCCTCACGATCCCTAAAGAGAAAAGACACCTGCAAGATCCTCACGACTTGTAGGGAGAAGTACCTTTGTGAGACCCTTACGGCTCATAAAGTCAAAAGCCTTGGTCGATAGGACCCTTAACCCTGTTTGCTGAGCCACCTTTGTTCAACATCGACAAAGGCAAATGATGATTCCCTCCTGGCAACAGTCCAGTTGTAGCGGTGCTGATGTCGAAATCGATGCCTAAAATCCAAGCTTGCGGCGAAAAAGCTAGCAAGCCACGCATGCCTACAAAATATCCGAAATGATGGGGCAACTCACAATAAAAAGCAGCGAGTAGAGAATAAATAAATAGCCGAAATGATTGGGCACCGCGAAGAATAGCCGAAATGATAGGGAAATCGCGACCTCCGCGATATAAAAGCTGAAATGATAGAGCATCGCGGAAAAAGAAATAAAAAAAGGGCGTAAACAAAAAGGGAACATACCTCCCCCCCAGGTTTCACCAAAGAAAGAAGCTAAATCTCGACGGGCCACAAGCGACCTAGAGATCATCCCAACACTCGTCTCGTAACGACGGACACAACTTCAAGCTAAGCGGAACAGCGGCAACTCCCAGTTCCATGGCTCGGTGGTATACATATCGCCAACAGTGAAACCTCCATCCCGTGAAATACGGATATACTCAGCAAAATTTCTGGTTACGTGGAACGCGGATAACGTCACTCTTTGACCCCGTGGAAAACATCCAGAGTGGATCTTGGTCCTCGCAGAGCACGGCAGTGAACCCGTGTGAAGCATCCAGAGCGGAGCCTAGTCCTCGCCGAGCACGGCAGTGAACCCGTGTGAAGCATCTAGTGCAAAATTCCTGGTTACGTGGAACGCGGATAACGTCACTCTTTGACCCCTTGGAAAATGTCCAGAGCGGATCCTGGTCCTCGTAGAGCACGGCAGTGAATCCGTGTGAAGCATCTAGAGCGGAGCCTAGTCCTCGCCGAGCACGGCAGTGAACCCATGTGAAGCATCTAGTGCAAAATTCCTGGTTACGTGGAACGCGGATAACGTCACTCTTTAACCCCGTGGAAAATGTCCAGACCGGATCCTGGTCCTCGCAGAGCACGGCAATGAACCCGTGTGAAGCATCCAGAGCGGAGCCTAGTCCTCGCCGAGCACGGCAGTGAACCCGTGTGAAGCATCTAGTGCAGAATTCCTGGTTACGTGGAACGCGGATAACGTCACTCTTTGACCCCATGGAAAACGTCCAGAGCGGATCCTGGTCCTCGCAGAGCACGGCAATGAACCCGTGTGAAGCCTCCAGAGTGGAGCTTAGTCCTCGCCGAGCATGGCAGCGTACCCGTGTGAAGCATCTAGTGCAAAATTCCTGGTTACGTGGAACGCGGATAATGTCACTCTTTGATCCCGTGGAAAATGTCCAGAGCGGATCCTGGTCCTCGCAGAGCACGGCAGTGAACCCGTGTGAAGCATCCAGAGCGGAGCCTAGTCCTCGCCGAGCACGGCAGTGAACCCGTGTGAAGAATCTAGTGTAAAATTCCTGGTTATGTGGAACGCGGATAACGTCACTCTTTGACCCCGTGGAAAACGTCCAGAGCGCATCCTGGTCATCGCAGAGCACAGCAATGAACCCGTGTGAAGCATCCAGAGCGGAGCCTAGTCCTCGCCGAGCACGGCTGTGAACCCGTTTGAAGTATCTAGTGCAAAATTCCTGGTTACGTGGAACGCGGATAACGTCACTCTTTGACCCGGTGGAAAACGTCCAGAGCGGATCCTGGTCCTCGCAGAGCACGACAATGAACCCGTGTGAAGCATCCAGAGCTGAGCCTAGTCCTCGCCGAGCACGGTAGTGAACCCGTATGAAGCATCTAGTGCAAAATTCCTGGTTACGTGGAACGCGGATAACGTGACTTTTTGACCCCGTGGAAAACGTCCAGAGCGGATCTTGGTCCTCGCAGAGCACGGCAATGAACCCGTGTGAAGTATCCAGAGCGGAGCCTAGTCCTCGCCGAGCACGGCAGTGAACCCGTGTTAAGCATCTAGTGCAAAATTCCTGGTTACGTGGAACGCGGATAACGTCACTCTTTGACCCCGTGGAAAACGTCCAGAGCGGATCCTAGTCCTCGCAGAGCACGGCAATGAACCCGTGTGAAGCATCCAGAGTGGAGCCTAGTCCTCGCCGAGCACGGTAGTGAACCCGTGTGAAGCATTTAGTGCAAAATTCCTGGTTACGTGGAACGCGGATAACATCACTCTTTGACCCCGTGGAAAACGTCCAGAGCGGATCCTGGTCCTCGCAGAACACGACAATGAACCCGTGTGTAGCATCCAGAGCGGAGCCTAGTCCTCGCCGAGCACGGCAGTGAACCCGTGTGAAGCATCTAGTGCAAAATTCCTGGTTACGTGGAACGCGGATAACTTCATTCTTTGACCCCGTGGAAAACGTCCAGAGCGGATCCTGGTCCTCGCAGAGCACGGCAGTGAACCCGTGTGAAGCATCAAGAGCGGAGCCTAGTCCTCGCCGAGCGCGGCAGTGAACCCGTGTGAAGCATCTAGTGAAAAATTCCTTGGTACGTGGAACGCGGATAACGTTACTCTTTGACCTCGTGGAAAACGTCCAGAGCGGATCCTGGTCCTCGCAGAGCACGGCAGTGAACCCGTGTGAAGCATCCAGAGCGGAACCTAGTCCTCGCCGAGCACGGCAGTGAACCCGTGTGAAGCATCTAGCGCAAAATTTCTGGTTACGTGGAACGCGGATAACGTCACTTTTTGACCCCGCGGAAAACGCCCAGAGCGGAGCCTGGTCCTCGCCAAGCACGGCAGTGAACCCGTGTGAAGCATCTAGAGCAAATACCGGACTGTGGAGTCCTTAAAATCCACGGACTATGATGTCCTTAACCTCGACCGTGATGTCTTAAAACTAACGATCAACCACCCCGATTCCCTACGGATTCTGCCTTGGTTTAAGGGTACATCTCTTCACTCCTTTGATACTCGGCGTTGTAATTCCTCAACGTCTTCAAAGAGGTGACGGGTCCCTGCAACCAAACATCGGACTGTGGAGTCCCTAAATCTACGGACTATGAGGTCCTTAACCTTGACCGTGATGTCTTAAAACTAAGATCGGACTGTGGAGTCCCTAAATCCACGGACTATGAGGTCCTTAACCTTGACCGTAATGTCTTAAAACTAACAGCGGACTGTAGAGTCCTTAAATCCACGGACTATGAGGTCCTTAACCTTGACCGCGACGTCTTTAAACTACAATACCTGGAGAAACCCCTGACTCTGTAAAACACGGACAAGGGTGATCACATCCAGCCCTTACAAGTCCTCACGACTTGTAAGGAAGAAAAAACTCTCTTGTGAGATCCTTACGACTCTAAAAGGAAAACTCGATTAAGAATCCTCACGATTTTTAAGAAGAACTTACACCTACGGGATCCTCTCGACCTGTAGGGAGAAAAACTCTTTATGAGACCCTCGTGGCTCATAAAATGCAAAAGTCTTGGGAAGCAGATCTTAACCCTGAATCCTGAGCCATTGCTGTCCTGCAAGGAGATCAAGGTAGAATATCCGCAGAATACATTCAATGAAAAGGGGACACACCATTGAGAAGAAAAATGTATCTTTTATTCATAAACCAAAATGGGTACAAAGTACAATTCATGAAAGAAACAAAAAAGAAAGATACTCTCATCCATGAGTATGTACAAAAAAGGAGAAAAGATACAAGTCCTCAAGCCGGTGGGCGATGCAGTAATTTTACCAGCTCATCGTTCTGCTGCTGAGCCACGGCTTCATGACGCAAGATCTCCAGAAGTCGAGCCTCCGCCTGAGCTTGCTGAGCCTGATATGAAGCAAGCCGAACTTCGAGCTCTTTCTCGATGGCTTTATGAGCCTCGACCCTCTCACGAGTGAACGTGGCAGCCTTATCGAGAGCCACCACCTCTTTTATGGACTCCTGGAGCACTCGCCAGAGTTCGTATGCCTTGTTGACCTTGGCCGTGAGGCTGGCCTGAAGCTCGCTCAGCGTCTTAGAAGCCAATTCCCTCTCCAAGAACTTGCGGCCAAGTCTCTTCTCGCATGACATCATGTTGGCCGCACATCGTGCTATCAGACCCCACAACTCCGCTTTTGCAGCCACGGCTTCCGAGGAAAGGCGAGAACATTCGAGAGCGTACAAACAAGCCTCCACCTTCCTACAGAACTCCACCCAGACCCGCACCACCTCCTCGCTATGATAGGTGGCGAGAAAAGGAAGGGAGCCGTTAGCTTCAGCGGCAAACGCTTCGGCTGTGGTCACGCTACCAGCACGGAGCTCCTCGACAAAAGACGACAGGGAGACAAGGCTCAATTGGGCCAAGTGTTCTGAAGCTCGCAAAGCATAAGGGACGGGCGACATGACGATACGCGATTCCAACGCTATTGGAGCTGGCAAGGCTGTTTAGAGTTGAAAAATATTAGTAAGACTCTTAAGCAAAGAAACAAGTGAGACTATACCGAAATGTTACATACCTACGGTCATGCAAGTAGGAGCTGAGGGTTCCCCTGGCCCTTCGAGAACCTCGACCTCATCATCGGCCTCCAAAACTGTAGAGAACATCAGTGTCAATACGCCAAATAACAACGATTCTATGAGAAGTGATGAACAACGATCACCTTGTCCAGACGAGAGGACGATGCGTTGAGGAGATATCGCCGGCGGAGCTGCCATTTCCAAAAGACGCTGGAAAGACTGCCGAGGAGATAGATCGACAATGGAGGCAGCCAGTCCACGCAATTCTGAAAAGACAAAAGAGTTCAGCTAACAGAAAGATTACTAGCTGAAAACATGGAAGGTTACCTTCGACACTCCTCCCATTCTGAGCCGGGGGGATAGCAGCTTCAGCGGCCTCTGTCGTAACTTCAGGCTCCAACAAAGGGAGGGTAGTCCCGACTACCTCCATCTCAGCCTCTGGGCCGCCTTCGGGAAGAGCCGTTGGAGCAGCAACCTCCAAAGAAGCCTCCCCCAAAGGAGCAAGCGCTCCCTGATCAAGAACCGCCGCTGGAGGCTCTACCGTGAGAGGAGCAGCCTCACCAGCCCCCTCCACATCAAGCAAGGCCTTATTGAGAATTTCGGCGGGCTTTAGCTTTAATGGGCCCATAGAGAGCTCCCCCAGCGTCGAAGGTTCTGCACGATTCGAATAAAAATAATGATACATATGCACGGGCATAAATAATCGGAAAGACTGCAAAAGGGGCACAACGTACCTATACGCAAAGAAGCCCTCAAGCCGCTGCTCCTTCAAGCCGCTGCTCCTTCTCAAGGAGGTGGGCTCGCCGGGGTCCAAGAGTAGACTCATGACCACCGGTCCATAAGGAAAGTGCATCAGCCGCGTCTTCTGAAGCGGCCTGCTTCAAAACCCTTTCCCTCCATTCCTCCAAAGGACCGATAAATCGCCGCCGAATCCACGAAGGGTCTTCGTAAAAAATTACAGTGGGATAAGACTTCTTCGAAACCTTGGCGTTATGAGACGTGTCTTTTGAATGCCGTATGGCCTCAGCCAACTGTGCAGCCTCATCATCAGCCGAGCTCGGGATGAGAAGTCCAACGTCTGACTCTTGCAGAGCCAATGGTTCATCTTCAAGAATAGGCTCAGACTCCGCCAAAGAATCGAGCAGGGTGGTGGCCGCTTTCCTTCGCCGTTTAGACCCAGAGCCAGTCGCTGAGGATGACCGCTTCCTCCCTCGCGAAGCCTTAGGGCGGTGCTGGCCCACATCGCCCTCATCGCCCTCATCCCTGTTACTCTCGCTCAGTGCCACAACCGAGGATGACATCGCCATTGTCGATGCCACAGGGAGCGTTGCCGCTACCGGCAGGGGTGCTACTACTGGGGCCCATTTACCCCGCGATCGGGAACCCAAGGGCATACCAGCTGTTGGAGTAACGTCTACCCCTGACTCCCCCGGAATGAGCGCGGTGCCAATCTCCCTCAAAGGGAAGCGGACCGGAACCCTCGGTCGCAGCTTATCCTCCGAAACCTGAGGAGGGGCGTCATGACCAAGAAGCACCCTTCTTTCTTCAAGAATAATTGGGCTGATTCGATGAAGATACCAACTCGTAAATGCACCCACACACCGGGGCATGTACTCAGCTTCAGGGACCATGAAACGAGAGCTGGTGTTTAGCCTCATGAAATGATGAGCGGCATCGCGAACAGCATCGAGCGAAGTGATCGGGGCGACTATGAAAGCCTCGAAAGGAACACCCTGGTCGTATCCAAGCTGTCAGGCGAATCGATGCGGATTGTACCGCATGAAAAGAGCTGAACTATCTTGGCGAAACACCAAGTAGCCCGGTCTAATTGTATACAAATGCGCGGCCTCCCGGGGCTTCAAAGAAGGTGTGTTGTCTTTCGACTGGTCCCAGAGTTGTTGAACTGGACCCGAGGGAGTAGACAAGACCCAATCATTAAAAACCAGCCCGCAAGCGGCGGCGTAAGGAGAAATCAGCACCCGAATAGCCCCGAATTGAGTCGGATCAGCAGCAGAAGCATCCACCAATCGCATAAGTCGCGGGAAGGGATAGGCGTCGTAAAATGCGGGCCTCTGATGCATAGCGAAAGCCCCCAGCACATGCATTTCGACCCAGGACATGAAATAATGAAGCGAAAAGTTCACTACATCCACGTCGGGTGTAGAGGTATTAGCTGCGGTGCCTAACCCATGATAAAGGTGCGCCAAAGCCGGGATGCCGATGGCCAACCGCGTCCCCTCAGCAATACGATGAGCCGGGTAGATGACTGAGGCTCTCATGAAGCGGCGATGCATGGGGATAACGAACCAACTGAGCCAGACACTAACAAACCCCACGAAGAACGTCTCCTCGTCCATGCCAGGAACAGCGATGGATTCAAAAGAGGTCGGTGACATAATAGGGATGTAGTACTGAGGTAAGTCCGATTCAGTGGTCGGCAGCTTCTTCGGACCGAACCCAAAGGGGTCTCCAATATTGGCAAACTTCGGAGCCGTCTTCGATAGGGCGTCCTCGCGAAGGAAACGAGCAATGAAGCTCTTGAAAGTAACACCCTGCTCTTCGGATTCGGTGAATAATCGGTCGAAGATACCTAGCGCCTTGATTAAACTGGGACGGTTGTGGCGGACGGCATTCTCAGCAGACAGGCCGTCAACTGGGGCGGGCTCGGGTTCAAAAATATACTCGTCAGAAGGCAGCAACTCCTCGTATAGACTACCCATGATTGGCAACCCCGAGATGTCATAAAATTCGGCCAGAGAGATCGAGACCTTGCGATCTCCTAGAATGAAAGTGTTGGTGGGAAGATTCCATTGGTTCAAAAACGCCTTGACCCACCAGACATGCGGAGACTTATAATGGAAGAGTGACGCGTATATTGCCTGATAAAGCCCGACTTTCTGCAACCGCGCACGATGGGCAGAAAGGATGCAGCGAGCCCAGAGAAGGTAGCCCGTAGGGTGCCGAGGAGTAAGCCCTATCTTATAAATTTCCCCCATGGGTGGGCCTCACCCTGGCAGATACGCCGCCCCAAGATGTCTATGGCCGGGATCGGATGGTTCGGAATACCGGTCGTCGAAGGATCGAGCCTCCCCGTTGGAGTCCAGTTGGGCATTTCCATAGCAAAAATAGTCCTCGGAGGATCCATCGGTAAGAATGGGAAAGCGGGCTCCGTCGGTACCGCGCAAAGAAAACTCCGGCGACCATGAATAATCTGACTATACCAAGATTCCCATTGAAGAAGGTTGGTACAGTTCGGGTCATGGGCCCGGATCATCGCCATCGCTTCCTCATCAGATGGCGACTGAGGAAAAGCAGCCTCCGAGCGAGAAAAGGGAAAGCACGGAACAGAAGCCATCGCACCAGAAATCCAATAAAAGGAGACCGTTAAAAGCAAAGTCAGCGATATATATCCATGCATGAACATGAAGACTAGTTAAAGAAAGCAACAACAGAGTTTTCTGGGACCATTGGCTACAAAACACATGGGCCCCACAGAATCAGGATGATGGCTCATTAATAATGAGACCAAATAGTTACAATAAAACAAAGGGAATATCCTCATTTAATAAAGAATGGTAACCCTACACATTCCCCCCTAACAGGATTTGCCTCGGGCTCTACAATGGATCCAACAAGATCAAAGGAATTAAATTCCCACAGAAGACATCATTACAAAACTTCTATTGCATTGATTGCAGAAGGACAACCTCGGGTCGAGAGCCCCCAAGAAGCCTCCGTGTGAAGAAACTGAGTTCTTCATTGGAATTAAATTCCTTATTAAGAAAAGGGAATTAAATTCCCAGAAACATTTTTGGATGGAATTAAATTCCATGGAGTTGAAACGCCATCATCATCTCCCCAAAGATCATCTAAACCCTAAGAGATCTACAGTTCGAAAGTTAGGTGGTTTCCTGTTCTTATGGAGAAACTTGAAGAAAAATGGGTTCCTTGTTAAAAAAGGGTAAAAACCCTTGTTTTGGATTTAAAATCCAAAGGAATGTGTAAGTTCGCTGTTTGTCCAAGAACATTACCTGAGGAAAAAGGGTCACCTGAACAGAGTAAAACTCTGAAGATTGTTTCAAGACAGAGAACTAAGCTTTGGAAGCGAGAATTAAATTCTCAAAGGAAGAAGATGAGTAAGGTGAAGGCTCTTCTGAAGAGACATGGGTATTTATAGAAGGCGATGGAAACGTTTCATCTCCCCAAATCCCTAGAGGAATCCAACGGTCACAAAAGGTGACAGCGTTGCACTCACGTGCTGACACGTGAGAACAACGCTGTGGGGGCATTTGTTTCCTGATTTAAAATCAGAAAAGCTTATGAAAAAGGCTTCAGAAAAGGGTCACGTGCTTACACGTGACCAGCAGTCACGTGTTGGCACGGGACATCTAAAAGCATCAGCAAGGCAAATTCAGCTTCTCGATTACATCAAAGAAAGGGGGCTTCAGAAAGGGTCACGTGCTCCCACGTGACCTGGGTCACGTGTCGGCACGTGACATTTAAAAGCAGCGCCAAAGACACGACGGTTCCCTGATCAAATCAAGAGGTCACGTGCTCCCACGTGACCAGGGTCACGTGTTGGCACGTGACACTCAAAACATCAGACTCATTCTCCGGTTAAATCAAGAAGAAGGTTCCATGCCAGGGTCACGTGCTCACACGTGACCAGTTGTCACGTGGTGGCACGTGACAGCTAAACAGCAACCAGAAGACACGGCGCGGAAAGAAAGAAGAAGGCTCGTTCCAGGGGGGTCACGTGCCCACACGTGACCAAGGGTCACGTGGCCACACGTGACCCTCGTTCCATGGGGGTCACGTGCCCACACGTGACTAAGGGTCATGTGGCCACACGTGACCAAGGGTCACGTGGCCACACGTGACCGACTTTAAAACCCATTTGTTAACAGAATTAAATTCTGAGAAAAGAACTCTCAAATCTTTCCAAAAGCAACCGATTGAATTAAAGATTTAGAGGTGATTGAATATCATCTATCTATGGGAAAATCTCGAATTTGGAAAGATTTCCCCTTTAAATCTAACAAAAATAACAAAGGAGAATTCCTGGATTTGAAATCCAATGGTGAATAAAATTCACCTAATAGTCCAAAGGTCCAAAACGAATGATGGATGCAAATCAAATCTCTCAATGAAGCTTCATCAAAAAACTAATTGACTCGGTTGCTTCTCCTATAAATAGGACCCAAGAGACACACAAAAAGAGAGATGCAGAGGGAAGAAAAGGGAGAGAGCCTGGATACTTTGAGGAATTTGGATCTTCTGCAAAAGAAAATCCTAGGTAAGAAAGGGAAGGCTTTTTAAAAGAAAAGAGAATTTAATTCTCAACAGAGTTTAACTCTGATATAAAACAGAAGAACATATTTCTTCTCTCTTTGATAGAGGATCTATAAAACGCACATCTCCCCTTGAAGTTGAGAATTTAATTCTCAATGGGTTGAGTTCCTGCCATGCAGATCCAAAGCATAGAGAGGGAATGGAAGCACGAGAATTTAATTCTCACAGAACTATAGGAATTTAATTCCTTTAAAATAAAATTAGGGCTTGACCCTGTGTTATGGGAATTTAATTCCTTCAGAACAAAAGAAACAGGGTTTAACCCTAATTAAGAACTTAGTTCTGTTGAAACAACGGGAGTTTAATTCCCTTAATCATAATTCTTTAACAGAGAACGGGAGTTTAATTCCCTCAATCATAATTCTTTAACAGAGAATGGGAGTTTAATTCCTTAAAGCTTTTATTAGGGTTTAACCCTGTTCAGTTCTTCACATATATGAGGAATTTAATTCCTACAGAAAATTCAGAGTTCAACTCTACTCCAGAATATAAATCTTCAAAAGGAAGTAGGAATTTAATTCCTCTGGAATTTAAAGCTTTTATTAGGGTTTAACCCCACGAGGAATTTAATTCCTGAAAAAGATTAACAGATCTTCTAAACAACATACATAGAAGCAGGGTCACGTGCCACCACGTGACCCTTCCCCCCAAAAGATCTACAGAAAGACCTCTGGAGGCAGTGCCTCACGTGACTCACGTGACCCTTGACAGAAGCTTTAACACACAAGCGCTTGAATCCCCGTCACATGATGGCACGTGATGCTCTAAAAGATGCATAGTCTCAGAAGAACAAGTGAAGGGAGGGCGCTCTCACATGTTGCCACGTGACCCCTCTTGCCTTAGTGTTTAACACTAAAACGGAACCCCTGAATTCAGTGATAAAACATCGTTTGGCCTTAGTGTAACACTAAGCACAGAACTATATTTGTAGTATTCAACACTGATTACCGTAGTGTTCAACACTAGTTTGGGACTCCTGTTGACAGTGTTTAACACTGGTCTGTTTTAGTGTTCAACACTAATCTGAAAGCCTTGTTGCTAGTGTTTAACACCAACTATATTTTGGTGTTAAACACTAACTTTTCAATCTCATCCCCATTGTTCAACACTGATTGGTCTGTAGTGTTTAACACTAGGCATTGGCCCAATTGGCTAAATGGCCAGAGACAAAAGTCTCTCCTTCAATGGACCAACAGGAAGCCAATATTCCAGACATGATTGGACTTAGCCCAAGCTGGCCATAAGTCCTCAATTCAGACTTAACTGGGCTAATGGGCTCATAACATAATTAAGCTTTCTTGATCCCAAATTGGGCCAAAGACTATTTAATCCACTCCGGTTTCCAGGGTACATCTCTTCATTCCTTTGATACTTGGCATTGTAATCCCTCAATGTCTTCAAAGAGGTGACGGGTCCCGATGACCACACATTGATATGGACTGTGGGGTCCTTAAACCTATGGACTACGACGTCCTTAACCTTGACCGAGATGTCTTAAAACTAACAATGGACTGTGGGGTCCTTAAACCCATGGACTACGACGTCCTTAACCTTGACCGAGATGTCTTAAAACTAACAATGGACTGTGGGGTCCTTAAACCCATGGACTACGACGTCCTTAACCTTGACCGAGATGTCTTAAAACTAACAACAGACTGTGGGGTCCTTAAACCCATGGACTACGACGTCCTTAACCTTGACCGGGATGTCTTAAAACTACCCATGGACCGCAATGTCCTTAAACTACCCATGGACCGCAATGTCCTTAAACTACCCATGGACCACCATGTCCCTAAACTGGAACAATAGAGCCACGCATGCTCTTTTGCCGGATCTAAACGATCCCGTTTAAGTTGATCTTAGCCTCAAAGATGGCTAACGTATCCTTAAACCTTCAAACAGATTGGACTATGAATCTCCCCCAATTAACTTTGGTTCGAGGGTACATTTCTGAACTCCTCTGACATCTGTCGTTGTAATCCTTCAGCGTCGTCAGAGAGGTGACAGGTCCCGACGGCCATACATACGATGGACCACTATGTCCCTAAACTGGAACAATGGAGCCCAAATGCTCTTTTGTCGGATCTAAACGATCCCGTTAAGTTGATCTTAGTCTCAAGCTAGACTAACGTATCCTTAACAAACGTTTGAGTTGATCTTAGCCTCAAGAATGGCTAACGTATCCTCAAATCAAACCCCCAAACCTAAATCTAAGATAACATGGATTTGGACTAGTCCACGCCCTACGGGCGACGACATAACTCGGTCTCCGTAAACAATCCACGGGCAACAGAACATAAAATAAACACACACGACACGAAGTGACCATCTGGAGAAGGAGAAAGTTGTTACCGCGATGCGGTAGTGTAATTAACTGCAGGGGCTTGCGCCTGCAGGGAAGAGCGTCCCCACAATCAAAAACCCCTCAAACGAGGGGGAATCTGACGAAGTCTGCTACATCGGCCGCATCCATTTAAACCTTCGATACACGGTGCCATAAATCAACTTGGCATCTTCGGAGAGGTGGACGGATGCACCAATTAGCATCTGCCCCGAATCTCAGGCGAGACGTCAGTCGCGCCGCCATTCGGAGGGGAACAATAGGCTGTTCCCATACCTGCAGGTATATTTATATATTATATATTACACGCATATTCATTCTGAATGAAATATTAGAGACATACACGCATATTCATTTTGAATTTACTTATATAGTCATTTTTTATTTTCTAGTTGGAGGGGGTGCCTCAGCATTTGGGACACAGGCCGTTCCGGCTCGATCTATACCCTCCGATCATTCTACAGGTTAGTATTTTTAACTATATAATATGTTATATTGATTATGTATTATTTTATTCAGAAGTTACTTATATAGTCATTGTTTATTATCTAGTTGGAGGGGATGCATCCACGTCCGGGTCATCGGCTGTTCCTCACCCGAGAAATTATCGTGCTGCCCGTGCGTAGGCTGCCGGCGATGTCGCAAAAGGTATATACTGCACTCTAATTTTCGTTAATTTTTGCATTCTAAATCTTGTTTTGTCTTCATATTGAATGTATATCTATATATTTTATGGATGGAGGCCAGTCACGGCTCGTCCGGGGGACTTGAGGGTGAATCAGTCCCACAAGCTGAGGCCTAATCCCTCTAAAGGGCAAGGAGCATTTCACCTCATCTTTACCTCTGATGGCCTCTACACTAGCGATTATGCTGAGAGATTTGACCTGTATTTGGAGGATGAGAGCCGTCACCTCAAGAAGTATCCTCTTCATGTCGATTGGGGCGCACAACACAATCGCCTCTTTGACGCATTCTGAAACCAGGCTCAGGTATTATTATATATTTTTATTTTATTTATCAAATAAATTTACTATCATTTGGCACTTATAATATAAAGACATTAATTTCCTGTATTTGCAGGTGGATTACGCTTTTCTTTCAGTCGATCCTGATGACCCTGATGATGAGGAGTATAGAGAGCCCGATCTTCGCACTATTTAGAGTAAGGTCCAGTATAATAGGAATAATTTGAAGTTGGATTGCTATGGTTTGGCTGGTGAACCCTGAGGAGGAGAGAGCGGCTCTCTTAAGTTTCCGGCCTTTAGCGGGGTCGATTTAGAGACATGGCCTCTCATTTGCCAGTATTGGGCGTCTGATTACAAGAAGGTTTGTAATTTAAATGTAATTCGGTGTAAATATATAATTTATTTTTTATTCTGAATTAGAAAACTAAATCTGCTTGTATTGTGCAAAAGCAGGCCCAACAGCAAAAGGAGAATCGTAAGTTGACGGAGAGGGGTCGAGCTACTTATACGGGTGGCTCAAAGAACACAACTCATGCAATGGAGACAGTGGTAAATTATAATATATTTCTTTTGATATAATACAATATAAAAATTTATATTATATATGTGTGTTTTTGGTGAATTGTAGAGAGCTCGAATCGTGGCTGAGGGTGGTACACCGAGCGTGTTGCAGGAGTATCTGAGTTTCTACGCCACATCGATAGATCCGGCCATGGGCACAGTTAGATATCCCGACACTGCTATAGAGGATTATTATGTAAGTGTTAATATTCGTTCTAAATTGAATAAAATTTTGTTTTGAAAAGTTTAAATTTAAATGGTTTACTTACGTTTGAATACTTTACATGGGTGTAGGCACGGGTGGTAGAGTAGGCGGGCTTATCAGGGGTTGATTTCAGTGGAGAGACCAATCCGGTCATGTTGACCTATATCCTAGATGCCGTACACGGAGTGCATCACGGTGGCTACGAGAAAGGCCGAGGACTTGGTTCCAGCAGGGCCCATCTGAGATTTTCCTTCACTCCAGCGGTTACTTCTCCTACACCCCACGAGCGACGTCTAGAGAAGGTGATAGCCACATTGAAGTCCAATTTCGAGGACTTGAAGGAGTTGGTAAATATGTTACTTCTATTTGTGTATACATATATCTTGATAGTTCTAATCTACGTAGCATGGATTCGAATACGGATATGAGTAGGATTTGCTGATTCGCAAGAATCCAATATTGATACGAATCTGACACGAATCCTATAGATCAATAACACATCATTTCAATTCGCAAGACTTGGTTTCTAGATTTAGAATTTCACAACAAGATACACAGACTAAATCTAGTTTACCATTCCTTATTCTTTTATTACATAAACTTAAAACTTTACAATTTCATTGTTCCTTTCATCCTGGTCCGGTTTTCGGGGTACCATCGACGGCTCCGCATCTGGTCCGGTTTCCGGGATACCGTCGACAGCTCAGCATGCAACTCTTTCGGCCGCAGCTTTGCAGGCTACGGCTTCGCTGGCAACTCTTCCAGGTTCTTCTGCTCTAGCTCCAGCTACTTCTGCTCCAGCTCCAGGTACTATTGCAGCATAATTTCTTGAGCATTTGAGGCCCATGGCTACAGCGAGGGCCAGTGATTGGTATAGATTTTACGTGTCATATTTTAGTTTTAAAGTAACCGCAATCAAGAAGGTATCACATATAGCTTACCGTGATGAGTATGGGTCTTCCGCAGGGAGATGGTACGTTTTAGGTTCTTGTTCTCACGAGTTAAGCCAAAGGTCGGAAAAGTTTGTTTCTAACATATATGTTTTGTATATGCAAAATAAAGCTTGTTAGGGATATAGATATGTTAGTTTAAGTTAGGAAAATCCATATGCTTTGCTTTGTACCTTACTTGACTATTGATGCTAGGGTAATCGGCAACAACGTGGATTAGGGTGGTTAAGCACAGTATTTATGAAATCCGGCTTATTGATCCCTGTCTTTCCGTTCTTGTCTCTTAACTTTTGCCTCTGGCCAAACCAAATGTAACCTATCACATTTTAGGAATCACCGCTACCATGGTAGGGTAGGATGCCTAATGGAGTGCTTGCGTAAGGTTTGGACGGAGTTCAATAGGTAAGTTAAAGGGGAAAATAAAGTATATAGAGAAACATAACTTAAACATCACCTCTCATTCCCTAACAAGAAGGTTTACTCACAAGCTATCACAAACATCAAAAGAGAACACAAGAGAGAAAAGATCAAAGAAAACATTATAAGTAAGTAAATAGCATCAGATAAAATTGCAAGTAAGTAAGTGCAAGTAAAAAACAAGTAGAAGAGATACTAGGAACCAAATGAACTAAATGCAAAATAAACTAAAGCTTCATTGATCTTCAAATTCAAGGTAAAAGCTATGGGTTCAAAAACCAAAACCTAAACTTATAAACTCAATGAAGTGGTTACAAAATCAGGAGAAGGCAAGGAACTCAAAGTTACTAACTAGTATGTACAAAAAACTAAAATTACAAAATATAAAATGAAGATTGGTATAAAAATTCTTGAACAAAGTATCTCCTCAAACTTACTCTCTGCTCTGGTATATATAGGCACTTCATTAAGAAAAACAAATAATAAATTTGAGATGATGTGACAGAGAGGAATGACCAGAAGAAAAATTGAAGTAAGATGAGAAAACTAGGTTGCCGGTGTCCAGGAAATTGGAATAACTAGCGGTTTTTCGGCGGCTGGTGGGGACCGTCTTCGTGTAGTGATCTCATGTCTTCTCCACTATCTTTCTTGCATTGTTTGATTCTTTTATAAATTCATTGGAATTGATCTGGAGATTTGGAGGGAAAATGTTAACTTTTAAAACACATTACATCAACTCTTTTTTCTCTTCACTCATCGCATATGCCCACTTGTTCATCTACTTGCCCACTTGAGTTCACACCAACATCATGGCAGCCGCCAAGGTTCATGCATCCAAATATTGTATTCATATACAATTAGTATCAAGTTAGACCATTTTGGGTAAAATAAGTTGTACACTTGTTTCCTTACAATATCTTCTTGAATAATGATCGGTTTTCCATTTCGGTTGCAGTGTCGGCTCACAAATATCGTATCCGTGCATTTTGAGTGTGTTTCCAGTATTTTGTTACGAATACCTGTATCCTGTACTTATTGAGCGGACATGGATTAATAGTACCGATATATCACAAAATTGATAATGAATGAGCGGTATTGAAATGCAGTTTTTCGTGATGAACAAATACCCCCAAACTTATCTTTTGCTCGTCCCGAGCAAAACAAAATCCTAACCTCACTTTCACAGGGAACGCGATTGCACTGAGCTCGTGCAATAAGCCGTTAAATCTCTAGGGGTCCCTAGTAAGAGAAGTGTTGTCTCCTTAGGGTTTCAGCGGACCACACTCACAAAATCCCGTCAAGCTAGTTTTGCAAAATCACAGTCAATTCTAATCCTATGGTTTAGTATTAAAGACTGAAATTCTATTATCCTAAATTAAAAATATCAAATCCTTATTTTTCTCACCTCACTTCTTATTTAACATAAAATTCTATACGTCTTTATGTGTGGTGCGAATAGCGTTATTACGTTTCAAAAAGTTCGATTAAAGTCATAATGTCACAAAATAAAGACTGGATAAAACTTCAAAAGTATCACACAAGTTTATAAAGAGTTATGTTTTTCTCAAGTTTCGTTCTCCAGCTAGGTTTCAAATTCAGAATTTGTATCGTTCTTAACAGAAAACTAGGTCTTAATTTTCACTCCACCTTTTACTTGTTTTCGTTCATACACACCTTCGTGAACGTGCATTAGTCTTTATCATCAAGTAAAGCCTTCATGTCTCCATTAAAAATATTTTTATAAATACTCATCTTTAGCCAAGATTATTCTCACATAAAGAACTATTAGGAATTTTAATTCGGAGAGAATACTTACTTGAATTTGTTTTAACATGGACTTTCTTGGTTTCATAGTGAGCTTTGGGTCAATGCACCCGAATCAGTTGGTTTTAGGGTATTAGGTGTAGGGACATCCCAGAGGACTTAATTGCCAAAGTCATCTAGACACTAAAACAAAAGACTCATTTTGGTGAGAAAATCATGACAATTTATTGCGAACGGAGATATAGCCAGCTGTTCAATTATTTTTAAGATAAAAGACGTGTTTATATAGATATATGTTGAATCACTCTAATCAAGTTCCAAATGGATTATTTTTCAGACTTAGCTTCTATTAAAGCTTCAATAATATCCCTTCATATCCACTTCACTTTATAAACTATTCTTGATATTATTTATTTTGAATAAATCTGCTTGATCCTAAAAAAAAGGTTTATTAATTTTAAAAGTGTTAAGACATATCAAGCTTGTCATCTAATTTTCAAAATTCACGACATGTGTAGTGTGATGCAAAGACGTATATTAGCTACGGTTAAATTCAAAGGAGGGTTATCTTTCAGGTTTTTAAAATCTAAAAATAGGATTTAGTTGGTCCTATCTTATCAAACTAAACCGTCAGAATTTCTAATCTAAGTTCTCCCACTAGCTACCTTGATGACAAAGTTTTTATGTTTTGGAAATTTTCTGATTTTTATGGGTTTTTGGATATGTATGCAAATGCAGAATATACAAATGAATGCAAAAAAATAGAGATGCTTACTGAGTACACTCCCAAACTTAAACTTAATAGTGCCTTCACTGTCATGCTACATAAAGAGAGTCAAAATTGTTGACGGGTCAAAATTTATCGGTTTTCTCTTCCTTTTTTATACAAGAAAAAAAAAACAAAATATATGTACATAAAAATGTCCTCCCAAACTTAAGTGATACATTGTTTCCACTGTTAAATGTTGAAGTTCAAAATTAGGGGGAGGGAACAACATTAATCTATATATGACCTTATACAAACCAAAGGTTAATACCAACCATTCAAAAATTCTATCATGATGCGACCAGGGTTGGTGGAAGAACACAGAGAGAAAGAAAACGAAGAATACGTGAGATCGTGTGTGGATAGAAGTAGTATACGGTCTCGGTAGATGAGGAGATGAACAGAAGGGAGAAAGAAACGGAGTGCGAACTTGAGGTTGAATATTGATTAAGTAAATCAGTACAGTCTGTATTGATTTGAAATTGGGGTTTTCTAACCGTACTAATTTATCAATACGTTAAGAAATAGGATCAAACCTATCAAGATTCGCAAGAAAACATGGGCTCAAACTTGGTGAACCAGATGTAGGGTATGAAAGTATCAAGTCGTCTTGCGGTAGGGAAACGATGGGAACGATGGAGGGAAGTAACTCAGGAATGGTATCGGTTAGATGCTTAGGAGAATGTTCACAATAAATAGAGAGGACATTATGCATCGGAAAATCCGACTCATCTAACAAAATGGATTCATCCTCAAAGATATTCTCAAGATTCTCCTTAAAATTAATCATATACATGAATTCGATCAAATCATCATTAATAATCTCAAGAAGTAAATGGGGTTCGGAAATACACAGTCAAAGGTTCGGGATGATGCCCACACGGATCTGAAGGAAAGTGTTAAATTAGTGAGAGGAACTCATCCAAAGCTGTGTGTTCATTATCAAAATTATCCCCAATATCAATATCCATCATCAAGTCAAATATCAATTTCTTAGACACCTCAACAAAAGCATGGTTTTCAATCGGTTGGGTTTCTAGAGTGGGGATGTAGAGATCAAAGGGAGTGGTATCGGTTTCACTTAAAAGTGACCCTTCACAATCGAGTAAATAAAAAACTACATAGTCGTACAACTCATCAAACATTCTATTTTCAATTGGTGAATAATTTGGTCTACTCGATAGACTTTTGGAACTGGAGTTGTGGAATTCAATTGGGAACGGGTAGACTTGATTTTGAAGGGTGAATTGCACTTTCACTACTCAAATCATCAAATTTTTCTATAGCCACATCATACATTGTAAAATTTTGACCTAGTTGGGAGCTAGTTGCTGGTTCGTGAGTGTGGCCATGGATGCATTCAATTCCTCTATTTGTCGGCACGAAGCTACCCGAAACTCTTCCAATGTTCTTTCAAGACTAAACATGGGTTGTGAAGGGGTTTCTATGAAAGATTTAAATTCGTTCGGATACGCGAAACTCCCAAATTGATGTTCAGAAATGATGTCTACGGAAGGTGTGAAAGTCGGGTAAGATCGGTAGGAATCGAATGGATGTGTAAAATGGGTAGGATTAGGATCAACATCTTGATAGGAAGATTGTTGGAATTGTTGTCCAAAATAATTCGGAGTGGTGAAAGGCGTGAAAGATTGGCTAAGGTTGTGCAATGCATTCAGAAATGGACATGGGTTTAAAAGTCTCCGCATTACCCTCGGGAGGGGTATCAACATAAAAAGGGGTAAAAGTTTGAAATTGTAGATAAGACGTAGATTGAGGTGTCCAAGTGGTGTTCCTAGAAATGTCTATACGATCTTTCTGTTAGTCGATGTCACGCACCCTGCGGGTTCGCGGGAAGGCGAAAAATGTAAAAAAACGATCTTTACAAAGCTCGCAACTCCAACTCGAACTCCAGGATCGATGCTAAACCCTAACTAGCAAACGATTATAAGGTTAACTACTTGGATAGAATGTTATACCTCATGAATTCATGTCCTTCGGGTCTTCTTGTCGCTGTCCTCCTTCTCGTCATAGGCTCAAAGGATCGTAATGGATCGATCCTTCCTCGTTGGCCTCCTCGAGTCAAGGACGATCCACCCGAGAGTCTATAGTCCGGGCTCCTACCTCAAATCCGAGGAATCTAGGGCACCTAGTTCGCTACACTAGATGGCCTAGGTGATGTAGAGATTGTAGATGGATTGGTTTGTCTCTAATAGCCTTAGGTTTCTCAACTCATGAGACATGAAAGGCTAGAGGTAGAAGATGTTAAGCTTGAGGAAAAATGGTGAAGAGTTAGAATGAGTATGGAGAGTATACTCTCTTGTGAATAATGAACCATGCAATAATCCATTAGAAAAAATCTAATACCAAATCAAACATGGTTCATGAGTCATCTAGTGAGTCATGGGATAAAACACCTCCATGTGTCTCCAAAAGCCATGCTCCATATCATGCATACCTCCACCTAATTTCCTCCACCTCGTAATGTAATAATCATTTAACCTAAGATGTTTAATACAAAATATGAGGTGTCACCTTCTAGAAGCATTCATGAATAAATTACAAAAATGCCCCTCATCCGTATATACATACCCATATCCGTATTCCGAAAAATATGAATACAAAAGAGATGAAAATAATCCACCAGTAAAAAACAATCTTTACAAAGCTCGCAACACCGACTCGAACTCCAAGATCGATGCTAAACCCTAACTAGCAAACGATTATAAGGTTAACTACTTGGATAGAATGTTATACCTCATGAATTCATGTCCTTCGGGTCTTCTTGTCGCTGTCCTCCTTCTCGTCATAGGCTCAAAGGATCGTAATGGATCGATCCTTCCTCGTTGGCCTCCTCGAGTCAAGGACGATCCACCGGAGAGTCTATAGTCCGGGCTCCTACCTCAAATCCGAGGAATCTAGGGCACCTAGTTCGCTACACTAGATGACCTAGGTGATGTAGAGATTGTAGATGGATTGGTTTGTCTCTAATAGCCTTAGGTTTCTCAACTCATGAGACATGCAAGGCTAGAGGTAGAAGATGTTAAGCTTGAGGAAAAATGGTGAAGAGTTAGAATGAGTATGGAGAGTGTACTCTCTTGTGAATAATGAACCATGCAATAATCCATTAGAAAAAATCTAATACCAAATCAAACATGGTTCATGAGTCATCTAGTGAGTCATGGGATAAAACACCTCCATGTGTCTCCAAAAGCCATGCTCCATATCATGCATACCTCCACCTAATTTCCTCCACATCGTAATGTAATAATCATTTAACCTAAAATGTTTAATACAAAATATGAGGTGTCACCTTCTAGAAGCATTCATGAATAAATTACAAAAATGCCCATCATCCGTATATACATACCCGTATCCGTATTCCGAAAAATATGAATACAAAAGAGATGAAAATAATCCATCAGTATAATACTATGTTCCGGATTAAACCAAAACCCACTAGTATTGTCTGTCCGAATCATCATCCGTGCATAAGTACACGTACATGATCGAACCCTGTCGTAAAACCATACAACCTCTACAACTTTTTCCCGATGCAGGGAAACCCTCCGTGTGAGACTCTAAAGACTCGACACTACGCTGGCAGTAGGTTTAACCACAAGCCGTTAGTGGTACTAGCTGTATGTAACGGCTACCTAGATATCTGTTGAAAAGAAGAATGATGAACAAACTCATCCGAACTCCTACTGAGCCTATCCATGACAATCTCCGTACAGTTCGGTCTGTTCGTCTAAGAGTATCACATATCGGGCCTAGGGGGCGGTAATCGTCAGACCCCTAATAGCGCAATAAGTCGTGTCGGAGTGTAGCCCAAAACACCCTGAGAAACTACTGGAGTACCCACCAGTAAATCTCGCTTGTCTTGGCCAAGGACATTGTGTAATGTCCTTCCGAACACAGTGCGATATCAACCCCCAATACCGGGAGAGATGAATCCTATCTAATCGCTACTGCCTCTAAGTGCTTCGGGACTGCACCCAACAACTACCTGTTTGCACGACTCATTTGAGCCATGGTAGGGTAGTAATTTAAGAACAGTGGGAACACACTCAAGGCGAAGTAGCGGTGTCAAGTCAACAGACTATGCTGTACTCATGTCGCCTAGGAACTGCTACCCGACGATAGGTATAATACCCACCAGAAGTTCCCTATGAGTCCAGTCCAGTGTACTCATAACCCAATGAGCACCTGCATATTATCTCCAGTATGACGTACTAATGGCTGTGAAATAGACCATCTCCCCTGCTGGGATGAGAAGCGTATACACTAGTCTACTATGTAGTATCGATACCCCGTCTCGATACTCCTATGACTAGGGACCTGTAAAAGGATGTGCTTATAAACCATCCAGCCCCCACTAGTTAACTGCCAGCATAATGCTGGTAGTCAAGAAATATCCTAAGGGCTCTACCAATATGTATAAGCAATATGCAAAAACACATGCACATATTGAGGTAGAAACAAACCAGGTAGCATACTACCATTTCGAGCAAGACTGTTATTATATCCGTGTATATCCCAAGATTCTATTAAGTAATATACAAACCAGTATGATACAATAATGGCCTCTAGGGCAAATATCACTAACAATCTCCCACTTGCACTAAGGCCATATATTGGCATATCGCAGACCTTTCATCTCGAATAGCCACTCTCGAACAGTGTCTGTGTCTGAGGGATGACCTTTGTGAGTGGATCTGTAGTGTTATTCTCCACATCTACTCTCCTCACCTCGATCTCCTGGCGATCATCAATCTCCCTGATCAGGTGGTACCGCCTCAAGATATGTCTGGATCTTTGATGGGACCTAGGTTCCTTCGCTAAAGCTATAGCATTGTTGTCGCAATACTTCGGTATTGGAACAACAATGGATGGAACAATCTGAAGTTTAGTTAAAAACATCCTCATCCAGACTGCTTCTTTTGCAGTGTCATAAGTAGCAATATGCTCCGCTGCCATCGTTGAGTCAGCAACGGTGTCCTGCTTGGAGCTCTTCCAACAGACCGCCACTCCATTGAGGGTAAAGACATAACTCGACATAGACTTGGAGTCATCCTTGTCATTCTGGAAGATGGAGTCAGCAAAGGCCTCGATCTAGAGATCCTATTTGCCATACACCAAGAACATCTCCTTAGTCCTTCTCTGGTAACTGATAATGTTCTTTACTGCTATCCAGTGCTTCACGCTTAGTGTGTAAGCAACATCTGGTCTGGTATACAACATCGCATATATTATAGAGCCTACCGCAGAAGTGTAGGGTATAAATGTTATGCGATCCCTTTCCAAATCAGTTTAGGGACACATCTTTTTGGAGATGGTGATTCCATGACAAGCCGGTAGATTACCGTGCTTTGAATCTTCGATACTTAATCTTTTCAGTATTGTGTCGATGTACCTAGACTGCAAAAGTCCCAACATCATCTTAGATCTATCACGATAGATCTGGATCCCCAGAATGTAAGAGGCATCACTCATGTCTTTCATGGAGAACCCGTGTGACAAGAATCCTTTGACTGATTATAGAATAGGAATGCCATTTCCTATCAAGAGAATGCCATTCACGCACAAGATGAGGAATACCACAGTTCTCGCTACAATCATACTATAAATGCATGGTTCATCTAGATTTTTGATAAAGTCAAATTCTTTGACCGTCTCATCAAAACATATGTTCCTACTCCGTGATGCCTGCTTAAAATGGACTTAATCAACTTTCACACTATCCTGCTGCTCCCACTCTGATTAAAACCCTCTGGCTGATCCATATAGACACACTCTTCTAAATGTACATTCAGAAAAGCTGTCTATACGTCCATCTGCCAAATCTCATAATCGTGGAACACAACAATGGCAAGAAGGATCCGAATGGATTTGAGCATAGCCACTGGAGAAAAAATGTTTAATCATAGTCTAAACTAGGTCTTTGACGAAAATCTTTTGTAACAAGTCTAGCCTTATAGGTTTCAACCTGTCCATATACACCAATCTTCTTTCTAAAGATCCATTTGCAGCCTACAGGTTTTACCCCTTCTGGAGCAAATTCCAAAGTCCATACTTTGTTGGTGTACATGGACTCCATTTCGGTCCGCGTTGTATCTAGTCATTTTACCGAGTCTCTTCTCTAAATAGCTTGCTGGAAGTTAGTTGGCTCATCATTGTCAATGATGCAATCCTCTCTATCCCCGTCCATGAGAAAACCGTAGTATCTCTCGGGCGGATGAGACTGCCTGCTAGTCCTGCAGAGCGGCGCAGGGATGTCTGGTTCTTCTGAAACCTCAGGTTCTACCATAGTTTCAGTAATACTTTGTGGTTCTGGAATTTCTTCCAGTTCTATTGCGCACCCACTATTTCTTTTTTCTAAAAATGATTTTTCGAAAAGTAGGCATGCCGAGAAACAAAGACCTTTTGTTCCTCTGCGTAATAGAAAAGATACCCCCTGGAGTTCTTTGTGTATCCAAAAATTTACACAGTACTGAGCGTGCCTCGAGCTTGTCCGTATGCTGCTTTTTGACAAAAGTTGGACATCCCCATATCTTTAGATACTGAAGATAGGGTTTCTTCCCACTCCACATCTGATATGGTGTGGTAGGCATAGTCTTGGTAGGAACTTTGTTCAAAAGATATGCAGCTGATTCTAGTGTATAGCCTCAGAAGGATCGCGGTAACCCAGCGTTACTCATCATGGAACATACCATATCCAATAGGGTTCTGTTCCGCCTTTCTGATACACCGTTGTGTTGAGGTGTGTATAGAGGAGTAAGTTGAGAGAGAATTCCATTTTCTATTAAGTAATCCAGGAACTCGGCACTTAAGTATTCACCACCTCGATCAAATCTTAGTGTCTTGATACTTTTACCAGTTTGTTTTTCTACTTCATTCTTATATTCTCAGAATTTCTCAAAGACCTCGGATTTATGCTTCATCAAGAAGACATGTCCATACCTAGAGAAATCATCCGTAAAAGTAATGAAATAGGAATAACCACTTTGTGCATGTGTAGATATTGGACCACACACGTTGTTGTGTATGATTCATAAGAGCTTGCTCGCTCTTACTCCGTGTCCAGTGAACAGAGTCGTTATCATCTTTCCTATGAGACATGAATGACAAGTTGTATAAGACTGATATTCGAACGGATCCAAATAACCTTCTTTATGTAACTCCGTCAACCTTGTTTCACTGATGTGACCCAGCCTACAATGCCATAAGAAATCCATATTTAATTCTTGAGACTTTTTTAAGTGTGTTCTGGACATTAAAAACTTGAGCTTGATTTAACACGTATATACCGTCCTCTAGTGTACCTGACCCAATCAGACCATGATTAAGGTGGATGCGGACCACATCGCTTACAAATGTAAATTCATATCTTTCTTTAGAAAGTAAAGATACATATATGATATTACAAGCTAGACTAGGTATATACAAACATTTACGTAAAATCAATATCTGCCCACTTGTCAATCCTAGGTGATATTCCCCTACGGATACAACATCCACGCTCATTCCATTAGCAACCCTGAGAGTCATATCACCTGCCTTGATAACTCTACAGTTTCTCAAAGCCTGTAAAGAATAACAGATATGAGATCTTGATCCGGTATCTAGTACCCAGGAAGTAGAGTTAATTAACAGATAGTTTTCAATCACAAACACACCCAAAGCCGAAGCCACAACGTGCTTCGGATCTTGGATTCTGGATTTCCAAGCCCTGGATTCTTTCTGCCAATGCCCTTTTCTGTGACAATAGGAACAACCCTTCTTCCCCACTATTAGCACCGAAACTTTTGCCCTACCCTTTCCTTCTACCATACTAACACCGCCTATCGGCTTGGTGGAGGTCTTCTTCTTCTCACCCTTGGCTTTCTCCTTAGATCCAGAAGAGGAAGATTCCCCAATAAGCAGAGTGGGTGTCTCCCCAGTTTCCTTCAGGGTGGCCATAACTGGAAGTATAACTTTCTTCTCCTGGGTGTAAGTAGAAGGTAGGGACTGTAGAATCAAGTCAGCATATGACTCGTTCTCCAATGTGGTCTCCAGGTTCGTGAGCTGTTTAATATAGCTGATCATTGTAGGGATGTGGTTCCCTACAGATGACCCGACATCCAACCTCGCTTGAAGCAATTCTTTCTAGGTCTCATATCTTGCGATACGAGATTGCTCTCCATATATATCTTTGTTATGGAGGAAGATGGAAGCTAAGACCATCTTCTCGTGCTGCCTCTAGATTTCACTATCTACTGAGGCCAACACAAGGCACTTGGCATTCGCACTGTCATTTTTTCTTTTCTTATCGATATCCATATCTGCGACGGTGGAATCTGGACCTGGGACGGCGGGGGCTTTAGTAGTAAGGAGGTGGTCCAGCTTGTTATAGGTAATGGATATCTGGACAAACCATTGCCATTCAATATAGTATAACTCAGTCAAATTATTATTTAACTGTAACCTATGTATGGTCACCTGGTCACTTCAATTAGGAGAGAGAGGAGAAAACACTCAGCATGATGCTCTTGCAAGTTTAGATTGGTTTTTAGTTTATCTAAATAGGATGGCTCCCACTGTTTCTCGAATCCTTCCTCAAACCATAAAAGAAGAATTAGTCAGGATTAATCTCACCCTACAATACTTGCTTAACCTTTCAGCCAGGCTGGTGTTGGTACTTTGAGTGAGGTTTTCCAACGCTTTCGTGAAGTTCCTTAATTACATAACCTCTATTCCCTGGAGGCGTAGCCCCGCTAACACCTTTCTAGACAGCTACTTGGTTTATAGCATTGATTGTGTTAGTGAAAAAATCTCCCGAGGAGTAGCAGATACTCACAGTAGCATCGGGATCCAAATATCATTGTGTGATAATCCTAAAGGAATCCTACCAACATTATCATACTCCAAATAGTATGCAGCACTAGCAAGTTTTAGTTTCCTTAGAAACTCCCGATGTGGATTTTTGCCCCATGCTCTTATGACCTTGACGAAGGCCAACATATCATAAGTCACATGTCAAGTTCTACTCATCATTGTTCAAGTTAATTTGAACCCACCCGTACATATCCTTGACAAAAGCCAAAATAGTAGTACGACTGTCCCAAACCAACACATCTATCTATGCTACAGATGAATATCCAGCAGCTACCAATCACTATGCCTTGGAGAAGGTCAAAATACATAGCTTGAATACTACTGAATATTCAACTGAAATGACGAAGGGCTACGGCTGGTTTTGGTGAAACCGTGAACGTAATGAACTTGATTTAATCGAAGGAACCTGATAGCTTTTAAAGGAGTGGTTTAAGCTCCGTATTTTAAAAGTTTCTGTTTTGAAAAAACCGAGTGGTTTTAAAAGTGTTCTAACGATTCAGCTTTGGATTGTTTTGCATTGCATTAATAATGTAGTCCCATCATTTACACCTATCATTGCAGAGAGAAACGAAAACAACACGTCCGCTTATGCCATCCGCATTCACCACTGGACCCTGTCATACACCGTTAGGTTACTTAACTAACGCCAGAGCGGGAGCTGGACTAGCGCGGATGCAAAACATAAGCAACGTCTACTATATAGCATGTATATAATAACCATTCGTCTCACGCAATAATAGGCATTTCAGATCACAAATGAACATATTGGATATACTAGGAATTCCGCGTTTCGTTTAAGCAAGACGGATTCCACGGTCGTTATGAATAGCCAAACCCCATCCTAGACCCCTACGGGTGCGGAAAACTACCCGCCAAATTCCCGAAGTGAAGCAACCACCCTTAGTAAAATGATTAGGCCACTCGGCACTTCAAAGAACCTGGTAGTTTGTGCACCCCACCTTAGGTCTATCGTAGGAGCAGAAAACAGTAAAAGAAATAATTCAACGGTGGCTACAATCTCAACTCGGATGTTCCCCGCAAAATAATATTACATTAAATTACAATTTACATCGAATGAAAGAAAGAAAACTCTCTTCTCACATCTCCCGGTTATTCATCATCGACGATCCAATATTCCATATACACAAACCAACATGGCAGCAACACAGATATGTGCAACCTCCACTAATCGACGTATAGCGATTAGCGGATGTTTCGAAACACATAAAAAACTGAAACATGTTAAACTACGTTAAAACCTCGACTTCGAAATACCCTGTATTGCCACAACAGAGAATTAATAGTATAATCAAAATTGGCAAAAACAAAAAACACCTGAAACCCTAAATCCAAGCAAGAAGAATAGAGAACAAAATTCAAGGCATTCCCACTTAATTGACACGGTGAGGCCGGTTTTTTAAAGAGTTTGGGTGATCAAAATCCGGTGGAAATGTCTCATTTTTGTTAGGTATTCATCTCATAACAAATAGAGCACTCTGCAATTGTTTAAAATTTTTTTAATACATCTGAAAAATTTGACAGAAATTTGGATTTTTAGTTTCGTGTTTCGGAGTTATTTCGGTTTCGTAGTTTTACACGTTGTCTAAACTGTTAGCTATGCTTTAGCAAGCTCTGATACCATTGTTATTCAATGTCGCGCACCCCGCGGGTTCGCGGGAAGGCGGAAAACGTAAAAAAACGATCTTTACAAAGCTCGCAACACCGACTCGAACTCCAGGATCGATGCTAAAACCTAACTAGAAAATGGTTATGAGGTTAACTACTTGGATAGAATGTTATACCTCATGGATTCATGTCCTTCGGGTCTTCTTGTCGCTGTTCTCCTCCTTGTCATAGGCTCCAAGGATCGTAACGGATCGATGCTTCATCGTTGGCCTCCTCGAGTCAAAGACGATCCACCCGAGAGTCTATAGTCCGGGCTCCTACCTCAAATCTGAGGAAACTAGGGCACCTAGTTCGCTACACTAGATGACCTAGGTGATGTAGAGATTGTAGATGGATTGGTTTGTCTCTAATAGTCTTAGGTTTCTTAACTTATGAGACATGAAAGGCAAGAGGTAGATGATGGTAAGCTTAAGGAAAAATGGTGAAGAGTTAGCATAAGTATGGAGAGTGTACTCTCTTATGAATAATGAACCAGGAAATAATCCATTAAAAAAAATCTAATACCAAATCAAACATGGTTCATGAGTCATCTAGTGAGTCATGGGATAAAACACCTCCATGTGTCTCCAAAAGCCATGCTCTATATCATGCATACCTCCACCTTATTTCCTCCACCTCTTAATGTATTAATCATTTAACCTAAAATGTTTAATACAAAATATGAGGTGTCACCTTCTAGAAGCATTCTTGAATAAACTACAAAAATGCCCTTCATCCGTATATACATAGCCGTATCTGTATTCCGAAAAATATGAATACAAAAGAGACGAAAATAATCCATCAGTATAATACTAGATTCCAGCTTAAACCAAAGCCCACTAGTATTATCTGTCTGAATCATCATCCGTGCAAAAGTACACGTACGTGATTGAACCTTGTCATAAATCTATACGACCGCTGCAGGGTTGCCTAGCACGGCAGCACGGTTTCGGGAAGCATCTTTCATGCCATTTTAAAATTTTAGCCGTCCTAGCTAACCCTAACATAGAATCGTTTACTACAAAAAATGACGGAATGAAATGCAAACATTTTGCAACTAAAAGAGAACAAGGAATACAACCTTTGTAGACCAGTCCTTCACTTCATTAGCTCCGTGTAGTCATCCCTTCACTGCGATAATAAACTTCCAGACTCTAGAGAGGCTACCATGAAGAAACGAACATGCTTGCATCGAAGTCTTCGAGGCCGAAAATGATCTACGTTGAGGAGACACTAACCCAAGCTATCTCTTCACTAATTGTGGAATTAGTGAAGCAAACACCCTATACTAAATGGAAAGTAGTAGAGGATGACGAAGTAGAAATTTTGTTCACTTTAGAAATCATTTTCTCACATTATTTTCTCACTTATCTAAAAGCTAGCAAGCTTTTATCAATGAAGAAGAAGATGAATAATGAGTAAGAGAGAATGAACACATGAGGTGAGAAAATAAACTATGGTGAGTGTATGACACACACTAACCCTTGTAGAGAGTTTATCATGGCTAACTATGATGGTTGGGTTTATAAATATCTTAAGCTAAAAAAAATAGAAGACTAAGTCAATGCATCCATAAGCTTCTCAAAGCTTCTTGCCATGACAAAGTCCAACTCATTTTTGAATAGCTTTAAATAAATAAAACCCTAGATAATCCCTAGCATGGTGTAAGTCATACACACCCCCATGTCCATGTATCATCAAGCATGACACAAAATAATGTACACTTGCATATATCACATATATACAATGTGCACAAACCAAGTGAGAAAAGAAATCTTAAGTGAATTAATATTAGTTAATGTAATTTAATATATCAAATATATAATTATACATTAAATCCTTAAATAAACAATTGATTTAATAATCCGGCTATATTACATATAACCGACTAATATCAAATGCAACAACTTATCGAATCAACACTTGATTCGATAACCCGGCTATATCATATATAACCGACCTATGTCACATTTCGTGAGAATAGAATACAATATCACATATCGTATTAATCTCGGTTCCGCACATATCACATATTCGCTCCTACTCCATTTCGCTTGAGCCAGGAAAGCTCTGTGTAGGACTCTAAAGACTCGTCAATATGCCGGCAGTAGGTGATGATCATATTAAACACGCACAAGCTGCAAGCGGTCTGCTAAACGTAACGGCCACCTGGGTATTGAGCGATCAGAAGATCAACCAGCAAATCTGCTCGTACTCCAGCGAATCTAATCAGTAACACTACCGTACAGTTCGGTCTCTTCCTCTGATATGTCGCATATCTCGTTTAGGGGTGGTAAACGTTAGTCCCCAGTAACTCCATAAGTCGTGTTGATATGAGGCTCATAACGGGTCGAGAAACTACTGATAACACATACCGGTATATCTCTGAATCAGCCCTGGCCAGGGACTTCCTGTTATAGCCAATCGAGCACAATGCAACATCAACTCCCAATACCGGGAGAGTCGAAACCCCTCCTATTGCTCACTGCCTCCATGTGATTCGGGACTGTACCCAAAAGCCACCGTTTTGTACCTTCTCTTGAATGTGGTAAGGTGGAAATCAAAGCACAGTAGGAATCATACAAGACTCAATGACGATCTCGGGTCTTCAGACTAACCTGTACCAGTGTCACCAGAGAACTGCTATCTTACGATAGGTATAATACCATCTAGGAGTTCTCGGCGAGTCCGTTCAGTGTACCCAGTCTTCACTAAGCACCCGTATACTATCTCTGATGTCAAACACCAATGGATATGGGATTATCCATCGCCCATCTATATAGGTCGAGAAGCTATACGCTAGTCTACTCTGGTATATCGATGCTTTGTCTCGATACACCCACGACTAGGAACATTTGAAGGATTTACTTACCGACTACTCTGTCCCCATTAGTATGATCTGCATCATAATCCTGGTAGTCAAGTACTCATCCTAAGGGCTTTATCAACATGTAACATAAAGGCAATTAGTGTACATGTTAAGATAAAGAGCAACCAGATAGCATACTATCATGTCGAGCAAGAAAGTCCTCCCTATATATGTCCAAGCATCCACTACAATATCGTATGTACAGTAATGGCCTCTAGGGCATACATATTACTAACAATCTCCTACTTGCACTAGGGCCATCTATTGTAGTATCTCATACCCAACAATCAGCAGTGGTTAAAGTATCTCATACTCAACCATCCCATAAAAGTCTCTCTTGGGAAAAGGCCTTTGTGAGTGGATCCTCCCTGTTGTCTTCTGTGTCTGCTCTCCTAACCTCAATCATCCTGGAGATCAACCATTTCCATGATCAGGTGATACTGCCTAAGAATATGTCTGGATCACTGATAGGACGGGGGTTCCTAGGACAAAGCCATAACTCCATTGTCACACAATGGTGGGAACGAAGTTCATCTTATGAACTTATATATATCCAGACTGCCTTTTTGGTAGCACCCTTAGTAGCGATCTATCCAGCCTTTATCGTCTAGTATGCCAAGGTATCTAGCTTGGAACTCTTCCAACATACCGTCCCTCTACTGAGAGTAAAGACAATGCTTGTGACTGACATTCAGTCTTCTTTACCACCCTGGAAGCTATTCATTGATTCTCCCTAGGATCGATTGATACCAACTCACTACACCTAGTGAGAATCCTAACATCCACTTAGATCTATCTCATAGATCCCAAACCAAGGATTTAGGAGGTATCACCTTGATCCTATATAGAGAATCCTTGTGATAAGAGGAGATTGACCGGGTGTAGCATAAGAAACCCCTTTCCTATCATGAGTATGTCTTCCACGTACATTACGAGGAACGCCGCCATACTCCCTACTACCTTTTTGTATATACAAGGTTCATCTACCATTTTGATGAAGTCAAATGCTTTGACTACCACATCAAAACGGATATTCCAACTCCGCGATGCTTGCTTTAACCCATAAAGCATCTTGCACACGTTTCCGCTGCTCCTACTGTCTACGAAGCCCTCTGGCTGTGTACTTATAGACGCTCTCTTCAAAATCACTATTTAGAAAAGCAGTCATGACACCCAACCGCCAAATATCGTAGTTATGGTATGTAGCAGTGGTAAGTAGGATCCGGATGGACTTAAGCATAGCTACTGGAGAAAAAGTTTCATCATAATCCACACCTGGTCGATGACGAGAACCTTTTGCAACAAGTCTTAGTTTTGAAAGTCTCAACTTTTCCATATACACTAAGTAATATTCTCAAGATATACTTGCTCCTGATGGGGATTTAACCCTTCAGATATAGCAACCAAAGTCTATACTTTGTTAGTGTATATGGATACCATCTCAGATCGCATAGCATCCAGCCATTCTCACAGAGTCCCCACTCTTGATGGCCTGCTTGAAACTAGTTGGGTCATCATCTCATGATGCAATCCTCGCTCCCACTGTCATAGAGAAAACCGAAGTATATCTCTCAGGTGGATGAGGAACTCTACCAGATCGGCGGAGAGGCTGAGGTTCGTCAGGAACTATTGAATCCTCTGGTTCTACCAAATGATTAGCTGTAGTTTGTATAGCTGAAACTCCTTCCAGTTCTACCTCATAACCACTAATTTCTTCATATGAAATTCCTTTTCCAAAAGGTGGCATGTTGAGAAACAAAACACTTTTTGCTCCTCAGTGCTGTAGAAGATATTCCCTTGCTCATGCTTGGGATATCCAACAAACTTCCACAGAACTGATCTTGCCTCGAGCTTGTCCGGATTTTGCTTTTAGACATAGTCTGGAGAACCCCAAATCTTAACATCCTTAAGAGATGGGCTCTTCCCATACCATATTACATATGGAGTGGTAGGCACCTGATTTGGTTGTAACCTAATTCAATAGGTATGCAACTTCTCAAGTGCATAACCCCCAAAAGAAAATAGGAAACTCAGTAGTACTCACCATAGAGCACACCTTATCACATAAGGTGTGATTACGCCGCCCCAATACAACTACGTGATGTGGTGTATTCGGAGGAGTAATGCTGAGAGAGAATCTCATTCTCCTTTAGAATAGTCCAGGAACTCCATGCTCAAGTATTCTCCTCCCTGATCTCATCATAGGATATAATACTTATACCCTTTTTGATTCTCTACTTCTGATTTATGTTCTTTGAATTTCTCAAAAGGTTCAGACTTATGTTTCAACAGGAACATATATCCGAAGCTTGAGAGATCATCAGTGAATGTAATGAAGTATAAAGAACCGGTCTTGGCATGTGTAGACATGGGATCTACATACATCATCATGTATCAATCCCAAGAGTTCACTAACTCTTTCTCTGTTTTCAATAAATGGACTATGGTCATCTTATCTTTGTGACATGACTGGCAAGTTTCACAAGATGTAAATTCAAACTTATTTAAATATGCATCTTTATGTAACTTAGCTAGTCGGGTCACATTGATATAACCTAGTCTACAATGCCTCAAGAAAAATTCGTTCCTTCTGAACTCTTCCTCTTGTGTGTGTTTTGTATGTTAAGAACTGTAGTTTGATTTAGAACGTATATGCTTTTAGATAACTTGCCTGAACCGATCAACTCTTGATATAGGAAATATTCAACACATTATCCAACAATACAAAATTATATCCTTCTTTATTAAATAAAGAGACTGATATGATATTGTATATCAGGTTCGGTATCTAATAACATTCGTTCAGAATCAATGTATTTGGTAATACAAGGTGATAACTGCCAACAACTTGGCTGCAACACTTGCACCATTTCCAACTTTTGAAACTTATCACCCATTCCCAGTTCTTTACCTATCTGTAGCCCATGTAACAGATTACATATATAGGATCCTGATCCGGTATCTCATACCCAGGACGTAGAGGATACTGAAAAACAGTTCTAGGTAATGATCACACCTGAAGAACATGCATTATCATGTACTTTCTTCGTTTGGGCGGCATGGGAATCCTGGTAATCCCCTATTTCCTGCTCGGTCTTATAACAATTATAAGTTGGAGCGGGACCAACGTTCCCCAGCAAAGTATAACAAGTGGGTTCGGTCAATACATCCATATTATTATCTTGATTAAGGCGTGACATGGTCTCTACCTGGAGAGAGAGAAGAAAACACTCAGTGTATGCTCTTGCAGGATTAGATTGGTTATTAATTTATCTAATCAAGATGGCTCCCACTGTTTTAGTCAAATCTACCTTCAAACCCTAAAAGGTAAGACTAGCCGGGATTAATTACACCCTACAAATTCGCCAATCTTTCGGCCAGGCCAGTGCTGGTACATTGAGGGAGGTTCCATATGCTTTCGCACAGACCTAATTAAAATAAACCTCATTTTCCCAGGGACGTAACCCCGTTAACACCTTTCTAGACATCTACTTGATCGGATAATTGTGATGTGTAAAACTCTCCCAGGAGTAACTCTTACTCGTAGTGAGTATCGGGATCTAACTATTTCATAGAAGGTATGCAATCTCATTGCAAATTTCAACACTTGAAATTCCCGATAATATTTTGCCCCTAGCAACTTATGACCTTAACAAGGTCAACAAATCTTAAGCGCTAGCCAAGTTCAACCCTTCATTTCCTGATTGAATTAAACCCACTTGCACGACCCTTAATAAGGTCAACAAAGTCGTACGACTACCCTAATCCAATCGCATCATATGCTTATGCAGATAAGCACTAATCAGCTACTACACACTACGTCTTAACATACTCAACAAACGTAGCACGAATACTAAGTAGTATTTATCTGAAATGACGGAGGGCTACGATAGGTTTTTAAGAAAACCTTTTGCGTAATGAACTTGATATCGTCGTAGAATCGAATGATTAAAAATGGAGTGTTTTTGAGGCTTTTACTAGTTTTGCTAAAGAGGTCACTCCCGGTGAAGGGATCTCGGCTCTTTCCTTATCGAATAAGGTGCAGGATATTTCATAAATAACACTATGCAAAGCAAAAACTATAAAAGCAATCAAAAGACAAACTGAGTTTGTAGCATCTGCTAGTTTCGCTAAAGAGGTCACTCCTGGTGAAGGGATCTCGGCTCTTTCCTTATTGAATAAGGTGCTGGATATTCTACAAGGAATACCGCTATGCAAAGCAAGAACTAGAGCTACCAGTTTTTAAAACAAGTTTCTACAACATCTTTAGGTTTCTTTTATTTCATTAATCTTATTAATGAAGTCCTATTTATTATGCTTCCCAAGCATCACATATGAAACGAAAGCAACAATATTAATTATATCTCATATATATAATATATAGGCATTCTTCTGAACATATCACAGTGATCACATCACAGAGCAGCAGAAGATAACATATGAAATATTGGATATACTAGGATTTTCGTGTTTTAAATTAAGCCTGTATAAAACACAGATTCCACGATCGTGATGAATAGCCAAACCCATATCCCTAGACCCCTACGAGAGCTGCAAGCAACCCTACCAATTCTAGAGTTAGGAGCCCCGGTCTCGACTCCTCGAGATGGTCTCCCACTCGACCCTACAACCCGGTTACTTGTTCTCCCCGCCTTGGGTCTATCTTAATGCGAAAAAGTAAATAATATACAATGGTGACATTATCCTCAACCCGGAAATGCCCCAATAAAAGAATATTACATACAATGAATTTTACATGAATGAAAACGAAAAACTCTCATCTCACATAAAAACCCCTGGCTATTCGAAACACAACGATCCAATATAACATATCAAAGCAACACATAACATCACATGTTATCAACGTAAGTAAATATGCGTATCCCAATTGTCGTTGACATATAGCAACGAAACCGGCGATACACCACATATTTCACTTACGGTCGCAGAAAAGAAAGTGAAAAACTATAACAGTTGGAATCCGCAACCACCTTAGACATTATAAACCCAATGTATCACATACTTTGGATTTCATGTCCAACCAAATGAATTCCTTAGACATCGCATGCCTAACAATTATAAACCCCGCATTTCAGTCTCGATCTCGAAAACACTTTTCAATATCATATCGGGCAATTCAACAAGATTCCCGACATCCTAATCGAATGCTTGTTAGAAACTTTAGTAGACGACCGCACCCCCCGATGCCGTCGACGAAGTGCACTAAGACGGAACACCGCGGTCGCGAGCACCCGAATAGATGCTTTTGGTGACGGGGTTCTCCTACAGTCACTTGGTCGGGGCTATGGGGAATGGCTGTCTAATAAGGATACCCGACGAGTATCCGCGTATGCTACATGATTGCGACGGACTTTTGATCACGTTAAAATCCCGTGGCAACCGATGAAATGAGATTAAATTGCTAGATTTATATCATTCAAATTAGTTATCTTATAACTACTTTTGTGGATTCCAAATATTGTATCCCATCACATGATACCCGGACGACGTTAAACTTTTCGATCGATTCATCAAAGTCCCACAATTTCCCGACAGCTCAACACTTGAGCACAGTTCAATAATACCTAGAATATGCCACAGTACCTATGCACCAGCCGTAGAAGGGCAGACCCAAGCTTCACTCATGTCGCCATGGAAATGCGGCAAACCCTAGGGTATGACTGCGGTTCCATGATCCAAAAAGTCGAGTTAGGGTTTCATTCTTCTAGAGAGTTCACAGAATTACTTGCATGTTTTTCCGGATACGTTAAACTTGGAAAAATAGGTTTTTGACATTCGATCGAACTTTTTAACTTCGTTTCGACAATATGTGAATACCCGAAACAATGTTAAAACTACGAATACGAAACAATTCGAATTGCTTATAGTGTAAGATCACATCACATGCAAACTTAGAAAGAACAAACAATACCTGAAACACCAAAACCCAGTCTCTGGAGTACACCAAAAAATTCAGCCCAAAATGTCATCGTTCACCCAAGGTGGCCGGTTTTTATAGGAACGTGGTCGGCCATTTTCTGGCGAGGGGGGCTGAAATTTCTTGTATGTTCATGTTGCATCTCATGCAACATTCTGCACATGTTTAAAAAATTTTTAAAGGACTTTTTAAATTCGACAGAAAGTGAGTTTCCGTGTTTCAAGTTTCGGAGTATTTCGATTTCGTAATCTTAACAAAATCCGTCTATTTTTCTAGCATGGATTTGATTCCACTGTAGGGTTGCCTAGCATGGCAGTAAGGTTTCGGAAGGCATCTTTCATGCCATTTTAAAATTTTAGCCGTCCTAGCTAACCCTAACATAGAATCGTTTACTAGAAAAAGCGATGGAATGAAATGCAAACACTTTGCAGCTAAAAGAGAACAAGGAATACAACCTTTGTAGACCGGTCCATCACTACGTTAGCTCCATGTAGTTGTCCCTTCGCTACGATCATGAACTTCCAGACTCTAGAGAGGCTCCCATGAAGAAACGAACATGCCTGCATCGAAGTCTTCAAGGCCGAAGATGATCTATGTCGAGGAGACACTAACCCAAGATATCTCTTCACTAATTTTGGAATTAGTGAAGCAAACACCCTATACTAAATGGAAAGTAGTAGACGATGATGAAGTAGGAATTTTGTTCACTTTAGAAATCATTTTCTCACATTATTTTCTCACTTATCTAAAAGCTAGCAAGCTTTTCTCAATGAAGAAGAAGATGAATAATGAGCAAGAGAGAATGAACTCATGAGGTGAGAAAATAAACCATGGTGAGTATATGACACACACTAACCCTTGTAGAGAGTTAACCATGGCTAGCTATGATGGTTGGGTTTATAAATATTTTAAGCTAAACAAAAATAGAAGACTAAGTCAATGCATCCATAAGCTTCTCAAAGCTTCTTGCTATAATAAAGTCCAACTCATTTTTGAATAACTTTAAATAAATAAAACCCTAGATAATCCCTAGCGTGGTGTAAGTCATACACATACCCATGTCCATGTATCATCAAGAATGACACAAAATAATGTACACTTGCATATATTACATATATACAATGTGCACAAACCAAGTTAGAAAAGAAATCTTAAGTGAATTAATATTAGTTAATGTAATTTAATTTATCAAATATATAATTATACATTAAATCATTAAATCAACAATTGATTTAATAATCCGGCTATATTACATATAACTGACTAATATCAAATGCAACAACTTATCGAATCAACATTTAATTCGATAACCCGACTATATCACATATAACCGACTTATGTCACATGTCGCGAGCATAGAATACAGTATCACATATCATATTAATCTCGGTCCCGCTTATATGACATATGTGCTCCTACTCCGTTTCTCTTGAGCCAGGAAAGCTCTGTGTAGGACTCTAAAAACTCGTCAATACGCCGGTAGTAGGTGATAATCATATCAAACACCCATAAGCCGCAAGCGGTCTGCTAAACGTAACGGCCACCCGGGTATTGAGCGATCAGAAGATTAACAAGCAAGCCTGCTCGTACTCCTGCGAATCCAATCAGTAACACTACCGTATAGTCCGGTCTCTTCGTCTGATATGTCGCATATCTCGTCTAGGGGTGGTAAACTTCAGACCCCAGTAACTCGATAAGTCGTGTCGATATGAGGCTCATAATGGGTTGAGAAACTACTGATAACACTTACCAGTATTTATCTGAATCAGCCCTGGCCAGGGACTTCCTGTTAAAGATAATCGAGCATAGCGCAACATCAACTCCCAATACCGGGAATGACGAAACCCCTCATATCTCTCATTGCCTTCATGTGATTCGGGACTATACCCAAAAGCCACCGTTTTGCACGTTCTCTTGAAAGTGGTAAGATGGAAATCAAAGCACAGTGGGAATCACACAAGACTCTATGACGATCTCGGGTCTACAGACTAATCTGTACCAGTGTCACTAGTGAATTGCTATCTAACGATAGGTATAATACCATCTAGGAGTTCTCGGCGAGTCCGTTCAGTGTACCCAGTCTCCACTGAGCACCCGTATACTATCTCTGATGTCAAACACCAATGGATATGGGATCATCCATCGCCCATCTACATAGGTTGAGAAGCTATACGCTAGTCTACTCTGGTATATCGATGCCCTGTCTCGATACACCCACGACTAGGAACATTTGAAGGATGTACTTACCGACTACTCTGTTCCCACTAGTATGATCTGCATCATAATCCTGGTAGTCAAGTACTCATCCTAAGGGCTTTATCAACATGTAACATAGAGACAATCAGTGTACATGTTAAGATAAAGAGCAACCAGATAGCTTACTATCATGTCGAGCAAGAAAGTCCTCCCTATATATGTCCAAGCATCCACTACAATATCGTATGTACAGTAATGGCCTCTAGGGCATACATATTACTAACAACCTCTACATCTTTTGCCCGATGCAGGGAAACCCTCTGTGTGGGACTCTAAAGACTCGACACTATGCTGGTAGTGGGTTTAACCACAAGTTGTTAGCGGTACTAACTGCACATAACGGCTACCTAGGTATCTGTCGATAAGAAGGCCGATGAGCAAACTCATCCAAACTCCTACTGAGCCTATCTATGAAAATCTTCGTATAGTCTTGTATGTCTGTCTAAAAGTATCGCATATCGGGCCTAGGGGCGGTAATCGTCAGACCCCTAATAGCGCAACAAGTCATGTCGGAGTGTAGCCCAAAACACCCTGAGAAACTACTGGAGTACCCACACGTAAATCTTGCTTGCCTAGGCTAAGGACTTTGTGTAATGGCCTTCCGAACACAACGCGATATCAATCCCCAATACCGGGAGAGACGAATCCTATCTAACCGCTATTGCCTCCAAGTGCTTTGGGACTACACCCAACTACTACCTATTTGCACGACTCCTTTGAGCCGTGGTAGGATAGTAATCTGAGAACAATGGGAACACATTCGAGGCGAAGTATCAGTGTCAAGTCAACAGACTATGCTGTATTCATGTCACCTGGGAACTGCTACGCGACGATAGGTTTAATAACTACCAGCAGTTTCCTACGAGTCCTATCCAGTGTACTCATAACCCAATGAGCACCTGCATACTATCTCCAGTATGACGTACTAATGGCTGTGGGATAGACCATCTCCCCTGCTGGGATGAGAAGCGTATACACTAGTCTACTCTGGAGTATCGATGCCCTATCTCGATACTCTTACAACTAGGGACCTGTATAAGGATATACTTATAGACTATCCAGCCCCCACTAGTGTGACTGCCATCACAACGCTGATAGTCAAGTAAAGATCCTAAGAGCTCTACCAATATGTATAAGCGATATGCAAAAACACATGCACATATTGAGGTAGAAACAAACCAGGTAGCATACTACCATTTCGAGCAAGACTGTTATTATATCCGTGTATATCCCAATCTTTAATTAAGTAATATACAAACCAGTATGATACAATAATAGCCTCTAGGGCATATGTCACTAAAAATTTCAAAGAAATTTTGGGTATGGAGGGATCGCTTGAAGTTCTGCCAAAACAAGAGCCATATGATGAAATATCTGATTGAGGGTACCAAAGATCGGCAAGAGTTGGTCGATGTAGGGAAGCTGTTCAGTACGATTTATTACATTTTAATACCGCTCATTTCCTATCATTTTGTTAATAAATAGTGCTATTAATCTCTGTCTGCTCATTAGTACAGAATACAGGTACACAGGCAAAAACAATGGAGACGGTACACAATATGAACGGAAACGACGGTTTTTAGCCGGAACTACAAATGGGAAAGAATACAGATCAAGTCAAATGAGTTTGCAACAAATAAAGTGTTGTACAAATAATTCATTCTTTTGGTCCAACATGATACATATGTGAACACACAGCATTGCAAGTGGGCATATAAAAAAGCATGACATGATACACAAGTAGGCATGACTCATGATTTGGAAAGTTTGGATGTGATGTGCAAGTGGGTACACAATTGGGACAACCTTGATTCTTATGAATAATGACTTATGCAAGTTGCACAATTGGATCATATGAGAAAGTTGTGATGTGAAGTGCGAATTGGAATTTGTTTGCACTTTTGTCTTCACATTTTTGAGCAATCCAGTGTGAATTAGAGAATATAAAGATATCCAAAATTTATCATTTCATGTCAGGAGAACACACAAGAAATTTGGTAGCCTGGGTCTAAAAGACGATTGCGGAACCACAATTTTTTATGAAGCATGGCGGTGGAAGCGCGACCATTTTGGCACCAAACATCTCCGTGTTTCAGGGGTATTTTTGTAACTTCATATTACTTTAGAAAACACCCCTGGACTTTCATTTCAAAGCTTATAAATACAGCAGTTCATATGAGAAAAGGGTGTTAATCTATTGTCCAAGTTTTTGTACAAGTGTTAGTTTAGTTTGAGAGGAGAGTTGTTTGGAGCTTAAGCCAAGGTTTTCTTCTTTCTTCTTCTCCTTCCTTCATTCTCTTGTAATTGTTCTTGTGCTTAATGTTTGATTGTAATTTTAAGATTGCAATTTGATTGTTGGTTGATAGATTATTTTTCTTTCAATGGTTATAAGTAACGTCTACCATATAACCAATTCTCTCAACACTTTCATTTTGCAATGTTAAAATTAGAATTAAGTTTTAGTGTTAGGTTTGCTAAGCAATTTAGATAGGGTATGTTGCTTATTGTTGTTTGACACACTTCATTAAGTAAATATCTTATATACTATCACCCAAAACACTTAGCAAATTTAAAGCTAAACACTTTACATCTTATTCGCCATTTGTTGTTATTGATGTGGTATGCCTTGTGATCCTTAGCGATGTGTTTCGATACGACATGCTTGGACATACAAACGGTAAGTGAGAACGTAACGATTCGGTTCATTCCTCGCGTTGCAAGTTCATCATTTTGATGGTTTATACTTCGCCACGGCCTTGATAGACCATTCTTCATTTCGGATTCTAACAAAAGGAGGGACACACATGATCAAGAGGGCATCAAAGACCTCACCACTATTCGTCCACCCGAATTGGAGCCACGGCCGTTTTCTTAACCTTGTTCTATATTTTCGTATTTTCTAATTTTTGTGACAAACTAAATTTTCTCTTTGAACCTTTAACAACAATCTCTAATCACCAATTCCTTATGGATTAACCCGTACTTGTCGGCTTGCTACAACGCGTCGTACACTTGCGATTTATAAATTTTAAAACGAGACCGAGCTCGCGTGCGCACTATTTCTAAAACCTTTTCTTGTAAAACTATAAAAGCGCATGCGGGTGAAGTCAAAACAAGTTTTTGGTGCCGTTGCAGGGAAAGCGGTAGTCATTAGGGGATGGTTCAATTGTATATACAAAACTAACTATAACTAAAAATTTTCAAAACTAACAAAGCTAACTTTTCTAACTTTTGATCTTCTGTCACTCTTGGTTTAATTATAAAATTTTGTATATAATATTAGGATACTAAGAGGACTAGAAGCACACAGTACAAAGTGGGAGCACCAACTCAAGGAGTTGGCCGCCGAAAAATCACTTTGGCCGCAATTTTTGGCCCCATATACCCCATGTGTTCTAAAATTTTTGTGTTTGCTTTTTTGATCCATTTTTATATCCAAAATTTCACAATTGCGTGTTCACAGCTAATTGGCTATATATATCGCTTTTTGCACTAAATATCGTTTTCCCGACATTTTTAGATTTTAACGGAATTACGAGCTGCGATCGTGCGGAGTAAGGTGTAGGGTTACTAGGCACTCTTACAAGGGTCTACAAGGCATCAACCATACCCGATTTAAAATTTAGACGTGCCGAACAACCCTAAACAAGATCTTTAAACTAGAGATTAGGCGAAACAAAGCATGTTAAACACTTTAACATCTATGAGTTTGGGATTACAACCTTTGTAGTCCGGTCCTTCACTTCTAAAGCTCCGTGTTGAGGTCCCTTCGCTGCGATCATCGAGTACCCGGACTCTAGAGAGGCTCCACGAAGAGAAAGATGCAAGCTTGCTTCCGATCTTCGATAACAAAGATGATCTACCTTGAAGTTTCTTTAACAAAAGCTCTCACTCACTAATGAAGTGAACACCTTAATCTAAATGGCTAGGATAGATTAGGATGATGAAGTAGGAATTTAGCACTTATTTATTTTCTCAATCTCACTCATTTTCATCGCCTCTCAAAAAGCTAGAAAGCTTTTCAAGCAGGAAGGAAGAAGAAGAAGAAGCTAACTCTTTTGTGATGAATAATGAATGTGTGTTGTGGTTAGAAATGCAACCATGGGTTAAGTATGATAACTTAACCCATATAGAGACTTAACCATGGTCAAGGGTTGGGTTAGGTTAACTAATATCTACAAAAATATCTTTACAAAATATGTTTGCAAAAACAAAACAAAAGCTTCTAGAAGCTTCTAGAAAAATTAACCCAAATCAAACCTTAATCATGTTCAATCTTTACTAATCATGTTGCATTAATAACCCTAACAAGTTACAATATTATATATCACATATACAATATTTATTGTAACAAAATAAAATAATACAATTAACATATATCGCATATATATCAATGTATTACCCGAGTGAGAAAAAGAATCTTTTAGTGAGCTTATATTAGTTAATGTAATTTAATATATCAAATATATTATTATACATTAAATTATCAAATCAACACTTGATCCGATAATCCGGCTATTTCACAAATAACCGACTAATATAATATGTATCAGTTCATCGAATCAACACTTGATCCGATGACCCGGCTCTATCACATATACCCGGCTGATATCTCATATCGCGAGAATCTAATACGGTATCACATACACGTATTGTTCTCGGTCCCGCACATATCATGTATATGCTCCTACTCCGTTTTGCCTGAGTCAAGAAACCTCTGTGTAGGACTCTAAAGAATAGTCAATACGCCAGCAGTAGGTGATGATCATATCAAACACCCACAAGCTGCAAGTGGTCAGCTAAACGTAACAGCCACCCAGGTAATGATCGATCAGAAGATCAACAAGCAAGCCTGTACTTTCTCCTGCGAATCCAGTCAGTAACACTCTCATACATTCCGGTCTCTTCGTCTGATATGTCGCATATCTCGCCTAGGGGTGGTAAACGTCAGACCCCAGTACCTTGATAAGTCGTGTCGATATGAGGTCTATAACAGTTCGAGAAACTACTGATAACACTTACCAGTAAATCTCAGCAACCCTGGCCAGGGATTTCCAGTTATAGCTAATCGAACACAGCATAACATCAACTCCCTATACCAGGAGAGACGAATCCCCTCCTATCGCTCATTACCTCCATGTGATTCGGGACTGTACCCAAAAGCCACCTTTTTGCACGCCCTCTTGGACGTAGTATGATGGAAATCAAAATACAGTGGGAATCACATAAGACACTATGACGATCTCGGGTATACAGACTAACCTGTACCAGTGTCACCAGAGAACTGCCATCTGACGTGAGGTATAATACTATCTGGGAGTTCTCGGCGAGCCCGTCCAGTGTACCCAGTCTCTACAGAGCACCCGTACACCATCCTTGATGTCAAACACCGATGGATATGGGATCATCCATCGCCCATCATATGGGTCAAGATGCGTATACGCTAGTCTTCTCTGGTGTATCGATGCCTTGTCTCGATACACCCTCGACTAGGAACAGTTATAGGATGTACTCGTCGACTACCGTGCCCCACTAGTATTATCTCATCATAGTCCCAGTAGTCGAGTACATATCCTAAGGGCTTTATCAACATGTAACATAGAGACTATCATAGTAAATGTTAAGATAAAGAGCAACCAGATAGCGTACTATCATGTCGAGAAAGAAAGTCCTCTCTATATATGTCCAAGCATCGACTACAATATACATCGTATGTACAGTAATGGCTTCTAGGGCATACATATAACTAACAATCTCCTACTTGCAGTAGGGCCATCAGTTATGGTATCACATACCCAACAATTAGCTGTGGTTGAAGTATATCATACTCAACCATCCCATAAAAGTCTCTACTGGGAAAAAGGCCTTTCTGAGTGGATCCGCGCTGTTGTCCTCTGTGTCTACTCTCCTAACCTCGATCTCCCTGGAGATCAACCATCTCCATGATCAGGTGATACTGCCTAAGAATTATATATGGATTTCTGATGGGACGGGGGTTCCTAGGCATAAGCCATAACTCCATTGTCATACAATGGTAAGAACAAAGTTCATCTCATGAACTTATATATATCCAGACTGCCTCTTTGGTAGCATCCTTGGTAACGATGTATCTTGCCTTTAATCGTCTAGTATGTCACGGTATCTAGCTTGGAACTCTTCCAACATACCATCCCTCCACTGAGGGTAAAGACAATGCTTGCGACAGACATTTAGTCGTCCTTATCACCCTGGAACCTTTCCAGTGATTCTCCTCAGGATAAATTGATACCATCTCACTACACCTAGTGAGAATCCTAACATCCAATTAGATCTATCTCATAGATCCAAAACCCAGGATTTAGGAGGTATCACTTTGATCCTATATGGAGAATCTTTGTGATAAGCGGAGATTGACCGAGCGTAGCATAGGAAACTCCTTCCCTATTAAGAGTATGTCATCAACGTACTCTACGAAGATCACCACCATACTCTCTACTACCTTTTTGTATATACAAGATTCATCTACCATTTTGATGAAGTTAAACTCTTTGACTACCACATCAAAACAGACGTTCTAACTCCGCGATGCCTGATTTATCAAATAAAACATCTTGCTCACGTTTCCGCTGCTCCCACTGTCTATGAAGCCCTCTGGATGTGTACTTATAGACGCTCTCTTCCAAATCATCATTTAGAAAAGCAGTCATAACACCCAATCGCCAGATATCGTAGTCATGGAATGTAGCCGTGGCAAGTAGGATCTGGATGGACTTAAGCATAGGTTTGAAAGTCTTAACTTTTCCATGTACACCAAGTAATCTTCTCAAGATATACTTGCTCCTGATGGGGATTTAACCCTTCAGATAAAGCAACCAAAGTCCATACTTTGTTAGTGTATAAGAATTCCATCTCAGATCGCTAAGCATCCAGCCATTCTTACAGAGTCCCACTCCTGATAGCCAGCTCGAAACTAGTTGGGTCATCATCTCATGATGCAATCCTCGCTCCCACTGTCATAGCGAAAACCAAAGTATCTCTCAGGTGGGTGAGGAACCCTACTAGATCGGCGGAGAGGCTGAGGTTCGTTGAAAACTATTGAATCCTTTGGTTCTACCAAATCATCAGCTGCAGTTTGTATAGCTGGAACTCTTTCCAGTTCTACCTCATGACCAATAATTTCTTCACAAGAAATTCCCTTTCACAAAGGTGGCATGCTGAGAAACAAAATATCTTTTTTTCCTCGGTTTGGTAGAAGATATTCCCTTACGAATGCTTGGGATATCCAACAAACTTCCACAGAACTGACTTTGCCTCGAGCTTGTCCGGATTTTGCTTTTAACATAGGCCGGACAACCCCAAATCTTAACTTTCTTAAGAGATGGGCTCTTCCCATACCATATCTTCATATGGAGTGGTAGGCAACTGATTTGATTGGAACCCTATTTAATAGGTGTGCAACTTCTCAAGTGCATAACCCCAAAAGAAAATAGGCAACTCAGTAGTACTCATCATAGAGCACACCATATCACATAGGGTGCGATTGCTCCGCCCCGATATACCGACGTGCTGTGGTGTATACGGAAGAGTAATGCTGAGAGAGAATCTTATTCTCCTTTAGAATAGTCCAGGAATCCCGTGCTCAAGTATTCTCCTCCTTGATCACATCAAAGGACATAATACTTATACCCGGTTTTTGGTTCTCTAATTCTAACTTATATTCTGTGATTTTCTCAAAAGTTTCGGACTTGTGTTTCAACAGGAACATATGTCTGAATCTTAAGAGATCATCGGTGAATGTAATGAAGTACAAAGAACCGGTCTTGGCATGTGTAGACAGGAGACCTACATACATCAGCATGTATCAATCCCAAGAGTTCACTAACTCTTTCTCTGTTTCCAATAAACGAAGCTGTGGCCATCTTATCTTTGTGATATGACTGGCAAGTTTTACAAGATGTAAATCCAAACTAATTTAAATATGCATTTTTATGTAACTTCAGCTAGTCGGGTCGCATTGATATGACTTAGTCTACAATGTCTCAAGAAGGATTCGTTCATTTCTGAACTCTTCCACTTGTGTGTGTTCTGTACATTAAGAACTGTAGTTTGATTTAGAACGTCTATACTTTTAGATAACGTGCCTGAACCGATCAAATCTTGATATAGGAAATGTTCAAAACATTATCCAACAATACAAAATTATATCCTTCTTTACTAATAAAAAGACTGATATGAAGTTGTACATCAGGTTCGGTATCTAATAACATTCATTCAGAATCAATGTATTCTGGTAATACAGGGTGATAACTACCAACAGACTTGGCTGCAACACTTGCACCGTTTCTATCTCATAAAATTTATCACACGTTCTCAGTTCTCTACCTATCTGTAGCCCATATAACAAATTACATATGTGGGATCCTGATCCGGTATCAAATACCCAGGACGTAAAGGATATTGAGACACAGTTCTGTGTAATGAACACACCCGAAGAAGATGCATCAACATGCACTTTCTTCATTTGGGCGGCATGGGAATTCTGGTAATCCCCTATTTCCTGCTCTGTCTTATAACAATTATAAGTTAGAGCGGGACCAACATTCCTTAGCGCAGTATAACAAGCGGATTCTGTCAATACATCTGTATTATTATCTTGATTAAGGCGTGATATAGTCGCAACCAGGAGAGAGAGAGAAGAAAACACTCAGCGTATTCTCTTGCAAGATTAGATTGGTTATTTATATATCTAATCAGGATGTCTCTCACTGTTTTAGTCAAATCTTCCTTCAAACCCTAAAAGGAAAGACTAGCCGGGATTAATTACACCATACAAGTTCGCCAATATTTCAGCCAGGCCACTGCCAGTACTTTGAGGGAGGTTCCCCGCGCTTTCGCACGGACCTAATTAAAATAAACCTCATTTTCCCAGTGGCGTAACCCCGTTGACACCTTACTAGACACCTACTTGATCGGCTAATTGTAATGTGTAAAACTCTCCCAGAAGCAACTCTTAATCGCAGCGGGTATCGGGATCCAACTATCTCATAGATGGTATGCAATCTCATTGCAAATTTCAACACTTGAAATTCCCAATAATATTTTACCCCTAGCAGCTATATGACCTTAACATAGTCAACAAATCATAAGTGCTAGTCAAATTCAACCCGTCATTTCCCGATTGAATTAAACCCACCCGCACGACCCTTAACATAGTCAACAAAGTCGCACGACTACCCTAATCTAATCGCATCATATGCTTATACAGATAAGCACTAATTAGCTACCGCACACTGCGCCTTAACATAGTCAACAAACGTAGCACGAATACTAACTAGTACTTATCTGAAATGACGGAGGGCTACGACAGGTTATTAAGAAAACCTTTTGCGTAGTGAACTTGATATCATCGTAGAATCGAGTGAATTTTAAATGGAGTGTTTTTGAGGCTTTTACTAGTTTAGCTAAAGAGGTCACTCCCGGTGAAGGGATTGTCGGCTCTTTCCTCATCGAATAAGGTGCATGATATTTCACAAATACCACTGTGCAAAGCAAAAACTATAGAAGCAATCAAAAGACAAACCAAGTATGCAGCATCTGCTAGTTTCGCTAAAGATGTCACTCCCGGTGAAGGGATCTTGGCTCTTTCCTTATCGAATATGGTGCTGGATGTTCTCCAAGGAACACCGCTATGCAAAACAAGAACTAGAGCTACCATTTTTTGAGACAAGTTTCTACAACATCTTTACGTTTCTTTTAGTTTCATTAATCTCATTAATGAAGTCCCATTTTATTATGCTTCACAAGCATCACATTTGAAACGAAATCAGCAATATAACATATATCTCATATATATAATATAAACATTCTTCTCAGGCAGTAATATGATCTCATCACAGAACATTGCAGCAGAAGAACATATATAAAATATTGGATATAATAGGATGTCCGTGTTTTAATACGAGCCTGTATAAAACACGGATTCCACGGTCGTGATGAATAGCCAAACCCACATCCCTAGACCCCTACGAGAGCAGCAAGCAACACTGCCAATTCTAAGGTTAGGAGACCCGGTCTCGACTCCTCGAGATGGCCTCCCACTGGACCCTAGAACCCGGTTACTTATGATCCCCACCTTGGGTCTACCTAATGCGAAAAAGTAAATAATATACAATGGTGACATCATCCTCAGCCCGGAAGTGCCCCAATAAAAGAATATTACATACAAATGTATCTTACATGAATGAAAAAGAAAAACTCTTATCTCACATAAAACCTCGGCTATTCAGAACACGACGATCCAATATAACATATCACAGCAGTACATAATATCTCATATCATCAACGTAAACAAGTATGTGTATCCCGATTGTCGTTGAAGTATAGCAACGAAGCCGGCGATACACCACATACTACGCTTACGGTCACAGAAAAAAAGTGAAAACTACAACAGTTGGAATCCCCAACCTCCTTAGACATCTCATGCCTAACCAAATGAATTCCTTAGACATCGCATGCCTAACAATTATAAACCCCGCATTTTAGTCTCTATCTCAAAAATAATTTTCAATATCTAGTCGGGCAATTCAACAAGATTCCCGACATCCTGATCGAATGCTCGTCGTAAAGTTTAGTAGACGGCCGCACCCCCGGATGCCATCGACGAAGTGCACTAAGGCGGAACACCGCTGTCGCGAGCACCCGAACGAATGCTTTTAGCGACGGGGTTCTCCTACAGTCACTTGGTCGGGGCTATAGGGCGTGGCTATCTATTAAGTTTACCCGGCAAGTATCCGCGTACGCTACGTGATTGCGACGGACTTTTGATCGCATCAAAATCCCGTAGCAACCGATCATCTGAGACCAAACTGCTAGATTTATAACATTCAAATTAATTATCTCATAACTACATGTGGATTCCAAATATTGTATCACATTCCAGATAAACAGACAATGTTAAACTTTCCGATCGAATAAAGAAACACCCAAGATTTCCCAAATAATTCTCAACACTTGAAATTAGTTTTAAAAAATCCATCACATGCCACAGTACCAATGGTCCAGCCGTAGAAGGGTCAAACCAACGCCTCACATATGGCAACGCCGTACTGCACCAAACCCTAAGGTTCAAAGGCAGTTTAGACAGTCACATAATCGAGTTAAGGTTTGTGTTCTTCTAGAGGGTCCACCGCGTGACTTTCATGACTTAGAACATTCTTAAACTACAGAAAAATCCAACACTTGGAAATTTTCCGGCAGGAGAAAAAATGAGTTATTGATATCCGTTCGAACTTTTTAACACGTTCTAAATTACCCGAAAAAAACTTAAACAAAGTCAAACTTTCCGATCGAATCAACGAGTTCCCAATACATCCCAGAAAACTCAACACTTGAGTAGAATTAAAAATTCCCAGAACCATCAGGAAATCTGTACGGATATTACCGTGTAAAAGCCAAACCCTAATTCTACTGTTTGGCCGCGGAACCGCCGCGCAAAGAATGGTCTTGCCGCGGTTCCGCGGCGCTTTAAGTGAATTATTGGCTCGTTTTTCACAGTAGTCCTTACAACCACCTGCTCAATTTTCTGAGCATTTTTAATATGAAAAATCAACATTTTGAAAAAATTTCCAGAAACTAGGATTTAACGGGTATTCGGAGTTCGATCAGACTTTAAACTTCACCTAGACATCGCCTAAAGCTCTAGCTTGGCTCTGATACCACTGTAGGGTTACTAGGCACTCTCACAAGGGTCTACAAGGTATCAACCATGCCCGATTTAAAATTTAAACGTGCCGAACAACCCTAAACAAGATCTTTAAACTGGAGATTAGGCGAAACAAAGCATGTTAAACACTTTAACATCTAAGAGTTTGGAATTACAACCTTTGTAGTCCGGTCCTTCACTGCTAAAGCTCCGTGTTGAGGTCCCCTCGCTGCGATCATTGAGTACCCGGACTCTAGAGAGGCTCCACGAAGAGAAAGATGCAAGCTTGCTTCCGATCTTCAATAACAAAGATGATCTATCTTGAAGTTTCTTTAACACAAGCTCTTACTTACTAATGAAGCGAACAACCTAATCTAAATGGCTAAGATAGATTAGGATGATGAAGTAAGAATTTAGCTCTCATTTATTTTCTCAATCTCACTCATTTTCATCACCTCTCAAAAAGCTAGAAAGATTTTCAAGCAAGAAGGAAGAAGAAGAAGAAGAAGAAGCTAACTCTTTTGTGATGAATAATGAATGTGTGTTGTGGTTAGAAATGCAACCATGGGTTAAGTATGATAACTTAACCCATGTAGATACTTAACCATGGTCAAGGGTTGGGTTAGGTTAACTAATATCTACAAAAATATCTTTACAAAATATCTTTGCAAAAACAAAACGAAAGCTTCTAGAAACTTCTAGAAAAATTAACCCAAATCAAACTTTAATCTTGTTTAATCTCCACTAATCATGTTGCATTAATAACCCTAACATGTTACAATATTATATATTCCATATACAATATTTATTGTAACAAAATAAAATAATACAATTAACATGTATCACATATATATCAATGTATTACCCGAGTGAGAAAAAGAATCTCTTAGTGAGCTTATATTAGTTAATGTAATTTAATATATCAAATATATTATTGTACATTAAATTATTAAATCAACACTTGATCCGATAATCCGGCTATTTCACAAATAACCGACTAATATAATCTGTATCAGTTCATCGAATCAACACTTGATCCGATGACCCGGCTATATCACATATACCCGGCCGATATCTCATATAGAGAGAATCTAATACGGTATCACATACACGTATTGATCTCGGTCCCGCATATATTATATATGTGCTCCTACTCCGTTTTTCCTGAGTCAAGAAACCTTTGTGTAGGACTTTAAAGAATCGTCAATACGCAGATAATAGGTGATGATCATATCGTATTGAGCGATCAGAAGATCAACAAGCAAGCCTGTACTTTCTCCTGCGAATCCAGTTAGTAACACTCCCGTACAGTCTTGTCTCTTCGTCTGATATGTCACATATCTCGCCTAGGGGTGGTAAACATCAGACCCCAGTAGCTTGATAAGTTGTGTCGATATGAGGTCTATAGCAGTTCGAGAAACTACTGATAACACTTACCAGTAAATCTCAGCAACCCTGGCTAGGGTTTCCAGTTATAGCCAATCGAATACAGCACAACATCAATTCCCTATACCGGGAGAGACGAATCCCCTCCTATCGCTCATTGCCTCCATGTGATTCGGGACTGTACCCAAAAACCACCGTTTTGCAAGCCCTCTTGGACGTGGTATGATGGAAATCAAAGCACAATGGGAATCACACAAGACTCTATGACGATCTCGGATATACAGACTAACCTATACCAGTGTCACCAGAGAACTGCCATCTGACGTGAGGTATAATACTATCTGGGAGTTCTCGGCGAGTCCGTTCAGTGTACCCAGTCTCTACTGAGCACCCGTACACCATCCTTGATGTCAAACACCGATGGATATGGGATCATCTATGGCCCATCATATGGATCAAGATGCGTATATGCTAGTCTACTCTGGTGTATCGATGTCCTGTCTAGATACACCCTCGACTAGGAACAGTTATAGGATGTACTCGTCGACTACCGTGGCCCCACTAGTATGATCTCATCATAGTCCCAGTAGTCGAGTAAATATCCTAAGGGCTTTATCAACATGTAACATAAAGACTATCATAGTACATGTTAAGATAAAGAGCAACCAAATAGCGTACTATCATGTCGAGAAAGAAAGTCCTCCCTATATATGTCCAAGCATCCACTACAATATATATCGTATGTACAGTAATGGCCTCTAGGGCATACATATAACTAACACAAGGATCACTTTCAATAAAAAGGCGTTAGTGAAGTAAAGTGACAAAGATCCGGATAGTTTGACCCGCGCAAGCGAACACTCAATCACTCGTGGATCACTTCAACGGGGGTTTCTTAATCCAAATCATATCGGTACGTATTTTTCTAACATTTTCTCTCAAATCCAACGCATTCCACTATTCTATCTTCTGCAGGATTCTTCATAAAATTTGCCGCCAATAGAACAGTGAACTAACCCGTATTTGTTGCAGCTCTAATCCTAAAAAGAAAAAGATTTGCTTGCTTGCTTGCTTGCTTAAATTCTTTTATTGATTTGCGCATTTGCATCTTAATACGGATATTAAGGGCACGAGAACCAAATAAGATACGGTAAAGGATCCATGGACCACAAATCACAAAACTGCATTCTTGCATACCCACAGTAATTTTAAAATCAATTAGAACTCTGACTTTTAGGATTCACGCTCAATGGGGCAAGTTAATTATGTTTATAACACCGCTTAATGTTATAATGTTCACTAGTTTTCTAGGCAAGTGTTCACGGCGCAACCGCCAAAAGAGAAAAGGGTTATTCTAATGGCGCAACCGCCAAAAGCGAAAGCGTTGGATAGCCTCCCTTTATCTCTGCACTTACCTGTCTTCGTGATCCGTATATCTTGAGACCATTTCTGGACACAATTTTACTTCGACAATCAGGTTCTTGAGCAGATCTAGTTGACTTCGAAAGTGTGTCTTAGCATCTCTACTAAGTTTCCACATGCATCAAGTATGCAATTTTAAAAAATCTAGAGGTCTAAGCTATACTAACATAGAATCAAACTAGAGAATTAAGATTTACAAAGCAATAAAGCAAGTTCTATACTAAAGTGAAGAGGGTTACAACCTTTGTAGACCAAGTCCTACAATTCTATAGCTCTAAGTAGTAGTCCCCAAGCTCCACGTAGTAGTCTCTAGAACTCTTCTTAGGCTCCACTCAGTGAAAGGAACGAGCTTGCTTTGTCGTCTTCGAGGCCGAAGATGATCCACCTTCAAGTTTCTCTAACTCAAGCTATCTCTTCACTAATCAAGGAATTAGTGAAGCAAACAACCTAAACTAAAGGGCTAGTAAATTGTAGGTTGATGAAGTAGGAATTTTGCTCATTTTAGAAATGTATTTCTCTTTTTATTTCCCAACTCAAGAAAATCTAAAGAGGAAGAAGATGAACTTGGGTGAAGAAAAATCTCTCCAAGTGATCAAGTGAGAGAGTTAATGTTCAGTTGAAAAAACTGCACATTTGTATTACATTTTTCCTACCATTTTCATATTAAGAAAAGGACTTTATTATAATATATTATATATATGAGGGTTTATGTGTGAAAACACCATTTTCCATGTGTTAATATATTTTAATTAGCATTTGGTAGAAAAATGTATGCAAATAAATTCATTGACCAAATCCTAGTAGAACCAAGTCTACTAAATATTATTTAAAGATTATTGTGCAGAATTTTCCAAGTTGTTATGCAGAATATATCAAAGAAATCAAGCTGTTGAAGAAATCTTGCCAAATTAAGAAGCAAAACTTAGAGACCAAGTCTGGAAGCAACCGGGAAAAGATTTCCAAATTCTAAAGGTGCCAAGGATCGCCAAATGTCACATAGAGCTAGCCCTAGAAAAATTATCAACGGTGGAGATTAACAGGCCGCGGATCCGCGGCCTTAGTCCCCATTTGCCGCGGATCCGCCGCAATAATAGGGAGTTGGAAGGCAATATTTTTGGAGATCAATCATTGCTAAATTTTAGCAAGTTTTCAATAATAATATTCTGACTTTGCACTATAAAAGGGCACCGAGAGCCTCTTGGAAAAGCGATCAAGCCGAAGAGATCACGAAGTCCAAGACGGCTCACGCATCCAGGCTGATCATCAACGGTTCATCTACCCCCTTGGAAGAGATCGAGAAGCAAACTAGTTTTTATAATCATTTTCTAAGGAATCAAAGTATACTTGATCTTGTTGATTAATAAAGGTAGTTCTTTTTCTTATTCTATTTCTTCGTAGTTTAATTATGCATTTTCTCTCCATCTCTTTTTCTCCCAACATGCGCGAGTAATTCTCCGCTTGTTAGGGTTCGTAGGATTAGGGTAGGCTAATCGACGACGAAAATAATTAAACCCTTTTTAAGTCCTATAAAGTTTAGGAACTTTATCAAAAGAATTATTAACATCTTAATCGGGCGCGCTAGCAATTCTTTGCTAGTTCCGACCGCGATTAGAGATTAGATTAATGATTGTTTTGGTAAAGGCTAGATATGAACGGAGTTCCGTGTCGAGGTAAGGGTTAAGAGTGGGATTCCTTTTCCCTCCAGAAACCCTAATCTACACGCATCACCGCCGTTCTAGTTCTAAATCTATTAATGGATAAAAAGGGTAACTTTTAATTAATCCTCCATAACTACTAAATCCTAACGAACCCTACAAGCCCTCTTATTATATTAATTACATCTTTAAAATAATCTAGATCTATATTTTACATTCTTGTTTAACGTAGATCTAGAAATCTTTCTATAAAATTCTTTATCCCTCCTCTCTTTCTCAACACATCTAAGGTAAAAGTAAAAGGTTCCACGTTTCCCAGAGGACGACCGAGATGAGTACGGGTCGTCCTCTGGGAAATGTGGAACCTTTTACTTTTACCTTAGATGTGTTGAGAAAGAGAGGAGGGATAAAGAATTTTATATAAAGATTTCTAGATCTACGTTAAACAAGAATATAAAATATAGATCTAGATTATTTTAAAGATATAATTAATATAATAAGAGGTCTTGTAGGGTTCGTTAGGATTTAGTAGTTATGGACGATTAATTAAAAGTTACCATTTTTATCCATTAATAGATTTAGAACTAGAACGACGGTGATGCGTGTAGATTAGGGTTTCTGGGAAAATGAATCCCACTCTTAACCCTTACCTCGACACGGAACTCCGTTCATATCTAGCCTTTACCAAAACAATCATTAATCTAATCTTTAATCGCGGTCGGAACTAGCAAGAATTGCTAGCGCGCCCGATTAGGATGTTAATGATTCTTTTGATAAAGTTCCTAAACTTTATAGGACTTAAAAAGGGTTTAATTATTTTCATCGTCCATTATCCTACCCTAATCCTACGAACCCTAACAAGCGGAGAATTACTCGCGCATGTTGGGAGAAAAAGAGATGGAGAGAAAATGCATAATTAAACTACGAAGAAATAGAATAAGAAAAAGAACTACCTTTATTAATCAACAAGATCAAGTACACTTTGATTCCTTAGAAAATGATTACAAAAACTAGTTTGCTTCTCGATCTCTTCCAAGGGGGTAGATGAACCGTTGATGATCAGCCTGGATGCATGAGCCGTATTGGACTTCGTGATCTCTTCGGCTTGATCGCTTTTCCAAGAGGCTCTCGGTGCCCTTTTATAGTGCAAAGTCAGAATATTATTGTTGAAAACTTGCTAAAATTTAGCAATGATTGATCTCCAAAAATCTTGCCTTCCAACTCCCTATTATTGCGGCGGATCCGCGGCAAATGGGGACTAGGGCCGCGGATCCGCGGCCTGTTAATCTCCACCGTTGATAATTTTTCTGGGGCTAGCTCTATGTGAAATTTGGCGATCCTTGGCACCTTTAGAATTTGGTAATCTTTTCCCGGTTGCTTCCAGACTTGGTCTCCAAGTTTTGCTTTTTAATTTGGCAAGATTTCTTCAACAGCTTGATTTCTTTGATATATTCTGCATAACAACTTGGAAAATTCTGCACAATAATCTTTAAATAATATTTAGTAGACTTAGTTCTATTAGGATTTGGTCAATGAATTTATTTGCATACATTTTTCTACCAAATGCTAATTAAAATATATTAACACATGGAAAATGGTGTTTTCACACATAAACCCTCATATATATAATATATTATAATAAAGTCCTTTTTTTAATATGAAAATGGTAGGAAAAATGTAATACAAATGTGCAGTTTTATCAACTGAACAAATACCCCCAAACTTATCTTTGATCGTCCCGAGCAAACTAGTTTATTTAAGAGGAGAAAAAGAAAGGATAAAACTAAGCACACTTTCGTAGGCAAACACGATTACACTGAGCACGTGCAACAAGCCGTTAAACCTCTAGGTGTCTCTAGTAGGAGGACTGTTGTCTCCTGAGGGTTTTCAGTGGATTACACCCACAAAATCCTATAACAAAAGAAAGATGGTGAAATTTACATATAAAGATAAGAACCATAAAAGAAAGGCCTTGAAAAGAAGAGTTTCCAACTATACTAGTTTTTCAGTTGTCATGAGCCCTATCTTAATAGTCATGAAAAAATGTTAGAAATCACATCATCTCTCAATAAAACATCGTCTTTATTCTTCATTCTTACCTTTCATCCAAACATTGATCATATAACCCCACGTGTGTGTAAATAACATCCCTACACTCGGAGAATTCAATTCAAGCTATCATACTCTTGTCCATCTACCGTAGTACTTTTTAATTTGATGAATATTAAAGATTTGCTCACACATTTTCATGCGACCGTTAATACTTCTTGAGGTACTAACCGACCTGTTACTCAAGTGCTTGCTGATTCGGTGATAGTATTTTCCTCGTCTTGCACCACCTAAGGCTTAGCAGTGACTCCGAGACCAGTCGGCCTTAGGGCACTAGGTGAAGAGGCACCCTCGCTATATTTTTTATTGCTACCTTGGCGATACAAAACCAGTGTTCATTTTTTTCTTTTCACCATTTTTATATTTTCTTCAATTTTTTTCATTTCCTTCATACTTTGGCTTTTAGACAAGAGCATTTCAAGGTATCCTCTACTATCCCGAGTTTCAAGACGTGTGCAAGTGCATAAAGTAGGGTATCAACATTCAAATGTTTGGCTTCCAGAATAGAAACTATTTTTCAGACTTATTTTTATACTCAGATTAGTGACTTCCTTCATCTTACTAACCCTTGGGACAACAGCTCATAACTACTTAATACTAGTTCGTTTAAGAAAACTTCTAATTTTCTTGGTTTTCTTAAACTATTCCTATCTTTTGAATGTAATTTTTCACTTTCTACTCTTTTGTTATTAATTTTTTTTTTAATTTTTGAAAATGTTGTGCTTATGCAAAGTATGATGCAAATTGATGTGTAAATAAGCACAAACCTCCCCCAAACCTGTTTACAGCAGTGTCCTCACTGATGTCATCTGTTAAGCTCAAAAACCTGTAGACTTGGGAGGAAATTATTAATGAGGGCAAGAATATATGAAAGTGAAAATCCTCCCCCAAATTTATTTTTGGCTCCCAAAAAAAATCATTTTCTTTCAAGAGCCCAAAATATACCCCCCCCCCCCAAATTTAAAAAATTTTAATCTTTTAAAATCACACGAGGGGGTCAAGGTTATTGGTCAATGCCAAGCTTTGCAAAGACCGAAGGTCAACACCAACCATTCAAAAATTTTATCGATGAAGCACCAAGGTTGGTGGAAGAACATGTCACTTATTGACGTGAAGAAGTGGGGAGGTGACAAGAGGTGTATTGGAAAAGGATTGCGTCTCAATTTGGAGAGATGACACAGCGATAGTGATGATGGATTACTCGCATTATCATGATTGTCCAAAAGAAGGGGTGGAGGTCCAATTTCTTCATCTTGGAGTTGATTCATCTCAACACCCGTGTCTTGTAAAAATGCGAGCTCATTAGCGAAAATTTCCTCAAAGCTTTCGTCGATGCCCCGAAGAATAATGTCATCAGAAAAAATGGGGTGATCGTCCGACTCTATTAATGAGGGCAACAACATATGAAAAGAGTCTGTATCATTGATCAAATTCGTTGCTGTCGACATCCATTAATTCGACAGAACACACATAAGCATAGGGTTCAGAGGGTTCACTTCCCAACTTGTAAATGTTAAGCTCAATTGACTTCTTTCCAAAGGATAGGGTCATAGAGCCATTTCTACAATTAATTACTGCTTTGGAAGTGGCCAAAAAGGGTCGACCGAGTATCACCGGGATTTGATTGCGTGGGTTCGCTACAGGTTGTGTATCTATAACGATAAAGTCCACAGGGAATATGAATTCCCCGACTTTGATTAACACATCCTCTAGCTCACCCCTTGGTTGGGTGATAGATTGATCGGCCATCTGAAGAGTGCAATGCGCAGGTTTTAACTCTCCGATCCCTAATTGCTCATACACAGAATACGGAAGCAAGTTAACACTAGCACTAAGATCGAGTAGAGCACGATTGATATTTTTACCCCCAATGGAAATAGAAATTGTAGGACTTCCGGGGTCCTTTCGTTTCTTGGGTAGTTGTTGTGTAAAAGCTGTGCTCACATTACTCGCAAGGAAAACTTTTTTAGGTACTTGAACTTTTCTCTTCCTAGTGCACAAGTCCTTTAAGATTTTCGCATATGACGAAACTTGTTGAATAGCATCTAGGAGAGGAATGTTTATGTTAACTTGCTTAAAAATTTCCGCAATCTTCTCCATTTGTGGACTTAGTCTGTTGCTCCTTAACCTGTTTGGATAAGGTGCTTGATTAATAAGTTTTGGGTCCAACGTTTGTGGAGAAGACTGTGGCGACGGATTCGATCCCAAAATTGGAGTGGGCATCGACTTAGATAGATTTGGCGAAATGGGCGAAGGGTTCGAGCCTTGGGGAAAACGGAGAATAGGCTCGGGTGAAGGTGGGAGACTAGACGAATTAGGGGAAGAAGAAGAAGAAGAAGGGGTATCAAATGTGTCACTATCATCAAATTGCTCACCCACTTGGTTATTCAGCACTCTCCCCGATCTCAAAGTAGTAATGGCATTCACATTATGACTTTGTGAATGGCCAGGATTCGGTAAGGGTTGAGATGGGAGCTTCCCTTTCTCTCTCGCACTCATTGCGGCGTTTAACTGTGTGATTTGGTTTTCTATTGATTTAATACTCTCACCATGGGAGGAGGAGTTTTTCGTTAGGGTATCAATAGAAGATCTTATCTCAGCCGAATTTTGCATGGATTGTTTCATGAACATATCCAAAGTTTGTACAAGTGAGTTGTCAGTACCGGCCACTTGTGGTGTAAATGTTGGCCGGATTTTGGAAATTTTGTGATTGAAAGGGGGGCTGATTCTGTGGTTGTGGTTGCTGTGGAGGAGGTCTTTGATAATTACTTTGTTGGTTTTGATTCCAAGCAAAGTTAGGATGATTCCTCCATCCTTGATTATATGTGGAAGAATAAGGATCGTTTCTAGGTCGCTGCTGAAAAGCAGCATTAGCTTGAAACGATGCATTCATAGGACATTCTTCCGTTAAGTGTGAAGGATCCGAACAGCAACCACAGACGGTCTTAGGAAGCATGACCTGATTTAGGGAGAATGTTGAGAACTTATTTTCAATGGCATCGAGTTTCTTCTGAATCGCTGCCATTTCGGCTTTTACTGCGATAGAAAAATCGAGCTGGTGAATACCTCCCTTAGTTGAAGGTGGTCTTACGCTTTCCCACTGCAACGTGTGTTCAGCAAGGTCTTCCAGATATTTCCAAGCTTCACCGTCATCTTTAGACATGAAATTGCATTGACACATTGTTTCAAGCATCTGCTTTGTCGCTGGATTAATGCCCTCATATATAATCCGACATAAATCCCATCTTTGTATTCCGTGATGGGGGCATTGGACAAGCAGATCTTTGAAACGTTCAAAGTACTTCCAAAATGGTTCATTGGGAAGCTGGGTGAACTGGTTGATCTCGCTCCTAACATGTGCAGTCTTATGATTTGGTTAAAACTTCTTAAGAAATGCTACGACGAATTCATCCCAATTAGCGATAGAATATGCGGCAGTATTATAAAGCCATTTTTCTGCCAAGTCGCACAGTGTGAATGGGAGAAGACGTAAACGCATAGCATCTAAGTTCAATTGTGAAGTACCCATCATTGCGCATACGTTTTCGAATTTGGTGATGAAAACGTACGCGTCTTCCGACTCAAGCCCGTGAAATTTGGGCAGCAAGTTGATGTAGTGGGGTTTAATTTCGAAATTATCCCTGTTAGGTGGTGGAAGAGATAGACAAGTAGGAAGGGGACCACGAATAGGATAGCATCTCTCTTGGAGAGAGATGCGCGGTGGATTCTGCTCACCTACGAGCGGTGGCAGCGTGGTGTTATAATTAGATGGAGTGCCGTCCATCACGGTTGATGCGGTGTGTGGTGGGGGAAAAGAAGATGAAGAAGTACCGACTTGGTGTCAATAGCAGGAACACGGACAAGACGGGCACTAGGATCCCGTGTCCAGCCGAGCATGCACTAAGCGGGTTTAGTGCAAGAGAAAGCGTATGTGTGATTTAAAATTGGCTTGTTTTGAAAAAGTGGGACTCAAGACAAATCTTCCTAAGATGCACAAGCAACCCTAGAGCTAAGGTCACCTAGGTCCAGTCTCTAGACCGCTCCTAGACTTCCAAAGGACAAGCCGCAGGATCAATCCTCTACCGCCTCCGTACTACCCTTGTAGCCAGGTAAGTGCCAGGTAAGTGGGAAGGAACCACGTCGCGGGCCTAATTAAAAACCACTAGCCTTTGTCACACTTGCCTAAGCACTACAAAAGTAATGCGGATAAACGATAGATTACCCACGACCTTCCTCTGTCCTTATTAAGCGCGACAGTCCTTAGAGTCTGGTCTAGATATTTTTTAAATTAATGAAGGGTTGATCTATATGCTCGGTTTGTGATTTGTGGGGCTTAGGAAGGGTGATGAAATCCCCACCTAATCTTGATTTTGTCTTTGCCCCTTAAAGTCCTTATTAAATATGCAAAACAAAACCAATCATAAAACTATTGCAAAAAGATTGTTTCTTTGCGACGCGATTTTGCAAAGAATCCTGCAGAAAACAGATTTTATTGGATTTAGAGGAGAGAGAAGGAGTTAAGAAATATACCAGAGAAGTTCGGAACCCTAGATCTCCTGCTTCCTCAAGTCCGTGACTCCAGATTCCCTCGCAAAATTCACACACAAATCGTTAAATATGCAATTTGCAGTTTTGTGTTAATAATGATATGACTCGTCTAAGAATCCAACACAAATAGTAAATATAAAAAATTACGCACGTATCCCCGGCAACGGCGCCATTTGATTGGTTCGAAAAAGTGTTTTTGTAGAATAATCGCAATCAACAACGGTGTCCCACGTAGCTAGACCGAGATGAGTACGGGTCGTCCTCTAGGAAACGTTGAACCTTTTACTTTTACCTTAGATGTGTTGAGAAAAAGAGGAGGGATAAAGAATTTTATAGAAAGATTTCTAGATCTACGTTAAACAAGAATGTAAAATATAGATCTAGATTATTTTAAAGATGTAATTAATATAATAAGTGGACTTGTAGGGTTCATTAGGATTTCGTAGTTATGGACGATTAATTAAAAGTTACCCTTTTTATCCATTAATAGATTTAGAACTAGAACGACGGTGATGCGTGTAGATTATGGTTTCTGGAGGGAAAAGGAATCCCACTCTTAACCCTTACCTCGACACGGAACTCCGTTCATATCTAGCCTTTACCAAAACAATCATTAATCTAATTTCTAATCACGGTCGGAACTAGCAAAGAATTGCTAGCGCGCCCGATTAGGATGTTAATGATTCTTTTGATAAAGTTCCTAAACTTTATAGGACTTAAAAAGGGTTTAATTATTTTCATCGTCCATTAGCCTACTCTAATCCTACGAACCCTAACAAGCGGAGAATTACTCGCGCATGTTGGGAGAAAAAGAGATGAAGAGAAAATGCATAATTAAACTACGAAGAAATAGAATAAGAAAAAGAACTACCTTTATTAATCAACAAGATCAAGTACACTTTGATTCCTTAGAAAATGATTACAAAAACTAGTTTGCTTCTCGATCTCTTCCAAGGGGGTAGATGAACCGTTGATGATCAGCCTGGATGCGTGAGCCGTCTTGGACTTTGTGATCTCTTCGGCTTGATCGCTTTTCCAAGAGTCTCTCGGTGCCCTTTTATAGTGCAAAGTCAGAATATTATTGTTGAAAACTTGCTAAAATTTAGCAATGATTGATCTCCAAAAATCTTGCCTTCCAACTCCCTATTATTGCGGCGGATCCGCGGCAAATGGGGACTAGGGCCGCGGATCCGCGGCCTGTTAATCTCCACCGTTGATAATTTTTCTGGGGCTAGCTCTATGTGACATTTGGCGATCCTTGGCACCTTTAGAATTTGGAAATCTTTTCCCGGTTGCTTCCAGACTTGGTCTCCAAGTTTTGCTTTTTAATTTGGCAAGATTTCTTCAACAGCTTGATTTCTTTGATATATTCTGCATAACAACTTGGAAAATTCTGCAAAATAATCTTTAAATAATATTTAGTAGACTTAGTTCTATTAGGATTTGGTCAATGAATTTATTTGCATACATTTTTCTACCAAATGCTAATTAAAATATATTAACACATGGAAAATGGTGTTTTCACACATAAACCCTCATATATATAATATATTATAATAAAGTCCTTTTTTTAATATGAAAATGGTAGGAAAAATGTAATACAAATGTGCAGTTTTATCAACTGAACAGTTAACCATCGGCTAAAGATAAGGGTTGGGTGAGAAAATATCTAGAGTAAAACAAAATTAGTGAGATGGGTCATGCCTTCTACATGCTTCTACAAGCATTTAAGCCATGCTCATTTCCAACCCATTTCTAATTTTCCTCTTAATAAATAATCACCCTTATTATCTTTAGTCTTGGTGTGAGTCTCATATATTCATATTCTATGTATCATCCACCATGACACAATAGTTAAATATATATATTAATATATATCACACATATATTTAATGTATAAGAAGAGAATAAAAACTTTAGTGAGCACAATATTAGTTAATATGTAAATATATCAAATATAAATATATATTAAATTATTAAACCAACACTTGATTAATCCAGTTATATCATATATAACCGATTAATATCATTTATATGTATATCAAATTATTAAATCAACACATGATTCAATAACCCGGTCATTTCACATATAACCGACAACAGTCAATATACTATATCAAATCAACACTTGATTCAATAATCCAGTCATATCATATATAACCGGTCAATATCAAATATATATACATATAACATATCATTGAATCAACACTTGATTCAATAATCCGGTTATATCACATATAATCAAACCGATATCAAATATCGCGAGATTAGAATACGGTATCACATACTCGTATTTAATCAAGCTCCCATACATATCACCATATGTGCCCTATTTCGTTTCGCCTGAGCTAGAAAACCTCTGTGTGGAACACTAAAGACTCGTCAATACGCCACCAGTAGGTAATGATCACATCAGTCACCCACAAGCTGTCAGCGGTACTAGCTGGACGTAACGGCTACCCAGGCATTGAGTGAATAGAAGATCAACAAGTAAGCTTGTCCAAACTCCCGCAAAGCCTATAAGCAACACTTACCGTACAGTGCGGTCTCTTCGTCTGATATGTCGTATATCGAATCTAGGGGTGGAATCATCAGACCCCGATAACTTGATAAGTCGTGCCAATGTGTGGCCTATAACCGTTCGAGAAACTACCGATAACACTTACCAGTAAATCTTATCATCCCTGGTTAGGGACTTAATGTTATAGCCAATCGATTATAGCACAACATCAACTTCCTATACCGGGAGAGACGAAACCCCTCCTACCGCTCACCGACTCCATGTGACTCGGGACTATACCCAAAATCCACCTATTTGCCTGACTCCTTTGAGCCATGGTAGGGAGGAAATCAAAGCACAGTGGGAACCACACAAGACACTATGACGATCTCGGGTTTACATACTAACCTGTACAAGTGTCACTAGAGAACTTCTATCTGACGATAGGTATGGTACTAACTAGGAGTTCTCGGTGAGTCCTGTTCGGTGTACCTATTCGCTAATAAATATCTATGTACAATCTTTGATGTCAAACACTAATGGTTGTGGGATCAACCATCGCCCCATACAGGGTCAAGAAACATACACACTAGTTTAGTCTGGAATATCGATGCTCTGTCTCGATACTCTCTCTACTAGGAACGGTAAAAGGATGTGCCTGAGGACTACACAGGCCCCACTAGTATGATCTATATCATAGTCCTGGTAGCCAAGCCAACATCCTAAGGGATTTATCAAAATGTATTAGAGAGACAATATAATAATACAAATATACATGGTAAGATAAAGAGCAACCAAATATCATACTATCATGTCGAGCAAAAAAGTCATCTATATATATGTCCAAGCATCTACTATATTATACAATAATGGCCTCTAGGGCATACATATTCCTAACAATCTCCCACTTGCACTAAGGCCAGTTGTCGTAGTGTCTCATACACAACATCCTAAAAAGCATTTCTAATTGCGTTTGGGGGAGGGCCTTCGTGAGTGGATCCGCTGTGTTATCCTTCATGTCAACTCTCCTGACCTCGATCTCTCGGTGATCAACTATCTCCCGGATCAGGTGATACCGCCTAAGAATATGTCTGGATCGCTGATGGGACCGGGGTTCCTTGGCCAAAGCCACAGCTCCATTGTTATCATAATACAAGGGTATTGGTTCCTTAATGGATGGAACCGCACCAAGTTCAGCAATGAACTTTTTCATCCAGACAGCTTCTTTGGTAGCATCGTTGGCAGCGATGTATTCAGCCACCATCGTCGAGTCTGCAATGGTATCTTGCTTGGAACTCTTCCAACATACGGCCCCTCCATTGAGGGTGAAAACAAAACCCGAGACCGACTTACTGTCGTCCTTATTACTTTGGAAGCTCGAATCGGTAAAGGAATCTACTTAGAGCTCATCGTTACCATACACCAAGAACATCTCTTTAGTCCTTCTTAAGTACTTAAGAATGTTCTTCACCGCTGTCCAGTGCTTCATCCCAGGATCTGATTGATACCTACTTACCACACTAAGCGCGTAAGCTACATCCGGTCTGGTGCATAATATCGCGTACATGATTAACCCAACTACAGAAGCATAGGGTATCCTTTGTATGCGAGCTCTCTCCAAATCAGTCTTAGGAGACATCTCTTTGGAGAGAGTGATTCCTGAGCAAGCAGGTAAATTACCATTCTTTCTTCTATACTAAACATCTTTAGTATGGTGTCAATTTACCTGGATTGGGACAATCCTAATATCCTTTTAGATCTATCTCTATAGATCTTAATCCCCAAGATGTAGGAGGCATCACCTAGATCTTTCATGGAGAACTTTTGTGATAAGAATAGCTTGACCGAGTGTAGCATAGAAGCATCATTTCCTATCAAGAGTATGTCATCCACGTACAATACGAGGAATACAACATTACTCTCTACAACCTTTTTGTATATACAAGGTTCATGTACGTTTTTTATGAAGTCAAACTCTTTGACCCCTACATCAAAACAGATATTCCATCTCCACGATGCTTGCTTTAATCTGTAGATTGATTTAAGCAGCTTGCACACCTTTTCGCTACTCGCACTATATATGAAGCCCTCTAGTTGTGTCATGTATACACTCACTTCTAAATCATCATTTAGAAAAGTGGTTTTGACGTCCATCTTCCAGATTTCGTAGTCATGGTATACAGCGATGGCAAGTAGGATCTTGATGGACTTAAGCATATCCACTGGAGAAAAGGTTTCATCATAATCGACACCTGGTCGTTGACGAAAACCTTTAGCAAAAAGTCTAGCTTTGAAGGTATTAACCTTTCCATCTACACCAAGTTTCTTCTTAAAGATCCATTTACTCCCAATGGGTTTTACCCCTTCAGGAGAAACTTCCAAAGTCTATACTTTGTTGGTGTACATGGATTCCATCTCAGATCACATACCATCCAGCCATTTAACAGAGTCCCCACTTGTGACGGCTTGCTCGAAACTAGTTAGGTTATTATCTTCCATGATGCAATCCTCGCTCCTACCATCTATGAGAAAACCATAGTATCTCTCAGGTGGATGAGGAACCCTACTAGATCTGCGGAGTGACTGAGATTCGCCGGGGACTATTGAATCCTTTGGCTCTACCAAATCATTAGTTGTAGTTTGTGTAGCTGGAACATCTTCCAGTTCTACCTCATTACCACTAATTCTTTCACAAGAAATTCTGTCTAAAAATGTGGCATATCGAGAAACAAACATTTTTTGTTTCTCAGTGTGGTAGAAGATATATCCATATGAATTCTTTGGATATCCCACAAACTTGCACATAACAGACCTTGTCTCGATCTTGTCCGGATTTTACTTTTTAACATAGGCCGGACAAACCCAAATCTTAACTCGTTTAAGAGATGGTCTCTTCTTATACCATATCTCATATGGAGTGGTAGGAACGGATTTGGTCAGAACTCAATAAGTATGCAGCTGTCTTAAGTGCATAACCCCAAAAGGAAATAGGTAACTCAGTAACACTTATCATAGAGCAGGCCATATCGAATAGGGTGCGATTTCTTCACTCCGAAACTCCATTATGCTGTGGTGTATACGGAGGAGTAAGCTGAGAGAGAATTCCATTCTCTTTTAAATAGTCTCGGAATTCCTTGCTCAAGTATTCTCCTCCCTGATCAGATCGAAGGACTTTAATACTTTTACCCGTTTGGTTCTCTACTTTGTATTTATATTCCTTGAATTTCTCAAAAACTTCAGATTTGTGTTTCAACAGGAACACATGTCCGAATCTTGAGAGATCATCGGTGAATGTAATGAAGTATGAGAAACCATTCCTGGCATGTGTAGACATAGGACCACATACATCACTATGTATCAGTCTTAAGGGTTCAGTAGCTCTTTCTCGGTGTCCCGTAAATGGAGTTTTGGTCATCTTGCCTTTGAGACATGACTGGAAATTTTCATAAGATATAAATTCAAACGGATTCAAATATCCATCTTTATGTAACTTCTCTAGTCTGGTCGCATTGATATGACCAAGTCTACAATGTCACAAGAAGGCTTCGTTCATTTCTGAACTTTTCCTCCTGTGTGTTCTCTGTATATTTAGAAATGTGTTTTGATTTAGAACATATATACCGTTACACAACGTACCAAACCCAATCAACACTTGCATCAGGAAAATGTTCATAATATTTTTCTCTAGTGCAAAGTTATATCCATCTTTATCTAATAAAGAAACGGATATGATGTTGAACATCATCGACGGTACGTAATAACAGTCGTTCAAAATCAATGTATTACCGTTTGGTAATATTAGGTGATATTCACCGACAGCTTCGGCAGAAAAATTGCTCCGTTCCCTACTCTGAGAGACATATCACTCTTTCCCAGTTCTCTACTTCTTCTTAACCCTTGTAACTAATTACAAATATGGGATCATGATCCGGTATTTAATACTCAGAATGTAGAGCAAACTAAAAAATATTTCTCAATAACGAACACACCCGAATAAAATGCATCAGCATGCTCTTTCTTCGTTCGGGTGGCATGGGAATCCAGATATTCCCCTATTCCTTGCTCAGACTTATGACAGTCATAAGATAGGGCGGAACCAACGTTCCCCAGCCTAGTATAATAAGCGGGTTTGGTCAATACATCCATATTATTATCTTGATTAAGGCATGTCATGGTCGCTATCTGGAGAGATAGAGAGAGAGAAGAAAACACTTTAGCGTGCGCTCTTGCAAGATTAGATTGGTTATTTCTTATTTAATCAGGATGGCTCCCACTGATTTTATCAAATCTTCCTTCAGACCCTAAAAGTAAAGATTAGCCCGGATTAATTACACCATATAAGTTCGCCAATCGGTCAGCCAGGCAGGTAATGGTACTTCGAGAGAGTCTCCACATGCTTTCGCATGGAACTAATTAAATAACCTCGTTTCCGTAGGGCGTAACCCCGTTAACACCTTTCTTAGACACCTACTAGATCAGCTAATTGTAAAGTGGAAAACTCTCTCATGAGTAACTTTTACTCGCAATAGGTATCGTGATCCAACTATCTCATAGAAGTTATGAAATCTTATTGCAAATTTCATCACTTGAAATTCCCAATATCTGTTTTTACCCCTAGCAACTTATGACCTTAACTATGGTTAATAAATCATAAGTGCTAGTCAAGTTCTACCCGTCATTTCGTGATTGCATTAAACCCATTCGCATGCCCCTTAACTATGGTCAACAAAGTCGTACGACTATCCTAATCCAATCGCATCATATGCAGCAGATAAGCACTAATTATCTACCACATACTACGCCTTGACTATGGTCAACAAACGCAGCACGAATACTAAATAACACTTATCTGAAAAAACGGGGGGCCATGAATGGTTTTGAAGAAACCTTTAACGTAATGAATTTGATATCGTTGTAGAATCGGGTGATTTGAAAAAGGAGTAGTTTAAGCTCCACTTTTAAAATCGATTAGTTTTCAAAACAAACCGAGTGGGTTGTAGCATATGCCAACTTTGCTAAAGAGGTCATTCCCGGTGAAGGGATCTAGTCTCTTTCCTCATCGAATGAGGTGCTGGATATTCATAATGGAATACTGTAATGCAAAGCAAAAACTAGAGCTACCTTTTTGAAAAATTTGATTCTATAATATCGTTTAGGTTTCTTTTCTTTTCATTAATCTCATTAATGACGTCCCATCATTTATGTTTCTTAAACATCACAGAAAAAATGAAAATAGAACGTATGCTTATGCCATCCGCATTCGCCACGGGGCCCCGTCATGCACCGTTAGGTTACTTAACTAACGGCAGAGCGGGGGCTGGACTAGCACGGGTGCAAAACATATGCAATGTTTATTATATATATATATATATATATATATATATATATATATATATAGCATTCATCTCACGCAGTTATATGATCACATCACAGAACACAGGTAGCAGAAACAAACATATGAAATATAAGATATACTAAGAGCTCCGTGTTTTAAATTAAACCAGTAATGAAAAGCACGGATTCCACGGTCGTAATGAATAGCCAAACCCACATCCGTAGACCCCTACGAGAACGGCAAGTGACCCTGCCAATTCTAGAGTTAGGCGACCCAGTCTCGACTTCTCGAGATGGTCTCCCACTGGACTCTGGAACCCGGTTACTTGTGCTCCCCGTCTTAGGTCTATCCTAATGCGGAAAAGTAAATAATATACATCAATGGTGACAACAACCTCAACCCGGAAGTGTCCCAATAAAAGAATATTACATACAATAATTTACATGAATGAAAATATAAAAACTCTCATCTCACGTAAAAAAAACCCGGCTATTCAATCATGACACTCCAATATAACATATCACAAGTAAGAAATAACATCGCATATCATTAACGTAAGTAAATATGCGTATTCCTGATGTCGTTGACGTATAGCAACAAGATCAGGGATACACCACATATTATACTTATTGTCACAGAAAAGAAATGAAAAACCACAATAATTAGAATCCGCATATACCTTAGACATCATAAACCCGGAATATCTCATATTTCGGATTTCATACCTAACCATATAAACCTTGCATTTAAGTCTCGAATTGAAAATACTTTTCAGTAACAAGTCGGATAATTCAACAAGATTCCCAATAAAATGATCAAATGCTCATTGGGAACTTTAGTAGATTGCCTCACCCCCGATGCCGTAGCTGAAGTGCACTTGGGTGGATAACCGCGGTCGCGAGCACCTGAGTAGATGCTTTTGGCTACGGTGTTCTCCTATAGTCACTTGGTTGAGGCTATGAGGCATGGATATCTAGTAGCATTTCCCGGAAAGTGTTCGCGTACAATACGAGATTGCGACGGAGTTTTGATCCGAATCGAAACTCTATGGCAATAGATCATATGAGACTAAAATGCTAGATTCACAAAACACAAACTAGTTTTCACAAAACTAATTAATGTGGATTCCAAAAATTGCATCACATATCATAAATATCTAGAAGATGTTAAACATTTCGATCGGTATATCAAACACTTACAAATCACAGAAACCTCAACAACTTGAACCTCACAAAAAATACCCAAAAATTGCCAAATATCACTACGGAGCAGCACAAGAAAAAGGAGCCCAAAACTCATCAAACTTGTGGCGGAACCGCGACTAAACCCTAGGTTAAAACATGGTTCCATGGACATTTAATCGAGTTTGGCCCTCGTATTTCTTAGGGGTCCATAGAATAACCTGTATTTTTTTCTGAGAATTTTTAATCTGAAAAATATCAACTTTTGAAAAATTGGACAGAAACTATGAAATTAGGGTTCCAAAAATATTAATTGAGCACTTTAACGTTGTTTAGACCACGCCTAATGCTCTAGCTTGGCTCTGATACCATGAAAGTGTGTCTTAGCACCTCTACTAGGTTTCCACATGCATCAAATATGCAATTTAAAAAAATTTAAAGGTTTAAGCTACACTAACCTAGAATCGAACTAGAGAATTAGGGTTTACAAAGCATTAAAGCAAGTTCTATACTAAAGTGTAGAGGGTTACAACCTTTGTAGACCAAATCCTTCATTTCTATAGCTCCAAGTAGTAGTCCCTAAGCTCCATGTAGTAGTTCCTAGAACTCTTCTTAGACTCCACTTGGTGAAAGGAACGAGCTTACTTCGTCGTCTTCGAGGCCGAAGAGGATCCACCTTGAAATTTCTCTAACTCATGCTACCTCTTCACTAATCAAGGAATTAGTGAAGCAAACAACCTAAACTAAAGGGCTAGTAAAGTGTAGGTTGATGAAGTATGAATTTTGCTCACTTTATAAATGTAATTATCCTTTTATTTTACAACTTAAGAAAATCTAGAGAGGAAGAAGATGAACTTGTGTGAAGAAAAATATCTCTAAGTGATCAAGTGAGAGAGTTAACCATTGGCTAAAGATAAAGGTTGGGTGAGAAAATATCTAGAGTGAAACAAAATTAGTGAGATGGGTCATGGCTTCTACATGCTTCTACAAGCATCTAAGCCATGCTCATTTCCAATCCATTTCTAATTTTCCTCTTAATAAATAATCACCCTTATTATTTTTACTCTTGGTGTGTGTCTCATACACCCATGTTTTATGTATCATCCACCATGACACAATAGTTAAATACATATATTAATATATATCACATATATATTAAATGTATAAGAAGAGAATAAAAACTTTAGTGAGCACAATATTAGTTAATATATAAATATATCAAATATAAATATATATTAAAATTTTAAATCAACACTTGATTCAAAAATCCAGTTATATCATATATAACCGACTAATATCATTTATTTGTATATCAAATTATTAAAACAACACTTGATTCAATAATCTGGTCATATCACATATAACCGACAACATTCAATATAATATATCAAATCAACACTTGATTCAATAATCCGGTCATATCATATATAACCGGTCAATATCAAATATATATACATATTACATATCATTGAATCGACACTTGATTCAACAATCTGGTTATATCACATATAACCTAACCGATATCAAATATTGTGAGATTAGAATATGGTATCACATACTCGTATTTAATCAAGCTCCCGCACCTATCACCATATGTGCCCTACTTCGTTTCGCTTGAGCTAGGAAACCTCTGTATGGGACTCTAAAGACTCGTCAATACGCCAGCAGTAGATAATGATCACATCGGTCACCCATAAGCCATCAGCGGTACTAGCTGGACGTAACGGCTACCCAGGTATTGAGCGAATAGAAGATCAACAAGCAAGCTTATCCAAACTCCCGCAAAGCCTATAAGCAACACTTACTGTACAGTCCGGTCTCTTCATCTGATATGTTGCATATCGAGTCTCGGGGTTGAATCGTCAGACCCCAGTAACTTGATAAGTCATGCCAATGTGTGACTTATAACCGTTCGAGAAACTACTGATAACACTTACCAGTAAATCTCATCAGCCCTGGGCAGGGACGTACTGTTATAGCCAATCGAGCATAGCGCAACATCAACTCCCTATACCAGAAGAGACGAAACCCCTCCTATCACTCACTGCCTCCATGTGACTCGGGACTGTACCCAAAATCCACCTGTTTGCATGACTCCTTTGAGCCGTGGTAGGGAGGAAATCAAAGCATGGTGTGAACCACACAAGTCACTATGACAATCATGAGTCTACAGACTAACCTGTACAAGTGTCACTAGAGAACTGCTATCTGATGATAGGTATGGTACCAATTAGGTGTTCTCGGCGAGTCCTGTTCGGTGTACCCATTCTCTAATGAGCACCTATGTAAATCTTTGATGTCAAATACCAATGGTTGTGGGATCAACCATCGCCCCATACAGGGTCAAGAAACGTACACACTAGTCTATTCTGGAATATCGATGCCCTGTCTCGATACTCTCTCGACCAGGAACGGTTAAAGGATGTGCTTGCGGACTACACAAGCCCCACTAGTATGATCTGCATCATTGTCCTGGTAGTCAAGCCAACATCCTAAGGGCTTTATCAACATGTATCAGAGAGAAGGTATAATAATACAAGTGTACATGGTAAGATAAAGAGCAACCAGATACCATACTATCTTGTCGAGCAAGAAAGTCCTCTATATATATGTCCAAGCATCCACTATATCATACAATAATGTCCTCTAGGGCATACATATTTCTAACAGACTTAGCATAACATAGACTATTAGGGGTCTGATATTCTTTGTTTTTTGTGATTTTGTGAATGCTTGTTCAAATGCGTGATACAATGTTTAATTCGGTTTTTCACGATCCATATTCTTTTGTTTATACACATACCCAATCCTTTTGTTCAAATTTCCTTGATTCTTCCCACATTTTTGAAAACTGTCCTTTTCTATGGGTTGGCCAACCCTCCCCGAATTTTGATATCGATCACCTACCTAACACTCTTGAACTCAATCCCACTTCAAATATAGATGAAATGATTGAAAACTTAGAGAAAGTGATCGACAAGATGACTGTTTTAGCATCACTACCATCATAACCTTCCCTTCCTAAAATACTTGACACACAAATAGGGTATGATGGTGAGATGGATGCTAGGTTGACCGCTTTATAAAAAGGTTTATAAGTGATGATTGTGGTCGAGAATCAAACAGCTCCGACGTTAGCCATGATCTTACAACAATCTGATCAATTGTTTCACGCCCAAGCTCAATAATTGGCTATAATCGACGAACAAGTAAAACAGTTAGTTGTACAGATTCTGAGGAGTGAACACAGTCAATTTGAAACCAATAATGTCAATATCTGTCATCTAGGAAGTCACCTGAGTGAGATAAATGATCAAATAAATTATGATGATTTCATAGATGACGATATAATTGAGTTGACTGAGTGTTATCAGGACAAACAAGAACCTTCGAGTCAATCCAACACTAGTCTTTAGGTATCAAATATGTCTCTTATCACTTGTGATCTTGAGGATAATTTAACTGATATACTACTTGAAAATGATATTCTTGCACTGATTGTATGGTTCCTAGGCACACTAATGAGGTCTCACAAGGTATCAACCATGCCAAATTCAAATTTTACAAGTGCCGAGAAACCCAAATGCGAGATCGTAAACTAGAGATAAGGCGAAACTAAAGCAAGTTAACAACTTAACTACTAAGTGAACGGAAATACAACCTTTGTAGATCCGGTCCTCCATTTCCTTAGCTCCATAATGATGTCCCTCCGCTGTGATCATCGGATCCCGGACTCTAGTAATGGTTTCGTCGAAGAAATGATCGGGCTAGGTCGTCGACTTTGATGCCGAAGATGATCTACGTCGAGGCAACACAAGATCAAGCTCCAACTTCACCAAGTCATGAAACTTGTGAAGAAAACACCCTATACTACTTTGCAAGTGGTAGAAGATGAAGAAATAGGAAGTGGGTTCACTTTAGAATTGGATTTCTCACTCTTTTTCTCAAGTCACCATTGAAGCTAGCAAGCTTCTTTCTTCTTGAAGAAGAAGAAGAAGATAATATGATAAGAATATGAATAAATGGAAATAAAGTCATTCTTATCATTTTATCAACTATGGTTAAGTGTAGAGAATAAACCAAGGTTAGGTGAATGGTTAGGTTTAGCATGAAACAAAAATGGTAGACTTATTCAAAACTTCATGAAGTTTCAACTATAAAACAAAGCAAGCCACCATTTCTCTTTTTTCCAAAAATGAATTAAGAGAATAAATAAATAAGTAAATCAAAACCCTAACCATTAACATAACCATGGTTTAATCATACGCACCCAAGTTTGCATGTATTATCAAACATGATACAAACTAGTGCACAAAACTATATCATATATACAATGTGCACATCAAGTGAGAAAATCCATCTTAAGTGAACAAATACTAGTTAATGTAAAGTAATATATCAAATATATAATTATACATTAAATCATTAAATCAACACTTGATTTAACGATCCGGTCATATCGCATATAACCGACTAATATCAAGTGTATCAATGTATCGAATCAACACTTGATTCGGTAACCCGGCTATATCACATATAACCGACCAATGATACAAATCGCGAGAATAGAATACAGTATCACATACTAGTATAATTCTCGGTCCCGCACATATCTCATATGCGCTCCTATTTCGTTTCGCTTGAGCCAGGAAACCTCTGTGTAGGACTCTAAAGACTCGTCAATACGCCGGCAGCAGGTGATGATCATATCAAACACCCACAAGCCGCAAGCGGTCTGCTAAACGTAACGGCCACCCGGGTATTGAGCGATCAGAAGATCAACGAGCAAGCCCGCTCACACTCCTATGAATCCAACGAGTAACACTACCGTACAGTCCGGTCTGTTCGTCTGATATGTCGCATATCTTGTCTAGGGGTGGTAAACATCAGACCCCAATAACTCGATAAGTCGTGTCGATATGAGGCTCATAACGGGTCGAGAAACTACTGGTAACACTTACCAGTAAAGCCCAAAAGTAGCCTTGGCCAAGGACTTCCTGTTATAGCCAATCGAGCACTGCGCAACATCAACTCCCTATACCGGGAGAGACGAATCCCCTCCTATCGCTCATTGCCTCCATGTGATTCGGGACTGTACCCAAAAGCCACCTTTTTGCTCGCCCTCTTAGACGTGGTATGATGGAAATCAAAGCACAGTGGGAATCACACAAGAATCTATGACGATCTCGGGTCTACAGACTAATCTGTACCAGTGTCACCAGAGAACTGCCATCTGACGTAAGGTATAATACCATCTGGGAGTTCTCGGCGAGTCCGTCCAGTGTACCCAGTCTTCACTGAGCACCCGTATATCATCTCTGATGTCAAACACCAATGGATATGGGATCATCCATCGCCCATCTGTATGGGTCGAGAAGGTATACGCTAGTCTACTCTGGTATATCGATGCCCCATCTCGATACACCTACGACTAGGGACTTTGAAGGATGTACTTATAGACTACCATGTCCCCACTAGTATGATCCGCATCATAGTCCAGGTAGCCAAGTACACATCCTAAGGGCTTTACCAACATGTAACAGAGAGACAATCAGTGTACATGTTAAGGTAAAGAGTAACCAGATAGCATACTATCATATCAAGAAAGAAAGTCATCCCTATATATGTCCAAGCATCCACTACAATATACATCCTATGTATAGTAATGGCCTCTAGGGCATACATATAACTAACAATCTCCCACTTGCACTAGGGCCATCTGATAGCAGTGGTTGTTGTATCTCATACACAACCATCCCATAATAGTCTCTCTCTGGGAAAAGGCCTTTGTGAGTGGATCCGCCGTGTTGTCCTCTGAGTCTACTCTCCTAACCTCGATCCCCTGGAGATCAACCATCTCCACGGTCAGGTGATACTACCTAAGAATATGTCTGGATCACTGATGGGACGTGCGTTCCTAGGCATAAGCCACAACTCCATTGTCACACAATGGGAGGAACGAAGTTCATCTCATGAACTAATATACACCCAGACTTCCTCTTTGGTAGCGATGTATCCAGCCTTTATCGTCTAGTATGCCACGGTATTTAGCTTGGAACTCTTCCAACATACCGTCCCTTTACTGAGGGTAAAGACAATGCCTGTGACTGACAATCAGTCGTTCTTATCATCCTGGAACCTTTCCAGTGATTCTCCCCAGGATCAATTGATACCATCTCACTACAACTAGTGAGTATCCTAACATCCAATTAGATCTATCTCATAGATCCAAAACCCAGGATTTAGTAGGCATCACGTCGATCCTATATGGAGAATCCTTGTGATAAGCGGAGATTGACTGAGCATAGCATAGGAAAATCCTTCCCTATCAAGAGTATGTCATTCACGTACTCTACGGGGATCACCACCATGCTCCCTACTACCTTTTTGTATATACAAGGTTCATCTACCATTTTGATGAAGTCAAACTCTTTGACTACCACATCAAAACAGACGTTCCAACTCCGCGATGCCTGCTTTATCACATAAAACATCTTGCACACGTTTCCGCTGCTCCCACTGTCTACGAAGCTCTCTGACTGTGTACTTATAGACTCTGTCTTCAAAATCATTATTTAGAAAAGCAGTCATGACACCCAACCACCAGATATCGTAGTCGTGGTATGTAGTCGTGGCATGTAGGATCTGGATGGACTTAAGCATAGGCCTCAGAAAATGTTTCATCATTAGCCAGAACTGGTCTATGATGCAAACCTTTAACGAGTCTAGCTTTGAAAATGTCAACTTTTCCATGTACACCAAGTAATCTTCTCAAGATATACTTGCTCCTGATGGGGATTTCACCCTTCAGATAAAGCAACCAAAGTCCATACTTTGTTGGTGTATAAGGATTCCATCTCAGATCGCTAAGCATCCAGCCATTCTTACAGAGTCTTACTCTTGATGGCCAGCTCGAAACTAGTTGGGTCATCATCTCATGATGCAATCCTCGCTCCTACTGTCATAGAGAAACCGAAGTATCTCTCAGGTGGGTGAGGAACCCTACTAAATCGGCGGAGAGGCTGAGGTTCGTTGGTCGCTATTGAATCCTTTGGTTCTACCAAATCATCAGCTGCAGTTTGTATAGCTGGAACTGTTTCCAGTTCTACCTCATAACCAATAATTTCTTCACAAGAAATTCCTTTCACAAAGGTGGCATGCTGAGTAACAAAACATTTTTGTTGCTCGGTTAAGTAGAAGATATTCCCTTGCGTATGCTTGGGATATCCAACAAACTTCCACAGATCTGACTTTGCCTCGAGCTTGTCCGGATTTTGCCTTTAGACATAGGCCGGACAATCCCAAATCTTAACTGACTTAAAAGATGGGCTCTTCCCTTTCCATATCTCATATGAAATGGTAGGCAACTGATTTGATCGGAACCCTATTCAATAGGTATGCAACTTCATAAGTGCATAACTCCCTAAAAGGAAATAGGAAACTCAGTAGTACTCATGATAGAGCACACCATATCACATAGGGTGCTATTGCTCCGCCCCGATATACCATCGTGCTATAGTGTATACGGAGGAGTAATACTGAGAGAGAATCTCATTCTCCTTTAGAATAATCCAGAAATTCCGTGCTTAAGTATTCTCCTCCTTGATCACATCAAAGGACATAATACTTTTACTCGTATTTTGGTTCTCTACTTCTAACTTATATTCTTTGAATATCTCAAAAGGTTCGGACTTTTGTTTCAACAGGAACATATGTCTGAATCTTGAGAGATCATCAGAGAATGTAATGAAGTACAAAGAACCGGTCTTGGCATGTGTAGACAGGGGACCTCCATACATCAGCATGTATCAATCCCAAGAGTTCACTAACTCTTTCTCTGTTTTCAATAAACAGAGCTATGGTCATTTAATCTTTGTGACATGACTGGCAAGTTTCATAAGATGTAAATTCAAACAGATTTAAATATGCATCTAAATGTAACTTCAGCTAGTCGGGTCGCATTGATATGACCTAGTCTACAATACCTCAAGAAGGATTCGTTCATAGCTGAACTCTTCCTCTTGTGTGTGTTCTGTATACTAGGAACTGTAGTTTGATTTAGAACGTTAATTCTTTTAGATAACGTGCCTGAACCGATCAACCTTTGATATAGGAAATGTTCAAAACATTATCCAACAATACAAAATTATATCCTTCTTTATCTAAAATAAAGAGACTGATATGATTTTGTATATGATTTTGTATATCAGGTTCGGTATCTAATAACATTTGTTCAGAATCAATGTATTCTGGTAATACATGGTGACAGTGACCAACAGACTTGGCTGCAACATTTGCACCGTTTTCTGCCTCATGAAACTTATCACCCGTTCTCAGTTCTCTTCCTTTTCTCTACCTTTCTGTAGCCCATGTAACAAATTACATATGCGGGATCCTGATCTGGTATCACATACCCAGAACTTAAAGGATACTGAGAAACAGTTCTGTGTAACGAACACACCCGAAGATGATGCATCAACATGCACTTTCTTCGTTTGGGCGGCACGGGAATCTGGTATTCCCCTAATTCCTGCTCTGTCTTATAACATTTATAAGTTGGAGTGGGACCAACGTTCCCCAGCTCAGTATAACAAGCGGGTTCGGTCGATATTTCCATTTTATTATCTTGATTAAGGCGTGATATGGTCGCTACTAGGAGAGAGAGAGAAGAAAACACTCTGCGTGCGCTCTTGCAAGATCAGATTGGTTATTATTTTATCTAATCAGGATGGCTCCCACTGTTTTTTTATCAAATTTTCCTTTAAACCCTAAAAGGAAAGACTAGCCGGGATTAATTACACGCTACAAGTTCGCCAATCTTTCAGCCAGGCCAGTGTCGGTACTTTGAGGGAGGTACCCCGTGCTTTCGCACGAACCTAATTAATGTAAAGCTCGTTTTCCTAGAGGTGTAACCCCATTGACACCTTTCTAGACACCTACTTGATCGGCTAATTGTAATGTGTAAAACTCTCGCAGGAGTAACTCTTACTCGCAGCGGGTATTGGGATACAACTATCTTATAGAAGGTATGCAATCTCATTGCAAATTTCAACACTTGAAATTCCTGATAATATTTTGCCCCTAGCGTCCTATGACCTTGACAGAGGTCAACAAACCATAGGCTGCTAGTCAAGTTCAACCCGTCTTTTCCTGATTGAAGTAAACCCACCCACACGACCCTTGACAGAGGTCAACAAGGTCGCACGACTACCCTAAATCAATCACATCATATGCTTATACAGATAAGCACTAATCAGCTACCGTACACTACGCCTTGACAGAGGTCAACAAACGCAGCACGAATACTAACCAGTACATATCTAAAATGAAGGAGGGCTACGACAGGTTTTTCTGAAAACCTATTGCGTAATGAACTTGATATCGTTGTAGAATCAAATGATTTTGAAATGGAGTGTTTTTTAGGCTTTTCTAGTTTTGCTAAAGGGGTCACTCTCGGTGAAGGGATCGTCGGCCCTTTACTCGTCGAATGAGGTGCGGGATATATCATATATATCACTGTGCAAAGCAGAAACTATAGAAGCAATCAAAAGACAAACCGAGTGTGTAGCATCTGCCAGTTATTGCTAAAGGGATCACTCCCAGTGAAGGGATCGTCGGCCCTTTCTTCATCGAATAAGGTGCAGGATATATCATATGTACCGCTGTGCAAAGCAAGAACTGTAGCTACCCTTTCTAATTTTGAAATTCGATTCTACAACATCTTTAGGTTTCTTTTACTTTCATTAATCATATTAATGAAGTCCCATCATTTAAGTCACCTAAACATCACAGATAAATACGACGTACACTTATGCCATCCGTGTTCGCCTCGATGTCCCCTCGTGCACCGTTAGGTTAGGTGACTAACGGCAGAGCGGGGCAGGGCTAGCGCGGGTGTAAAACATAAGTAACGTCTATATAATATATCATATATACTATATATAGTATTTATCACAGATCATCAAATGATCACATCACAGATATCGCAGCAGAAGAATCATATGAAACATTGGATATACTAGGACGTCCGTGTTTTCAATACGAACCAGTATAAAACACGGATTCCACGGTTGCGATGAATAGCCAAACCCACACCCCTAGACCCTTACGAGAGCGGCAAGAAACCCTACCAATTCTAGAGTTAGGAGACCCGGACTCGACTCCTCGAGTTGGTCTCCCACTGGACTCCAGAACCCGGTTACTTGTGCCCTCCTCCTTGGGTCTATCCTAGTGCGGAAAAGAAAATAATATACAAATGGTGACATCTTCCGCAACCTGGAAGTGTCCCAATAAAAGAATATTACGTACAAGTTTTTACAAGAATGAAAATGAAAAACACTCATCTTACATAAAAATCCCCCGGCTATTCAAACACGACGATCCAATATAATATATCTAGCAACACATAATATCACATGTCATCAACGTAAGTAAATATGCCCATCCCAATTGTCGTTGACATATAGCAACAAAACCGGCGATATCACATATTACACTTACGGTCACAGAAAAGAAAGTGTAAAACTACAACAGTTGGAATCCGCAACCTCCTCAGACATCGCATGCCTGACCATATGAATTCCTCAGACATCGCATGCCTAACAATTATAAACCCCGCATTTTAGTCTCATTATCGAAAACTCTTTTCAATATCAAGTCGGGCAATTCAACAAGATTCCCGACATTTTGATCGAATGCTCGTCGCAAACTTTATTAGGAGGCCGCACCCCCAATGCCGTCGACGAAGTGTACCAAGGCGGAATACTGCTGCTGTGAGCACCCGAACGGATGCTTTCAGCGACGGGGTTCTCCTACAGTCACTTGGTCGGGGCTATGGGGTGTAGCTGTCTATTAAGTTTACCCGACGAGTATCTGCGTATGCTACGTGATTGCGACGGACTTTTGATCGCATCAAAATTCCGTAGCAACCGATCAAGTGAGACTAAAGTGCTATGTTTATAACATTCAAATCAGTTATCTCATAACTCCTTGTGGATTCCAAATATTGTATCACATTCCAGATAAATAGAAAATGTTAAACTTTCCGATCGAACAGTCAAACACCCAAGTTTTCCCGAATGGTTTTCAACACTTGAAATAAGTTTAAAAACATCCATTTCATGCCACAGTACCAACGGTCCAGCCGTAGAAGGGTCAAGCCAACGACTCACATGTGGCACGCCGTACTGCCCTAAACCCTAAGGTCCAAAGGGCAGTTCAAGACGGTCACATAATCGAGTTAAGGTTTGTTGTCTTCTAGAAGGTCCATCGCGTTACTTGCACTACTTAGAACATTCTTAAACTACGGAAAAATCCAACACTTAGAAATTTCCCGGCAGGGGAAAAAGTGGGTATTTATATCCGGTCAAACTTTTTAACAGTTTCTAAAATATCCGGAAAAACATAAACGAAGTTAAATTATCCGATCAAATTAACGTGTCCCCAATAAAACCCTAGAAAACTCAACACTTGAGTGGAATTAAAAAATTCCCATAAAAAATTACTAAGAAAGGACCTAAGAATAAATATATGAAATTTCAGGGACTAAGTCCAAATTTTGGCCGCGGATCCGCCGCCAAAACCATGGTTTAGCCGTGGTTCCGTGGTCAAATTATTGACTTGGAGGACCATACTTCACAGTAATTCTTAGTTTTTCCTGCTTGTTTTTCTGAGAATTTTTAATTCAGAAAAATCCACTATTTTGAAAAATGTACAGAGAAGGGTTTTGTCGGGGTTTACGGGTTCGATCGGACTTCTAACTTCGTCTAAACTTGGCCTAAAGCTCTAGCTAGGCTCTGATACCACTGTAGGGTTCCTAGGCACACTAATGAGGTCTCACAAGGCATCAACCATGCCAAATTCAAATTTTACAAGTGCCGAGAAACCCTAATGCGAGATCGTAAACTAGAGGTAAGGCGAAACTAAAGCAAGTTAACAACTTAACTACTAAGTGAACGGAAATACAATCTTTGTAGATCCGGTCCTCCATTTCCTTAGCTCCATGATGATGTCCCTCCGCTGTGATCATCGGATCCCGGACTCTAGTAATGGTTTCGTCGAAGAAATGATCGGGCTAGGTCGTCGACTTTGATGCCGAAGATGATCTACGTTGAGGCAACACAAGATCAAGCTCCAACTTCACCAAGTCATGAAACTTGTGAAGAAAACACCCTATACTACTTGGAAAGTGGTAGAGGATGAAGAAATAGGAAGTGGTTTCACTTTAGAATTGGATTTCTCACTCTTTTTCTCTAGTCACCATTGAAGCTAGCATGCTTCTTTCTTCTTGAAGAAGAAGAAGAAGAAGAAGATAATATGATAAGAATATGAATAAATGGAAATAAAGTCATTCTTATCATTTTATCAACCATGGTCAACTGTAGAGAATAAACCAAGGTTAGGTGAATAGTTAGGTTTAGCATGAAACAAAAATGGTAGACTTATTCAAAACTTCATGAAGCTTCAACTATAAAACAAAGCAAGCCACCATTTCTCTTTTTTCCAAAAATTAATTAAGAGAATAAATAAATAAGTAAATCAAAACCTTAAGCATTAACATAACCATGGTTTAATCATACACACCCAAGTTTGCATGTATCATCAAACATGATACAAACTAGTGCACAAAACTATATCATATATACAATGTGCACATCAAGTGAGAAAATCCATCTTAAGTGAACAAATACTAGTTAATATAAAGTAATATATCAAATATATAATTATACATTAAATCATTAAATCAACACTTGATTTAACGATCCGGTCATATTGCATATAACCGACTAATATCAAGTGTATCAATGTATCGAATCAACACTTCATTCGGTAACCCGGCTATATCATATATAACCGACCAATGATACAAATCGCGAGAATAGAATACAGTATCACATACTGGTATAATTCTCGGTCCCGCACATATCTCATATACGCTCCTATTTCGTTTCGCTTGAGCCAGAAAACCTCTGTGTAGGACTCTAAAGACTCGTCAATACGCCGGCAGCAGGTGATGATCATATCAAACACCCACAAGTCGCAAGCAGTCTGCTAAACGTAACGGCCACTCGAGTATTGAGCGATCAGAAAATCAATGAACAAGTCCGCTCACACTCCTGTGAATCCAACGAGTAACACTACTGTACAGTCCGGTCTGTTCGTCTGATATGTCGCATATCTTGTCTAGGGGTGGTAAACATCATACCCCAATAACTCGATAAGTCGTGTCGATATGAGGCTCATAACGGGTCGAGAAACTACTGGTAACACTTACCAGTAATCCCTAAAGTAGCCTTGGCCAAGGACTTCCTGTTATAGCCAATCGAGCATTGCGCAATATCAACTCCCTATACCGGGATAGACGAATCCCCTTCTATCGCTCATTGCCTCCATGTGATTCGGGACTGTACCCAAAAGCCACCTTTTTGCACGCCCTCTTAGACGTGGTATGATGGAAATCAAAGCACAGTGGGAATCATTGTTAGTTGTATGTATGCCCTAGAGGCCAGTATTATATAGATGTTGTATATTATATTGGATGCTTGGACATATATAGAGATGTCTTTCTTGCTCGATATGATAGTATGCTATCTGGTTACTCTTTATCTTAACATGTACACTAGTCTCTTTATACTGTCTTGTAGTTACATATTGGTAAAGCCCTTAGGATATGTACTTGACTACCTGGACTATGATGCAGATCATACTAGTCGGGACATGGTAGTCCATAAGTACATCCTTCAAGGTCCCTAGTCGTGGGTGTATCGAGACGGGGCATCGATATACCAGAGTAGACTAGCGTATACGCTTCTCGACCCATGAGATGGGCGATGGATGATCCCATATCCATTGGTGTTTGACATCAGAGATGGTATACGGGTGCTCAGTGGAGACTGGGTACACTGGACGGACTCGCCGAGAACTCCCAGATGGTATTATACCTCACGTCAGATGGCAGTTCTCAGGTGACACATGTACAGGTTAGTCTGTAGACCTGAGATCGTCATAGAGGCTTGTTTGATTCCCACTGTGCTTTGATCTCCACCTTACCACGTCCATGAGGGCGTGCAAAACGGTGGTCTTTGGGTACAGTCCCGAGTCATATGGAGGCAATGAGCGATAGGAGGGGTTTCGTCTCTCCCGGTATTGGGGGTTGATGTTGCGCTGTGCTCGATTGGCCGTAACAGGGAAGTCCCTGGCCAGGGCTGATCAGAGATTTGCTGGTAAGTGTTACCAGTAGTTTCTCGACCCGTTATGAGCCTCACATCGGCACGACTTATCGGTTATTGGGGTTTGACGTTCACCACCCCTAGACTTGATATGCGACATATCAGACGAAGAGACCGGACTGTACGGTAAGTGTTACTGGTCGGATTCGCAGGAGTGTGAGCGGGCTAGCTCGTCGATCTTCTGATCGCTCAATACCCGGGTGGCCGTTACGTTTAGCAGAACGCTTATGGCTTGTGGGTGCTTGATATGATCATCATCTGCTACCGGCGTATTGACGAGTCTTTAGAGTCCTACACAGAGGTTTCCTGGTTCAAGCGAAACGAAATAGGAGCGCATATGAGATATGTGCGGGAGCGAGAATAATGCGTGTATGTGATACCGCATTTTATTCTCGCGTTAAATGTTTCGATTGGTTGTATGAGATATGACCTAGTTATCGAATCATTGATTCGATAAATCGATCATTTAATACTAGTCGGTTATGTGCGACATGACCGGATCATTGAATCAAGTGTTGATTTAATGATTTAATGTATAATTATATATTTGATATATTACTTTGCATTAACTAGTATTGGTTCACTTTAAACGGATTTTTCTCACTTGGATTGCACATTGTATATGTGATATACTTTTGTGCACTTTTTGTATCATGTTTGATGATGCTTAATCATTTAGTTAAGTGTATAGAATTAATCCATGGTTAATTTGATAATTAGGGTTTTGCATATTCATTTATTTATTTATTTGTTTATTTATTTATTTGAAATGGATTAAGATAAGAATGGTGGCTTTATTTGTTTTATGTTGAAGCTACATGAAGCTTTGACTTTGCTAACCATTCTTGTCTTCACGCTTAACCCTAACCCACTCAAATGACCATGGTTTGTTCTCTACACTTAACCCTAGTTTAAGTTATGATAAGTATTGTTTTTCTATTTTCTTTTTAATAGAACTTATCATAACCATCTTCATCTTCTTCTTCTTCAAGCTTGCTACTTTAATGGCAACTTGAGATCTAGTGAGAGAAATCCAAATCTAAAGTGAACCCACCTCCTATTTCTTCACCCTCTACCTCTTGCCAAGTTGTTTTGGGTGTTTACTTCACAAGTTTCACAAGTTTGTGAAGTTGGAGCTCGAACTTGCGATGCCTCGACGTAGATCGTCTTTGACACGAAGCCGGCGACTTAGCTCACCCGTTTCTCCGACGAAGCCGACGCTTGAGCCCGGGGTTCGACATGGACAGCGAGGAGACTTCGTTGCGGAGCCGTGGAGGTGGATATCCGGATCTACAAAGGTTGTAATTTCCATATCCTTATAGTTAAGTGTTAACTAGCTTTTCTTTTCGCCTAAAATTCTAGCAACGATCCGTAGTCTAGGGTTTCTCGGCACCAAAAATTTTGAAATGGCATGTCCGATGCCTCATGAGACCTCTTTAGGGTGCCTAGGAACCTTTCACTGGTATCAGAGCCTAGCTAGAGCCTTAGGCGATGTCTAGACGCGATTTGAAACTCGAACGAACCCGAAATCCACACCCGAGAATGCTCTCTGGACGTTTTTGAAATATCTGGAATTTTGTGAATTAAAAATTGCTAAAAAATTCAGCATAGAAAAATAAGAATTACTGTGAAAAATTTTCTGGTGAACAGTGTTTAGTGCGGCGGAACCGCGGCAGAAGCCTAGCTTATGCGGCGGTTCCGCGGCGCTCTGGTGACGTTAGCCCTATTTTTCTGCACAGTAATTCCTGATAAATTCTTCTGGGTTTTCTGGGAATTTTTAAAATTTTTTCAAGAGTTGAATTTTCTGGGGTGTATTGGGAGGTCGTCGGTTCGATCGAATTATCAAGTTTCGTCTATGTGTATTTCCGGATAATTTCCAGAATATGTTAAAAAGTTCGACCGGATATAAATACCCAATTTTTCCCCAGTCGGGAAATTTCCAAGTGTTGGATTTTTCCGAAGTTTAACGGCGTTCTAAGTAGTGCAAGTAACGCGATATACCCTCTAGAAGACAACAAACCTTAACTCGATTATGTGACCGTCTTGAACTGCCCTTTGAACCTTCGGGTTTGGGGCAGTACGGCGTGCCACATGTGAGGCGTTGGCTTGACCCTTCTACTGCTGGACCGTCGGTACTGAGGCACGAACTGAATGTTGTTAGGCTTATTTCATGTGTTGGACTGTATCGGGAAAACTTGGGTATTCGACTGTTCGATCGGAAAGTTTAACATTATCTGTTTATCTGGAATGTGATACAATAATTGGAATTCACAAATAGTTATGAGATAACTGCATGAATGTTATAAATCTAGCACTTTAGTCCTATACGATATTGAAAAGAGTTTTCGATAATGAGACTAAAATGCGGGGTTTGTAACTGTTAGGCATGTGATGTCTAAAGTGGTTGCGGATTCCAACTGTTGTAGTTTTACACTTTCTTTTCTGTGACCGTAAGTGTAGTATGTTCATATTGCCGGTTTCGTTGCTATACGTCAACGACAATTGGGGTATGCATACTTACTTACGTTGATGACATGTGATGTTATGTGTTGCTGGATATGTTATATTGGATCGTCGTATTCGAAAAGCCGGGGTTTTTTTTATGTGAGATGAGTGTTTTTCATTTTCATTCATGTAAAAACTTGTATGTAATATTCTTTTTTTTGGGGCACTTCCAGGTAGCGGAAGATGTCACCTTTTGTATATTATTTACTTTTCCGCATTAGGATAGACCCAAGGAGGGGAGCACAAGTAACCGGGTTCTGGGGTCCAGTGGGAGACCAACTCGAGGAGTCGAGTCCGGGTCTCCTAACCCTAGAATTGGCAGGGTTTCTTGCCGCTCTCGTAGGGGTCTAGGGGTGTGGGATTGGCTATTCATCACGACCGTGGAATCCGTGTTTTATACTGGCTCGTATTGAAAACACGGACGTCCTAGTATATCCAATATTTCATATGATTATTCTGCTGCGATATCTGTGTTATGACTCTGTGATGGATTTAGTATATGATATATATGATATATTATATAGACGTTACTTATGTTTTACACCCGCGCTAGCCCTGCCTTGCTCTGTCGTTAGTTACCTAACCTAACGGTGCATGAGGGGACATCGAGGCGAATGCGGATGGCATAAGTGTACGTCATATCTATCTGTGATGTTTAGGTATTTAAATGATGGGACTTCATTAATGTGATTAATGAAAGATAAGAAACCTAAGATGTTGTAGAATCGAATTTTAAAATAAAACAGGTAGCTACAGTTCTTGTTTTGCACAGCGGTATATATGATATACCCCGCACCTCAGTCGACGAGGAAAGGACCGAGATCCCTTCACCGGGAGTGACTCCTTTAGCAATAACTGGCAGATGCTACAGACTCGGTTTGCTTTTGACTGCTTTTGGGTTTTTGCTTTGCACAGCGATATATATGATATATCCCGCACCTCATTCAATGAGGAAAGGACCGAGATCCCTTCACCGGGAGTGACTCCTTTAGCAAAACTAGAAAAGCCTCAAAATCACTCCATTTCAAAACTTCATTTGATTCTACAACTATATAAAGTTCATTACGCAAAGGGTTTTCTTAAAAACCTGACGTAGCCCTCCGTCATTTCAGATAAGTAATAGTTAGTATTCGTGCTGCGTTTGTTGACTCAGTCAAGGCGTAGTGTGCGGTAGCTGATTACTATTTATCTGTTTATGCATATGATGCAGATTGGATTAGGGTAGTCGTGCGGCCTTGTTGACTTAGTCAAGGGTCGTGCGGGTGGGTTTTAATTCAATCAGGAAATGACGGGTTGAACTTTACTTGCGGTCTATAGTTTGTTGACTCGGTCAAGGTCATAGATCTCCTGGGGCAAAACATTATCGGGAATTTCAAGTGTTGAAATTTGCAATGAGATTGCATACCTTCTATGAGATAGTTGGATCCCGATACCCACTGTGAGTAAGAGTTACTCCTGGAAGAGTTTTACACATTACAATTAGCCGATCAAGTAGGTGTCTAGAAAGGTGTTAACGAGGTTACGCCTCTGGGAAAACGAGGTTTACATTAATTAGGTTCGTGCGAAAGCACGGGGGACCTCCCTCAAAGTACCGACACTGGCCTGGCTGAAAGATTGGCGAACTTGTAGTGTGTAATTAATCCCGGCTAGTCTTTCCTTTTAGGGTTTGGAGGAAGATTTGATAAAAAGCAGTGGGAGCCATCCTGATTAGATAAGATAATAACCAATCTGATCTTGCACGAGCATACGCTAAAGTGTTTTCTTCTCTCTCTTTCCAGGTAGCGACCAGTTCATGCCTTAATCAAGATAATAATATGGATGTATTGACCGAACCCGCATGTTATACTGTGCAGGGGAACGTTGGACCCGTTCTATCTTATAAATGTTATAAGACTGAACAGGAAACAGGAGAATATCTGGATTCTCACACCGCCGAAACGGAGAACATGCATGTTGATGCATCATCTTCGGGTGTGTTTGTCATTGAGAACTGTTTCTCAGTTCACCCTACATCCTGGGTATTAGATACCGGGTCAGGATCCCACATATGTAAGATGTTACATGGGCTGCGAAAAGGTAGAGAACTGAGAAAAGGTGAACATTCCGTTCATATAGGCAATGGGGCAAATGTTGCAGCCAAAGCAGTTGGCATATATCACCTGGTATTACCAAATGGTGATACACTAGTCCTGAATGAGTGCTATTATATACCGAACATGATGTGCAACATTATATCAGTTTCTTTATTAAGTAAAGAAGGTTATAATTTTGTAGTAAAGGATAATGTTATGAACATATTCCTAGATCAAAGGTTGATTGCATCAGGCTCGCTACATAATGGCATATTCATTCTCAATCAAAATACAGTCTTCAATATACAAAACACACACAAAAGGAAAAGCTCAGAAATGAACGAATCCTTCTTGTGGCACTGTAGACTTGGCCATATCAATGAGACACGACTAGCTAAGTTGCATAAGAACGGATATTTGAATTCATTCGAATTATCATCTTATGACACTTGCCATTCATGTCTCAAAGGAAAAATGACCAAAACTCCGTTTAAAGGACACGGAGAAAGAGTAACTGAACTCTTGGGACTGGTGCATAGTGATGTATGCGGTCTAATGTCTATACACGCCAGAAATGGTTCTTCCTACTTCATTACATTCACTGACGATCTCTCTAGATACGGGCATGTGTTCCTGTTGAAACACAAGTCTGAAGCTTTTGAGAAATTCAAAGAATATAAGCACGAGGTAGAGAACCAAACGGGCAAAAGTATTAAGGTTCTTCGATCTGATCGAAGAGGTAAATACTTAAGCAGTGAATTCCTGGATTATCTAAAACAGAATGGGATTCTCTCTCAGCTTACTCCTCCTTATACACCACAGCACAACGGTGTATCGGAACGAAGGAATCGCACCCTATTAGATATGGTGCGTTCAATGATGAGTAATGCTGAGTTACCTATTTCCTTTTGGGGGTATGCGCTTGAGACAACCATATACCTATTGAATCTGGTTCCGTCTAAATCTGTACCTGCCACACCATATGAGATATGGAGTGGGAAAAGACCATATTTTAAGCGAATTAAGATATGGGGTTGTCCAGCCTATGTCAAAAAGAAAAATCCGGACAAACTCGAGGCACGATCAGTCCTTTGCAAGTTTGTGGGATATCCTAAGAATTCTCAAGGATATTTTTTCTACCAAACTGAGGAACAAAGAGTGTTTGTTGCTCAACATGCCACCTTTTTGGAAAGGGAATTTCTTGCAAAAGAAATTAATGGCAAAGAGGTAGAGCTGGAAGAGGTTCCAGCACCACAAACTGCAACTGACAATTTAGTAGAACCAGAGGATTCAGTGGTGCCCGACGTACCCCAGCCTCTCCGCCGATCTAGTAGGGTTTCTCGTCCACCTGAGAGATACTATGGTTTTCTCATTGATGGTGGTAGTGAGGATTGCATCATGGAGGATGATGACCCAACTAGCTTCGAGCAGGCCATCACGAGTGGGGACTCAGTGAAATGGCTGGATGCTATGCGGTCCGAGATGGATTCCATGTACACCAACAAAGTATGGACTTTGGAAGTTGCTCCTGAAGGGGTAAAACCCATTGGGAGCAAGTGGATCTTTAAGAAGAAACTTGGTGTAGATGGGAAAGTGGAGACTTTCAAAGCTAGACTTGTAGCAAAGGGTTTTCGTCAAAGACCAGGTGTGGACTATGACGAGACCTTTTCTCCAGTGGCTATGCTTAAATCCATCCGGATCATGCTTGCCATCGCTGCATATCATGATTACGAAATCTGGCAAATGGATGTTAAGACCGCCTTTCTAAACGGTGATTTAGAAGAGTGCGTGTACATGACTCAGCCAGAGGGCTTCGTAGACAGTGGGAGCAGCGGGAAGGTGTGCAAGCTGCTTAAATCCATTTATGGATTAAAGCAAGCACGCGGAGTTGGAACATCTGCTTTGACGTCGTTATCAAAGAGTTTGATTTCGTCAAAAATCCAGATGAACCTTGTATCTACAAGAAGGTGGCAGAGAGTAAGGTTGTCTTCCTCGTATTGTACGTGGACGACATACTCTTGATAGGAAATGATATTCCTATGCTGCAATCGGTTAAGCTCTTCTTATCACAAAGATTCTCAATGAAAGATCTTGGTGATGCCTCCCGCATATTGGGAATCAGGATCTATAGAGATAGATCCAAACGGATTTTGGGATTGTCCCAATCCAGGTACATTGACACCATACTAAAGAGGTTTAGTATGGAAAGTCCAAGCGTGGGAATTTACCCACGATCTCTGGAGTCACTCTCTCCAAAGAGATGTCTCCCAAGACTGATTTGGAGAGAGCTCGCATGCAAGGGATACCCTATGCTTCGGCAGTAGGCTCTATCATGTATGCGATGCTATGTACCAGACCCGATGTAGCATACTCACTAAGTATAGTGAGCAGGTATCAAGCTGATCCTGGAGAGAGTCACTGGACAGCTGTGAAGAGCATTCTCAAGTACTTGCGAAGGACTAGAGAAATGTTCTTGGTGTATGGTAACGGAGAACTCCAAGTGGAGTCCTTTACCGATTCGAGCTTCCAGAGTGATAAGGACGACTCTAAGTCGCAATCGGGTTTTGTCTTTACCCTTTACGGAGGGGCGGTTAGCTGGAAGAGTTCCACGCAGGAAACCGTGGCAGACTCGACGATGGAGGCTGAATACATCGCTGCCAACGATGCTGCCAAAGAGGCTGTCTGGATCAAGAAGTTCATTACTGAACTTGGAGTGGTTCCATCCATTGAGCATCCAATACCTTTGTATTGCGATAACAATGGAGCGGTGGCTTTGGCCAAGGAACCCAGGTCCCATCAGCGATCCAGGCATATTCTGAGGCGGTATCACCTGATCCGGGAGATAGTTGATCGCCGGGAGATCGAGGTCAGGAGGGTAGACACGAAGAACAACACGGCGGATCCACTCACGAAGGCCATTCCCCAGACACAGTTTGAGAGACTCTTCGGGATGCTCGGTATGCGATACTACAGCAGCTGGCCCTAGTGCAAGTGGGAGATTGTTAGTTGTATGTATGCCCTAGAGGCCAGTATTGTACAGATGTTGTATATTATATTGGATGCTTGGACATATATAGAGATGACTTTCTTGCTCGATATGATAGTATGCTATCTGGTTACTCTTTATCTTAACATGTACACTAGTCTCTTTATACTGTCTTGTAGTTACATGTTGGTAAAGCCCTTAGGATGTGTACTTGACTACCTGGACTATGATGCAGATCATACTAGTGGGGACATGGTAGTCCATAAGTACATCCTTCAAGGTCCCTAGTCGTGGGTGTATCGAGACGGGGCATCGATATACCAGAGTAGACTAGCGTATACGCTTCTCGACCCATGAGATGGGCGATGGATGATCCCATATCCATTGGTGTTTGACATCAGAGATGGTATACGGGTGCTCAGTGGAGACTGGGTACACTGGACGGACTCGCCGAGAACTCCCAGATGGTATTATACCTCACGTCAGATGGCAGTTCTCAGGTGACACTTGTACAGGTTAGTCTGTAGACCCGAGATCGTCATAGAGTCTTGTGTGATTCCCACTGTGCTTTGATCTCCACCTTACCACGTCCATGAGGGCATGCAAAACGGTGGTCTTTGGGTACAGTCCCGAGTCACATGGAGGCAATGAGCGATAGGAGGGGTTTCGTCTCTCCCGGTATTGGGAGTTGATGTTGCGCTGTGCTCGATTGGCCGTAACAGGGAAGTCCCTGGCCAGGGCTGATCAGAGATTTGCTGGTAAGTGTTACCAGTAGTTTCTCGACCCGTTATGAGCCTCACATCGGCACGACTTATCGGTTATTGGGGTCTGACGTTCACCACCCCTAGACTTGATATGCGACATATCAGACGAAGAGACCGGACTGTACGGTAAGTGTTACTGGTCGGATTCGCAGGAGTGTGAGCGGGCTAGCTCGTCGATCTTCTGATCGCTCAATACCCGGGTGGCCGTTTCGTTTAGCAGACCGCTTATGGCTTGTGGGTGCTTGATATGATCATCATCTGCTACCGGCGTATTGACGAGTCTTTAGAGTCCTACACAGAGGTTTCCTGGTTCAAGCGAAACGAAATAGGAGCGCATATGAGATATGTGCGGGAGCGAGAATAATGCGTGTATGTGATACCGCATTTCATTCTCGCGTTAAATGTTTCGATTGGTTGTATGAGATATGACCTAGTTATCGAATCATTGATTCGATAAATCGATGCATTTAATACTAGTCGGTTATGTGCGACATGACCGGATCATTGAATCAAGTGTTGATTTAATGATTTAATGTATAATTATATATTTGATATATTACTTTGCATTAACTAGTATTGGTTCACTTTAAACGGATTTTTCTCACTTGGATTGCACCTTGTATATGTGATATACTTTTGTGCACTTTTTGTATCATGTTTGATGATGCTTAATCATTTAGTTAAGTGTATAGAATTAATCCATGGTTAATTTGATAATTAGGGTTTTGCATATTCATTTATTTATTTATTTGTTTATTTATTTATTTGAAATGGATTAAGATAAGAATGGTGGCTTTATTTGTCTTATGTTGAAGCTTCATGAAGCTTTGACTTTGCTAACCATTCTTGTCTTCATGCTTAACCCTAACCCACTCAAATGACCATGGTTTGTTCTCTACACTTAACCCTAGTTTAAGTTATGATAAGTATTGTTTTTCTATTTTCTTTTTAATAGAACTTATCATAACCATCTTCATCTTCTTCTTCTTCAAGCTTGCTACTTTAATGGCAACTTGAGATCTAGTGAGAGAAATCCAAATCTAAAGTGAACCCACCTCCTATTTCTTCACCCTCTACCTCTTGCCAAGTTGTTTTGGGTGTTTACTTCACAAGTTTCACAAGTTTGTGAAGTTGGAGCTCGAACTTGCGATACCTCGACGTAGATCGTCTTTGACACGAAGCCGGTGACCTAGCTCACCCGTTTCTCCGACGAAGCCGACGCTTGAGCCCGGGGTTTGACATGGACAGCGAGGAGACTTCGTTGCGGAGCCGTGGAGGTGGATATCCGGATCTACAAAGGTTGTAATTTCCATATCCTTATAGTTAAGTGTTAACTAGCTTTTCTTTTCGCCTAAAATTCTAGCAACGATCCGTAGTCTAGGGTTTCTCGGCACCAAAAATTTTGAAATGGCATGTCCGATGCCTCATGAGACCTCTTTAGGGTGCCTAGGAACCTTTCAAATCACACAAGACTGTACGACGATCTCGGGTCTACAGACTAATCTGTACCAGTGTCACCAGAGAACTGCCATCTGACGTAAGGTATAATACCATCTGGGAGTTCTCGGCGAGTCCGTCCAGTGTACCCAGTCTTCACTGAGCACCCGTATATCTTCTCTGATGTTAAACACCAATGGATATGGGATCATCCATCGCTTATCTGTATGGGTCGAGAAGGTATACGCTAGTTTACTGTGGTATATCGATGCTCCGTCTCGATACACCCACGACTAGGGACTTTGAAGGATGTACTTATGGACTACCATGTCCCCACTAGTATGATCTGCATCATAGTCCAGGTAGTCAAGTACACATCCTAAGGGCTTTACCAACATGTAACAGAGAGACAATCAGTGTATACGTTAAGGTAAAGAGTAACCAGATAGCATACTATCATATCAAGCAAGAAAGTCATCCCTATATATGTCCAAGCATCCACTACAATATACATCCTATATGTGGTAATGGCCTCTAGGGCATACATATAACTAACACTGATTATATCGAAGAAATTTTAGAGGAGGAAATGTGTGATTTTGACGGGTACGGTTGGGTTAAATTGTTAGAGAAATTCATGGATATGGAGCCCATGATTATAGTTTTGCCAATTAAAGAATTTTTTTACCAAACTTTAGAGTGGGAACTTACATTTTTAGATGACATGGACCTCACCATATGTATATGTGATGATGGAGAACTTGTATTGGGAAATGTGAGCTGTAACGACGAGAGTAGGATTGTGTAGGATTATAGGGAGAAAGACGACCTTGAGAAACATTCTTTGTGAGTTTGAGTCAGGATCACTTTGGGAAAATCCTACAGACTTTTCTTTTGCTAAAATTTTTGAGGATGAATTCCAGTTTTTAAACCAACCTAACCTCAAAACTCAGCACAAGCTTCTTAAATATACAATTCATTCGGGCAACAATTCTTTGACTCCTTCAAAATTTCGTTTTCATGTTCAACGTTTTCTGATCCCTACTTTCACATACCCATGACCTTTGCTAACATCTAACCATACCTCTAACATGTACATTTTCTTTTACTTTTTCTTTTACCAGCCTTGGCCTTATATCGAATTTTTTTTGAATGGCTATTAATCTCTGTCTGGTGGTATTTTGTTCGGGGGTATTTTGTTCGGCATGATTTATTACATTTTAATACTGCTCATTTCCTATCATTTTGTTAATAAACAGTGCTATTAATCTCTGTCTGCTCATTAGTACAGAATACAGGCACACATGCAAAATCACTGGAGATGGTACAAAATATGAACGGAAACGACGGTTTTTAGCCGGAACTGCAAATGGGACAAAATACAGATCAAGTCAAATGAGTTTGCATCAAATAAATTGGTGTACAAATAATTCATTCTTTTGGTCCAACATGATACATGTGTGAACACATAGCATTGCAATTGGTACACAAATAAGCATGACATGAGATATACAAGTGGGCATGACTCATGATTTGGAAAGTTTGGATGTGATCTGCAAGTGGGTACACAATTGGGAAAACAATGATTCTTATGAATCATGACTTATGCAAGTTGCATAATCGGATCATATGAGAAAGTTGTGATGTGAAGTGTGAATTGGAATTTGTTTGCACTTCTGTCTTCAAATTCGTGTGAGCAATCCAGTGTGAATTGGAGAATATAAAGATATCCAAAAATCATCATTTCAAGTCAGGAGAACACATAAGAAATTTGGTAGCCTGGGTCTAAAAGACGACCGCGGAACCGCGATTCTTTATGAAGCATGGCGGCGGAAGCGTGGCCATTTTAGCACCAAACATCTCCGAGTTTCAGGGGTATTCTTGTAACTTCATATTACTTTAGAAAACACCCCTGGACTTTCATTTCAAAGCTTATAAATACAGCAGTTCAGAACAGAAAGGGGTGCTAATCTATTGTACAAGTTTTTGTACAAGTGTTAGTTTAATTTGAGAGGAGAGTTGTTTGGAGCTCAAGCCATGGTTTTCTTCTTCTTCTTCTTCCCTCTTTGAGCTCTCATTTGAGAGCTCTATTAAGGAGGTTGAACAAGTAACCTAACAATGTATCTTAATTTCTTCAATTGATTCATAAGACTTGTTTTTCTTTTTCTTGCTTTTAATTGCTTCTTGCTTCTTCACCTTGTTGTTGTTTTTCATTTCTTTTTATTATAATGCTTGAGTAATTCATTTGGTTGTGGTTATGGTTAGGGTGGTGATGTAAGACAAAGCTTTCCTCGATTCTCTTGTAATTGTTCTTGTGCTTAATGTTTGATTGTAATTTTAAGATTACAATTTGATTGTTGGTTGATATGTTATTTTACTTTCAATGGTTATAAATAACCTCTAGCATATAACCTATTCTCTCAACACTTTCATTTTGCAATGTTAAAATTAGAATTAAGTTTTAGTGTTAGGTTTGCTAAGCAATTTAGATAGGGTATGTTGCTTATTGTTGTTTGATACACTTCATTAAGTAAATTTCCTACACTATCACCCAAAACACTTAGCAAATTTAAAGCTAAATACTTTACGTCTTATTTGCCATTTGTTGTTATTGATGTGGTAAGCCTTGTGATCCTTAGCGATGTATTTCGATACGCCATGCTTGGACATACAAACGGTAAGTGAGAACGTAACGATTCGGTTCATTCCTCGCGTTGCAATTTCTTCATTTTGATGGTTTATATTTCGTAACCGCCTTGATAAACCATTCTTCATTTCGGATTCTAACAAAAAGAGGGACACACATGATCAAGAGGGCGTTGAAGACCTCGCCACTATTCGTCCACCCAAACCGGAGCCACGACCGTTTTCTTAACCTTGTTCTATATTTTCGTATTTTCTAATTTTTGTGACAAACTAAATTCTTTCTCTTTGAACCTTTAACAATAATCACCAATCACCAATTTCCTGTGGATCGACCCATACATGCCAACTTGCTACAACACGTCGTGCATTTACGGTTTATAAATTTTAAAACGAGACTGAGCTCTCGTGCACACTATTTCTAAAACATTTTCTTGCAAAACTATAAAAGAGCGCGCGGGTGAAGTCTGAACAAGTTTTTGGCACCGTTGCCGGGAAAGCGGTAATCATTAGGGGATGTTATTTCTGGTTCAATTGTATATACAAAACTAACTATAACTAAAAAATTTCAAAACTATCAAAGCTAACTTTTCTAACTTTTGATCTCTGTCTTTTTGATCTGCTGTCACTCTGAGTTTAATTATAAAAGTTTGCAAATAACATTGGGATACTTGTTAGGAATATGTATGCCCTAGAGGCCATTATTGTATATTATATTGGATGTTTGGACATATATATAGAGGACTTTCTTACTCGACATGATAGTATGTTATCTGGTTGCTCTTTCTCTTAACAAGTACACTTGTATTAGTGTTATTATACCGTCTCTCTGATACCTATTGATAAAGACCTTAGGATGTTGGCCTGACTACTAGAACTATAATGCGGATCATACTACTGGGACTTGTGTAGTCCATAAGCACATCTTTTAATATTTCCTAATCGAGGGAGTATCGAGACATGGCATCAATATTCCAGAGTAGAATAGTGTGTATGTTTCTTGACCCCGTATGGGGCGATGGTTGATCCCATAACCATTGGTGTTTGACATCAAAGATTGTACACAGGTGCTCATTAGAGAATGGGTACAGCAAACAGGACTCGCCAAGAACTCCTAGATGGTACCATACCTATCGTCATATAGTATTTCTCTGGTGACACTTTTATAGGTTATTCTGTAGACCCGTGATCGTCATAGTGTCTTGTGTGGTTCCCACTGTACTTTGATTTCCTCCCAACCACGGCTCAAAGGATTCGTGCAAACAGGTGGATTTTGGGTACAATCCCGAGTCACATGATGGCAGTAAGCGATAGGAGGGGTTTCGTCTCTCCCGGTATTGGGAGTTGATGTTGCGCTATGCTCGATTAGCTATAACAGCAAGTTCCTGGTCAGGGCTGATGAGATTTGCTGGTAAGTGTTATCAGTAGTTTCTCGAATGGTTATAGGCCACACATCGGCATCACTTATCAAGTTACTGGGGTCTGACGATTCCATCCCCCGGACTCGATATGCGACATATCAGACGAAGAGACCGGACTGTACGGTAAGTGTTACTTATTGGCTTCACGAGAGTTTAGACAAGTTTGCTTATTGATCTTCTATTCGCTCAATACCTGGGTAGCCGTTACGTCATGCTAGTACCGCTGACGGCATATGGGTAACTGATATGATCATTACCTACTACTGGCGATGAGTCTTTAAAGTCCCACACAGAGGATTTCCCTGCTTCGGGCAAAACGATGTAGAAGCCATATGGTTTTACGGCAGGGTTCCGATCATATATGTGTACTGGCTACACGGATGCTGTTCGGGCGGATAATACTAATGAGCTTTGGTTTAAGCCGGATCCTAGTATTATATTATTGGATTGTTATCATCTTGTTGTATTCGTATTTTTCGGAATACAATTACGGGTATGTATATACGGTGAGGGCATTCTTGTAATTTTACATGGTATGCTTCTAGAAGGAGCACCTCAATATTATGTTTATCTATTTTATGAAATAGATTAACGAGGTGGAAAATGGGAGATTTTTATGTCATAGGTGAAGCATGGCTCCTATGTTTTGTTTATTAGTTTGCATTCACTATTGAAGCATGGTTGGATTTATTAATGTGAAAAAATCCATGCTTCAATGAGTGAAGAAAATGAGCCATTCTATACTTGCCTCTTGACCTAGCTCATTTGTGACTTTCACCTCCATTTTCTTCTCCTTCTTCTTCTTAGACCCTAACCCTCACATATGTTATGAAACCATTGGTCTTATGAGATAAAGCACTCAATTAGATACTCTACATCATCTAGGCTATCTAGTTTAGCGAACTAGGTACCCTAGTTACCTCGGTTTAGAGGTTGGAGCTTGAAGTACATACTCTCGGATGGATCATCTTCGACATGAGGAGGCCGACGTTGCAAGCTCGATCCATTCTTCTAGGAGCTAAAGAAGAGGAGGAGATGAAGAAGATCTGAAGGACATTGTTCAAGGAGGTATAACACTCTTACCGAGTAGCTAAACCTCCAAGTTGTTTTTGTTAGTTAAGGTTTTCGTAAAGATCCTGTAGTTTAGTCGGTGTTGCAATGCATAGAAAAATCATTTTTTGCAAATTCCGCATCATCGCGAACTCGCGGGATGCGCGACACCGACTTACAATACTAAGAGGAATAGAAGCACACAGTACAAAGTTGGAGCACCAATTCAAGGAGTTGGCCGCCGAAAAAATCACTTTGGCCGCAATTTGCGGCCCCATATACTCCATGTGTTCTAAAATTTTGGTGTTTTCTTTATTGATCCATTTTTATATCCAAAATTTCACAATTGTGTGCGCGCAGTTAATTGGCCATATATATCGCTTTTTGCACTAAATATTGTATTTTCTGACATTTTCAGATTTTAATGGAATTACGAGTTGCGGTCGTACGGAGCAAGGTTCAGTTTCAATAACAAGGCGTTAGTGAAGTACAGTGCCAAAGATCCATAAAGTTTGACCCGCGCAAGCGAACACTCAAGCACACGTGGATCACTTCAATGGGGGTTTCTTAATCTAAATCATATCGTTATATATTTTTCTAACACTTTCTCTCAAATCCGACGCATTCCACTAATTTATCTTCTGCAGGATTCTTTATAAAATTTGCCGCCAATAGAACAGAGAACTAACCTGTATTTGTTGCAGCGCTAATCCTAATACGAAAAAGATTTGCTTGATTGATTTGCTTAAATTCTTTTGCGTATTTGCATTTTAATACGGATATTAAGGGCACGAGAACCAAATAAGATACGGTAAAAGACTTCATCACCTTTTTCCATGGACTACAAATCACAAAACTGCATCCTTGCATACCCACATTAATTTTAAAATCAATTAGAACTTTGAATTTAAGGATTCGCGCTCAATAGGGCAAGTTAATTGTGTTTAGAACACCGCTTAATTTTATATTGTTCACGAGGTGTCTAGACAAGTGTTCATGGCGCAACCGCCAAAAGAGAAAGGTTATTCTAATTAAGGAATTTCGTAAAAGTGTTGGACAACCCTCCCTTATCTCTTCACTTTCCTGTCTTCGTGATTCGTATATCTTAAGCCCGTTTATCGACAAAATTTTACTTCGACAATCAGGTTCTTGAGCAGGTCTAGTGACTTAGCATAACATAGACTGTTAAGGGTGTGATATTCTTTATTTTTGATATTTTTTGAACGCTTGTTCATATGGGTGATTCACAGTTTAATTCGAATTTTCACGATCCATATTCTTTTATTTATACACATACCCAATCCTTTTGTTCAAATTGCCAAGATTCTTCCCACATTTTTGTAAACTATCCTTTCCTAGGGGTGGCCAACCCTTCCCGAATTTTGATATCGGTCACATACCTAACACACTTGAACCTAATCCCACTTTAAATATAGATCAAATGATTGAAAACTTAGAGAAAGAGGTCGACAAGATGACTGTTTTAGCATCACTACCATCATAACCCCCCTTCCTAAAATAGTTGACACACAAATAGGGTATGATGGTGAGATGGATGCTAGGCTGTCCTCTTTAGAGAAAGGTTTAGAGGTGATGATTGCGGTCAAGAATCAAATAGCTTCGACGCTAGCCATGTTCTTACAACAATGTGGTCAATTGTTTTATGCTCAAGCTCAATCATTGGTTAGATTCGACGAACGAGTAAAACAGTTAACTGTACAGATTCTGAGGAGTGAACACAGTCAATTTGAAACCAATAATGTCATATTTGTCATCTAAGAAGTCACCTGAGTGAGATAAATGATCAAATAAATTTTGATGAATTCATACATGATGATGTAATTGAGTTGACTGAGTGTTATCAGGATAAACAAGAAAACCCTCTAAGTCAGTCCAACACTAGTCTTCAGGTACCAAATCGGCCTCTTATCACTTGTGATCTTGAGGATAATTTAACTGATATACTACTTGAAGATGAGATTCTTGCACCGACTAATTATATCGAAGAAATTTTAGAGGAGGAAACGTGTGATTTTGACGGGTACGGTTGGGATAGATTGTTAGAGGAAATCAAGAATATAGAGCCCACGACTATAGTTTTACCAATTAAAGAAGTTTTTGATAAAACTTTAGAGTGGGAACTTACAATTTTAGATGACATGGACCTAATCATATGTATATTTGATGAGGGAGAACTTGTATCGGGAAACTTGAGCCGTAACAACGAGAGTAGGATTGTGCATAATTATAGAAAGGAAGTCAACCTAGAGAAACATTATTTCATGCCAAGTTTTGAGGACATATTTGCGGATGAACTTGAGATTCTTTGTGAGTTTGGGTCAGGATCACTTTAGGAAAATCCTACAGACCTTTCTCTTGCTAAACTTTTTGAGGATGAACTCCAGTTTTTAAACAAATCTAACCTCAAAACTCAACACATGCTTTTTAGATATACAATTCATTCAGGTAACAATTCTTTGACTCCTTCAAAATTTCGTGTTCACATTCAACGTTTTCTGATCCCTACTTTCACATACCAATGCCCTTTACTAATATCTAACCAAACCACTAACATGTACATTTTCTTTTTCTTTTTCTTATACGTTTTCTTTTACCAGCTCTGACTTTTATCTACAAAAATTTTGAATGGCTATAAATCTCTGACTGGGGGTATTTTGTTCGAGGGTATTTTGTTCAGCACGATTTATTACATTTTAATACCACTCATTTCCTATCATTTTGTTAATAAACAGTGCTATTAATATCTGTCTGCTCATTAGTACAGAATAAAGCTACATAGGCAAAAACATTGGAGACGGTACACAATATGAATGGAAATGACGGTTTTTAGCCGGAACTGCAAATGGGATAGAATACAGATCATGTCAAATGAGTTTGCATCAAATAAAGTGGTGTACAAATAATTCATTGTTTTGGTCCAACATGATACATATGTGAACACATAGCATTGCAAGTTGGCACACAAATAAGCATGCCATGATACAAAAGTGGGCATGACTCATGATTTGGAAAGTTTAGATGTGATGTGCAAGTGGGCACACAATTGGGACAACCATGCTTCTTATGAATCATGAATTATGCAAGTTGCACAATTGGATCATATGAGAAAGTTGTGTTGTGAAGTGTGAATTAGAATTTGTTTGCATTTCTGTCTTCAAATTCGTATAAGCAATCCAGTGTGAATTAGAGAATATAAAGATATCCAAAAATCATCATTTCATGTCAGGAGAATACACAAGAAATATGGTAGCCTGCGTCTAAAAGACGACCGCAGAACCGCGATTTTTTATGATGCATGGCGGCGGAAGCGCGTCCATTTTGGAGCCAAACATCTCCGTGTTTCAGGGGTATTCTTGTAACTTCATATTACTTTAGAAAACACACCCGGACTTTCATTTCAAAGCCTATAAATACAGCAGTTCAGAACAGATAGGGGTGTTAATCTATTGTCGAAGTGTTAGTTTAGTTTAAGAGGAGAGTTGTGTGGAGCTCAAGCCATGGTTTTCTTCTTCTTCTTCTTCCCACTTGGAGCTCTCATTTGAGAGCTACATTAAGGAGGTTGAACAATTAACCTATCAATTTATCCCAATTTCTTCGATTGATTCATAAGACTTTTTTTCTTTTAATTGCTTCTTGCTTCTTCACCTTATTGTTGTTTTTCATTTCTTTTTATTATGATGCTTGAGTAATTCATTTGGTTGTGGTTATGGTTAGGCTGGTGATGAAAGGCAAAGCCTTCCTCCATTCTCTTGTAATTGTTCTTGTGCTTAATGTTTGATTGTAATTTTAATATTGCAATTTGATTGTTGGTTGATATGTTATTTTTCTTTCAATGGTTAAAAGTAATCTCTAGCATATAACCTATTCTCTCAGCACTTTCATTTTGCAATGTTAAAATTAGAATTAAGTTTTACTGTTAGGTTTGCTAAGCAATTTAGATAGGGTATGTTGCTTATCGTTGTTTGACACACTTCATTTAGTAAATATCCTATATTATCACCTAAATCACTTAGCAAATTTAAAGCTAAACACTTTACGTCTTATTTGACATTTGTTGTTATTGATGGGGTATGCCTTGTGATCCTTAGCGATGTGTTTCAATACGACATGCTTGGATGTACAAACGTTAAGTGAGAACATAACGATTCGGTTCATTCCTTGTGTTGCAAGTTCATTGATTTAATGGTTTATCCTTCGCCGCCACCTTGATAAACCATTCTTCATTTCGGATTCTAACAAAAGAAGGGACACATATGATCAAGAGGGTATTGAAGACCTCGCCACTATTCGTCCATCCGAACTGGAGCCACGGCCATTTTCTTAACCTTGTTCTATATTTTCGTATTTTTTTAATTTTTGTGACAAACTAAATTCTTTCTCTTTGAACCATTAACAACAATCTCTAATTACCAATTCCCTGTGGATCGACCCGTATTTGCCGGCTTGCTACAACGCACCGTGCACTTGCGGTTTATAAATTTTAAAATGGCAGCGAGCTCGGTGCGCACTATTTCTAAAACCTTTTCTTGTAAAATTATAAAAACGCACGCGGGTGAAGTCCCAATAGTACCCATGATATGAAAAGTAGAGGGGATGAAAAAGGAGGTGAATGCGTTTTTTTTAATTTTATTTTGGTAGTTATTAACAAAAGAATGAAATGAAATATACACACAAGAAGGTAAAACAAAAACAATTATGACACAATACCACACACTTAAACAGTCTAGGGTTCACTTAGGTCAACTAAACCTGCTCAAGAACTTGATTGTCGAAGTAAAACTGTGTCGAGAAATGGGCTCAAGATATACTGATCACGAGGCCAGGTAAGTGCAGAGATAAAAGGGAGATTTTCCAATACTTTTGTGAAGTTATTTAATTAGAATAACCCTTTCTCTTTTGGCGGTTTCGCCGTGAACACTTTGTCTAGACACCCCATGAACGATATACCGTTAAGCGCTGTTCTAAACACAGTTAACTTCTCCTAATTAGCGTGAATTCCTTAAAGGCTTAAAATCTAGTTTCTTTTAAGATTTGTGCGGGCAAACGTTATGCTCAATTTCGTAATTTGTGAGCCACAAAAAAGGTGATGAAATCCTTTACCGTATGCTGTCGGGTTCGCTTGCCCTTAAGTCCATATTAAAGGATGCAATGCGCAATCAATGAAAAAGTTGTTCAAAATATCAAACAATCGTTTTTTAAGATTAAGCATGGCGCTGCAACAAATTCGGGTTCGTCAATTTAGTTTTTGGCGGTGAATTTGCAAAGAATCCTGCAAAGATAAAATAGAGGAGGCGTTAGATTTTAGAAAGAAGGAGTTAGGAAATATATACCGATATGTTTTGGGTTAAGAAACACTGTTGAATTGAATCCGATTAGCTTGAAAAGTTCGCTTGTGCATGTCAAACTACACGGATCTTTGGCACTATACTTCTCTATCGCCTTGGCCTTGAATGTATAATTTGCTCCGCACGATCGTAGTTCGCAATTCCTTAAAATATGAAAATCTCGAAAAATGGACATTTAGTGCGATAAAGCGATATAGATTCCTAAACTCTTGCACACATAAAATTATGAAAATAAAACTATAAAAATAGGATAATAATAGAACAATGGAGCCTACGGTAAAAGATTGGAGCAAACAGAGGGGTTTGGACCGCCGGTGGAGGGAAAAATGATAAAACCGGCGGTCGAAGTGTTGAATTGGTTCTCCAAATTTTTTCTTTGTACTCCCTGTTCTTATAGTGTTCCCATTTTATTGTTTAATTTTTCCAATTAATCTCACGGTGTTAGCAAATCAAAATAACAGAGAACAAAATGTTAAAACGGATATATTTTTGTTTGGTTTTTAACATTTTTCAATTTTTGTTTTGTTTTCTGAATAGTGTTAGTGTTATAAACAAGATATCCACAATTTAATCTGAGATTACAAGAATACATGCGTTACCGTCTCCCCGGCAACATCGCCATTTGATTTGTATAGATTTTACGTGTCGTATTGAAAGTAACCGCAATCAAGACGGCGTTACGTGTAGCTAGCCGTGATGAGTACGGGTCGTCCGCAGAGAGATGGTACGTTTTAAGTTCTTGTTCTCACGAATTAAGCCAAAGGTCGGAAAAGTCGTTTCTAACCTATGTGTTTTGTATATGTAAAATAAATCTTGTTAGAGATAGAGATAGAGATAGATTAGCTTAATTTAGAAAAATCCATAAACTTTGCTTTGTACCTCACTTGGCTATTGATGCTAGGGTATTCGGCAACAATGTGGATTAGGGTGCTTAAGCACGGTATTTGCGAAATCCGGTTTATCGACCCTTGTTCTTCCGTTCTTGTCTCTTAACTTTCGTCTCCATCCAAACCAAATGCAACCGGTCATGTTTTAGGAATCATCGCTACCATGGTACGGTAGGGTGCCTAATGGAGAGCTTGTGTGAGATTTGGACGGGGTTCAATAGGTAAGTTAAAGGGGAAATGAAAGCATAAAGAGAAACATAACTTAAACATCTCCTCTAATTCCCTAACAAGAAAGATTGCTCATAAGCTATCACAAACATCAAAAGAGAACACAAGAGAGAAAAGTTCAAAGAAAACATTACAGGTAAGTAAATAGCATCAAAGGAAATTGCAAGTAAGTAAGTGCAAGTAAAGAACAAGTAGAAGAGATACTAGGAACCAAATGCAAAATAAACTAAAGCTTCATTGATCTTCAAATCCAAGGTACAAGATATGGGTTCAATAACCAAAAGCTAAACTTTCAAGCTCAATGAATAGGTTGCAAGATCAGGAGAAGGCAAGAACTCAAAGTTACTAACTATTATGTACAAAGAACTAAAATTACAAAATGTAAAATGAAGATTGGTATGAAAATTCTTGGACAAAGTATCTCCTCAAACTTGCTCTCTGTTCTGGTATATATAGGCACTTTATCAAGTAAAACAAACAATAAATTTTAGATGATGTGACAGAGAGGAATGACCAGAAGAAAAATGGAGGCAAAATGAGAAAATTAGGCCGCTGGTGTCGAGGAAAGTGGAATAACTGGCGTTTTTTTCGGCGGCCGGTGGGGCCCGTCTTTGTATGGTGATCTCATGTTCTCTCCACTATCTCTCTGACATTGTTTAATTCTTTTATAAATTTATTGGATTTGATGTGGAGATTTGGAGGAAAAATGTTAACTTTTAAAACACATCACATCAACTCTTTTTCTCTCCACTTATCACATATGCCCACTTGCTCATCCACTTGCTCACTTGAGTTCATACCATCGTCATGGCAGCCACCAAGGTTCATGCATCCAAATATTGTGTTCATATACAATTTGTATCAAGTTAGATCATTTTGGATAAAATAAGTTGTACACTTGTTTCCTTACAATATCTTCTTGATAAATGACCGATTTTCCGTTCTGGTTGTAGTGTTGGCTCATAAATGTCGTATCCATGCATTTTGAGTGTATTTTCAGTGTTTTATCATTAATACCTTTATCCTGTACTTATTGAGCATACAAGGATTAATAGTACCGACATATCACAAAATTGATAATGAATGAGCGATATTGAACTACAGTTTATCGTGATGAACAACCAGCTTCGCTAGATGCGCTAGTTACTTGGAGATGGAGCACCTGAATCGAGCTAGCGGTAATTTTTTTAAATATTCTTTAGATTTTTGAAGAATGTATGTATTATATTTGTGACATGTTGTATATTTTGGATATCAGTTTTACATGATGATTATGATCCTGATTTTAGAGTGATTTCGTATTGTATTTGTTTATTTCGTTAAATATTACGTGTTGGATGTTATTGATATATATTTTTGTATTTGGGTATATAATATAGTGTGTGATTTATTATTGTGTACTGGTGGAAGGAAAACAGAGGTATCATTTTTTTAAAAAAAATTTAAATGTTTGCCCCAATGGTTAGCACTGTAAGGGCAAATTTCTGCTCCTATGGGTTACACCGTAGGGGTAAAATATCAGAAAAAATTGATATTTAGCTCATATGGTTGAAATCATAGAGCATAAATTTTCCCTTACTGTGCACACTGTAGGGACAAGATATTATTATTTAAAAAAATAAAAATAAACTGACACTTTGCCCCTACGGTTGAAACCGTAAGGGAAAGATATTATTATTTTTTTAAAAAAATAAAAAATAATAATTGCCCCTACGTTCGAAACCGTAGGGGCGGAGACTCTAATGGGTTTCACCGGAGGGGAAAATTTATAACTGTAGGGCCAGAAATTTGACCCTACAGTTTTTGCCCCTACGTGTGATATTTTTGCCCCTACAGTGGGAACCGTAGTTGCAGTGGTTTGCCTCATAGTTCCAACCATAAAGGCAAGCAATATTCATAGTAGTGAAGGGATAGACAAACATAGTTTAAATTGAGAACTACAAGATTTGAACCCAAGATCTCTTGAATCTGGTGTGCTATGATACCATGTTAAAAACCATTTTACCCAAAAGCTTAAGCTGTTAGGTTGTGGGATAATAATGTATATAAAGACAACTAATATTTAATGCTCCTAGTGACGTGGGCTTTTGAATTTCAGGCCATATGGAAAAACTCCCCCGCATGTGGGCCTTTGAATTTTAGGCCACGTGGAAAGAAAAGCCTTTAGCAGAAACTCTCGCTATATTAGGGAAAAAAAATGGGAGAAACAAATATAGTATAAATTAAGAAGTATAAGGTTTGAACCCAGGATCCCGTGAACCTGTTGTGCTCTTATACCATGTTAAGAACCACTTTACCCAAAAGCTTAAGGGGATAGAGTGGTTCTTAACATAGTATCAGAGCATACAAGGTTCAAGAGGTCCGGGTTTAAATCTCGTAGTTCTCAATTTAAATTATATTTTTCTATCCCCTTTATTCCGTCTATACTACCCCTAAATTCAAAAGTCCCACGTGAAGGAGAGTCTTTCCACGTGGCCCGAAATTCAAAGGCCCATGTGAGTGGGAGTATTAAATATTAGTTGTCTTAATATATATTATCCCACAACCTACCAATTTAAGCTTTTGGGTAAAGTGGTTCTTAACATGGTATCAGAGCGGTGAGATTTACCGTTGTCCGATCCAAAATTTGTGTTTAGTATAATTCTCAATTATTTTGCTTGACTCCTTTTGATCGAAAAGTTGATATTTGTGACCCTAATTCTTCTTGTTATCTTCACCATCCTAACAATCGAACGGGTATGACTTTGATTCTGTTCTTAATATGCCTCCAAGTATGAGTACAACAGATATGGTTTTATCCTCAATTTCTAGTAATCAATGGATTATAGATACCGGGACCACAAATCATTGTTCCCGCCTAAAATTTCTGCGCAAAAGAGCCCAAAATATCAAATGGCAGCAATATGCTTAAGAAAATGTAAACCCGTATTTTCTGGGCTGTATTTTGCCAAACTCCCGAATGAAAATCAGGAAAATTCTAATGGAATCAAAAACTTCTTAAAAAGTCCTTCGATTTGATATGTTACTGGCCTCATATCTCTTCCGGAATAAAAAAAATTATGAGCAAATATGCTATACACGTATGGCCTAAGTAATGCTCTACCATATGGGGGATGCATCTTTAATCTCATATCGGGAAAAAGAGAGATCTCTTCTCTACTTCTGCCCTATAAATAAGATGGGATACCTCTCAAAAAAGGGAGAAGATTCATCCTCACAGAAGCTATTGCTTTCCTTAGGCATATGTGCCCCCAGTGCGCATATACGCAAGCGCCTGTGCCATGCGTGCATGTGCAATGCGCACATGTGCGATGCACGTGCGCAGGTGCCATGTGATGGAGTCTTAGCACTCTAATGTGAATTTAGAAGCAAGCTAGTATGGTTTTCAAAAAATCTAGAGAGCAAAAACTTCACAAACCATAGTATCAAGGCTAAAAAATTAAACTTGACAACAAAGGAGTGGTTTTTAACTGCTTTGAAGAGATTATAACCTTTATAGCCAAGTCCTTCTCTTCAAGCTCCTTAATGAAGTCCAATGAACTCTTCCTAAGCTCCAAGTGGTGAAAGCAACAAGCTTTCTTGAAGATCTCCAAGTTAAAGATGATCAACCTTGAGATAAAACACAACACAAGTTTCTACCTCACAAACTACAACAAGTAGCGAAGCAACTAAATAAACTAATTTTCTAAAAGAGTTTAGAAAGAAGATGTAGAAATTTTGCTCATGATTTTTCTCTCTTTTTGTTTTTTTCTCTCAAAAATAAAATCAAGAAAGAGAAGAAGAAGATGATGATGAGAATGAGCATAGAATTGTGATAAGTCTTCAAAAGATTTAGCCATGGTTATCTTTAAGAATAAAACAAGAATGGGTCACTCATTCTACACACATCTTTAACAAATGACACATTCTCTTTTATCTTTAAAGATAAATCTCTTAATACTTATCTCATTTCAAATGTGATTCTCATACATCCATTTTCAATATATCATCAACCATGACACAATATGTGTGTGTGTGTGTGTTATATTTATATCATATATAAATAATATATAAAGAGAAAGAAAAATAAAGTGAGCATAATATTAGTTCATATATATATATATATTATATAAATATATATCAAATTAATAAATCAACACTCGATTTAATAATCTGGTTATATCATATATAATCCGGCTAATATTAAATAACGCTAGATTAAAATACAGTATCATATACCCGTATTAATCGAGCTCCCGCACATATTCTATACATGCCCTACTTCGTTTCACTTATTTTAGGAAACCTCTATGTGGGACTCTAAAGACTCGCCAATACGCTGGCAGTAGGTAATGATCAAATCAATACTTATAAGCATGTCAGCAGTACTATCTGTATATAACGACTACCCAAATATTTAATGAAATAGAAGATCAACAAGTTAACTTGTCCAAACTTCCTGTAGAGCCCTATAAGTGACAATTATTGTACAGTCTGGTCTTTTCGTCTAATATGATGCATATCGGGTCTGGGATATGGTATCGTCAGACCCCAATGACCCGATAAGTCATGCTGATTGTGGCCTATAACCAATCGAGAAACTACTAATAATACTTATCAGTAAATCTCATTATCTCTGGCTAGGGGACTTGCGGTTATAGCCAATTGAGCATACCACAACATCAACTCCCAAAACTGGGAGAGACGCAACCCCTCCCATCGCTCACTGCTTTCATGTGATTCAGGACTGTACCCAACTACTACCTGTTTGCATGACTCAGTAGAGCCATGGTAGGGAGGTAATCAAAGAACAGTGGGAACCACACAAGAAACTATGACAATCTCGAGTATACAGACTAACTTGTATTAGTGTCACCAGAGAACTGCTATCTGACGATGGGTATGGTACCATCTAGGAGTTCTTGGCGAGTCTGTTTGGTGTAGTCAGTCTCTAACGAGCACCAGTATACAATCTTTGGTGTCAAACACAATGGTTATGAGATCAACCATCGCCCCATACAGGGTCAAGAAAACGTATAGACTAGTCTACTCTGAAATATCAATGCCCTGTCTCGATATTCTCTCGACCGGGAACACTTAAGGATGTGTTTATAGACAACCCAGGCCTCACTAGTATGATCTCTATCACAATTTTGGTACTCAAGCAAACATGCTAAGGGCTTTATCAACATTTATCAATGAAATAACAAACTAAAACAAATACACATGTTAAGATAAAGACAAACCAGATAGCATACTATCATATTGAGCAAGACTATCCTCTATACATATGTCCAAGTATCCACTATAATATACATTAATGGCTTTTAGGGGCATACATATCACTAACAATCTCCCACTTACACTAAGGCTAGTTGTAGTGTCGCATATTCAACATCCCAAAAAGTGTCTTGAACTGCGTTTGGGGAAGGGCCTTTGTGAGTGGATCCGTCGCGTTGTCCTTCGTTTCAACTCTCCTGACCTCGATCTCACGGTGATCAAGTATCTTCCAGATCAGGTGATACCACCTCAGAATATGTTAGATCACTGATGGGACCTGGGTTTCTTAGCCAAACCTACAGCTTCATTTTTATCACAATATAAAGGTATTAGATCAAAAATGGATGAAACTACACCAAGTTCAGTGATGAACTTCTTCATCTAGACAACCTTTTTGGCAGCATCGTTAGCAGCGATGTATTAAGAATCCATCGTCGATTCTGAAACGGTATCCTTCTTGGAACTCTTTCAACATACTGCCCCTCCGTTGAGGGTAAAAACAAAACCCGAGATAGATTTACTATCATCCTTATCACTCTGGAAGCTCGAATCAGTAAAAGACTCCATTTGGAGGTCTCCGTTAACATACACAAAGAACATTTCTTTAGTCCTTCGTAAGTACTTAAGAATGTTCTTTACAGCTATCCAGTGTTTCTCCCATGGGATAGCTTGATACCTACTTACCGCACTAAGTGCGTAAGCTACATATGGTCTGGTATATAATATCGCATACATAATATATCCGACTGCAGATGCATAGGGTATCATGTTCATACGAGCCCTCTTCTCATCAGTCTTGGAAGACATCTCTTTGGAGAGGGTGATTCTTTGCCAAGCAGGTAAGTTACCACACTTGGAATCTTCTATATTGAACCTCTTTAATATGGTGTTTATGTATCAGGATTGGGACAATCCCAACATCCTTTTAGATCAATCCCTATAGATATTTATCCCGAGGATGTAGGAGGCATCACACATGTCTTTCATGGGGAACTTTTGTGATAGAAAGAGTTTGACCGAGTGTAGCATAGGAACATCATTTCTTATCAAGAGTATGTAATCTACGTACAATACGAGGAAAAAGACCTTACTCTCTACTATCTTTTTATATATACATGGTTCATCTATGTTTTTGATGATGTCAAACTGTTTGACTGCTACATCAAAACAGATGTTCCAACTCCACGACACCTGCTTTAATCCATAGATTGATTTAAGCAGCTTCCATACTTTTCCGCTGCTCCTACTGTCTATGAAACCGTCTGGCTGTGTCATGTACACGCTCTCTTCTAAATCACCATTTATAAAGACGGTCGTGACATCCATCTACCAGATTTCATAGTCATGGAAGGAAGCAATGGCAAGTAGGATCTGGATGGACTTAAGCATAGCCACTGGAGAAAAAGCCTCATCATAGTCGACACATGGTTGTTGATGAAAACCTTTCGCTATAAGTCTAGCTTTGAAGGTCTCAATCTTTCCATCTACACCGATCTTATTCTTGAAGATTCATTTGTTCCCAATGAGTTTTCCCCCATAAGGAGCATCCTCCAAAGTACATACTTTGTTGGTGTACATAGATTCTATCTCAGATTGCATAGCATTCAGCCATTTCACTGAGTCCCCATTTATGATGGCCTGCTTAAAACTAGTCGGTCATCATCTTCCATGATGCAATTTTCACTACCATAGTCTATGAGAAAACCGTAGTGTTGGAGTCAAAAATTACACCCCGGTTAACCAAGTCAAAATAAAAGTCAATCCCAAGTAAGCGGGCCAAAGCCCAGGTCAAGTGGGCCCATGCCCAAGTCGAGCCCCGCAGCCGACCCCTCCTATTCCTAAATGAAAATCATATAATAAATAATTTTGATGTAATTTTTATGAATAAATGTATGAAAATTGGGCATAAAGCCAAATTTTTGTAAAGCCCATGGCTCATGTGCAAAAAAAATGAGCACATAAGGCATGGGATGGGCAAAATGCCATTTTGTAATGCCCAAGGGGCTATGTGTAAATTTGTAAGCCTATATAAGGCAACATGATAATGAAAAAAAACTTTTTTCATTCCCCTCAAAAGCTAGGGTTTGCGCCTCCTTCCTCTTCCTCAAGGTTCTAAACCTTCTTTTCCTTTCTGAATTAAATCAAGAGTTCAACTCTTCCTTTCCTAAAAATAAATAGTTTTTCGCCATAAAACCCTTGAAAGGGAACTCAAATCTCCCATCAAATCTCCAAAGGGGGAGATTTTTTTAAGTCTCACCCCCTTTTCTTCAAGATCCAGCCAATAGAGAGGAGGAAGAAGGAGACCCATCTCCAAAGATTCCACTTTAGGAAGATCCTAAGCTCAAGAGAAGATCTAGGACTCAAGGGAGAAGAAAGGAATCCCCTTTCATCATCTCCGAAAATATCTTGGGAGTTTAACCCCACAATATATATATATATATATAATAATAATAAATCTTTCTTATTGGGAGTACAACTCCCAGTGCAGAGGCTAAGCCCTTTTGTCCTCTTTTTCAGGAGTTTAACTCCAAAAGTCAATTGGGAGTACAACTCCCAGTACAGGGGCAGATCCGTGAGGCGCTGGCGCCCAGCGCCCGCGTGCCAAGCACGTGAGACGCCGGCGCCCAGCGCCCGCGTGCCAAGCACGTGAGGCGCTGACACCCATGCGTCCTTCGGACGCTATATTTCCCTCCTTTTTTTTATATATATACACACTCCACAATACTTTTCCCATTAGAAAAAATTTCCAACGGGGCGCTGCCCCGCACCTCGCAAAGGGGCTGCTAGCCCCCTTGACCCCCAGCCTAGTATCCAGGTATTGGGACTCCCGTAAACTCTGCGAGGCCCCCGATATACCCAAGACCCTTCAAAACACAACACACACACACTACACATTGAGTTCGTATGACCAGTTTGACCTGTCAATCGTAGGTTCCTTCGCTCCAAAGGCGAGGGGTAATTAACGGTACTTTAGTCCGAGGCTGTTAGAGATTCAGATCCCTACTATCAATAAACCCCAGCCTACCATAGGTAGGGGGAATCTGTAATGCTCCTGACAAGCAACGCATATTCCCATCTCAATAGGGTGACGAAAAACACCCTACAGATTCTGGCACGTCCGGTAGGACTTTTCTCTCCTCCCATATCTCGGGTCAAGTGTTCATGCGAACTCATTTAACTTATATACCGACGTTTGTACTAAAATAATGCTCTTTCATGCAAGATTTCAAGCGATCAAGCCTCAACAATGTCTCCAAGGACAAGATCAGCTCTCAACACAACTCCCATCTTCTACACGATAAAGATGGACGCTAGTATGGTCCTCCCGTCCAGTCTCAGGCAATAGTGGGAGGAGCCCCTGCTACAGTTCGGCTTTATTCTGTTCATGCCAGCTAACACCATCCCAGCTCCTCAAGCTTCGGTGACAGACAAACCGACCTCGAAAGGCAAGAGGCCAAATGTGGTGGTCTCGAAGGCGTCCTAACCCAAACGCAAGTCGGTGTTTGGACGACTTTCATTGGCCCCAGCCGGGGGCAAGGCCATCAACACCAATAGAATAATAAGGCGTCTCGAGCAAGCTCCATTGGTACCCTTGACAACTGCTCGATCGGGTATCTTCTCTAAGCTCCCCATCAATCGACACACAATAGCTTCCCGAAAAACGGATGCCCGATAAGCCCTCAAAATCGAGAAGCTAAGACAAAAAAGGCTCAGATATAAGGCCAACAAAAGGGCTAGGGCTCCTGCTAGGCTGAACCTCATGGGGTTCCAAGATCGCGGTTACCCCGCAATAATAGCTGAATCAGCCGTGAAGCTCACTAACTCTTTTAGACCACTGAAATTGATTCAGAAGAATGCCAGAAATGCAAGAGTCAAGAAAACTGCGATCCGGACCGTGCTACCCAAGGGCCCAGCCAGGCCATCCGTCTTCAGTCACCCGTTCTCTCCCGAAGAGGAAGGGTCACGATGACGGTCTGAAAGATCATCCCCAAAGACAAAAAGATGGCTGGATATGTGGTCCACACTGTCTACATGGCAGGCATGCGTCCCAGTGACAACCTTCGCAACAATAACAAGGATGGGGCTACCACATCTCAAATCTAATCTGGTGTGAACGTGGCTGCCACTTTCCAAGACCAGCCTCCTCTGGAAGGTAATGAAAACTCTTCCAGTGAGGCTGACAAGCAGAGATATCTCTCAGTTCATGAGGAGTCGGGCTCTTAAAGCGAAGAGGAGCTAATCTTACGTCCCAAGAACGCAGAGTAGCAACTTCTCCAAGAGCTCCCGAAGAAGCTCAGAAAAAAGACAAAGAGATGGCCAAGCTCTACTAAAAATTTGACGACTTGACGAACGTCGTCTTATAGCTCACGGCCCGACTTGCCTCTCAGCTGCCCAATCAAGTGCAGGGCTTTACTCATGAACCGGGAAACGGTGTCCTGAAATAGCCGATGCCTATTCTCTCGAATTCAAAGGCGGGAGAGCTAAATGAAAGTCGCCCGCATCCTATCTCGAGAAATGTCTTGGCTACCGATGACAGCAACCCTCTAACTCAAGATCAAATCATGGATTTGGTTGCCAACAAAATCAAAACATTGGTAGCCGAAGCCGAAGCGAAAAAAGATATCATCAGTAGTGGGAGACTATATCCTGCTCGGTATGATCTTTTGGAGTTTCTTGGCAGCTATGTCATCCCCAAATTCTGACGATTTGATGGGGCGAGAAATACGAATCAGCATATCGCCCACTTTAAAGCCTCATGCGGGAATACTGGGGGAAATGATGTGCTTCTCCTCCGCCATTTTGTTAATAGCTTAACCGATGTCGCTTTCGACTGGTACGCTAGCATACCGGATGGCTCCGTTACTACTTTCGTCTAAATGGAATCTTTGCTTCGACAAAAGTTCATGAGTGTCAGCGATAAGATCACCATTGCCGACCTCGTAAGGACCAAGCCTAAGAACAATGAAAGCAGCACGGATTTTATAACCCGATGGCGCAATCTCTCCGTCAAATGTGAACTGCCGATAGAGCAGGACCAATTTGTCAACCTCCTCGTCGGAAGTCTCAACAATTGGATGGCCCCGTTTCTTTGCACCGAGGGTCTCAAAACATTCCAAGAGCTAACCAAGAAAGTCCAGATGTTGGAGCGCTCAAAGCAGGAGTCCTCCTCTGATTCCCAAAATAACAATAGGTCCTAGAGAAACCGAACGGACGATAGTCGTATTGGCGGAAATTCCGACTATGCTGAATCTTTTAACATTTCGGCTAATCTAAATAAGCGAGGGATAAATGGACCTAATGCCAACCATCCTCGGAAGCCAGTGTTCGGAGAGGGAGGAGAATCTCCACTGAAAGAGAAGCTGTATAAGGTCTATTCCTTCAGAAGGGACAAAGTCCATAAAATATTCAAAGACGCTCTAAGAAACGGTCTATAATTGCCAGAATCAAAAAGACCGTAAGAAGCGAATATGACCGAAGACCCTAAATATTTCCCCTATCACAGAGTGATAAGTCATGCTATTGAGGACTGCTTCGTCTTCAAAGATTGGGTCGAAAAATAATACAAGATAGGAGAGATAGAAATTTCTAAAGGCGTGTTAACAAACAGTCAAGCTGCGACCGCCAATTTCATACAAACGGAGATCGAAACCCTTCGGGAACCTGAATCTCTCAGACATCTATCTTTCTCTGAAAAGACCGGACCAAGGCAACAAGCTAAGAGCTGAACGGGCAACATTGCCAACGAAGAAGCGATAGACGGGTACACAACCCATACGGTCTGCATGATGGACCCAAGAGGAACTAGTCCTCCTATGCCTTATAGTCATGACGATGATGTGGTTGTTGCTACCCAACAATGTCTCAATCTAGATGACGAAAAGCCGGCTTATGCAATTAAGCCGAAGGAGCCCGTGGTTCCTGCAGAATCGAGCCCAGGCTCCAACAGTTGACCACTACGTCGTTAAACTGGGAATAAACAACCTCTAAGTCGTTAAGCTGGGAATGTAAAAAAAATGTGTTATTAACAAATGCGTAATAAAAAAATGAATGAAAAATGCCAAAATGATAGGGCAACTCGCAATAAAAATTAGCGAGTAAAATAAAGATGAAAAATAAAACCAAAATGATGGGGCAACCGTGAATAAACAGCCGAAATGATAGGGCAATCGCGACCTTCACGATAAGAAAATCTGAAATGATAGAGCAGTAGCCGTAAAAAAAACCCTCCCAACGGCGAATGATGAGTCGCTCCTGGTACCATATTCCAGTGTAGCGATGCAGACGCTAACCAAAATTTCAAATTCCTAAATTCCGAACAACGAGTGATGAGTCGCTCCTGGTACCATATTCCAGTGCAGCGATACTGACGCCAACCAAAATTCAAATTCCCCAAATTCTCCATGCCCTACAGCCAGTTCCCAAATAGACTACCGTATACAATCCACGGGTTCAAATAATCCCCACCACAATCACCGGTCACGCGGCTGGTCTCCGCCCACGGAATTATATTCCATTTAGGAAGACCCACTCATGTGTCTTCATGATACATGAGGAGAACAAAGCTTGCGAGATCCTCTCGACTCGTAAGAAAACACCTTCGTAGGATCCTTACGACTCACAAAGGAAAAACACACTTAGGGGTCCCCACAACTCCTAAGGAGAAAATACACCTACGAGATCCTTTCGACTCGTAGGGAGAAAATGCTTTTATGGGACCCTTACGGCTCATAAAATTGAAAAGCCTTAGGTGTGATAGGGACCTAAACCTGTCTCTAAGCCATTTCTCCCCAATAGGAAAAGGCAAATGATGAATTGCTCGTGGCACTTGTGCTCCAGTGTTAGAAACGCTGATAACGACCCTAACCCCAAAAATTCTAAACTTTCGATCCAATAGACCTCTAAGTCGTTAAACTGGAACAGATGACCTCTAAGTCGTTAAACTGGGAACAGATGACCCCTAAGTCGTTAAATTTGAAACGAGGGAAATCCCCTCATGGCAAATGATGATCCGCTCATGGTACCATATTCAAGTGTAAGCGGTGCTCATGCCGAACCAAAACTAAAATCCCCAAATACTCTTATGGCAAATGATGATTCGCTCCTAGTACCATATTCCAGTGTAGCGATGTTGATGTCAACCCAAATCATATCAAATCAGTGAGTTAACTTCAACCCTGACACCGCATGGAGCGGAGCAAATCAAATCAAACACCGACCATCCAAGTCACAAAAAGGGCAATAACGACCCCCCCGTCGAAATTATGCTCCGACTCGGAATCAAGTCAACAAACGACCTCCCTGTCGGAATTATGCTCCGCCTTGGGATCAAATCGACCAACAACCTCTACGTCAAAAACAAACAGACACTCTGCCTTGGGGATGAGTCAACCAGCAACACTCCGTGCCGGGGACACGTCAACCAGCGACACTCCGTGCAGGGGAGATATCAAGCAGAAACTCTGCCTCGGTGACAAATCGACCAGTGACACTCCGTGCCGGGGAAACGTCCAACACAGACACTCCTCCTCGGGGACAAGTCGACCAGCCTCCGTGCTGGGGAAACGTCACATACAGACACTCCATCTCAGGGAAATGCCAAACATAAACACTTCATCTCGGGGATACGTCAACCAGACACTCCATCTTGGAGACAAGTCAACCAGCGACACTCCGTGCCGGAGAAACGTCAAGTAAACACTCCGCCTCGGGGACAAGTCAACCAGTGACACTCCATGCCGGGAACAAGTCAACCAGTGACACTCTGTGCCGGGGGCACGTCAACCAGCGACACTCCATCTTGAAGACACGTCGAGCATCGACAGTCCAAGTCACAAAAAGGGCAGTATCAACCTCCCTGTCGGAATTATGCTCCGCCTCGGAATCAAGTCAACCAACAATCTCTGCATCAAAATCACATTTCGTCTTAGAATGAACCCCATGTCGAAATCATGCTTTGCCTTAGAGTATCTGCCTTCCTTGTCGGAATTATGCTCCGCCTCAGAATCAACCAACAACTTTTGCATCAGAACTATGTTTTGTTCGGAATGTTTACCCCTGCGCCAAAATTATGCTTCGTCTCAGGATATACTGGAATTATGCTCCGCAAATCGGAATGATGCTCTAACCTCCGGAATTATGCTCCGCTCTTCGGAATTATGCTCCGATCCTCGGAATCATGCTCCGCTGTTCGGAATTATACTCCGATCCCTGGAATCTTGCTCCACTCTTCGGAATTATGCTCTGATCTCTGAAATCATGCTCCGCTCTTCGGAATGATGCTCCAATCCCAGAATTATGCTCCGATCATCGGAATTATGCTCACGTAATGATGCTCCGCCCCCGGAATGATGTTCCACCTCGAAGTCCAACTCCAAGATCCATAAATTTCATGCACACAACTCATATACGCGGTGTCCATTATTGATGGGGGGCACTTTGTTGGGGTCAAAAATTACACCCCGGTTGACCAAGTCAAAATCAAAGTCAACCCTAAGTAAGCGGGCCCAAGCCCAGGTCAAGTGGGCCCATGCCCAAGTCAAGCCCCGCGGCCGGCCTCTCCCATGCCAAAATGAAAATCATGTAATAAATAATTTTGATGTGATTTTTATGAATAAATGTAAGAAAATTAGGCATAAAGCCAAATTTTTATAAAGCTTATGACTCATGTGAAAAGAAATAAGCACATAAGGCATGGGATGGGCAAAATGCCATTTTGTAAAACCCAAGGGGCTATGTGTAAATTTGTAAGCTTATATAAGGCAACATGATAATGGAAAAATAAACCTTTTTCATTCCCCTCAAAAGATAAGGTTTGTGCCTCCTTCCTCTTCCTCAAGATTCTAAACCTTCTTTCCCCTTTTCTGAATTAAATCAAGAGTTCAACTCTTCCTTTCCCAAAAATAAATAGTTTTTCACCATAAAACCCTTGAAGGGGAACTCAAATCTCCCATCAAATCTCTAAAAGGGGATATTTTTTTAAGTCTCACCCCTTTTTCTTCAAGATTCAGCCAATACAGAGGAGGAAGAAGGAGACCCATCTCCAAAGATCCCACTTTGGAAAGATCCTAAGCTCAAGAGAAGATTTAGGGCTCAAGGGAGAAAAAAGGAGTCCCCTATCATCATCTCCGAAAATATCTTGGGAGTTTAACTCCACAATATATATATATATATATAAAATAATAATTTTTTCTTATTTGGAGTACAACTCCTAGTGTAGGGACTAAGCCCCTTTGTCCTCCTTTTCAGGAGTTTAACTCTAAAAGTCAATTGGGAGCACAACTCCCAGTATAGGGGCTAAGCCCCTTTTTCCCGCTGGCGCCCAGCGCCTGCATGACAAGCACGTGAAGCACTGACACCCACATGTTCTTTGGACGCTATATTTCCCTCTTTTTTTATATATATACACACTGCACAACATTTTTCCCGTTAGAAAAAATTTCTAACGGGGCGTTGCCCCGCACCCCGCAGCCCGTAAAGGAGCTGCTAGCCCCCTTGATCCCCAGCCCGCTATCCGGGTAGCGGGACCCCCGTAAACTCTGTGAGGCCCCCGATATACCCAAGACCCTTCAAAACACAACACACACACTGCACATTGAGTTCGCATGACCAGTTTGGCCCGTAAATCGGAGATTCCTTCACTCCAAATACGTGGGGTAATTAACGGTAGCTTAGTCCGCGACTGCCGGAGATTCGGATCCCCATTATCAATAAACCCCAGCCTACCCTAGGCAGGGAGAATCTGTAATGCGCCTGACAAGCGATGTGTATTCTCATATCAATAGGGTGACGAAAAGCACCCTACACGTAGTATCTTTCGGGTGGGTGCGAAACCCTACAAGATCTGCGGAGTAGCTGAGGTTCGTCGGGAAGTACTGAATTATCCGGATCCACTAAATCTTCATTTGCAGTTTGTGTTTCTGGAATATCTTCTAGCTCTATCATGCTCCCACTAATTTCTTTTGCAAGAAATTCCTTTTCTAAAAAGGTGGCATGTCGAGAAACAAACATTTTTTTCCTAGGTGAGGTACAAAAGATATGCCTATGAATGTTTGGAATATGACAAAAACTTGCAAAACATTGAACGTGCCTCGAGTTTGTCCGGATTTTGCCTTTTGACATAAGCTGGACAACCCCAAATCTTAGTATAATTAAGAAATGGTCTCTTTCCACTCCATATCTCATATGTTGTAGTAGGCACATATTTAGTTAGAACCTGATTGAATAGGTATGTAGCTGTTTCCATGGCAAAATCCTAGAAAGAAAGAGGTAACTCGGCATTACTCATCATAAAGAGCACTATATCCAATAGAATGCGATTCATCCGCTCCGATTCACCATTATGCTATGGTGTGTATGGAGGAGTAAGTTGACAAAGAATTCCGTTCTTTTTTAGATAATCTCAGAATTCCGTGCTCAAGTATTCCCCTTCTCGATCAGATCGTATGATTTTGATGATTTTACATATCTGGTTCTCCACTTCGTTCTTATATTCTTTGAATTTCTCAAAAGCTTCGGATTTATGTTTCAACAAGAACATATATCCGAACTTGGAGAGATCATCAGTGAATGTAATGAAGTAAGAGTACCCACATCTTGCATGTGTAGACATAGGACCATATATAGCAGTATGTATCAGTTTTAAGAGTTCTGTAGCTTTTGCTACGTATCCCGTAAACGGAGTTTTGGTCATTTTTCCTTTGAGACATGATTGACAAGTTGCATAAAATTGATATTCGAATAGATTCAGATATCCCTCTTTATGAAACTTGGTCGGCCTTATTTCATTGATATGACCAAGTCTACAATACCACAAGAAGGTTTCGTTCACATCTAAACTTTTCCTCTTGCGTGTGTTCTGTATGTTTAAAACTGTATTTTGATTTAGAACATATAAACCATTACATAACGTACCAAACCGAATCAACACTTGATTTAGGAAAATGTTCAAAACATTTTTCTTCAATGCAAACTTATATCCATCTTTATCTAATAAAGAAACGGAAATTATATTGCACATCATAAACAATACGAAGTAACAGTCATTCAAAATCAATGTATTGCCAGTAGGCAATACAAGGTGATATTCGTCTATGGCTTCAGCAAAAACAATTGCTCCGTTCACTACTCTGAGAGGTATATCACCCATTCCCAATGCTATACTTCTTTTTAATCTTTGCAACACATTGAAAATATGTGATCCTGATCCGGTATCTAATATCCAGGACATAGAGCAGACTGAAAAACAGTTCTCAATAACTAACAAATCTGAAGAAGATGCATCAAAATGCTTCTTCTTCATTAGGGTTGCGTGGAAATCCTTGCATTCCCCTATCCCTTACCCTAACTCATGAATATTTTCATAAACAAGAGCGGAACCGATATTCCCCAGCCTAGTATAATAAGCGGGTTCGGTCAATATATCCATATTATTATCTTGATTAAGGCACGACATGGTCTCTATCTGGAGAGAGAGAGAGAGAGATAAAAGAAGCACTTTTGCGTTCGCTCTTGCAAGATTAGAATGGTTATTATCTTATCTAATCAGGATGGCTCCCGCCGTTTTTATCAAATCTTCCTTCAAACTCTAAAAATAAAATTTTCTGGCATTAATTATACTCTACAAGTTTGCTAATCAGCCAACCAGTCCACTATCGGTACTCCGAGAGAGGTTTCCCGTACTTTCGCACGGACCTAATTAAAGTAAACCTTGTTTTCGCAAATGTATAACCCCGTTAACACCTTTCTAGATACCTACTGGATTAGCTAATTATAAAGTGCAAAATTCTCCCGGGAGTGGGTATCGGGATCCAACAATCATATAGAAGGTATGCAATCTCATTGCAAATTTCAACACTTGAAACTCCCGATACAGTTTTTACCCCTAAGACCCTATGAACTTGACTAGAGGAAAACAAATCAAAGAGTCCTCAGTGAAGTTCTACCCGTCATTTTGTGATTAATTTAGACCCACCCATAAGACCCTTGATTAGAAACCAATAAAGTCTTACGAATGTCCTAATTGATCGCATCGTATGTGGCAAACAATCATCACTTAGCTACCATAAACTACGCTTTGATTAAAGACCAACAAACGTAGTATGAATACTAAATACTCTACTTGTTCAAAATGATGGAGGGCTACATCTTGTTTTGAAGAAAACCATTAACGCAATGAACTTGATATCGTTGCAGAACCGAGTGATTTGAAAAAGGAGCGGTTTAAGCTCCGCTTTAAAAATCGAGTAGTTTTCAAAATAATCCGAGTGGGTTGTAGCATATGCTAGTTTTTGCTAAAGAGATCATTTCCTGTGAAGAGATTTAGGCTCTTTCCTTATCGAATGAGGTGCTGGAATTTCGTGAATGAATACCTCTATGCAAAGCAAAAACTAGAGCTATCTTTTTGAAAAATGTGGTTGTACAACATCTTTTAGGTTTCTTTTCTTTTCATTAATCTTATTAATGAAGTCCCATCATTTAATCTCCTAACATCACAGAAGAAATGAAAATAAAACACATATATATGCCATCTGCATTCGCCATAGGGATCCGGGTCTTCATTGTAAGATTACTTAACTTATAGCAGGACGGGGTCAGGACTAGCGCGAATGCAAAACATATGTAGTGTCTACTAATATATCATATATATAACATTTGTCTCAGGCAATAAAAGAGCATCACAAGTATACCAGCAGAAGCAATATGAAATATAGGATATCCTATGAATTCCGCGTTTCGATTTAGAAAAAATCAAAACCATGAATTTCATGGTCGTGATGAATAGCCAAGCCCACATCCCTAAACTCCTACGAGTGCGGCAAGCAAGCCCACTAATTCTAAAGTTAAGTGACCGGTCTCGACTTCTCGAGATGGCCACCCATTGGACTTTAGAACCCGGTCGCTTGTGCACCCTGTCTTGGGTCTATCCTAATGCGGAAAAGTAAATAATATATATCAAAGTGACTACATACTCACTCCCTGATGTGCCCTAATAAAAGAATATTACATACAATGAATTGAATGAATGAAAATTTAAAGCACTCATCTCACAAAACCCCAGGCTATTCAATCACGACGATCCAATATTTTATATATCAAACAAACAACACATTTATCAAATGCGCTACGCCTTCCAATCGGCATATAGCGATTGCAAGACGTATACCAATGCTCATCGTAGAAAAGAAACGAAAAACTAATAAATAGCCAAACTATATCGATATCCACGCTCGAAATTTATTCGAAAATCCAACACTTGAATGGTCGAACGAATTCCGATGCCCAAAAAGTCATACGTTCTGGTTCGAAACGAGTTCGAAAAAAGTCCCGAATCGGAACCCGTTAACCCCCAAACTGCCCACATCTTTTGAGCCTTGATTCGGCCATGAAACGGAGCTGAATCTAGGGCGGAAATAGCTCCGGATAGAGGCTGGAACTGCACTGGAACAGCCCCGAAACGGGGCTGATCCAGTGGCTCTCCAGCCCCCATCCGGGGCTGATTCGGCCTCGGTTCGGCTCCATGTCGGGGCCGAGCTGAGCAAAAATTGTATGGGTATTGGGTAGTCAAGATAGTATACAAAACTCTTGGTCCGAACCAAGAATCTGGTAGTCCAGCACAAGCGAGAAGTTGATTTTTAAAACTAGTTTTCAAAATCGGATTATCGATATCTTTTCGGCTATCACTAGAAATTTAATGTTTTAGTTTGACTCTGTTACCAATTTGATGTTATTTTAGCACTCTAATGTGAATTTAGAAGCAAGCTAGCATGGATTTCAAAATACCTAGAAAGCAAAAACTCCACAAACCATATGATCAAGGCTAAAAAATTAAACTTGACAACAAAAGGAAATGTTTTTAACTATTTTGAAGAAATTACAACCTTTATAGCTAAGTCCTTCTCTTCAAAGCTGCTTAATGAAGTCCAATGAACTCCTCCTAAGCTCCAAGTGATGAAAGGAACAAGCTTGCTTGCACATCTCTAAGTCAAAGATGATCCACCTTGAGATAAAACCCAACACAAGCTTCTACCTCACAAACTACAACTAGTAGTGAAGTTATTAACTAAACTAATTTGCAAAAAGAGTTGAGAAAAAAGATGTAGGAATTTTGCTTATGATTTTTCCCTCTTTTTTGTTTTCTTTCTCTCAAAAACAAAATCAAGAGTGAGAATAACAAGATGATGATGAGAATGAGCATAGAATTGTGATACGTCTTCAAGAGATTTAGCCATGGTTATCTTTAACAAATGACTCATTCTTTTTTATCTTTAAAGATAAATGATAAAAGATAAATCTCTTGATACTTATCTAATTTCAAATGTGATTCTCATACATCCATCTTGAATGTATCATCAACCATGATATATATATATATATATATATATATATATATATATATATATATATATATATATATATATATATATATATATATATATATATATATAATAACTAATATTATGCTCACTTTATTTTTCCTTCTCTTTAAATATTATTTATATATGATATAAATTATATATATATATATCAAATTATTAAATCAACACTTGATTTAATAATCCGGTTATATCATATATAATCCGGCTAATATTAAATAACGCTAGATTAAAATACGGTATCATATACCCGTATTTAATCGAGCTCCCGCACATATCTTTATACATGCCCTAATTCATTTCGCTTGTGTTAGAAAACCTCTATGTGAGACTCTAAAGACTCGCTAATATGATGGCGGTAGGTAATGATCAAATCAAATACCTACAAGCACGTCAGCGGTATTAGCTGCACGTAACGGTTACCTAGGTATTGAATGAAATAGAAGATCAAAAATTAAACTTGTCCAAACTCTTTGTAGATCCTATAAGCGACACTTACCATACAATCCGGTCTCTTTGTATGATATGTTGCATATCAGGTTTGGGGTATGGTATCTTCAGACCCCAATGACCCGATAAGTCATGTCGATGTGTGGCCTATAACCAATCGAGAAACTACTGATAACATTTATCAGTAAATCTTATTAGCCCTTGCCAGGGACTTATGGTTATAGCCAATTGAGCATAGCATAACATCAACTCCCAATACCGAGAGAAATGAAACCCCTCCTATCGTTCACTGCCTTCATGTGCTCAGGACTGTACCCAACTACCACCTGTTTGCAAGACTCAGTGGAGCCATGGTAGGGAGGTAATCAAAGCACAGTGAGAACCACACAAGACACTATGACTATCTCGGGTCTACAAACTAACCTGTACTAGTATCAGTAGAGAACTGCTATCTAACGATGGGTATGGTATCATACGGTATCATCTAGGAGTTCTCGGCAGGTCCGTTTGGTGTACTCAGACTTCAATGAGCACCTGTATACAATCTTTGGGGTTAAACACCAATGGTTATAGGATCAAGCGTCGTCTCATACAGGGTCAAGAAACGTATACACCAGTCTGCTCTGGAATTTCGATGCCATGTCTCAATATTCCCTTGACTAGGAACAATTAAAGATGTGCTTATAGACTACCCAGGCTCCACTAGTATAATCTCTATCACAATTCTGGTATCATGCAAACATCCTAAGGGATTTATCAACATGTATCAATGAAATAGAAAACTAAAATAAATACACATGTTAAGATAAAGTCAAACCAGATAGTATAATATCATATCGAGCAGGACTGTTCTTTATATATATGTCCAATTATCCACTATAATATACAATAATGGCCTATAGGTCATACATATCACTAACACCATGCGCACCATGTGCCGCGCACGTGCGCCGATGCCATGCGTAACAGTGCGACGTACATGCGCTGGCATCAAATGCAACACGTGCAACATACGTGCGCCAAGCATAAAGAAGCCTTTCCGGCATCTCAGAAGATACTGCTCCAACATGTTCTCTATCCTGATAAAAAGGACTGGTTTAAGGGTACATCCCTCCACACTTTTGATGTACAACATTGTAATTTCTCATCATCTTCGGAGAGGTGGTGGGTCCTAACGACCAACAATCCCTCCTTCATCTTTTCTTTGAAGCCTAGTCTTCACCAGATAGAAGCATACGCTTCATTTGAAAGCTTAAACTTTCATCAATAGGCGCACCCTATGCTATTGCGCAAGGGAAAAAACGCCAATGGTACTCTCTAAATATGTACATGCAATGCACGTGCATCCAAAAAGAATGAAAAACATGAGTTTGAAGCTTTTGCTTCATTGAAAGCCTTTTCTTTCTCGAAAGTCAATAACTTTCCTATACAGATGCGCACCCCATATGAAAGTCTACCCTAGCACCATCATGAGGTTTAAACCGGCATCAAGCATGCAATTTTAAAATTTTGGGATGCTAAGCTACACTAACTAAGGATCAAACTAAATGATTAGGATCTAAGCTATGATATCAAAACTCTAACACTAAGTGAAGGAGGCAACAACCTTTGTAGACCATGTCCTTCTTTTCAAAAGCTCCACATAGTAGTCCACGCGACTCCATTAGGCTCCATTTGATGTTGGATCGAGCTTCCTACGTGACCTTCGTGCCGAAGATGATCCACCCGAAGCTCCGCTATTCCAAGCTACTTCTTCACTAAACTTACCTTTGGGAAGGAAACACACTACACCTAAGTGCTAATCAAGTGTAGGATGATGAAGTAGGGGTTTTGTTTGCTCACTATGGATACTTTCAAGCCCTAGGGTTTACAACTCATATGAGTGTTAGGGCTTGGAGGAGATAAGGAGGAAGATGAAGAGTGCTAGAGAGAAAAGAGCCCAAGTGAAGAAAAAGAACAAGTGTGGTGAGGAATGGCTTGAGCCCCTCTCACTTATTGAAGCAACAAATATCATCAAATAATAAAACGTAACCATGCTTTAATAGTGTAGGATGATGAATAAAAAATTCATCAAGCCCTGCTTCACCCATTCCTCTTTTTCCACCTCATCATTTCTATTTTCACAAAATAGAAATTCAACCATGCTTCTTTTAATATATATATATATATATATATATATATATATACATACATTATATACATACATATATATATATATTAAGAAAATAATTAGTGAGCTTAATATTAGTTAATATATAATTATATCAAATATAAATATATATCATATTATTAAATCAACACTTGATTTAATAATCCGGTTATATCACATATAACCGACTAATATCATTTATCTGTATATCGCATTATCAAATCAATAGTTGATTCAATAATCCGGTTATATCACATATATAACCTAACGATATCAAATAACCACCAGATTAGAATACGGTATCACATACTCGTATTTAATCAGGCCCCCCGCACATATCAACATATGTGCCCTACTTCATTTCTCTTGAACTAGGAAACTTCTGTGTGGGACTCTAAAGACTCGTCAATACGCCAGCAGTAGGTAATGATCACATCAGTTACCCACAAGCCGTCAGCGGTACTAGCTGGACGTAACGGCTACCTAGGTATTGAATGAATAGAAGATCAATAAGCAAGCTTGTCCAAACTCCCATGAAGCCTATAAGTAACACTTACCGTACAGTCCGGTCTCTTCGTCTGATATGTCGCATATCGAGTCTAAGGATGGATCCGTCAGACCCCAGTAACTTGATAAGTCATGCCGATGTATGGCTAATAAGTGTTCTAGAAACTACTGATAACTCTTACCAGTAAATCTCATCATCCCTGGCCAGGGAATTACTGTTATAACCAATCGAGCATAGCGCAACATCAACTCTCAATACCGGGAGAGACGAAACCCCTCCTATCGCTCACTGCCTCTATGTGACTCAGGACTGTACCCAAAATCCACTTGTTTGCATGACTCCTTTGAGCTGTGGTAGGGAGGAAAAATAAAGCACAGTGGGAACCACACAAGACAATATGATGATCTCGGGTCTACAGACTAACCTGTACCAATGTCACCAGAGAACCGCTATCTGACGATAGGTATAGTACCATCAGGAGTTCTCGGCAAGTCCTGTTCGGTATACCTATTCTCTAATGAGCACCTATGTACAATCTTTGATGTTAAACACCAATGGTTATGGGATCAACCGTCGCCCCCTACAGGGTCAAGAAACGTAGACACTAGTGTACTCTGGAATATTGATGCCCTGTCTCGATACTCCATCGACTAGGAACAATTAAAGGATATGCTTGTGGACCACACAAGTCCCAGTAGTATGATCCGCATCATAGTCCTGGTAGTCAAGCTATCATCCTAAGGGCTTTATCAACATGTATCAGAGAGATAGTGTAATGATTAATTCTGTGAAAGAGTGTTTTAGTAGTAACCGCAATTAATAACGGTGTCGCGTGTAGCTAGCCGAGATGAGTACGGGTCGTCCGCAGGGATGCGTGGAACTTTTAATCTTGTTTTAGACGAGTTGAATAGAAAATAAAAAGAAGAATAGGGAGAATAGTTGTAGATCCTAGATCTATGTTAACTATGAATGTAGAATATATAAGAAGAGGGCTTGTAGGGTTCATTAGGATTTAGTAGTCATGGATGACTAATAAAGATGAATCTTTTTATCTTTTGATAGATTTAAAACTAGATAGATAGTGATGAATGAGAATTAGGGTTCTTGGAAGAAACTAGAGTTTCCCTACTATTGACCCTTGTCCCTTCATTGATCTCTATTCATGTCTAGCCCTTAACAAAACAATTGTTAATCTAATCTAAAATCGCGGTCAAGACTATTAATAAATCGATAGTGTGTCCGATTAGGATGTTAACGATTCTTTTGCTAAAGATTATAAATTTCATAAGACTTAAAAGGAATTAAAATATTTTCTCATCCATTGTTCTACCCTAATCCTACGAACCCTATTAAGCGAAGAATTACTCGCGCATGATGGAGAAAGAAGAAGAAAGGATAGAGAAGGAAATCATAATGTAAATACAGAAATTAAATACTAAATAATTAAACTAATGATCTATCTTTATTACTCAACTTCATAAGTACAAATTCTATGAGTTTAGATTACAAGAGGAAGAAGAAGTTGCTCTCGATCTCTGCCTCGTAGGACGTAGATGTTCCGTCGATTTTCACGTCGCTCTATCACGTCGAATCACGGACCTGTCGTGGATCACTTGTTCTTTGACGGTGATTTTCTTCATGTAAAAGGTGATGATTTCTAGTTTTAGCCCTCGGTCTTATTTATAGTCACAGAAGATACAAACCCTAGATGTCATATGTGAGGGTTTGTTGAGAAGATCCTACCCATAAAATCCCAAACCCTAATTCCCCATATCGGCGGCGGATCCGCCGCTGATTGCATGTGTTGGCCACGGTTGGACGGTGGGTTAGTAGGATCAAGTGATGAAAATTCTTCTGTAGAATCATATTGACACATGGAGATCGTTATGATATCTGAAATCTTCATATCTTGTTTGAGTCTCTGCCATTATTGATTTTATGATTTAATTAAACTTCATCGGTAGATTTTTGATTCCCGATATCTCGATATCCCGATCTCCTTACTTGTTGCATCGGGAATTCATATCTGACCATGAAGCCTGACCCGAATCATTAAGAATCCTCCAACCATTCGCTAAAACCAAAGAGGGAGATTGATTCTTCACCGAAGCAACCCGGCAGGAGTCACTCATCAACTAGAGCTCGAACTGACCTGAGCCAAATCTTGCACGATATCTCCATGAATAATGTTAGTAATATTTGTTATAGAGATACAATCTTAATCATTTTATATGGTAATAAATCTATAAGCAATTTGATTAAGATTATTTGATATGATATGCATAATAAAAAATATTATATAAATATTATATGCATATATTTTCCTTCATAATGTTATTTATAATATATAAACATATGGTAAATAGTATTTTGCAGATAAACCCAAATATATTCTATATTTATAATAAACACCTTTAAATATTTAAGAAAAATGAGGAAAATGATATATCAAATGTGCGATACTTTCGACATAACTAATACCCCTAAACTTAACTTTGATCATCCCGAGCAAACTATTTATTAAAGAGATGGAGAAAAAGAAAAAAGAAACACCTAAGTAGCACAATTTTTTAGGCAACCCGATTGCACTGAGCACGTGCAACAAGCCGTTAAACCTCTAGGTGTCCCTAGTAGGAAGAGTGTTGCCTTCTGAGGTTTTTCAGTGGATTACACCCAAAAAATCCTATAATAAAAGAAAAAAAATAAAAGTTACGTACAAAGATAAGAACTATAAAAGAAAGAACTTGAAAATAAGAGTTTCCAACTACACTAGCTTTTCAGTTGCCATGAGACCTATCTTAATGGTCATGAAAAATGTTAGAAATCACATCATCCCTCAATAAAACATCGTCTTTATTCTTCCTCCCTACCTTTCTTCTAAACATCGATCATATACCCCTACATGTGTGTAAAAGACATCCCTACACTCAGAGAATTCAATTCAAGCTGTCATACTCTTGTCAATCTTCCATAGTACTTTTTAGTCGGTGAATATTTTTTAAATGAAATTGCTCACACATTCTTCATGCGATCATTAATACTTCTTGAGGTACTGACTGACCGATTACTAAATGTGTTCGCGCATTTAGGCATAATTTCTCGTCTTGCAACACCTAAGGCTTAGCAGTGGCTCCCAAACCAGTTGGTCTAAGGCACTAGGTGATAAAGCACCCTCGCTCTATTTTTTTTATGCTGCCTTAAGTAATTACAACACCAGTGTTCATTTTTCTTCACCATTTTTTTATTCATATTTTTATTTTTCTTCATACTAAGGCTTTTAGACGAGCATTTCAAGGTATTCTCTGCTATCCCAAGTTTCAAGATGTGTGCAAATGCGTATAGTAGAGTATCTACGTTCAGATGTTTGGACTAAAAAATAGGGACTAATTTTCAGACTTAGTTTTATCCTCAGATTAGTAATTTTCTTCATCTTACTAACCCTTTGGACAACGGCTCATAACTACTTATTACTAGATTCGTTAAAGAAAACATCTGATTTTCTTTCTTTTCTCAAACTATTCATATCTTTCATATGTAAATTTTCATTATCAAAAAAATTTTGTGCTTATATTTATGATAATGCAAAATAATGCATGAATAAGCACAAATCTCCCCCAAACTTGTTTGCAGCAGTGTCCACACTGATATCATCTGTTAAGCTAAAAAACCTGTAAAATTTGGAGGAAAAGTTAGTAACGGGGACAAGAAATAATGACAGTGAAATTCTCCCCCAAACTTATTTTTGGCTCATAATTATGGAAAAAGTTATTTTCTTTCAAGAGCCAAAAGATCCCCCCCTCCAAACTTGAGTAAAATAGTATTAAGCCTTTAAAAATTATAAGGGGGGTTAAAGTTATTGGTCTATGCAAAACTTTACAAAGACCAAAAGTCAACACCAACCATTCAAACAATTTATCAATGTAACAATATATTTGGTGGAAGATCAGAGATTTGAAGAAGTGGGGAGATAGGAGGCGGAATCGATCGGGTTTACGTCTCAGTTGGTAGAGATGGAATAGTGATGGTGAACGAAAATGAGAATGTGAATGATTGGGAATGGATAGAATAGTCACATTCTCGTATGTGATAAAAAAGAAATAGTGGTGGTTCAACTTCTTCAGCTGGAGGTTGATTAGTCACAAAATCCGTGTCGTTTAGGAATGCGAGTTCGTCGGCGAAAATATCTTCGAAACTTTCCTCGATGGTCTGATTGAACATTTCAATGTCAATAAGTGTCGCACTAGAATTCAACACACTTGATTTTTCAAAAATTATGGAGGTAGGAGCCTTGAAAAACTCATCTACCTCATTCTCAAAGGGGTCTAAATCAAATGGTCTTTCTAGAATTATCGAACTCGAAATATCGGGGTGTGATTCATCAACACTCGATAAAATTAAAGGAGGATTAGAAGAAGAACCAAAGAAAGTGGGTGATGAAATGGGTAAACAAATTTGGGTATCGAGTATTGCTGAACAAGATGTGGGAAATGAAGGCTGAATATCATTCTACTTTTCGGTCATGCAATTATCATCATTTTCCAGACGCATACGGGGTTCTGGAAAAACAGTTAATGGTTCGAGATAATGTTCACATGGAGGTGAAAGGACATGATGAATTGGTGAGAAAAACTCATCAAAAACTGTGGTTTCATCATCCAAAATATCCCTAGCGTCAATATTCTCAATCAAGTGAAAGTTAAAATTCGAAGACACCTTATCAAAAGCATGGTTTTCAATCAATTTTGGTTTTAGAGTGGAGGTGTAGTGTTCACAAGGATTGGGTGTGGTTTCACTTGAATAGACCCGTCACAATCGGGTAAATTAAACACTATAAAGTCACACAACTCAGCAAACCTTCTATCTTCAATTGGTGAATCATTTGGTGTACTAGATAGATTTGTGAAACTGGTGTTGTGGATTTCAATTTGGGATGGGGAGGTTTGATTTGGAAGGGTGTACTGCTATCTCTCACTACCCAAATTCTCAATTTGTCCTATTGTCGTATCATACATTGAAATTTTGATCTAGTTAGAAACTAGTTGCTCGTTCGTTTGGTTGTATGAGGACGGCCATGGACGGATTCAAATCCTCTATGTGGCGGCGCGACGATACCCGAAATTCTTCCACTATTCGTTCAAGACTAAACATGGGTCGGTAAGAGGTTTCGGCAGAAGATTGAAATTCTTGTGGATAGGTAAAACTCTTAAATGGCTGTTTAGAAGAAATGTCTAGAGAAGATGTAAAAGTCGGGTAGGATTGATAGGAATGGAATGGTTATGAAAAATGGACAGGTGTAGGATCAACATTGTGATAAGAAGAATATTGATATTGGTTGGTTGGTTGCCGACTGGCAACAGATGTCATATATGCCGCAAAACGAGTAGCAATATCTTCCTTAGGAAGTGATGGTGTTTGTTGTCCTAATGGTTTGACCGGATTGAAACTTTGGCTTTTATCCCTCGCCATATGCTCAGCGATGGACATGCATTTAGGAGTTCCCTCACACGCTTTAAATGGAGTATCAACATAAGAAGATGTATAATTTTGATGCGGTTGATAGGACCTGGAGTGATGTGTCTAACTGTTTCTTTCCGCTTGATCTATCCTATCTCTTAAAGACATGGTAGAGTCAGAATTTTGACCGAAGCAATTACAAAAACAAGAAATATCTGGTTTTGGATAGCAAAGCTCGGCAAGAGTTCGTCTGTTTAGGTTACCCATTATAAGAAGGTGAAAAGAATAGAGGGTGAAAAGGGAAAGATTTAAGCTCTATTTGGATTGTTTTACTTTGAAAGTGAGAATTGAGGGTTGACTCAAGAAATCACAAATTGCACAAGCAAACCGCGAACTAAGGTCATCTAGGTCAAGCACCAGACCGCTCCTAGACTTCCAAAGGAAAAGCCGCAGAATCAATCCTCTACCACCTCTTTATCACTCTTGTGGTCAGGTAAGTGCCAGGTAAGTGGGAGGTATCCGCTATACGAATCACCAAAATAGCGGGTCTAATTAAGTAACCACTTTCCGTAGTCACACTTGCCTTAGACACCATAAAAGTAATGTGGATAAGCGATAGATTACCTATGACCTTCCTCTGTCCTAATTGAGCGCGAAGGTCCTTAGGGCTTGGTCTAGATATTTTTTAATTAATATAGGGTTGTGCGCATGCACGTTTGCGATTTGTGGGGCTTATGAAGGGTGATGAAATCCCTACCTAATCTGAATTATGGTCCTGCCCCTTAAAGTCCGTATGAAAAATATGCAAAAACAAACCAATTACAAAACACGCAAAAAGATTTTTTTTTAGCGGCGATATTTTGCAAAGAATCCTGTAGAAAATAAAATTATGGGATTTCCATAGGAGAGAGAAAGAGTTAAGGAATATACCAAAGGATTTTGGCTAGGCAACACCACTAAGTGGCCGCAGTTCCGAGGCTAAAGTAACAATATTGCGGTGGTTCTGCCGCACTACGGTGCTTTCTTCTGATGAATTTTCTACAGTAGCTTTCTAAGTTCCTCTGGGTCATGATGAATGTCACTGAATCTTTATCTCCTCGCTACAGTGACTCCAGATTCCCTCGCAAAAATCGCACACTAATCGTTAAATACACAATTTGCTGTTTTATTTTATTTTTATAATATGGATCGAATAAGAATTCAACACGAATAGCAAGAAAAAAAATTACGCACGTATCCCGGCAACATCGCCATTTGATTGATTCTGTGAAAGAAGTGTTTGTAGTAATAACCACAATCAATAACGGTGTCGCGTGTAGCTAGCCGAGATGAGTACGGGTCGTCCGCATTGATGCATGGAACTTTTAATCTTGCTTTAGACGAGTTGATTAGAAAATAAAAAGAAGAATAGGGAGAATAGTTGTAGATCCTAGATCTATGTTAACCACGGATATAGAATATACAAGAAGATGGCTTATAGGGTTCGTTATGATTTAGTAGTCATAGATGACTAATAAAGATGAATCTTTTTTTATCTTTTGATAGATTTAAAACTAGATACATAGTGATGAATGAGGATTATGGTTCTTGGAAGAAACTAGAGTTTCCCCACTATTGACCCTTGTCCCTTCATTGATCTCTATTCATGTCTAGCCCTTAACAAAACAATTGTTAATCTAATCTTAAAACTCAGTCAAGACTATTAATAAATTGATAGTGTACCCGATTAGGATGTTAACGATTCTTTTGCTAAAGAATATAAATTTCATAAGACTTAAAAGGAGTTAAAATATTTTCTCATCCATTGTTATACCCTAATCCTACGAACCCTATCAAGAGGAGAATTACTCGCGCATGATGGAGAAAGAAGAAGAAAGGATAGGAAAGGAAATCATAATGTAAATACAGAAATTAAATACAAAATAATTAAACTAATGATCTACCTTTATTACTCAACTTCACAAGTACAAATCCTATGAGTTTAGATTACAAGAGCAAGAAGAAGTTGCTCTCGATCTCTGCCTCGTAGGATGTAGATGTTCCGTCGATTTTCACGCCGCTCTATCACGTCGAATCACGGACCTTCGTGGATCACTTGTTCTTTGACGGTGATTTGCTTCGTGTAAAAGGTGATGATTTCTAGTTTTAGCCCTCGGTCCTATTTATAGTCACAGAAGATACAAACCCTAGATGTCATATGTGAGGGTTTGTTGAGAAGATCCTATCCATAAAATCCCAAACCCTAATTCCCCATATCGCCGGCGGATCCGCCGCAAATTGCATGTGTTGGCCATGGTTGGGCGGTGGGTTAGTAGGATCAAGTGATGAAAATTATTTTGTAGAATCATATTGACATATGGAGATTGTTATGATATCTGGAATTTTCATATCTTCTTTGAGTCTCTACCAGTATTGATTTAATGATTTAATTAAATTTCATCGGCAGATTTTTTATTCCCGATATCTCGATATCCCGATCTCCTGACCTGAGCCAAATTTTACGCAATATCTCCATGAATAATGTTAGTAATATTTGTTATAGAGATATAATCTTAATCATTTAATATGGTAATAAATCTTTAAGCAATTTGATTAAGATTATTTGATATGATATGCATAATAAAAAATATTATATAAATATATTTTTCTTCATAATGTTAATTATAATATATAAACATATGGTAAATAGTATTTTGCAGATAAACCAAATATATTCTATATTTATAATAAACACCTTTAAATATTTAAGAAAAGTAAGGAAAATGTTATATCAATCGTGCGAAATTTTCGACTGAACATATAATAATACAGGTGTACATGTTAAGATAAAGAGCAACCAGATAGCATACTATCATGTCGAGTAAGAAAGTCCTCTCTATATATGTCCAAGTATCCACTATATCATACAATAATGGCCTCTAGGGCATACATATTCCTAACATATATATGCACGCCCCATACAGACGCACGTGCTATACACATGCGCGTAAGCTGAAAGCATTCTCTATAAGGATGTGCACAATACGTACTATACACATGTGCGCAAGTGAACAATATCATCTTTCGAACAAGCGCACATATATACATGCGCATATGGAAATTTAACCCGATAAAAAGTGTGCAACCACGTGATATGCACATGCATAACCCCATGATAGATAGCGCGCAACCCTATGAATGATAGTGTGCAACCACATGACTGATAGCAAGTGCGCATCCACATGATATGCATATATGAAACCCCATGACTGATAGCAAGTGTGCAACCACGTAATATATACGTGCGCAACCTCATGACTGATAACAAGTGCACAACCACATGATATGCACGTGCGCAACCCCCAACTATAAAAGATGCGCATCACATGATATGCACGTGCACAGTCCTTGATCACAAGCAAGTATGCAACCCACGTGATATGCACATGCGCACCCTCATTAAAGATAATACATGTATATGTGCACTTCACATGTACATGAGCACATGGATATCAAGCCTTTTCTTGAGTACTTAGGTAAAATAAACTAAGTATAGAAACTTTTGTTTCTTATATAAGATCTATTGATCAACATATCAATGATGTCCAAATTGATCGTAGTCCCATATACGACTAATGATCGTCCACCCATATTGATCTTAGTCTCATATGCGACTAATGATTGTTCATACATATTAATCTTAGTCTCATATACGATTAATAATCTTTCATTTATGTTATCCAAGTTGATCTTATTAGGATATATGACTAATGATCTTTCATCCATAATACCTATGTTGATCTTAGTCGGATATATGACTAATGATTTTTCAACCATGATACGTATATTGATCTTAGTCGGATATATGACTTATGATTTTTCATTCATTGATCTTAGTCTCATACAAGACCAACAATCCTCAATTCCGATCTGATCTCCTCCTTCATACATGGGATTTGGTTCAAGGTTACATCTTTCTATACCTCTGATATACGGTATTGTAATTCCTCAATGTATTCAGAGAGGTGGAAGGTCCGAACAACCAATAACTCCTTCCCCATCCCTACTTGATGAAAGATGTGAAATTTCATCAAGATAAAGAATGCCTTAAGCATCCCATATAGATGCACACCCTCATATCGATACACCCTACATTGATTCACTTCCATATTGATGTGCATACCTCATATTGACACGCATCTTATATAGATGCGCATCTCATATTGAGCTCTGACTTTATAGATATATGTATATGTATATCTTTGAAGGAAACATAAATGCCTTTAAATTGGATCGTACTCCAATATTGGGTGCATCCCATATCACTATCATTCACTTTGCCACGTAACATATACCCACACGCACAGGATGAAAGATGGACCGAAATGTCATTAAACTAATACTTCACTCCAAACACGAAGATGTTGGACTGAAATGTCCTTAAACTAGTATTGGACCGCGGTGTACTTAAACTAATATATGTTTGGCCCTACGGCCGGTCTCCATATTGACCCCCATATGCAATCCATGGGCAAAACAAGTCATATTCCATTTATGTTTTCTATGGACCGTGATGTCCTTAAATTAATATATTTGAGCCCATATGCCCACTGTTCCTTAGTCGATCTTAGTCTTATATATGACTAACGATCCTTAGATCAAACCCATATATCCCATGAATTAATGGACCTCATTTATATGAGATCTAAGTCCTAAGTTCAAAACCCCAAATCTAATGTATGAATTTGGGCTAATCCGCACCCTACGGGCATGACAATATTAGTCTACGTATACAATCCAAGAGCAACCCCATATAAACAAACATAACACGACATGAAGTGAAATACTGGAGAGGGTGAAAGTTGTTATCGCTTTACTAAAATATAATTAACTGTAGGGGCTTGTGTCTTTAGGGAAGAGTGTCCCTACAATCAAAAACCCCTCACATACGAGAGGAATCTGATAAATCACGCTACAATGGTCGCATCTATCGAAACCTCTGATATACGGTACCATAAATAAACTTCTTATATTGGGAGAGGTGAATGGATATGTTCCAAATAGAATCTGCCTCTGTATTCAGGCTAAACGTCCTCCCGATGCCTCAGACCTATCTCCGCCGGTAAATAGATTCTGGCACGCCCGGTGGGACCTTTTCCTCTTTCCACTCAACACTTCGTGTGTCGTGTTTCTCAATGATCAAATAATCCCAGTATATATGTTTGTAGTTGCTCTTGGGTGATGGGATACTGAAGCCTATGTTCCGTCACTATGTAGGGATCAATAGCGTTCGCTTCCACTCACTGCAACTCAGGCTCTGTCATATCCGGTGGAGTCAAGTATGGGCCACTTACAGCCTCAGTTTTCTGCATCATGTCTCTTCATGAAATCAACTGGCTTTTCTTTGGATCGATACCCCCACCTCCTACCCTCGCTGCCTCAACGCCGAAGGAGGAAACCCAGAAAAAATCTGTCTTCCACAGGCTGTGTAATGACCCCAATATTACTATACCTTCACGTTTTCTTTCTTTAGTAAAATATTGTATTTATTTATTCTTAGTATTTTTCCTATATTTTGTTTTCTATTAAATATATTATTTTATTATTCCATTTATTTTTCCCAAATAAATTTCTTTAAAACTAAATCTTAACCTTTTTCAAATTAAACATATGACCTAACCCAACCCATAACCCAAATATAATCGCATTTTCATTTTCTTTTATAAAGCTCTAAGCCCAAAAGCCCACTTTCATTTCAAGCAACAGCATATATTTAATTCTTGTTAAATTTGTGCATAAACAACCTTATAGCTCATTGGTTAAGTCTTTGCATTATTATTTTATAGGTCACATGTTCGAATCTTGGGTCTTGCAATCATTTTTATCTATTTTTTTACTCTCTCATAATCTATAAATGAGACCTTTCATTTTCGTTAACTTCCAAATGAATAGGCACCCTTTCAATTTCTCTTTAACTCCCATTATAAATTCATATTAATTTGAAGTAATATGACATAATTCTTTTATATACTCATCTTATCTTTTTATTCTTCTTTCTCTTAAAAAAATAGAAAGAAGAACAACCCCTTTCTTTTCTTTCTTCCTCACAAAATATTATTCATCTCCTTCCTCTTCATCTAGAGTCCTCGAAGAAAAACATGAAAAGCTTTCAAAAAATCTCGCTAGTAACGCGAGGCTATCGTCGGATAGACAAGCCCTGTGACGATACCGGCTTGTGTATATAAGTCTCTTCATTTCTTCGCCTCCTCTTGTTGAATCATCCTCATCTTGTTATGTCTCCGCTAATATCCATACTTGCTCACTTCGTCTGTAAACTCCTTGTTTAGAAAACATACATAAAATAAATAGATAACCTAATAGTTAATTGTTTTGTAAACTTATTTATCTTCACGAATAGGATATATTTTTAATTAGTAGTGATTATCTTGTTTCATGTTTTATTTGTTATGAAAATATGTGAATCATATCATCGTATATTGCATACTATCACATAACGTGATCCTTTATTCAAAACAAAAGAAAAGTGTTTAATAATTTTTGTGTAGAATCGTTATTAATCTTTTATATTGATTTTAGTATATATATAATGACCGGTTCGTATGCTTGTCGGTATTCATTTCATAAATTATTGCTCGCTATTTTTATTTTATTTTATTTATATTTATGTTTAAAAGAAAATGAGATTTTAAATAAATACCATGACCTTGTAAATCTCAAATACGAAGAAATACCTTTACCTTCAAAATAATTTTTAGAAAATCAATCATGATTTCTGGCATTCTAGAAAAATTATATTATATACTAAATAGAATTTCAGGTCTACAGTAAAAATATCATATCAAACCGAATAACGGTTTAGGAGTTACGTAGTTTTTTATTCGCTGTTTTTAAAACCAGAAAACTGCCAATAAGGGTCCGAGAGACCATAACTCTTTAATCGTTGATCCAAATTAAGTCTTTTCAGAAATTTTGAAGATATACATCTAAAGATCTAAATTTTCTTAGTTTTAAGTTTGTACCGAAAATTGATGTAAAATATAGAAAACCGTGTTACAATATTAAGCGACGAATCTGGACAGAATCTGTCCTGATTCGCATACTGTTTTTAAATTAGACAAAAATCGAACTCCCGATATCCGTTCATGACAAAATTTAGATGTGTAGATGCAAAATTGAAAGAGCAATAATTTTCTGTATATTAGATTACTTAGAAATGCATGAAACAAGCCGATATAGGTTTTCCAATATAACATATAGTTGCTGTCCAGAGATCTGAATTTCTGTTTTTAAACGCTGATATTAAAATGATCATAACAAGAGCATCAGAAATCCAAATTGCGACAAACTTAGTTGTTTGGATAAGTACTCCGAAATAAATATAATTTTCTAATAATTTTCTTAACCTGAAAACTGATAAAAATTAACTCAAACTGTATTTTAAAAATGTATGACGGTGCTGAACAGATTCTGATCTGTTTTGCGAGATGATACGAAAACATATATATATCCTAAACCGGTAGTCGTATTTAGGCGAGACTGGAACTCACGTGTGCATAAAACTTAAGCCTATTTTTTCATTAATATTCTGACTTTAATTGACTTGATTAATTAGCCGTACATATCAAATTTTTACAATATTGTTTTTGGACATTACTTGTATACTTATCTCATATCATGTTCTGTGATTGTTTATTTATTTTTATCTATATGACTTGTGATTAAACCATTACATGCTAGAATTGAATTGAGCTTGAACTTGAACACTTAACTTGACTCGACCTAGAATTGCAACTGACATGACTCGCATTCTTCTTAACTTACTCAACTTCATTTTTCACCTTTTGCAATATATGGTTTCGATCAAGACATGTTATAATCAACCAATCAAATCAACTAAAGTCGATACAACAATTATATCTTTTATACTCGGGGTGTTTGGAATAGTTTCTTGTGTGAATCCAACAGAGCTTCAGGAGTCCCGTATTAACATTTTTTTTATTTACTCGAATCTCAGTTGGGTTAACTCCTTCATAGATTGGAGTCCCGATACTAACACATAAAATGGGCCCGTATTTCCTTGCTCCGGGGCCCCACTCTTGAGCTCGTGAATACTTCTACGGTTGCGTTGACATTTACACTTGGAACTTAACGTTAATATAGAGACGATATAGAAACTCATAGGATATATACCCATATTCAGTTCCACATACTTTTTACTTGTCATTACATTACTTTATGTTCAGTATACCTACACTACACGGCCATACTATACTTATTTTCTATGCTCATGTTACATTGCCATATTTACATAGTTGTCATTAACATTACTATGTTATACTTGTTCATATTTCATTTCCTTTCATACTATATCACATGTCACCTTGCATATTCATTTATATACATTCATATCCCACTTTTCTTGGAGACTTACCGAGCGAAAACTCGATGACGGGTATTCCACCCACTTCTTTCTATCCTTGAAATGTTCATCAGATAGCATTTAAATAGAGAAGATAGAATCGGTCGAAAAGAGGTACAACCGGTTCGCATCTTAGTTGGACGTCTAGTTCCATTCAGCTTTTTATTTCATTTCAGCTTATTTATGTATGCCTCCTTGTTATGGATTATCATGTTATCGTATCATGTATTCAGATATTTTATCAATTATGAATCTTGAATGTAATAAATCATAGTTGGATTTCATTTTTTGTTTATCCTTGTTACTTTATGTTACTTATAGACACTAGCGTATTTATTGTGGAAAATGACCTTCTCAGAATAAATACGTCGCGGGCCTCGTCACGTTTTTTGCTCCCATTTTTTGGGAAGCGGGGCATGACAGGTTTTATTGGTGGTCCATACAGGTCAATCTGCATGAACATCGTAAGCAATATAATAAAAGAATTATAAAATCCAATTATTACATTCGACTTTTCTTTTGAATCCAACCTCTTTCCTTGAATCCATCTTGAACTCCATCTTCGGCTTCCTTGAAGACCATCCCTCGACTTTTGAATTCTTAACTCTTGTTCACCCTTTTTACTTGTATCTTATAGGCTTATTAGCTCAGTTGGTTAGAGTATCGATCGACGGAGCTCGAAGACGACATCATCCTTAGCTTTCCAATACCTTGTTGCGACGTACTTCTTATAGGAATTTTGGGGACGAAATTCTTTTAAGGAGGGTAGACTGTAACGACTGCACCATGATTTCATCCCTTTGAATCCTTTTCTTATTTCCCCCGATAATCGTGTCTCGATGTAAGGGAAACGAAACTGCGAACAATTCATCTTCGATTGATCTTATTTTGTTAATCTTCTTAATTTCTTATTGTTTTCTTCCATTAACTCTGAGAGTAGGATTTGAGTGATTTAAATGGAGTTATGTGAATGTAACTATGAACTGCAGTATAGTTACAATGCGCTACTCTACTTGAGTGACTTGAAGTTCTGCCATTGATTTAGCTGTGTTCCACTGCGTATCCTTATTCTTGATTATTGAATCCTATATTCTTTGTTAACTTATATCGTTCCCTAATTTTTAAATTCAATTTTTCGTCTTTATCTTTGTACTATTCTTGAATTCAATCCCTAATTAATTTTCTTTTATTCGAGTGCTTTCTTGTTGTAAACCACTCTTGAATTATCCTAACAGCATTTTCTCGTCTTCCTGGTTGTCTTATAGCTAATTACTCAGAGCGCCGACTGATGGAGCACAACGACGAAACGCATCGACATCATCCTAATCTAGTTTTCTTGCTCTGTTGCAACATCCTTCTAGAGTAATTTGGAGGATGAAATTATTTTTAAGAAGGGAATGATGTAATGACCCTAATATTACTATACCTTCATATTTTCTTTTTTTAGTAAAATATTGTATTTATTTATTCTTAGTATTTTCCGTATATTTTGTTTTCTATTAAATATATTATTTTATTATTCCATCTATTTTTCCCAAATACATTTCTTTAAAACTAAATCTTAAACTTTTTCAAATTAAACACAAGACCTAACCCAATCCATAACCCAAATCCAATCTCATTTTCATTTTCTTTTATAAAACTATAAGCCCAAAAGCCCACTTTGTTTTCGAGCAACAACATATATCTAATTCTTGTTAAATTTGTATATGAACAACCTTGTAGCCTATTGGTTAAGTCCTTACATTATTATTTCGTAGGTCATATGGTAGAATCTTGGGTCTTGCAATCATTTTTATCTCTTTTTTTTACTCTCTCATAATCTACAAATAAGACCTTTCATTTTCTTTAACATCCAAATGAATGGGCACCCTTTCAATTTCTCTTTAACTCCTATTATGAATTCAAATTAATTTAAATTAATATGACATAGTTCTTTTATATACCCATCTTACCTTTTTATTCTTCTTTCTCTTAAAAAAAATTAGAAAGAAGAACAACCCCTCTGTTTTCTTTCTTCCTCACAAAATAGTATTCATCTCCTTCTCACTCTTCATCTAGAGTCATCGAAGAAGAACATGAAAAAGCTTTCAAAAAGCCTCGCTGGTAACGCGAGGCTATCGTCAGATAGATAAGCCCGGTGACGATACCGGCTTGTGCATGTAAGTCTTCTTCGTTACTTCTCCTCCTCTTGTTGAATCATTCTCATCTTATCATGTTTCCACTGATGTTCATACTTTCTCACTTCGTCTGTAAACTCTTTATTTAGAAAACACACATAAAATAAATAGATAATTTAATAGTTAATTGTTTTGTAAAGTTATTTATCTTCATGAATAAGATACATTTTTAACTAGTAGTGATTATTTTGTTTCATGTTTTGGTATTTATGAAAATATGTGAATCATATTATCCAATATTGCATACCATCACATATTTATTCAAAACAAAACAAAAGTGTTTAATAATTCTATAAAATCTTTATTAATCTTTTATATCGATTTTAGTATATATATCATGACCGATTCGTATGCTTGTCTGTATGTCTTTAATAATTTATAGCTGGCTATTTTTATTTTATTTTATTTATATTTAGTTTTAAAAGAAAACGAGATTTCAAATAAATACCACGACCTTGTCCATCTCAAATACCACCTTGAAGAAATACCATTACTTTCAAAATAATTGTTAGGAAATCAATCTTTACTTCTGGACATTCTAGGAAAATTAGATTATATACTAGATAGAATTTCAGGTCTACAGTAAAAATTTCATATCAAACTGAATAACGGTTTAGGAGTTACGTAGTTTTTTATTCACTGGTTTTAAAACCAGAAAACTGCCAATAAGGGTCTTCTTCGAGAGACCATAACTCTATAATCTTTGATCCAAATTAAGTTTTTTCAGATGTTTTAAATATATACATCGAATGATCTAGATTTTATTAGTTTTAATTTTTTACTAAAAATCGACGTAAAATATAGAAAACAGCGTTACAATAGTAAGCAAGGAATCTGGACAGAATCTGTCATGATTCACAAACTGTTTTTAAATAGGACATAACTCGAACTCCCGATGTCCGTTTGTTACAAAATTTAGATGTGTAGATGCAAAATTGATAGAGCTATAATTTTCTGTATATTAGATTACTTATAAATGCATGAAACAAGCCGATATAGGCTTTGCAATATAACATGTAGTTGCAGTCAAGAGATCTGAATTACTGTTTTAAACGCAGTTGTTAAAATGATCATAACTAGAGTTTCAGAAATCCAAATAACACGAATTTAGTTGTTTGGATATGTACTCCGAAATACCTACAATTTTTTAATAATCTTCGTAACCTGAAACCTAACGAAAATTAACTCAAACTGTATTTTAAAAATGTGTGACGGTGCTGAACAGATTCTGATCTGTTTTGCGTGACGATACGAAAACATATATATCTCCCAAACCGGTAGTCATATTTAGGCGAAACTGGAACTCACGTGTGCATAACACTTAAGGCCATGTTTTCTTTTATATTCTAACTTCAATTGACTTGATTAACTAGTCGTACATATTGTAAGTCCACGTTGCCCACCCCGGTGCTTGCGGGGAGGCGGAAAACGGAATAAAAATCGGATTTTTTTAATCACTTTAGGCAACATGGACTAGACAAAGTCGGATCTTTGCTAAACAAAAACTAGCTAAAGCTAACTAGAAACTAGCTAAGGGTAGAATGGTTATACATAGGGCTTTATGTCCTTCTCTCCATGATCCTTGGAGTAGTAGAAAGAGGTCACCTTTGTCGTCTTCTCACGTCGAAGAAGGATCCACCCGAAAGCCTCAACCTTTGGCTTCAACTCCAAGCTAAAAGTAACTAGGGTGCAAGAAGTGCTAATCCTAGAACCCTAGATGAGAGTAGAGATTATCAAGAAGAGGTTTTTCTCAAGCTCAAGTGTTTCTCAACACATGAGAGGGGAGAGCTTGAGGGAGAGGAAGAACAAGAGAGAGAAAGTGAATGATAGAATGAGAGAATAATAAGCCATTCTCTCATATATGTATGTATTATTATAAATAGATAATTAGTGAGATAATTGTCATGGCTTAATCAAGACATGACCATTATCATTTCATTTTTAATGCAAATTGCAAGGATCAAAGAGCATCTTCCAAATGAAATGATGATGGTCAAATTGTCAACCTAGGTCAACAAGTCAAGAAGGTCAAATGGTCAACAACCCTAACCATGCACAATTATATTAAACTAATATCAATTAACCATAATACACACATAAGCATTAGGGTTAATAAAATGACAATGGTCATTAACCCTAATCAAAGTCCTCTCCCTCTGTCTCAAGCAACTGTGCATACGCACCCGTATTCGTGATCCAAGGAACATGAATACAATGAGATAAAACCAATCCCAAATCATATACTAGGATACGGCTTAAACCAAAGCCCACTAGTATAAGCTGTCCGGACAGCAAACGTGCACAAGTGCGCGGATGTGAACGAACCCTGTCGCAAAACCATGCAACCTCTACTCATTTTGCCTAAAGGCGAATAGCTCTCTGTGTGAGACTCTAAAGACTCGACACTACGCTGGCGGTGGGTTTAACCACAGACCGCAAGCGGCACTATCTGTACGTAACGGTCCCCGGGTAGATGCCGATAAGAAGACTGACGAGGTGACCCCATCTGAACTCCTACTGAGCATGTATGTGACAGTCTCTGTACAGTCCGGTCTGTTCGTTTGATACATCGCATGTTGGCCTAGGGGGGCGGTGAACGTCAGTCCCCTAATAGCGTACAAGTCGTGTCGGATGTGAAGCCCAGAACACCCTGAGATAACACTGGAAACCTACCAGTATATCTCGCTTGCCTTGGCCAGGGACTACTTGTGTAATGGCTCTCCTGGACACAGCGCGATGTCAACCCCCAATACCGGGGAGAGACGAATCCTGTCTAACCATCACTGCCTCCAAGTGCTTCGGGACTGCACCCAAAAACTACCTATTTGCACGACTCCTTTGAGCCGTGGTAGGGTAGTAATCAATGTGCAGTGGGAACACACTCGAGGAGAAGTGACAGTGTCAAGTCAGCAGACTAAGCTGTACTCATGTCACCTAGGAACTGATAACTGACGATAGGTATAATACCAACCAAAGTTCCCGACGAGTCCTGTCCAGTGTACTCGTAACCTAACGGAGCACCCGCATACTATCTCAAGTACAACGTTCTGACGGCTGTGGGATAGACCGTCTCCCACACTGGGATGAGAAGCGCATACGCTAGTCTACTCTGGAGTATCGATGCCCTGTCTCGATAGTCCAACGACTAGGGACCTGTATAAGGATGTGCTTATGGATTACCCAGCCCCCACGAGTGTGAGCGCCATCACAACGCTGGTAATCAAGCAAAGATCCTAAGGGCTCTACTAATATGTATATAAGCGATATGCTAAAAGAAACACATGCACATATTGAAGTAGAGACAAACCAAGTAGCATACTACCATTTCGAGCAAGATTGTATATACAACTGTGAATATCCCAAGCTTCCATCAAGTAATATACATACTAGTATGATACAGTAATGGCTCTAAGGCATATACACTAACAATCTCCCACTTGCACTAAGGCATGTACTGGCGTATCGAAGACCTATCATCTCGATCAGCCGCTCGAACTGAGTCTGGGGCGGGGCCTTGGTGAATGGATCTGCAGTGTTATCTTCTGAAGCAATCCTCCGAACCTCGATCTCCTGGCAATCCATGATCTCCTTGATCAGGTGATACCCCCTCAAGATGTGTCTGGATTTCTGATAGGACTTGGGTTCCTTCGCTAAAGCTATAGCCCCGTTGTTGTCGCAATACAGAGGTATTGGGTCAACAATGGACGGAACCACCTGAAGTTCTTTCAAGAACTTCCTCATCCAGATAGCTTCTTTTGCGGCATCAGATGCAGCGATGTATTCCACTTCCATAGTCGAGTCAGCAACGGTTTCCTGTTTGGAGGTCTTCCAACACACCGCCCCTCCATTGAGGGTAAAGACAAAACCTGACATGGACTTGGAATCATCCTTGTCACTCTGAAGCTGGAGTCAGCAAAGGCCTCAATCTGTAGGTCTTTTCCGCCATACACCAAGAACATCTCCTTAGTCCTTCTTAGGTACTTGAGAATGTTCTTTAATGCTATCCAATGTTTCTCCCCAGGGTTTGACTGATACCTGCTTACCACACTCAGTGCATAAGCCACATCTGGTCTGGTACACAACATCGCATACATTATAGAGCCTACCGCAGAAGCGTAGGGTATAATAGACATGCGATCCCTCTCCAAATCAGTCTTGGGAGACATCTCTTTGGAGAGGGTGATCCCGTGACAAGCGGGTAGATTACCACGCTTGGAATCTTCCATACTGAATCTCTTCAGTATGGTGTCGATGTACCTAGACTGTGAAAGTCCTAATATCCTTTTGGATCTGTCACGGTAGATCCGGATACCCAGAATGTATGAGGAATCACCCAGGTCTTTCATGGAGAACCTGTGTGACAAGAACCCCTCGACAGATTGTAGCATAGGAATGTCATTTCCTATTAAGAGAATATCATCCACGTATAAAATGAGGAATACTACAGTTCTCACTACAAATCTACAATAGATGCATGGTTCATCTGGATTTTTGATAAAGCCAAATTTCTTGACCGTCTCATCAAAACAGATGTTCCAACTCCGCGATGCCTGCTTTAGTCCATAAATGGACTTAAGCAACTTGCACACCTTTCCGCTGCTCCCACTCTGAATGAAACCCTCTGGCTGGTCCATATAGACACACTCCTCTAAATTTCCATTTAGAAAAGCGGTCTTTACGTCCATCTGCCAAATTTCATAATTGTGGAAGGCAGCAATGGCAAGAAGGATCCGAATGGATTTCAGCATAGCTACTGGAGAAAAGGTTTCGTCATAGTCCAAACCAGGTCGCTGACGAAAACCCTTTGCAACCATTCTAGCTTTATAGGTATCAACCTGTCCATCTACACCAATCTTCCTTTTGAAGATCCACTTGCATCCTACGGGTTTTACCCCATCTGGAGCAATGTCCAACGTCCATACTTTTTTGGTGTACATGGACTCCATTTCGGTCCGCATTGAATCCAGCCATTTTACCGAGTCGACGCTCTGAATGGCTTGCTGGAAGCTAGTAGGCTCATCACAATCTATGATGCAATCCTCTCTATCCCCGTCAATGAGAAAACCATAGTATCTCTCGGGCGGATGAGACTGCCTACTACTCCTGCGGAGTGGCGTGGGAATGTCCTGATCTTTCGAACCCTCTGGTTCTACTAAGCTTTCAGTAATAGCTCGTGGTTCTGGAATTTCTTCTAGTTCTATTACGCTCCCACTTATTTCTTTTTCTAGGAACTGGTGTTCTAGAAAGTGGGCATGGCGAGAAACAAAGACCTTTTGTTCCTCTTCGCAATAGAAGAAATATCCCTTGGAGTTCTTTAGATATCCCACAAACTTGCACTGTACTGAGCGTGCCTCGAGCTTGTCCGCATGCTGCTTTTTTACAAAAGCTGGACATCCCCATGTCTTAATGTGATTAAGATAGGGTCTCTTCCCACACCACATCTGATATGGTGTAGTAGGCACAGTCTTAGTTGGAATTCGGTTCAAAAGGTATGCAGCTGATTCTAGCGCATATCCCCAGAATGATCGCGGCAACTCAGCGTTACTCATCATGGACCGTACCATATCCAATAGGGTTCGGTTCCGTCTCTCCGATACACCGTTATGTTGTGGAGTGTATAGAGGAGTAAGCTGAGAGAGAATTCCATTCTCTTTTAAGTAACCCAGGAACTCGGCATTCAAGTATTCACCACCTCGATCAGATCTCAGTGCCTTGATACTTTTGCCTGTTTGTTTTTCTACTTCATTCTTATATTCCTGGAATTTTTCAAAAGTCTCGGATTTATGTTTCATTAAGAAGACATAACCGTACCTTGAAAAGTCATCCGTAAAAGTAATGAAGTAAGAATAACCGCTTCGTGCATGCATAGACATTGGACCGCACACATCGTTGTGTACGAGTCCCAAGAGCTCGCTCGCTCTTACTCCGTGTCCAGTGAACGGAGTCTTTGTCATCTTTCCTTTAAGACAAGATTGACAAGTTGCATACGATTGATATTCGAACGGATCCAAATATCCTTCTGCATGTAACTTAGTCAATCTTCTCTCATTGATGTGACCCAGTCTACAATGCCATAAGAAAGTTTTATTAATTTCTGGAGACTTTCTTTTGTGTGTATTCTGGACATTGAAAATCTGTGGTTGGTTTAACACGTATATACCGTTGTTCAATGTACTTGACCCAATCAAAACTTGATTAAGGTGAATGTTCACTACATTACTTACAAATGAAAATTCATAACCTTCTTTAGATAATAAAGATACAGAAATGATATTACAGGTTGCATTTGGTACATAATAACAACTACGCAAAACCAAAAAGTGTCCATCTGACAATCCCAGGTATAGTCCCCAACGGCCTCAGCATCAATGCTAGCTCCGTTTGCAACTCGGAGGGTCATGTCACCTGCTTTCAAAACTCTACGCTTTCTCAACGCCTGCAAAGAATTACAGATATGAGATCCTGATCCAGGATCCAATACCCAGGAAGTAGAGTTTATTGATAGACAGTTTTCAATAACATACACACCTGAAACTGAAACCGCAACTCGCTTCAGATCCTGGGTTCTGGCCTTCCAAGCCTTGCAATCTTGTTTCCAGTGACCACTTTTGTGACGGTAGAAGCATTCTTCCTTCCCCACCAGCTTTCCCGCTACCTTTGTTGCCTTTCCTTTTCCCTTCGTATCCACTTTACTGACACCGCCCCTTGGTTTGGCGGGGGCTTTCTTCTTCTTACCCTTGGCTTTCGCCCTGGATCTAGAACAGGAAGATCCTCCTACAAACAAAGTGGATGTCTCCCTACCTTTCTGTAGGGTGCCCTCAGCAGTCCTCAACATGTTCAGAAGCTCGGAAAGTTCAACCTCCTTTCCTTGCATGTTGAAGTTTAGGATAAACTGGGCGTAAGTGGAAGGAAGGGACTAGAGAATCAAATCAGTATAGAGTTCATTCTCCAACGTGGTCCCAAGGTCCGCGAGCTCCTCTATGTAGCCAATCATCTTAAGCACGTGTTCCGCTACCGATGATCCGACGGCCAATCTTGCCGAAAATAACTTCTTCGACACTTCGTATCTTGCGATACGAGACTGCTCTCCATACAGTTCTTTTGTATGGAGAAATATGGACTCTAGGTCCATATTCTAATGCCTCCTCTGATGTTCGTTGTCCATCGAGGCAAGCACGAGGCATTTGGCCTTCGCGCAATCGATCTCCCATGTCTTATGGATTTCCTTATCCGCGACGCTGGAGGTGGGACCTGGGACAGGGGGAGCTTTGGTGGTAAGGACATACCCCAACCTGTCGTAAGTGATTGCCATCTTGACATTCCTGAGCCAATCTTTATAGTTTGGCCCTGTCAGTATGTTTTTATCTAGTAATAACTTAAGTCCGGTCATGTTGAATGGTCGCTGCAATTAGGAGAGAGAAAAGAAACACTTTAGCATGATGCTCTTGCAAGTTTAGAGTGGTTTTTAGTTTTTCTAAACTGGATGGCTCCCACTGTCTCTCGAATCCCTTCTCAAACCGTAAAGAAAGGATTAGTTGGGATCAATCTCACCGTACAATACTTGCTTAACCGTTCAGCCAGGCCAGTGTCGGTATTTCGAGGGAGGTTTTCCAACGCTTTCGCGAAGTACCTTAATTAAGTAACCTCTTTTCCCTGTGGGCGTAGCCCCGCTAACCCCTTTCTAGACACCTACTAAGTTTATAGCATTGATCGTTAAGTGAGAGTTTTCCAGAGGAGTAGCATATACTCACAGTAGGATCGGGATCCAAATATCATCGGGTGATGAAACCGAAGGAATCCTACCAGAATCATCACACTCCAAATGGTATGCAACGCTAGCAAGTTTCAGTACTTATGAAACTCCTGATGTGGATTTTTTCCCCATGCTCTTATGACCTTGACTTTGACCAAAATATCATAAGTCACATGTCAAGTTCTACCCGTCATTCTCCTGGTTAATTTGGACCCACCCATACCTACCCTTGACTTTGGCCAAAATGGCAGCACGACTGTCCCAAATCAACGCATCTATCTATGCTGCACATGAATACCCAATAGCTACCAATCACTATGCCTTGACTTTGGCCAAAATACATAGCTTGAATACTTTTTGACCATTCATGTGGAATGACGGAGGGCAACGAATAGTTTAGGCAAAACCGTGAACATAATGAACTTGATATAATCGATGGAACGAGATAGCTTTTAGAAGGAGTGGTTCAAGCTCCGCGTTTAAAAGTTTAGTTTTTAAAAGAACCGAGTGGTTTTCAAAGTGTTCCAATCGACTTTTACTTGGTTTATTTTCTTGCATTAGTTCTTTTAATGCGTCCCATCATTTAATCCTACCATTGCAGAAAACAACCAAAATATGATGTACGCTTATGCCATTCGCATTCGCCACGGGGCCCCGTCATCACCCGTTAGGTTACTTAACTAACGACAGAGCGGGGGCTGGGCTAGCGCGGCTGTAAAATATAAGCAACGCCTAAATAGTTATCATATATAAATATATAGCAATGATAGACATTACAGATCACAGATGAATACATTGGATATACTAGGAATCCGCAATCCGTTCGAGCCTGCAACGAAAAGAGGATTACACGGTCGCGGTGAATAGCCAAATACCCCATCCAAGACCCCTATGGGTGCGGCAAACTACTCGCCAAGTACTCGAAGCGAAGCAACCTCCCTCAACCCCGTGAGTAGGCCACTCGGCATTTCGAGATACCCGGTAGTTTGTGCACCCCTCCATGGGTCTATCCTAGGAGCAAAAACAGTAAAAAGAATTATACAATGACGGCTACAACCCCGACCCGGTTGTGCGGCCATATAAATAATATTACATCAATTTACATGTTACAAGAATTGAAAGAAAAGAAAGCTCTCGTCTCACAAAACCCCCCGGCTATTCATCCGCGACAATCCAACGCATTCATATACACATACCATCATCAAACACAGATCACAGATATGTATAACCCCCACTAATCGACGTATAGCGATTAGCCGACGTTCAATACATATAAACATCACAGATATAACCCATTAGTCAAAGTGTAGTGAAGTTCAATCAAAAATACGGATTTATAGGCCCCCAAAAACAAATTTCTTTTCTAGAAAACCTGGGTACATATAAACCATCTTAAAAATCCCAAAACCAAGCCAGAAAAACACTGCACCAAACTCGACCCAGAGCCGAGCCAAAACGGCCTCGGTTGCGCGGCAATAGCTTGCTATTGCCGCGGAACCGCGGCTCTTTGAGCGAATCACTGGATCGTTTTTGGTGGCTTTCTTCACAAAACCCTGAGATGATTTTTGGAGTATGATTTATTTCATTTTGAACAGAAAAATTTTTAACAGAAAGCTAGGGTTTTGAAAACTCGGTTTTGCGATTTTTCCGATTGAACTTCCATACACTTTACTACCTAGCTAGTTTATGTTTAGTTATACTCTAATACCACTGTAAGTCCATGTTTCCCACCTCGGTGCTTACGGGGAGGCAGAAAACGGAATAAAAATCGGATTTTTATCACTTTAGGCAACATGGACTAGACAAAGTCGGATCTTTGCTAAACAAAAACTAGCTAAAGCTAACTAGAAACTAGCTAAGGGTACAATGGTTATACCTAGGGCTTTATGTCCTTCTTTCCTTGCTCCTTGGAGTAGTAGAAAGAGGTCACCTTTGTCGTCTTCTCACATCGAAGAAGGATCCACCCGAAAGCCTCAACCTTTGGCTTCAACTCCAAACTAGAAGTAACTAGGGTGCAAGAAGTGCTAATCCTAGAACCCTAGATGAGAGTAGAGATTATCAAGAAGAGGTTTTTTCTCAAGCTCAAGTGTTTCTCAACGCATGAGAGGGGAGAGCTTGAGGGAGAGGAAGAGCAAGAGAGAGAAAGTGAATGATAGAATGAAAGAATAATAAGCATTCTCTCATATATGTGTGTATTATTGTAAATAGATAATTAGTGAAATAATTGTCATGGCTTAATCAAGACATGACCATTATCATTTCATTTTTAATGCAAATTGCAAGGATCAAAGAGCATCTTCCAAATGAAATGATGATGGTCAAATTGTCAACCTAGGTCAACAAGTCAAGAAGGTCAAATGGTCAACAACCCTAACCATGCACAATTATATTAAACTAATATCAATTAACCATAATACACACATAAGCATTAGGGTTAATAAAATGACAATGGTCATTAACCCTAATCAATGTCCTCTCCCTCTGTCTCAAGCAACTGTGCATACGCACCCGTATTCGTGATCCGAGGAACACGATTACAATGAGATAAAACCAATCCCAAATCATATACTAGGATCTGGCTTAAACCAAAGCCCACTAGTATAAGCTGTCCGGACAGCAAACGTGCACAAGTGCGCGGATGTGAACGAACCCTGTCGCATAACCATGCGACCTCTACTCAATTTGCCTAAAGGCGAATAGCTCTCTGTGTGGGACTCTAAAGACTCGACACTACGCTGGCAGTGGGTTTAACCACAGACCGCAAGCGGCACTAGCTGTACGTAACGGTCCCCAGGTAGATGCCGATAAGAAGACTGACGAGGTGACCCTATCTGAACTCCTACTGAGCCTGTATGTGACAGTCTCCGTACAGTCCGGTCTGTTCGTCTGATACATCGCATGGCGGGCCTAGGGGGCGGTGAACGTTAGTCCCCTAATAGCGGTACAAGTCGTGTCGGAGTGAAACCCAGAACACCCTGAGATAACACTGGAAACCTACCAGTATATCTCGCTTGCCCTGGCCAGGGACTACTTGTGTAATGGCTCTCCTGGACACAGCGCGATGTCAACCCCCAATACCAGGAGAGACGAATCCTGTCTAACCGTCACTGCCTCCAAGTGCTTCGGGACTACACCCAAAAACTACCTGTTTGAACGACTCCTTTGAGCCGTGGTAGGGTAGTAATCAAAGTGCAGTGGGAACACACTCGAGGCGAAGTGACAGTGTCGAGTCAGCAGACTAAGCTGTACTTATGTCACCTGGGAACTGATAACTGACGATAGGTATAATACCAACCAACAGTTCACGACGAGTCCTGTCCAGTGTACTCATAACCTAACGAGCACCCGCATACTATCTCAAGTACGACGTACTGACGGCTGTAGGACAGACCGTCTTCCATACTGGGATGAGAAGGGCATACGCTAGTCTACTCCGGAGTATCGATGCTCTGTCTCGATAGTCCAACGACTAGGAACCTGTATAAGGATGTGCTTATGGATTACCCAGCCCCCACGAGTGTGAGCGCCATCACAACGCTGGTAATCGAGCAAAGATCCTAAGGGCTCTACTAATATGTATATAAGCGATATGCTAAAAGAAACACATGCACATATTGAAGTAGAGACAAACCAAGTAGCATACTACCATTTCGAGCAAGATTTTATATACAACTGTGAATATCCCAAGCTTCCATCAAGTAATATACATACTAGTACGATACAGTAATGGCCTCTAAGGCATATACACTAACACATATCAAATTTTTACAACACTATTTTTGAATGTTACCTGTATACTTATCTCATATCATGTTAAGTGATTGCTTATTTATTTTTATCTATATGACTTTTGATTAAAATATTACATTCTAGAATTGACTTGATTTTTTACATGAACACTTAACTTGACTCGACCCAGGATTGCAACTAACATGGCTCACATTCTACTTGACTTACTCAACTTCATTCTTCACCTTTTGCAATCTATGGTTTCGATCAAGACATGTTATAATCAACCAATCAAATCAACTAAATTCGATACAATAGTTATAATCTATTATACTTGGGGTTTTTGTAATAGTTTCTTGTGTGAATCCAACGGATCTTCTGGAGTCGTGTATTAACATTTTTTCTATTTACTCGAATCTTACTCGGGTCGACTCCTCCACAGCTTGGAGTCCCGATACTAACACATAAAGTGAGCCCGTCTTTCCTTGCTCCTGAGGCCCCACTCTTGAGCTTGTGAATACTTTTACGGTTGCGTTGACATTCACAATTGGAACTTAACGTTAACATAGTGAATATAAAAAGACCCATAGGACATATACCCATATTCAATTCCACATACTTTTTACTTGTCATTACATTACTTTATGTTCACTATACCCACACTACACGGCCATGCTATACTTGTTTGATATGCTCATGTTATATTTCCATGCTTACATAGCTTTCATTAACATTACCATGTTATACTTGTTCATGTTTCATTTCCTTTCATACCATATCACATGTCATCTTGCATATTCATTTATATACATTCATATCCCACCTTTCTTGGGGACTTACCGAGCGAAAGTTCACTGACAGGCATTACACCCACTTCTTTCTATCTTTGGAATGTTCGTCAGGTAGCATTTAAACAGAGAAGATTGAAGCGGTCGAAAAAGAGTATAACCGGTTCGCATCACAACTGAACATCTAGTTCCATTCAGCTTTTTATTTCATTTCAGTTTATTTATGTATGCCTTTTATGGTTTATCATGTTATCGTATCTTGTATTCAGATATTTTATCAACCGTGAATCTTGAATCTAATAAATCAGAGTTGGATTTCATTTTTTGTTTATTCTTGTTACTTTATAGTGCTTATAGACGCTTAGCATATTTATTGTGGGAAATGACCTTCTTGGAATAAATACGTCGCGGACTTCATCATGTTTCCTGCTCTCGTCTTTTGGGAAGCGGGGCATGACAGGCTAGCTCCCCAAGCTTCTGCTCTGCCGACGACATTGGTCTTCATCCGACTGGCTTCTGCCGAGGATTTAGGTCAACACATGGGGCATAATATTCATGCTCTCAAAGAAAACAGGGGGCAAGCTCAGCAAACTCTTGAGACTGATGAATCTCCGGTCTCAAGACATCATCGACGTCGATATCGGCATCAAATTAGACAAACTGGGGCAGTTCTCCATCTGGTCCTGCGAATGCTGCTATTCCAACCGAGAATAGCTTCGAACTGCTGTGAAGGATCAGAAAAAATTCCTCCACCACAGTACTGAAGAAGTCACCGCAGCCCATGGAGATCCAACGAGTGCAGAAAATAGTTCGCTCCCCAAAAGGACTTTCCTTATCTATATATAAGTTGTGGAAGGAACTGAAGAACTCAGTCGTTGTCCGTGGCTCTTTCCCTAAACGTCAGCCAAAATCTGACAGCTCCCCTTCCAAATACAAGGGGACTCATTCCAAGGTGGTTCCTATTATGATGGTTCTTCCTAAAGCGGCTTCTCACAAAAAAGAGGGCCTAGAAAAAGATCAAACGCCTGAGGAAAATCCAGAGGCCAAAGTTCCAAACGCCCTACGCTTGGGGGCATGGTAGTTCATACGGTCCACATAGTGAACTCCAAAAATGAAGGTCATGCTTCTACTAGTCCCTGGCCGCATACTCGGTCTCTGACAAAATCTCAATAGCAACATGAAAAGCTGCAGGAGATGCTTGCTTAGGCAGCAACACTTACGAGTCCACTGCCTAAGGCAAACCCTGAAGACGCAAGGACAGGGAAGGAATCGGATATCGATTTCCTGAAGCGTGCTCTCAAAAAGAGAGATGAAGAAACGGCAGCGATATCCGCTAAAATGAACAAGATGGCCCTCTTGATCCAGAATATGGCTGGAATGATGGTCCAATCAGAACCACTGGCAGATGAACCGCTGGTAGTCACTCTTTATGACAAGGGTGGCACTTCAAATCTTCCGCAAACCCCATGAACGGTTAAGGAGGAAATGATCCCAAAAGAAAAAATGGATGAATACATCACTCAGCAAATTATAGCTCACATGCCAGTGAAGCGGGAAATAAGTTGACAAAGACTGGTCGACCATATCCGGCATGATATGATCAAGTATAGTACCCGTCGGGATACATGTTTCCGACGTTCCGTATGTACAAGGAGACCATGAATTCTCACCAACACATCGCGCGGTTTAAATATATGTGCGGCAACACTAGAGGAAACGACATACTGCTCCTCCGACAGTTCTTCAGCAGTCTGGCAGGCACTGCCTTCGAATGGTATGTGGAAATCCCAAATGACTCCATGAAGACCTTCGAAGAGATGGAGATGATCTTCTGTCTGAGATTCGCTAGTGCGAATATACACACTACCGTAGCTGCGTTGGTCAATGAAAGGGTTATACCAAATGAGACTTGGGTCCAATATGTTTCCCGATGGGAAAATCTATGGTCAAAATGCGAGTAACGCATCGACGAAGATCCAACCGTTGGAATGTTCATAGACACTCTTGACCCAAATTCAAAGGCGTTTCCATATATGGCCTTCTTCAGGCCGACGACCTTCCAAGAGCTTATAGACAAAATGGCTCGATTGGATCAGACAGGTTAAGACCCTTCCTCTTCGGATGAAGATATATGAAAAGCCGAAGCAAGGCGACATTTGCCACCAATGCTCACTAAAAAAAATGAGTGGATTTGAAGAAACCTGTCATCAAAATAGCGACAGTGCGGGTCCTACCCTTGAAAATATTGGGACACGAATACTTGCTCCCCTGAAATATATGCAGGGGCATCTTGCTCGCTGGTGAAGGAATCTCTATGTGAGGTGGTCTTTTCTTCAAAAAACAAAATGAATATTAAGGGACTTACAAGCGAGTCCTGCAATCATGTGGACTAGCCCGCTTGAGCCAGAAATCATGGAAAGAATGTAGAAGCCATATCCAATTCCGAAAACAGATGATGAGGGGAAAAGCTCCCAAGTCAAGTTCGTTCTTCTAAGGAAGAAGAAGACTCATCAGAAGGAGTGACATGATATCTCGTTCCTTTGTATATGAAGAAGATGGTAAATCAGCGTCAGAAAAAAACATTGATGAGCAGGGGGTAGGTACCGTGCGAAGTGCTCTATATTTCCCACAAGACAGTCAGATTGACACAATGATGAAAGCAGTCCAAGAGGATGAAGATAGCTTAAGGTGTGAAGTGGCCATTTTTGAAAAGGCCAAGCAGCAGCGCCTAAGCAATCAAATGTTAGAAGGGATGAGTTATGTAACTCCCTGACCGAACGATTCATGTCGGACCAAAATTTCCCTAAACTAATGATGGACCTCCACGTCCTTAAATTGGCATTAGACCGAAATGTCCCTAAACTAGCATGTTACCCCAAACATGGGGATGTTGGACCGAAATGTTCCTAAACTAGCATGTCGCCCCAAACATGGGGGTAATGGACCAAAATATCCCTAAACTAGCGTGTCGCCCCAAACACGGCGATAATATACCGTGATGACCTTAAACTAAAGATGGACCGCGATTTCCCTAAACTAAAGATGGACCGAAATGTCCCTAAACTAGACCTTTACACCAAACACGAAGATGCTGGACTGAAATTTGCTTAAACTAGTACTTTGCCTCGAACATAGGGATGTTGGACCACGATGTCCCTAAACTAATATGCCCCTTGAGATCTACATTGCAACCAAAATCCCACCTATGAGGCTGCACTTGAAATCCTACCTGCAAGGCTGCACCTGAAGTCCCATCGGCTATGAAACTCTACCGATGACTCAGTCCTCCAAAAGATGTTATGCCTACATCAGATCTCTATATTAATCATCGTAGACAATTCACAGGCATAAACGATCCATATCTCTCCAAAGTCCTACTGGAAAACAATGTTGGGGCACCCGCAGTAAAGCTACGTCCCAAAGTTCGTCCAGGAAATGGTATGTCCACAAGCAAAATGGGTATGGATGAAAACCCGAAAGGGCTCCGTGAGTAAAAATAGCAGGACTACCGGCGAGCTTGTGAAAACCCAAAAGAGCACAAACTCATAAAAATGACGAGGATTAAACTTGCAAGATCCTTTCGAGATGCAAAGAGAAAATACCTACGTGAGATCCTTAAGAAACATACTTAGGAATCCATACGATCCCTAAGAAGAAAATGAACCTATGAGATCCTCTCGACTCGTAAGGAGAAGATAACCCCTATGAGACCCTCACGGCTCATAGAATTCAAAATCCTTTGGTTACAGGGATCCAAACCTGTTTTTTAAGCTATCATATCCCCCAAACCGCCCTATAAGTAGTTCAATATCAATTCTTGTATACAATCCACGGGCACAAACAAAATATGTTTCAACCAAATTGCACCGGAGCTGAGTGATATTCCTAACAAGGTGAACGACACTTGCAAGTCCTCACGACTTGCAAGGAGAAAATAATCTTGTAAGATTCTAACGATTTGTAAGAGAAAATACCATTTAGGAATCCTTCCGATTCTTAAGGAGAAAATACACCTACGATATCCTCTCGACTCATAAGGAGAAATACCTTTATGAGACCCTTACGGCTCATAAACTTAAAAAGCCTTAGTTGGAAGGGAGCTAAACCTGTCTTCTAAGCTATCTTTGTTCAAATCAAAAAAAGCAAATGATGAATCGCTCCTGGCAATAATCCAGATGCAGCGATATTGATGCCAAAACAGGTATCAAACCCCAAGTCCTCCAAAGGAATATGATGATTCACTCCTGGAAATATTCTAGTTGTAACAATACTGATGTCAAAGCTGGTACTAGATTCCCGACTTGTAATAAAAATCAACGAGTCATAAAAAATATGCAAATTAAATAGCCGAAATGATGAGGCAACTTACAATAACAATCAGCGAGCAAAAAATATATGCATATGAAATAGCCGAAATGGGGCAGCTTGCAATAAAATGCAGCGAGTAAAAAAATAGCCGAAATGATTAGTCATCGCGAATAAATAGCTAAAATGATTGGGTAATCAAGACTTTCGCGATATGAAAAGCTGAAATGATAAAGCAATCACGGATAAAAAATATAAATAAAATAAAAAAATTTATGCCCTATAAGCATGTCTATACTGAATCTTGTATACAATCCATTGGTACAAACAGATAAAAATGAGCATTGTGCTCCACTGAATACTACCAAGTAAAGAAAGATTCAGCAAAGATTCGAGTCTCAACGGCGCCATATAAGCTCAAAGACTACCGAAAGCTATTTCGTCCCTCGAAGGATTTAGTGGCAGCTTCTCAAGCAAATAAAAAGCGGAGTAATGACAAAATCCTAGCTACAGCTCGACGTTCCTTCTCGTTCCAGCTGGGTATAGATATGACGTCAACATAGACCAAAGGGTCAAATTAAAGCGGAGTGATGGCATAACTCTGGATCTCAATGGCGATATATACGGTCTAGAGGTCATATAGATTTCTACCCTGTTCCCTCATAAAAAATAGGGCAGCGCTTCACGTGTTAGACACATAAGCGCCCGTGTGCAAAGTACGTGAACGCCTGTTTCTGATAGAATTAAATCCTAGGACAGCGCCTCCTGTGTTAGACACGTGAGCGCCCATGTGCAAAGCACGTGAATGCCTATTTCTGATAGGATTAAATTTTAGGGCAGCGCCTCATGTGTTAGACACGTGAGCGCCCGTGTGCAAAGCACGTGAACACCTGTTTTTGATAGCATTAAATCTTATGGAAGCACTCCACGTGTTAGACACGTGAGCGCCCGCGTGCAAAATACGTAGGCACTTGCTTCATTAAATCCTATGGCTACGCCCATGTGCATAGCACGTGAGTTTCAGTGCCCAAAATTGAAGCAGTTTTCTTCGGGTAGAATTAAATTCTACGTGGGAAAATATATCTCTAAACAAGAAAGATACTATGTTAAGCAGAGAGCCGCTGGATCCAAGATCCAATGGTGATTAAAAATCACCATTAAATAGAATTAAATTCTATTCGGAAAAAAATATCTCCCTAATCGTTCTAAAATGAGAAAGATTCGCTTTGTTAAACAGAGAACCCTTGGATTAAAAATCCAATGGTGATTAAAAATCACCATTCGAGTCAAAAGTCAGAATTAAATTCTATACATGGAAAATATTTCCTTTAATTTTGTTTAAAATAAGAAAAAAATATACTATGTCGAACAGAAAGTCTTGGATCCAAGATCCAACGGTGATTAAAAATCACCACTTGATTATGAAATCAAGTGGAGATCTCTTAAATGAGAGATTCTCTCAACTAATCAACTATTACTTATATCCTATATAAAAGACCTTTGAGATTAAAAAAAAAGGAAGGAGAGAAAATAAGAGCCGACGCCCCTATAAACTTCTGTATATACAGAAAAGCTACGCCTAAGGTTCGACAACAGAAAATTTAACTCTCTTCGAAGAAGATTTTCTTCTCGGCTCAAACCCTAGGTAGGGAAAACACAGATATAAAAAATATCTCCACTTTACCTATCATATCATATCTAAGGGTTTAACCCTTCATAAGAACTAAGTTCTTCTTATGAATCTGAGATCCACAAGATAAATCTTTCAAAAAAAGAGAATTTAATTCTCGTAAGGAAGATCTTGTTCTTGAGAACCAAAAAAACAAGGTTGAAAATAACATGGATGAAAGAAAAAAAAAGATGGAGTCCATACTTCCAGAATTTAGTTCCCAAACATGACAAGAGCTTAGTTTTTAAAGAAACATGAGCCTAGATCCTCAAAATAGTGATCTTCATGATTGTTAATGATCAAAATACTATTAACAAAAGTTTAATTTCTCTAAAAAAACATTAACAGTGATGAAATCTTTAAGGACTCAGCGCCATACGTGACATTCACGTGAGCGCTAAAAAAAATTATTAAGACTTACCGTCTCATGTGATGTCCACGTGAGCGCCTGAGATTGAGTGCCTCACATGATATGCATGTGAGTACTCAAAAGTCATGAAGGCAGTGCCTCACATGGAATCCGCATGAGCGCCCAGATGTTCCAGACGGCGCATCACGTGCTATGCACGTGAACTTCTGAGTGTGAGCGCCTCATGTGATGCACACGTGAACGACATATATGTCTGAGTGCTTAGCACTTCTGGGTAACGTAAAAGTCCATTTAGACCAAAATGGGTTAAGTTCCTAGAAGTTATAAACATCTCCGATTATAAATTAACAGAACCTATATGCTCGCTACATTTGAATTGATCTTAGTCTAATACATGACTAACAGTCCTTAAATAAAATAAAATATACTCTGAACTGATGGAATATACGACTTAGGTTCAAACCCCAAGTTTTATATATACAGATTTGGACTAATCTGTGTCCTATGGGCGACGACATAAACTAGTTTCTGTATAAAATCTATGTGCAACCCCAAAATAAACAATATAACATGACATGAAGTGATCTTCCTAGAGCAGGTTAAAGTTTTTATCGCAATGCGATAGCATAATTAACTGCAGAAGTTTACGCCTATAGAGAAGAATGTCCCCACAATAAAAAAACCTCTCAAAGAGGGGGAATCTGATAAGTCACGCTACATTGGACGAATTTGACCAAACCTTCGATATACGGTGTCATAAATCAACTTGGCATTTTCAGAGAGGTGGACGGATATGTTCCAAATAGCATCTGCCCCCAAATTCAGGCTAGACGCCTCCGAGTTTCGGTCCAGTCTTCGGCGGTAAACAGATTCTGACATACCCGGTGGGACCTCTTCTTCATTCAACTTCACATTTCGTGTGTCGTATTTCGCAAACAAAACTGTGGTTCGCTATGTTTATGGTTATACTTGGAGTTTGAGATACTAAAATTTGGTGTTTCACCACTGTGCAGAATCAATGGTTTTCAACTGCACCACCTGCAACAGCAACAACTTATAGGCTAATTCCGTCCCATCTGGAAAAGTGGTTTACGGGCCGAATTTGTCCTCAATATTCTCTTTGCCAGCAGAGCATATCGCCCGAGCCACCACTGGACTATTCTTTGGGGCCATAATCCCATCTGCAAACTTCGGCGCCTTAACGCCCAAAGAAGAAACTCCACGAAAGTCGGTCATCGATCAGTTAAATATCGTGGTAGGCCATGTTGACAAGCCTGCCAACACTAAGGTTTCAGTCTTCAACAAGCTGAAAGGATGCTCAATGGGCCCCACAAAGAAGACCATGATCCCTAAGAGGGTTGTCCCGAAGCAACTGATCATTCACGCTCCTACTCCGTGTGAAGCAAACAAGAGTGCTTCACTACTAAGGAAGTCGAACTTTAACATACTGACCAATCCTACTCCAGCTCAACCGAGAACGTCAGTCTTTCACAAGCTGACACTGGAAGAAACCCCAAGAAAACATAGGGGCATGTCGAGGAAGTCTCTAATACTAAAGAGGCTCCTGCTGAAAGACACGCTCAACATCGCCATTGGCGTCGAGTAAAGAAAACTGGGGGAAGTTTCCCATCTGGGATGACTCTACCAGCTTCCGTGGTAGTTGTTGATGCTGCTGTTCTAACCAGTAACAGTTTTGAACCGCTAAGAAGTGTTTGCAAAAACTCGCCCACAGCTATATTGAAGAAAATGCTTCCCCGTGCAGAAGCTCCAATACAACCAAAGTCGGAGCGTTCTTACTAACGGCTCTCTTCACAGATTCACAGAGTCTAGAGAAAAGTCCAAGACTCCGTTCTCAAAGAAATTTATTCTTGTCGACCGAAGAAGTCTAAGGTTTGGTAGGAGAATGATCATTCCTCTGCCATATAGCGGGGGGCTTCTCGAAAGGAGGTGCCTGTCATAATGGTTCCTACTACGACCTCTCACAAAGTACTGAGGCTAAAGAAAGTTCTAGCTCCAGCGGTAAAATCCAAAGGCGAGAGATCCAAACACCCCAAGTCTGGGGGCATAACCATACACACAGTCTATATGACTGGTGATAAGGAGGACAGTCGTGCTTCCATTAGTCATAGACCGCAAACTCGGTCTCTGACGAAAGCTTAGGAGCAATAAGAGAAGATCTACAATATGCTTACCAAGATGGCGGTGCTTGCCATACTTAAAGAAAGTCCGGATAAAGAAATGGAAGAGCACTAAGTGCAGGAAACTGATACCGAGGTTTTACGACGGATGCTTGAAAAGAAGGACAAGGAAGCGGTAGAGCAGGCTACTTATATAAAGAAGATGACTCTTCTATTTCGAGACATGATTGGAATGATGATCCAACCAGAACCACTGGCTGAAGAACCACCTGTGGTCATCGAAGACGACAAAGGGGAAATGTCAAATCCTACTCAGACCCTATCAATGGCCAAGAATAAAACAATCTCGAAGGAAGCATTGGACGACTATATTGCCCGACAAATCAAAGCTTATCAAGACAACGAAGCTGCTAATCAACTCGTCAAAACTGGTCGACCATATCCGACCTGATATGACCAGATGAAATACCCACCGGGATATTCGATCCCGAAGTTCCATGTATATTAAGGAACGGGTAACCCTCATCAACATGTTGCACAGTTCAAAACTCTGTATGGCAATACCGGAGGTGGTGATAAATTTCTGCTTCGCCAATTCATCATAAGCTTATCAGAGACAGATTTCGAATGGTACTCAGAGCTCCCAAATGACTCTGGAAAGACCTTCTTTGTGATGGAGCTTCTATTCACTCAAAGGTATGCCAGCTCGAGTGAGCGCACTCCAATCACTGCGCTGATCAATTCCAGGGTCAAGCCAGGGGAACTATGGGTCCAATACGCCATTTGATGGTAGAACTTATAGTCCAAATGCGATCTACGCATTGAGGAATCCCCAGCTGTGGGGATGTTCGTATTTTCAGACAATTGGAGGGTAGACCCGCCCTAAAAGTACGGTCCTAAGAAAGTGGATACGCAGGGAGCATCCTGCTCACTCATGGAAGAAGCTCCATGATAAGTATTTCTTTCGGTAAAAACAAAAAGAATGCTGAAAGATCTACAAACATGCTTGGATATCAAGTTTAAAAGCCCGCTTGAGCCCGAGATTATAGAAAGGATGCTGAAACAACGTTCCGCACCGAAAATCACTGATAAGGGGAAAAGCCCCCAAGTCAAGCCCTCAAAGTATTCCAAGAAAATTTAGAAGACTAAGAAGCTTTTACATCCTGCTGAAAATGTCGACAGACGCACAGAATTCCAGAAGTATATAGGCACTGGAAGAATACAACCAGAAAGCGTGAACACCGGTCACGGTCAAAGAATTCCTCAAGCATATTCTTGAGGACATGGACAGTGACGATGATGAGGAAAATGACTAATTGGAGGAAACAAATGAACGTGTAGTAAGCTGCCATATGGTCTCCCATTCATCCCTATATAATGAAGAAACCTCTCCAGCATCGGAAAGTGACAGGGACGAACTGGGGGCAGAATCGACATCAAAAAACCTGGAACTGCCAGAGGAAGACCAAATTGAAAAGTTTCTGAAAGATACCTTTCAACAAAGTAAAAACGATCAGGAATACGAGACGACCATATAAAGACCAAATGACAGTGTTTGAATAAAGAAGCCGCGGTGAGGAAGAGTCATAAAGCTCTCCGATCAAACCAAAGCATGCCTGTAAAGAATAAGAGCAGGAACAAAGCTGAGAAAAGGTTTACTAAGGCCCTATCTATGGGGATAAAACTTCCTCCACTCATTATGTACACTCCTGGGGTTCTGTACTTCGAGGGTGGAGAAAGACACCAGAAGTACTACTCGTATCACCGAAATATCGCTCATCCTATTGAGGAATGCAATGTCATCAAAAAGTGGTGGCAAGGATATATTGCCCAAAGAAAACACTTCAAGGAGGAGAAGCACGAGGCTCACGCTCGTCGATGTGACAGCATCAAGATGGCAGTGCAAAATGAAGCAACTGCCAGCTGTCATATGGTTGGTACCGATTCAATAGAGGAAAAATCTCGGGGTCTCATGTTCGGGGGTGACTCTGAGGATGAAATGCCCCTCAACCCTCTCTTTGAAATCTCCATCTTGCAAAAAAAAGAGGAGGAAAAGGATTGCGAGAACATACAGTTATGCAACTGCACTCTGCCTGAAAAGAATCTCGGACCCGCAAATAAGGGTTTAAATAAAAAAGATAAAGGGAATGGGAAAATGCTTGAAGAGATCACCTTTGATGAAGGGGTGTCAAAAGAGCTTGTCACAAACGACCTACCTAAGAAAACCAAGGTGGATTACAACGTTGTTCATTATGAAAAACTGCATTTCAATATCGCTCATTCGTTTTCTTTTTGTGATATATCGGTACTATTAATCCGTGTCTGCTTAATAAGTACAGGATACACATATTCGTGACAAAATACTGGAAAGACACTCAAAATTCACGGATATGACATTGAGAGCCTACACAGCAACTGGAACGGAAAATTGATCTTTATTCATAAAGTTTTTGCAACATAGCAAGTGTGCACAATTTTTTTATTCAAATGGTCCAACATGTCACAACAATAATTACAAGTGTGAACATAAGTATTTTGGTGCATGAACCAAGTTGGCTGCCATGATGTGAACTCAAGTGGAGCAAGTGGGCTTGATATAATGGGTATGAGGAAAAGTTATGATGTGATGGATTCAAAGCTAAGATATTTTCCCTCCAAAAACTCCAAATTGCACCCAGATGATAATTAGAAAAAATTGCAAATACAGTGAGATGGTCGAGTTGTTAGGAGATCACACAACCAAGACAGGCCCCACCACCCATAACCTGGCCCCGAAATATCCAAATTGGCCACAAATTGCGGTCCCCTCTACTCCAAATGTGTTCGTTTTTCTTGTGGGCCCTCCTCTCAGTCATATCACTTCACTCTTATAGTCTATTTTTGGCAATGAATTCCCTATAAATACCAGATCGGAGAGCAAGCTTTTGGCCATACTTAGACTACTCTTTTGTCACTTTCATTCTATATTTTGTGATTTTTTTTAGTTATTTGTACATAGTAGTTAGGTAAGTTTGAGGTCCTTGCCTTCTCCTGATCTTGCAACCTCTTCATTGAGCTTGCAAGTTTAGCTTTTGGTTATTGAACTCATAGCTAGTATCTTGGATTTGAACTTTTAATAAAGATTACATTCTTACACTTTGGTTCCTAGTATTCCTTACCTTTACTTACTTGCAATTAATTTTCTTGCACATACTTACTTTCAATGATGTTTTCTTTGATCTATTCTATCTTGTGTTCTTTTTTCATTGTTGTAATGGCTTGGGAATAATTTCCTTCTTATTAGGGAATGAGAAGGTGTTTATTAAGTTATGATTTTCATTACTTCTTTCTTTTGCCATTTACTTGTCAATTGAACTTCGCCCAAACTTCACACAAGCGCTCCGCTAGGCATCATATCCTACCACGATAGCGGTGATTCCTAGCCGTGAACGGTTGCATTTGATTTGGCCGAAGACGAAAGTTAAGAGACAGGAACGGAAGGACAAGGGTCACTAAGTCGGATTTCGAGCACAATCGTAAATACCGTACTTAAGCACCCTAATCCACATTGTTTCCAATTACCCTAGCATCAGTAGTCAAGTGAGGCTCAAAGGAATAAGTATTGATTTTCCTAACTTAAACTAACCTATCTCTATCCTTAACAAATATTCGTTTTCATATATACAAAACACATAGGTTAGAATCGAACAATTCCCACTTTCGGTTTAACTCATGAAAAAAAGAACCTAAAATGTACCATGTCCATGCGGACGACCTGTAGTTATCATAGCTAGCTACACGCGACGCCTTCTTGATTGCGGTAACTTTAAAACTAAATACGACACGATAAATTTCAAACAATCAAATGGCGCCGTTCCCGGGGAGACAAGAACACTTTTATTCTTGTAGTCTCGGGTTAATTTTTGTATATTTTTTGTATAAATCAAACTAACTTTCTTAAAAACCAACAAAAACATGTAAATTTTCTAAAAACAAAACAAAACTTTGACGCTTTTGAATTTTTGTTCTCTGGAATTTTGATCTGCTATCACTTGGAGATTCATAGAAAAATTTAGCGTACAAAAATAGGATACTTATAGTGCACTGAGACCACAGTAGAAATTTGGAGACCCAATTCTTGACTTCGACCACAAAAATAATCATTCTGGCCGCAATTTTCACCCAGACATGCCTGGTTTACCCCAATTTTTCTTGTGGTCATCTCTTGTTCTGTTTGTACCCTATTCTCATACTCTAAATTTCATAATTTTGTGTATGCTGAACATTGGCTATTTATATCTCTTTCTTGCTAGCAAATCCGTTTTTCCGATATTTGCAGACTTTGACGGATTGGCGAATAGCGATCGTGCAGAGAAAAGTGCGTTTTCAAGTTCAAGCCGATAGAAAGATACAGTGCCGAAGTTCCGGGTAGTTTGACCCATGCAAGCGAACCATTCAAGTATTCAGGAACTACCTCAACGGGGTTTCTTAACCCGAAACATTTCGGTGCGTATTTTTCTAACACCTTCTTTCTCAAATCCGACGCTCCAAAATTCCATAACTTTGTATGATTTTTTGAAATTTGCTACCAATAGCCAAAGGAGAACTAACCGTATTTGTTGCAACTCCACGCTTAATTAAAAAATGACTGATTGATATTGTGAACAACCCATTTTATTTGAATTGCGCATTGCATTGTTAATACAGACTTTAAGGGGCTATAACACCAATTCAGATTAGGTGGGGATTTCATCACCCATTCTAAGACTCCGGAAATCACTAATTGCATAAGCATCACTTTGAGCTTAGTAAAAAATATCTAGACTCGGCCAATTAAGGACTCGTCGCGCTCAATAAGACAGAGCAAAGTTGTGGGCATTCAGTCGTTTATCTAAACTTGACTTTTGTGGTGCCTAAGCTAGATAAGTGGGGAGGTAAATGTAAAAGGCCCATCTCACGGTGATTTGTGAGCGGAACCCTCCTTACATCGCTTGTGCTTACCAGGACACAATTGGCGGTAAAGAGGCGATTTAAGGGTTATCTCATAACTTGTCATTTTAGAACATTTAGGAGCAGGTGTAGTTGGACTTTGAGGACCCTAGCTCTAGGTATTGATTGTGCATTTGAGATTGTGTTTGTTTGTTTGAGCACTTCATTTTCACATTCTTTCAAAACAAAATAAAAATTCACCATTTTTGCCGCATTTTCACCTTCATCAACATTTTTTTCCATTGACGTTTCCTTACCCTCACCTTCTATGCTTTGACTTCACCAAACTCGTTTAGTGTATGTCCTTTTTGGCTCGGGATCCTAGTGCCCATTTAGTTCGCGTTTTGTTAGTCGCTACCGATTACGCGATTGACACCGAAGTCAAAAACTCTTTCACGCCCCTTTCACCTTTACTTTTGCCGATCAACTCCGACGTTGACTGAGATTCTGTTCATACTTCTTCACCTTCACTTTCATCCAACTATTCTTCCGAGATGTCAAGATTTTCTCTTAACATCACTTTACCTACTCAGGGAATAATTCCACCTCCACTTGTTGTGAATAACCCACCACTGCCTACAGGAGCACCGCCGCGAATCGCGCTTCAAGATTGTTTTTATCCAACACACGCTGCGCTTCCCACTTGTCTTTCTCATCCACCAGCCAATAAGGACAATTTCAAAATTAAGCCCCACTTCATCAACATGCTGCCCAAATTCCATGGGCTTGAATTCGAAGATGTCTATATCTTCATCAACAAATTCCAAAATGTGTGCGCAATGATGAAAACGGCCCAACTGTCCGAAGATGTTATACGGCTATATGTTATATCTTTCAATCCTTGTGATCTTGCTGAAAAGTGGCTGTATAGCACCGAATCTCATTCCATAACCAATTGGGATGAATTTGTGAAAGTGTTTTTGAAGAAATTTTACCCAAATCACAAAACCACGAGAATCCGAAACAAAATAAATCAATTTACCCAGCTTCCAACTGAACCTTTTTGGAAGCGTTTTGACCGGTACAAGGATCTCCTTTTTCAATGTATCATTACGGAATTGAGAAAATGCAACTTTACCAAATTTTGTATAAGGGTCTAAATCCAACAACTAGGAAGTTGATGGAAACCATCTGTTAAGACCACTTCCTATCCAAATCCGATGAGGAGGCTTGGTATTTCTTTGATGATCTCGCAGAACAAACACTACAGTGGGAGAGCACCTGACTGAACGCTTAAACTTCTTCTTCTTCCGGTCAAACCAAGGCAGGAGTTCACCAGCTTGATATCTCGATTACAATGAAAGCTGAGATGGCTGCAATAACGCGAAAACTTGAAGCAATTGAGAGCAAATTTTCATCTCCTTCCTATAGCCCTGTTTCTCCCATTCGCACCATTTGTGCTTGTTGTTCAGATCCATCTTACTTGACTGAAGAGTGTCCTTATAATCTGTCATCTCAAGGAAAGGATCAGGTTAATGCTGCATTCGAGCAAAGACCAAGATACGATCCATACTCTTCTACGTATAATCCTGGTTGGAGGAACCACCCTAATTTCGTATAGAACCAAAACCCGAACTAGTTCCAAGCATAGAACAACTTTCAGTGGGCCCCTCCACAACAACAATAATCTCGGCAACAATTTTAGCAACATTTCCAACCCCAATCTTTTCAGATCCGATGAACAACTTTGCACCTTACAACAATTCGCTTCCTCAAAACAAAAACTTTGTTCTGTCCGGTAACGATAAGGTTTTCTCGCTAGAATGGAGTCTTGATACTTTTGTGAAGCAATCAACTCAATCCACTGCGAACATCAAATCTTCTATTCAATCACTTGTGCAACATACAACATCTCATGGACAGAGCATCAAAACCATCGAGACCCAGATTGCACAGCCTGAACGCAGCATTGAGCGAGCGAGAGAAAGAAAAACTTCCGTCTCAACCATTACCCAATCCTGGTCACCCACACAATGCACATGTTGCTCTCGAACAACAGAACCATAATGTGAGTGTCGTGACTACGTTGTGATCGGGAAAAATACTGAACAACAACATTAACACGCAAATCAATGATGACAATGACATTCCGACCGTTTCTTCTTCTTCTGAGCCTATTCTCCATTCTTCATGAGGCTCTTCTTCAAAAACTGCTGCTTCAAATGGACCCGCATCTCACTCCACTCAAACTCCAGTTTTGGGTTCTGTTCCATCTCCACAATATCCTTCACAAGTATTGTACTCAACCAATTTAAACAAAGCTCCATTTCTAAACCGGTTGAGATCCAATAAACAAAGTCTACAAATGGAAAAGATTGTGGAGTTGTTTAAATATGTTAACATAAACATTGCTCTCTTAGATGTAATCTAGAAAGCCCCATCTTATGCAAATCTTGAAAGACTTGTGCACTAAGAACAGAAAATCCCAGGTACCGAAGAAAGTTTTTGTAACATTTGAGAAAATATAAAATATTATTTTTGGAATTTAATATTAAAATAATATATTTCGCGAAAACTACCCGATTTGAGAAATTGGGGTTTTCGAAAAAGGGTATAAATATATACCAATAATTATGAAATAATTGGGGATTAAAATTATTTATTCATTTAAAAATATATTTATCGGATTTGACATTTTTATAATTAATTATATGCAGTTTAAATAAAAATTGATTAGTGCACTACTAATCGTGATTAAGCCAAATCCGTGTTTCTACAGTTTTCCATGGCTACTGCACTATGGCATGTTGCATTTTGTTACATATTATTTTCCTTTATGTTTGTTCATTTCTTTTGGTTCTATTTTTGTGAGAAAAGAAAGAATCGAGAGTGTATTATTGAGGAGAGAGAGGGGGGACCACATCACGACTTGAGGCATGGCTTATGAGAGAGAGTGAGGTGAGAATATAAGAGAGAGAGGAGGGGCAGCCACCATATCCTCACCCCATTTGTTTCTTCATCTTCATCTTCTTCTTCTTCCTTATCTCCCTCCACCATTACCCCTAAACTTCATCTCAATTTTCTTCCCAAAACCCAAAACCCCTTTCATTAAAGATGATCCCCACTTCATCCTCTACACATTGGATCTTGCAAGTTTGGATTTTAAAGACTTTGAGAAGCTAGGGTTTTTCTTGAGTTGCCCAAATGAGATATAATTCCTTTCATTTAGTTTAGTTTTTAGTTTCTTGCATTTTAGTTTAGTTTAGAATATGATTAAGTGTGAAATGGTGAAGTTAGAAATCCCAAGAGAGGGTTTGGGTAATTGTGTGGAATTGGTGATGTTTAGGGGCTGTTATAAGACTTGAGTGGTGTTTTTACTGGCCTAGAACAGAGAATACGGACTTAGAATTTCCCGACGTCGGATTTATGACAGATTTTGATAGTATATAGGAATCTGGGATGACCTGAGACCACCATAAAATAAGTTCCCTTCACTGTGAGACGAGTAGGCAACCTAGAAACACCACCCGAAACCCGAGCCCAATAGCTCATAATCTGGCCGCAGATTTATTTGATATGGCCGTAAATGGCGGCCAAGTTGTGGTGAAATGTGTTGAATCTTGGACCATAGCTTGATTATGTTATATCTAGAGCAACCCTATATGCAAAATTCCCTAGTTTGGCCTAGGGTGAAATCTGGGAGTAGTTTTCCTAGGTTGTTGTTTTCCGTATTTTGGAATGTTTGGTTTTGATGTTTAGATTTGTATTTGGTTGTTGGGTGTTTTTACGTCAACAACAAGGGTTATTTGATTGTTTTGCATACGTAGGGTATAGGTTCTAACCTATGAGCGCACCGTATGCCGTATTGATTTTCAGGACTTGATGTTAATAGCGATTGTGATTGTGTATTTATTGTAGGTACCTTTGCATGGATTCCGAGACGACGGAGCATGGGGTCATCGACTTCGGCAAGCAAGGATCAAGATGAGTAGATATATATCTATGGGGGAAGTCGGGTGGATGGCGTATAGCACCCCCGCAAGTTTTGATGGAAACCGATATATAGAATATGGTTAAAGAAACCTAGATTAGGAAATTATGGATAGGGTTATAGAGATAGTTAGAGATGATAAGAGAACGTGAATCACGATACATAGATAGGTAGTGCACGAGAATAAGTAAGAGATTTAAAGAAGCATGAAACTAGATTAATACGGTAGAATGTATATGTAAAATTGACTTGATGTAAGATGACTTAATGTGATGAAAAGAATATATGATGTGATATGACGAATTGATTGATATGTCAGTATACGGATGCGAGTCGAGAAGAGATGATTGATACCTTTGCCGGTCCCCTGATATGAGATTGTTATGGATGTGACCTGTGATGTAGGTATATAGATATATATGATATTGTGAATCATGAGTGATAAGTCGTACGAGACGTAAGATCCATACCCTCATTGTCCTATAGGTTGTTAGGATTCCTAATTGTTTAATTCTGCCGGACGATGATTTACATATGTGATTAGTTTATTTGATGATTGATCCATGCCCTTGACTAGAGGATACCGTACGATGGATTATACCGTACGTGATGTTGTGAGGCTGGATGCCGATTGATTAGTTCACCGACTCGGTCATGTTAGATACGTATACCTTATAGCATTTAGCTGTCGATGTACTTTATGCTGCGTTTATGTCATTCTCATTGCATTACATATACCTGTGTTAGTACACCTACACCAATATCGATGATACGCCCGTTACACTTACACAGATCGGCCAACTCACACACTTCATCATCGATAATTGTTATGTCACTACACAGTAGAATTGCTGCATCATGATATGACTCCTTGCATGATTTACTTGCTATGTTCACATATGTTCACATCATTATGTTATGTCGCATGATATACTGATATTGTCACATCACTGTTTCATGTTGCAAGATATACAGATATGCTTACATTCTCTGTCATATGTCACATACATCATGCTTTCCGATTATACGTATTGAGATATGTTGTTTTCACGAGATTTCTAGATTTGAGAACCGTGGTTATTTCAAAAGAAAGTACGTATTGTTTTAAAACTCGGTTTTTCTTGATATGATATTTCAGTGCGTCCACCATGTGTTTTCTCGGTTCTGAGATTGGCATGTGAAACCCGATTCGAGGAGCGGTAGGCACCGTCTACGGGTACATGGTGGACCCGGTGAGGTACCCCGAGGCAAGAAGACTCGTATTGTTAGGCGGTGAGCCTGGCAGGGGAGCACTACCTACCAGTGATAGTATTTGGACCTGGCGGTTATCCGGAGGATACCGACCGGAGTCATAAGATGGATATGAGGGCCGACCAGAGTAGGCGGCGCCTGAGGGCTGATCTGTAGATGCGGCGCCTAAGATATGAGGATTTACGTGTCGATGCTGGATATGAGTTTCATGATGTTTCGAGTGTCGATGTTGGAAACTCATGTCCCATGATTTGATGTGTCATTAATGGACACACATTCTTTGATATCCTCATATATTTACATGCATATACTTTTATGATGTTTCGAGTGAATGAGATCCACATGCATACAGGCATCTATTATATTGTTGGATGATATCCACATGTATATATGCATTGATTATTATTTGCATATATGTAGATACGGTCACCCTAGATATCATTGTATTACCTTTATGATATAGTCGACCTAGAAAATCGTTATTTTATTCGATTTCTACCTGTTGATGATTTCTACTCACGAGTTGGCAACTCACCCCCATTGTGCCACAGTTCTTACAGGTTGACCGTATGGATCGGTAGCGGCATCGCTGGCATACAGCTTACATTCGGGTGATTGTCTTTGGTAAGTGGTACATGTTGGATCGTACCACTCTTGTACTATTATTATTCTTTTATATCTAGTCAACTCCATCAATCAAAACTAGTAATTGTATATGTACTGAGACTTAGCAAGACTTGTTGTTGCGAGACTTAGAGCGATGGGTTATATGTTCGCTTGGTGGGTTAATGTCTTGCTTATTTCATTATTCTTTTGTGTTGATCTTCACCGTTGGGCGTCGTATACATATTTTATGACTTGCGTGTTTGTAAATCCGCCGGTGGGCGAAGATCTAGCTCCCGCTTGGGGATGCTTTTTATATTATCATGTATTTATGGTTTTGGATCAAAATATACAAAGGAGGTGCTGCCTAAATTTTCAAAAGACGAAACATAACTAATAAAATCCACTTGCATTTTTCATGTTCTTTTATCCATGCATTTAATAAAATTTTTGTTTTCATTATACCTTTATTTCAAAACTTCACCTCTTTTATTTCTTAAAAAGGTTTAGATTTCTGGGCTTCGGCTTACTTGAATTGTGTTATGCCTTTAGACGTTGCGTTATTTAAGTGCCGGTCACGAGCTAGTATTTCAGGTCGTGATAAAGTTTGTATCAGAAAGGTTTAACCTTGGTTCGAGTTTAGGTTTGACTATGTGGAGTCTAGGGCGTAATTTATTTTGGAACCTACGCTTGACCTTACGGAACTTAGACTTGAACATGGGGGTATTAGACCCGAACTTTTGTTACATAGGCTGGCCCTGATTGATGGAGTAGATAGCTTGAGTAGAGTGACGTACCATACGTAGTTCCGCGGCATATTTACGATACGATACTCCACTTAAGAAACCTTAGGATGTGCATATTTTGAGATCTGTGATTCTCTTCGTCCCTATGATTATACATCCATTTGAGACCTTGATTCTATTCGTTTCTATGATCATACTCTCATTGATTCCGTTCCTTCTTACGATCATGTATCCATTCTTGATCTGTTGATTACTTTCATCCCTTTGATCTATTTTCGTCGATACTTGATTGAGATTCCTGACACCATGGTTTGAGCGCAGATTGAGCTGCTTCTAGTATCGCGATCAGGGCGAGCTCGTCATGGATGAGAACTGACCATCGTGTTTTCTGGTGACATGGAAACGTCTCGAGTTAATGTTTGTGTTGTAACCTCTTGTTTAAGGCAAGTGTTCGGTCTTGCACCCGATGATTAGGCTATTGTTAGAGGCTACCTGTTGTGAGAGGAACGTTGATGTACAACCTACCTCGGAGATTGTGATGTCTTCTTCCGTGCAGACAAATGACCCAGCTGTTGCTGAGATTGATTAGAAGTCGCTTCCAGAGCTTACGAGCTGAGATCGCTGGAGCTTTCAAGTAGAGATGAGATAGATGATGTCTAGTCTTTCTTGAGCTGAGAGACGAAGGTGATTCATCAGATTTGATGCGCCGACACAGGTCCAGTTGAGTTGAAGATTTCCAGTGCGGAGAATCTTATTCAGATCTAGAGTGGATCGACCCGGAGAGGACATTGTTTGTCTAATGATCCAATAGGAGAACAGTAAGTTGACCAGCTTCGGATAGAGGACCTCACCTAGATGCGTTGTGAATTGATCAAGAACGGACGAGTATAGAGTATTCCTCCGATGGTACGAACGAGTTCCCGAGAACGTGTTCAGCGAGATGTCTTCTACGGAGTGATGAAGATACTGAGTTCGTAATTTCGAGTCCGTGTGAGAGATTGCAGATTTACCGTAGCCGAGAACAATTACAGTACACAAATAGCATGACGTGACATCGAAGTGGGCGATAATAAAGACGAGTGGAACAAGAGGTTCGGGCGAGATGCTAACGAGCTGTTGTTACTCCCCGTTGAGATTAAAGGTCGGATATGTATACAGAGGCGTGAGATACGTCCAGTTCTCGAGGAAATGCTATGCTGAGAATGCAGATATCCAGAAAGCAAGAAATGATTATGCAAGAGTACCAGCCTCCGTACAGTTCGGCATAGACGAGATCGGAAGAGACCCTGAGCAGGCTCCTTCCAGGACACTGCTGCAATAAGATTTGCACCAAGGATCAGATGTGTCACGTGTATTCAGTGGACCAGAAGCCAATGCTAGTAACGTGCTGGTTTATGAGTGATCATACTAATTGGCCGAGAGTTGACCAGAGAAGTGCCAGAGCGGAATCGTTTCCATTAGTACACCGGACCGGACCGATGAACCGATGGATTGAGAGATTAGTAATCCACAGTGAAGATGAGGACCCAGAGAAAGAGGACGCCAAACCGTGAATAGGAGGCAAGCGGATGTTCTTGCTCCGCCAGTTGGGCGCACCGACACATTTTTCGACATTGAAGGAGGTGTACCTCAATATCATTTGTTGCGATTTGCGTTGTGATCCGAGTCTCATGCTTATATCGCTTGGATTTAAGTTTTGATGATTGAGTTTCATGATATTGTTTTCATGCACCATGGCTGCACCTACTGGGTATTTACATTTTGTGCATATCTATTGCAGTTCATATTGATTTTGTGCCTTGGCTGCACATGTTTATGATTTCGTGGATTTCATACAGTTGCTTGATTTTGTGCATGTGGTATGCACTCGATTTAATTTTTGCGCTCGGCATAGCTTACGTATGCTTGCAGTGCATTGATATGTGTTTTGTGCATGCAGTTACACACGTTTATGATTTTATACACCTTGGTACACTCGGTGTTGCTTTTTACTCATTTAAGTTATTGATTGTATTTCGTGCATTTGTTGCACTAGATTTATACTCCGTGCATTGGTTGCACCGTATTTGTATTCCGTGCATTTGATGCACCAGATTGGTATTTTTGTGCATTGTTGCATTAGATTTGCATTTCATGCGTTTGTTGCACCGGGTGGATATTTCGTGCATTGGTTGTACTAGATTTATACTCCGTACATTGGTTGCACCCAATTTATGTCTTTGAGCATTTTTTCACCAGATTTATGTTTTTGTGTGTATTTGCACTTGATATTTGTTTTCGTGCATGCTACTGCACTAATTTCTTTTACGAACCCGACGTGCCTGGGTTGGAATTTTGTGCATATTAGGCGCTTGATATTGGATTTTGCGCGTATTGGATGCACTTGACTTAGATTTTATTCGTGCATGTCAGATGCACTTGATTTAGATTTCATTTGTGCATGACGGATGCACTTAATTTGGATTTTTGCGCATGTTGGGCGCATGATATGAGATGTGATTTTTTGCACACCGGATACACTGGATTGAGATTTTCGTGTACTAAAGATGCACTAGTTGTTGTTGTCGTGCACACCCGTTGCACTGGACAGATGCTTTCGTGCACACCCGTTGCACCTAATTTTGCTTTTGTGCATATTGTAGCACTTGTATCCGGATTTGATTTCCGTGCGCACCAGACGCACGTGATTATTGGATACGCCTTTTGAGCCTGATTTTTCTTTTGAGCACTTTGTTTTCATGATAGGTACTATATTATGTAGTAACTGAACAGGACAGATCTGAGGACAGTACCTGAGTACTTTTCATGCATTAAAATTTTAACAAGAGGTTTCAAAAAGGAGCTACAGTCTCGCTATTTCCTACGTGTCCATGAGCGACACGAACGTTTATAAAGGAAAACCTTTTGGGATATCTTAAAAGGGCGGAACGTATATTTTAGAAAAACATATATGATCGTATACTTATTACTTACAAATGAGCGTCCGTCACTTATACCGTGAGTTACGCATCATATGGCAATTTATAAAAGATTTTGCATGTGTGGCATTCTGTTTTTGAAGGTTTTTCCAAGGATGCGTACTATATACGTATTATAATATTTGACTAGTACATATTGGATTTCAGTAGTGGATTTCGAGATCTGTATCTCCATTGTAACTCTGAGAATATGTGTGCAAATCCGAAGATTTTTGTGACGCTTGACGGAGTTCGATTTGAGTTTGGCATTCGTTTTCAGGCGAACGCGATGCGCTGTGGCATTTCTATATCTTTCATGATTTCGGAACCCCATTGATTTGAGCTGATTATTGAAATGTTTTAGTATTTGGGGGTTTAAATTTAAATTCGGGGACCGAATTCATTTAAGGGGGGGAGATTGTAACATTTCAGAAAATATAAATATTATTTTTAGAATTTAATATTAAAATAATATATTTCACGAAAACTACCCGATTTGCGAAATTGGGGTTTTCAAAAAAGGGTATAAATATATTCCAATAATTGTGAAATAATTGGGGATTAAAATGATTTATTCATTTAAAAATATATTTATCGGATTTGGAATTTTTATAATTAATTATATGCAGTTTAAATAAAAATTGATTAGTGCACTGCTAATCGCGATTAAGCCAAATCCGTGTTTCTACAGTTTTCCATGGCTAGTGCACCATGACATATTGCATTTTGTTACATATTGTTTTCCTTTGTGATTGTTCATTTCTTTTGGTTCTATTTTTGTGAGAAAAGAAAGAATTGAGAGCGTATTATTGAGGAGAGCGAGGGGGGACCACATCATGACTTGAGGTATGGCTTATGAGAGAGAGTGAGGTGAGAATAAGAGAGAGAAAGAGGGCAGTCACCATATCCTCACCCCATTTGTTTCTTCATCTCCTTCTTCTTCCTTATCTTTATCCACCTTCACCCCCAAACTTCATCTCAATTTCCTTCCCAAAACCCTAAACACCTTTCATTAAAAATGATCCCCACTTCATCCACTACATATTGGACCTTACAAGTTTGGATTTTAGAGATTTTGAGAAGCTAGAGTTTTTTCTTGAGTTGCCCAAATGAGATATAATTTCTTTCATTTAGTTTATTTTTTAGTTTCTTGCATTCTAGTTTAATTTAGAAGTTGATTAAGTGTGAAATGGTGAAGTTAGAAATCCCAAGAGAGGATTTGGGTAATTGTGTGGAATTGGTGTTGTTTAGGGGCTGTTACAAGACTTGAGTGGTGTTTTTACTGGCCTAGAATAGAGAATACGGACATAGAATTTCCCGACGTCGGATTTGTGATAGATTTTGATAGTATATAGGAATCTGGGATGACCTGAGACCACCATAAAATAAGTTCCATTCACAGTGAGACGAGCAGGCAACCTAGAAACACCACATGAAACCAGAGCCAAATAGCCCATAATCTGGCTGCAGATTTATTTGATATGGCCTCAAATTGCGGCCAAGTTGTGGTGAAATGTGTTGAATCTTGGACCATAGCTTGATACGTTATATCTAGAGCAACCCTATATGCAAAATTCCCTAGTATGGCCTAGGGTGAAATCTGGGAGTGGTTTTCCTAGGTTGTTGTTTTCCGTATTTTGTAATGTTTGGTTTTGATGTTTGGATTTGTATTTGGTTGTTGGGCGTTTGTACGTCAACAACAAGGGTTGTTTGATTGTTTTGCATGCGTAGTCTATAAGTTCTAACTTATGAGCGCACCGTGTGCCGTATTAGTTTTCCAGACTTGATGTTAATAGCGATTGTGATTGTGTATTTATTGTAGGTATCTTCGCGTGGATTCCAAGACGACAGAGCATGGCGTCATCGACTTCGGCAAGAAAGGATCAAGGTGAGTAGATCTATATCTAGGGGGGAAGTCGGGTGGATGGCGTATAACAACCCTGCAAGTTTTGATGGAAACCAATATATAGAATATGGTTAAGGAAACTTAGATTAGGAAACTATGGATAGGGTTAAAGAGATAGTTAGAGATGATAAGAGAACGTGAATCACGACACATAGATAGGTAGTGCACGAGAATAAGTAGGAGATTTAGAGTAGCATGAAACTAGATTAATAAGGTAGAATGTATATGCAAAATTGACTTGATGTAAGATGACTTAATGTGATGAAAAGAATATACGATGTGCTATGATGACTTGATTGATATGTTAGTATACGGATACGAGTCGAGAAGAGATGATTGATACGTTTGTTGGTCCCCTGATATGAGATTGTTATGGATGTGACCTGAGATGTAGGTATATAGATATATATGATGTTGTGAATCATGAGTGATAAGCCATATGAGACGTTAGATCTGTACCCTCATTGTCTTATAGGTTGTTAGGATTCCAAATTGTTAATTGCCTCCGTACGATGATTTACGTACGTGATGGGTTTATTTGATGATTGATCCATACCCTTGACTAGAGGATGCCGTACGATGGATTATACCGTACGTGATGTTGTGAGATTGGATGCCGATTGATATGTTCACCGACTCGGTCATGTTAGATACATATACCTTATAGCATTTAGCTGTCGATGTACTTTATGCTACGTTTATGTCATTCTCATTGCATTACATATACCCGTGTTAGTACACCTACACCATTATCGATGATGCGCATGTTACACTGACACAGATCGGCCGGCTCACACACTTCATCATCGATAATTGCTATGTCACTATACAGTAGAATTGCTGCATCATGATATGACTCCTTGCATGATTTACTTGCTATGTTCACATGTGTTCACATCATTACGATATGTTGCATGATATACTGATATTGTCATATCACTGTTTTATGTTGCATGATATATGGATATGCTTAAATTTTCTGTCATATGTTGCATACATCATGCTTTCCGATTATACGCATTGAGATATGTTGGTTTCATGAGATTTCTGGATTTAAGAACCGTGGTTATTTCAAAAGAAAGTACGTATTGTTTAAAAAACCCGGTTTCTCTTGATATGAGATTTCGGTGCGTCCACCATGTTGTTTCTCGGTTCTGAGATTGGCATGTGAAACCCGATTCGAGGAGCGGTAGGCACCGTTTGCGGGTACATGGTGTACCCGGTGAGGTACCCCGGGGCAAGAAGACTCATATTTTTAGGTGGTGAGCCTGGCAAGGGAGCACTACCTACCGGTGATAGTATTTGGACCTGGCGGTTATCCGGAGGATACCGACCGGTGTCATGAGATGGATATGAAGGCCGACCAGAGTAGGCGGCGCCTGAGGGCCGATCTGTATATGCGGCGCCTGAGATATGAGGATTTACGTGTCGATACTGGACACAGGTTTCATGATGTTTCGAGTGTTGGTGTTGGACACTCAGGTCCCATGATTTGATGTGTCATTGATTGACACACATTCTTTGATATCCTCATATATTTACATGAATATACTTTATGATGTTTCAAGTGGACGAGATCCACATGCATACAGGCATCTATTATATTGTTGGATGATATCTACATGCATACATGCATTGATTATTGTCGGCTTATATGTATATACGGTCACCCTAGATATCATAGTATTACCTTTATGTTATAGTTGACTTAGGAAATCGTTATTTTATTCGATTTCTACCTGTTGATGTTTTCTACTCACGAGTTGGCAACTCACCCCCGTTGTGCCACGGTTCTTACAGGTTGACCGTATGGAACGGTTGCGGCATCGCTGGTACACAGCTTACATTCGGGTGATTGGCTTTAGTAGGTGGTACATGTTGGACCGTACCACTCTTGTACTATTATTATTTCTTTGTATCTAGTCAACTCCATCAATCAAAACTATTAATTGTATATGTAGTAAGACTTAGCAAGACTTGTAGTTGCGAGACTTAGAGTGATGGGTTATATGTTCGCTTGGTGGGGTTAATGTCTTGCTTATTTCATTATTCTTTTGTGTTGATCTTCGTCGTTAGGCATCATATACATATTCTATGACTTGCGTGGTTGTAAATCCGCCAGTGGGCGAAGAGCTAGCTCCCGCTTGGGGATGCATTTTATATTATCATGTTTTTGTGGTTTTGGATCAAAATATACAAAGTAGGTGCTGCCCAAATTTTCAAAAGACGAAACATGTTTTCCAACTAATAAAATCCACTTATATTTTTCATGTTCTATTATCCATGCATTTCATAAAACGTTTGTTTTCATTATACGTTTATTTTAAAACTTCACCTCTTTTATTTAAAAAGGTTTAGATTTCTGGGCTTCGGCTTACTTGAATTGCGTTATGCTTTTAAACGTTGCATGATTTAAGTGCCGGTCATAAGCTAGTATTTCAGGTCGTGACAGTTTTCTTGGCTAGTAACGTGAGTGATACTCTTACCCAAGATTTACCACATAAACGGAAGGACCCTACCTATCCTACGATTTCAATTACCATTAGGGATAAGAACATCAATTGCGCTCTTTTGGATCTCGGTGCCAGTGTCAACCATCTTTCTTATTCAGTTTATAAGCAATTCAGTGTATAAGAACTGAAACCTACACATTGTACTCTTCAAACGACAGACCGATCTATCACCCATCCTAGGGGTGAGCTAGAGGATGTGTTAATTAAGGCTGGGGACTTTATATTCCCCATGGACTTCATTGTTTTAGATACACAACCTGTAACCAATCCCCGAAATCAAATTCCGGTGATTCTCGGTTGTCCATTCCTTACAAGCTCAAATGCGGTGATCAATTGTCGAAATAGTTTCATGAACCTATCTTTTGGTAATATAATGATTGAACTCAACTGTCATGCCCGACCCCCAATAAAGAGAGTATTTTCCGCTCTTCGAAACTGCACGGTTTTGTCCTTTGAGGCGAACCGGAACCGACCAGGGGCCACTTCCCTGGAGGTCACCCATCCCAGAATTTCCCTAACTCGAGCACGCTTATCTATGGAGTTCTCAATCTCCTATAGTGCCGGTTCACTTAAAAGGCACCTCTGTTTTGAAGAGTGGTATCGTTTCATTTAGAGTTCCGGATCTGCCCTCTTTCGGAATGTATTATTCCTCATTATTCTACAGTGGGTCCCACGGATTCAAGAAATGGCCCCACGGATTCAAGAGGTAGCCATCGCCCCCTTAGCATGACACTTGGCATGGCACTTTATTCCGTGAGCAAAGAACCGGGTCTCGACATTCTCCACACCTTTGAACAATGGTTCGTCCTCGAACCATAGACCTACTATTGAGGAACCAGTAATTTAATGATTGAACTCAACTGTCATGCCCGACGCCCAATACAGAGAGTATTTTCCGCTCTTCGAAACCGCACGGTTTTGTCCTTCGGGGCGAACCAGACCCGACCAGGGGCCACTTCCCTAGAGGTCACCCATCCCAGAAATTCCCTAACTCGTGCACGCTTAACTACAGAGTTCTCAATCTCCTATAGTGCCGGTTCACTTAAAAGGCACCTCTGTATTGAAGAGTGGTATCATTTCATTTATAGTTCTGGATCTATCCTTTATCGGAATGTATTACTCCCTATTGTTCTACAGTGGGTCTCACGGATTCAAGAAGCGGCCCCCACGGATTCAAGAGGTGGCCACCGCCCCCTTAGCTTGACACTTGGGGTGGCACTTTATTCCATGAGCAAAGAACCGGGTCCCGACATTCTCCCCACCTTTGAATAATGGTTTTTCCTCAAACCACAGACCTAGTATTAAGGAACCAGCTCTGATACCATTCTGTCACACTGCACCCCCAATACAAAGAGTATTGTCCGCTCTGGCCGAAACCGCATAGTTTTTTCCTTCGGGGTGAACCGGACCCGACTAGGAGCCACTTCCCAGGAGGTCACCCAACCCAGAAGTTCCCTGGCTCGAGAGCGCTTAACTACGGAGTTCTCAATCTCCTATAGTGTCGGTTAACTTAAAAGGCATCTCTTTATTAAAGAGTGGTATCATTTCATTAATAGTTCTGGATCTGCTCTCTTTCGGAATGTATTATTCCCCATTGTTCTACAGTGGGTCCCACGGATTCAAGAGGTGGCCCTCACGGATTCAAGAGGTGGTCCCCACGGATTCAAGAGGTGGCCTCCACCCCCTTGGCATGACACTTGGTGTGGCACTTTATTCCGTGTGGCACTTTGTTCCATGAGCAAAAACCAGTTGAACTCAACATTTTCAGGTTAGGGAATCAGCCATCCGAACCGAGTGCTCAAATACTAAACATCTGTTCTATACAGGAGATTCCCCCCGAGGATTGTGAATTTGAAGAATTTTTATTTGATCATGGTTATATCGACGCCGCTAGTGCGTTCCTCTTTGATCCTACTACTTCAGACTAAGACAAAGTATACGGGTGCTTCACGTTCCTGAATTATCTTGACATCTTACCTCCCGAGTTGGAATCTTTTAAATTTTTGGATGAGTTAGTTGAACCACCCGACTCTGTTGCGTACACTCACTTTGATCCTCTCTTAGAATCCTTTGAGTTTGAGACACGTTCTCCGATCTTACCTTCAGTTGTTTCTCCTCCGACGCTCGAACTCAAGCCCCTGCCGTCTCACCTCAAGTATGCCTACTTAGGTGAAAATGAGACTCTTCCGGTAATCATTTTGGCTTCTCTAGCTGAAGAACAAGAGAAAGCCTTTCTTTCCATCTTGCGATCAAATCGGCAAGCATTTGGCTGGACGATGGCGTACATCAAAGGGATTAGCCCCCTGATCGTTGAACATCATATTCACATAATGAATGATGCCAAACCAGTTAAGGATCCACCGAGACGATTAAATCCAGTCATGAAAGATCCTGTGAAGAAGGAAATTATCAAATGTCTGGATAGTGGTATCATATAATGATATCCGACAGTTAATGGGCTATTTCGATAAACGTTGTCCCTAAGAAGTTGGGTATTAGAGTCATCACAAATGAGGCAAATGAGTTAATCCCTACTCGCACCCAAACCGGGTGGCGATTATACATTGATTATCGAAAACTTAACGCCGTAATGTGGAAAGATTACTTTCCACTTCTATTCATTGACCAAATGCTTGAAAGATTAGCTGGACATGTGTTTTACAGTTTTCTGGACAGTTACTCAGGTTACAACTAGATTCCCATCGTCGAAAAAGACCAGGACAAAACCTCTTTCGCTTTTCCTTTCGGCATATTCGCATATCGTCGCATGCCCTTTGAGCTATGCAATACTCCCGCTACATAACGAAAAGTTTCTGGAGATATTCATGGACGATTTCTCCATCTTTGGAGATTCTTTTGACGAGTGTTTACAATATCTTGACGCTGTCCTTACCCGATGTAAGGATAAAATCTCACCTTAAAATGGGAGAAATGCCATTTCGTGGTGCTGGAAGGTATTTTTTTAGGACATAAAATTTCACAAAGCGGCATCGAGGTTGAAAAATCAATGATTGATGTCATTTCTAGCTTCCCTCCTCTAAAATGTGTCAGAGATATCAGATCTTTTCTTTGCCAAGCTGGTTTCTATAGGCAGTTAATCAAGAAATTTAGCGAAATTGCTAGACCCTTGACTTTTCTTCTGACCAAGAACACAACTTTCAATTTCAACTCGGATTGTTTGAATGCTTTTGAATCAATGTGAAGCTCTCTCACTATAGCTCCCGTGCTTTCGTCTCCTGACTGGATGCATCCTTTTAAGATTATGTACGATGCATCAGACTTTTTCATCGGTGCGGTCTTAGGACAGCAGATCGATAAGATGCCGCACATGATCTACTACGTGAGCCGGACCATGAATGACGTGCAAATGAACTATACAACTACAGATAAAGATTTCTTTGTGGTTGTATTCGCTTCGGAGAAATTCAGGCCATAGCTCAGTGGCTTCCTATTCATCGTCTACACTGATCATTCTGCTTTGAGGCATCTTTTCATGAAAAAGGATGCCAAATATCGATTGATACGTTTGTAACATTTCAGAAAAATAAAATATTATTTTTGGGAATTTTTATAATTAAATAATAAATATAATGAATATTTTAATAGGGCGGTATAATTAAATACCGATAAATTGGGAAAATTTTTGAAAAATATAGAAATTACTGAAATGAGGGTGTATTATGTGATTTAGGCGAATTATGAATTTTTATGATTTTTTATACGCACTTTTAACGCTAATCGCGATTAGATATCGCTAATCGCACATTAAGCGTGTTTTGTGTACATGACATGCACATGTCACATTTTTCACACTTGTTACATTTTTCTATCATGGTTGTTTCCTTATGTTTATCATGTATGGCTTTTTAAATAGAAAAGAAAACAGGAAGAAAAAATTAAAGTCAAAAGGGGACACAATGATGACAAGACAAATGGGCATGAGAGAGAGAAGGTGAGAGGTCAACCAAGCATGGCTCTCATTTTGTTTTCATTCATCATTCATCCCTTTCATCTTTTCCTCTCCTCCCTCACTCCCATGGCAGCACCTCCTCCCCCCGCCCCTCTTCAAAACCCCAAAACTTCATCAAAATCTACTCTAAAGTCCCTCCCCACTTCACAAAATTTGTGCACAAGCCCTCAAGCTACACTTTGGAGCAAGAAAGTTTGCTTTTTGGCACTGTAGAGGATTCATGAGTGTCAAATGAGGTAATCCCTTCACAATTAGTGTAGTATTTCATTTGCTTATTCATCTATTCAAGCTTAAAATCGATTTGGCGAAGTTTAGTGGACTTTGGATATCCCTAGAGAGGGTTAAGGTTAATTTGAGTTGTGTTAGTGTAATAAAGCCCTAGAAGTGACCTTGAACCCCCCAACTTGTCCAAAACCCAGACCTAACAAAACTTGAAACTCAATTTCTGGAAAAAAAAACAGAACTTTTAATGTCGGCTTTTGCGAGAACTTAGGGTGTGCAGGGAAATCTGGGATGACCTGGGACAGATACGAGATAAGAAAACAACCCCTGTAGACTTGAATTGACCTTAGGAACTCCCTCTAGCAAGATGAACCCCATGGGAGCACCCAGGGCCGGCAAGCTCGGATTGCATGGGAGAGGGCTCGGCCAATTGGTGGGGGTAGGTGCCCAGGTTGCCTCCATAGCTCATATACACCCTATATATCACCCCTAGTGTTGTTTGTGCACCTTGTTTTCACCTTATACAAAATCTGGGACCACTTCCTTGAGTTTCTGTTTTGATTCGAGTTATGGTTTTGTGTATTTTAAATTCTGGATTTTAGTGTTTGTGTTTTATCTCGATCACTTGATGTTTGTACGTCTATATCGAGTGATATCGGGTTGTTTTGCGAGAGCAAACCATAGGTTTTGACCTATGTGAGTTTCTTGCGTCGTTTTGGTTTTGAATTGTATTTTAATGCGGCATGATACGTTATGATGTGTAGGTACCCTCGTGAAGATTTCGTGACGACAAGCAAGCGCGTGGCGACATCGGCATCGGCAAGCGAAGGTCAAGGTGAGTAGATTATATCTACGGGGGAAATCGGGTGGATGACGTATAGCACCCCCGCAATGTCGTAAGAAATGATATAGATTTACTTTGATGTGTTATTGAGAGATATGAACACTTATCAAGAAAAGTTTTAGGAGATCATGGGTTAGTGTTAGCGAGAATTGAAGGAAGGTTTTAGTTGGTTTCTTAGTCGTGAAACCTAGAGTAAGGTTGTACACATACATATATATATACACACAGGATTTGGTTTTGGGTGCATACGCCATATGTATATATATAGGTTTATGTGGATGTTTTGGGGTGTGTGTGTGTGTGTGTATACATACATACACGTATACACGGATGTTGAGGATAGTATGAGATATTGGAGGCGAGTCGATATGATCGGGAATGATGCCGTGAGTTGTGATATGTATTTGGATCATGATATGAGATGCAGCAGGATATTATATTGGATCGTTGGGTGATGTGATTTTATTCACACAAGAACATATGTATGATGATATTGGTATCAGTTTGTACCAGACTTTAGATCAGTACCCCCCAGTTCATGATATGTGATGATGATACCATATGGATGTTGTGTTATATGTGATAGTTCATGATATGTGATGATGATACCATAAGGATGTTGTCTTATATGTGATAGTTCATGATATGTGATGATGATATCATAAGGATGTTGCGTTATATGTGATAGTTCATGATATGTGGTGATGATGATACCATATGGATGTTGTGTTATATGTGATAGTTCATGATATGTGATGATGATAGCATAAGGATGCTGTGTTATATGTGATAGTTCATAATATGTGATTATGATACCATTGGGATGTTGTGTTATATGTGATAGTTCATGATATGTGATGATGATACCATATGGATGTTGTGTTATATGTGATAGTTCATGATATGTGATGATGATACTATAAGGATGTTGTGTTATATGTGATAGTTCATGATATGTGATGATGATACCATATGGATGTTGTGTTATTTGTGATATTTGACCCGTACCCATATTTGGGATGTCGTACGATAGATTTACCGTAAGAAATATTATTATGATGTTAGATCCACACTCTTGACTCGAGGATGTCATAATATATATATTGTATCGTACGTGATACTATGGAGGCAAGATCATCGACTACTAGAAATATACAGATAGACTTAGACTTAGGTGGATTTCCTTACCCTTTTGACTAGGCTCGAGTCGCACTAATTTTCAAAAGTGGAGGATTGTGAGTATTTTAAATACCAAATTGTATGACTCGTACATTGGGTAGGTTTATTCTTCAGTGTTTCTGTTATCATATCGCTTTCTGTATATTCATGATGTTTCATCGCATTGCATGCTTATAGATATGTTATCTGTAATTATTATGAAACCCTGTTGTCAGGACACCAGCACCATTACCGATGATGCGTATGCTCCACATACACTTGCTTGCCGGCTCACACATATCTTCATTGGTAATTGCCATGTCACGTACACTTTAGAAAATACTATTTCATTGACATAGCTTGCTAGCTGGTAGTTCCTACATGTTATAGCTCTCATATACAAGTTTAATTTTTGCATGATATCAGATGCATCCATATATTCATTGGTTATGCAGCATTATAGAGATTTATGCAGGTTTTCATTGTTATTGATATGGTGACTTGATGATTTCGGATCCGTCTTGATATTTCCTGGATTGGAAACCGCATGTGAAAGTTTTGTAAACTGATGAATTATTTTAAGGAGAAAAATGTGGTTTTCCTTGATATGTTGAGTATTGTCCACCATGATAATTTCTTGGTTTTGAGATGTTTTCGAGAACCGATTCGAGGAGTTGGATGAACCGTCTACGGGTACATGGTGGACCCGGTATGGTACCTCCGGGCAAGAAGCTTGAGTTGTAGACGATGAGTCCGGCAGGGGCAGACTGCCTACCGGTGATTTTACCTGGCGCGGCGGATATCCGGAGGGTACCGTTCGTAGTCATGTGATTGATGATATGGGCCGATCCGGATTGACGGACCCGAGGTATTGAGATATTGAGATTTGAGACACTGAGATATTGAGATTTGGTGATACAAGTCGGTCCGGATAGCCGGAGCCTGAGATATTGAGATTTATGTTTTGTATCAATACTTGATACGGATTTTATATTGATTTCATCGATGATATCTCGATTTATATACTTACAGAAATCTCATTAAATAAAGAAAAACAGTTCTTTGATTCATGATGTACTTTGTTCTCATTATATGTATATGCACATCATTTTAGTGATATATTGCTACTTGACATTTGTACATCATATTAGTGACATGTTGTTACCTGAGGCACTGACACGAGTTCTTGGTATTACACTATATGGATAGATGTTTACCCTTACCGTTATTTTATGCTTCAGGACTTATTATTATTATTTGAGGATATTACTTGTTATGACCTAGGATCACGTCATACATGCGATTTATACTCGTAGATGTTTTCTACTCACGAGTTTGCAACTCACCCCCGTTGTGCCACAGTTCCTTGTAGGTTTTGCCATACATGTTTCGTTGCGGCTTGCTGGCACACTGTTCCTTCCGGGTGATTGCTTCGATAGGTGGGTTCTTTTGTATCAGGACCACTATTGTATAATTGTTATTTCAGTTGTATCTAGTAAAACCCCATTAACCAGACATGTATATTTGATAGAGATAGATGACCGGTGTATATTCTTTCGACCTTAGAGTCATGCACTGTATTATTATGGTTTTCCTCTGGTTTTCTTGATGATCTTGGATTTTTATCCTGAGTTTAATCCTCGCCTTTCGGCGTTGTATATTATATTGCATTGTGTGGTTTGTCCGTCGATTGACGAAGAGCTAGCTCCCGCTTGGGGATGCCTTTATTCATTATATATGCTTTATCAGGTTGTACCAGTCTGGGGCCAGTTTTTACAAAGGAACTCTGCCGAAATTTTCAGAAAAGACTTGAGATTTTTAAATATGCATATTTTGGCTTATGTTGTTAAATTTATTGCTTTAAAATTGGTTTTTTCTTCACTCTACTACTTTACTTGGTTTGGATTTCTTAGTTTTGGCTTACATAGATTACGTACGTCTCGAGACGTTTCGTAGTTTAAGTGCCGGTCATGTTCCGTACTTTTTGGGTCGTGACAAAGTTGGTATCAGAGCGTTAGGTTTACCTTCTGAGTGTAGGATGACCCTTGGTTGATGGAGTAGGTAGCTTGAGTAGTGTGACGTACCGTACGTATGTTCCGCGGCATACTTACGATACGCTACTCCACTTAAGAAGCCTTAGGATGTATATTTCTTTGCACGATATACTATTCATTCCTATGATCCACCCTCATCAGTACCAGTTATGGTTTTGTTACCACGGTTGTACGGGCGTGGCGAGCTATGGCTAGAGTTGAGGTCAGCAAGAGCTCTTCACGGACGAGGACTGACCAGGGCGTGATTCCAGGGACATACGGTTTGCATGGAGGCGTCGTTTATTTGTGTTTTTCCGCCGTGAGCGTTTGATGGATCGTTGTTATGAGATTTCTCGGACGTGCAGATTAGCACCAGAGGATTGAGTCACTAATAGAGGCCATCCAGAATGTGATCACCATTGATGTATCGATTATTTATGATGATCGAGGCATTGTTCAGCGTGCGAACGAATGAGCCAGTAGTTGCTGCGAACGACAAGATATTGCCCCAGATGTTGGAGCTATTGCAGTACGAGTTGTACATAGAGATATGATAGAAGATCACTAGTCACCTGAGGATGAATGACTAGGACATGTGGTTCGTTCGCTTACCCTGATGCGAGGTCATCAGATAAATTGATTCCAGCTTGAGGAGACTTCACAAAGATACGGTGGTAGTCGATATAGACGATGGAATGTCAGGAACCCATTTTTCCAAGTTTAAAGTATTCGAAAAATAATGCAAGTAATTCTACGTACCCTCTAGAAGAATGAAACCCTAACCTGACATAATGACCATGGAACGCCGGTGAACCTTACGGTTTGCGGCAGTTCAGCGGTGCCATTAGTGAGGCTTGGGTTTGCCTATCTACGGTTGGTCCATAGGTGCTGTGGCATATATTCGATACTATTAAACTGTACCCAAGATGTTAAGCTCTTGGGGGGATTATGGAACCTTAACGAATCTATCGAAAAGTTCGACATCATTCAGATATCATGTGATGGGAAACATTGCTTAGGAGACTCCAGATACGAGTATAGCCATTGGAGCGCAGTCCATGCAGCCACGAGGAGACGAGTCTGAAGCAGTCGACATTAGAGAAAGTGGAGTAAGAGGTTCTTACGAGATCTTGACGAGACGACGTTCCACTCCACCGACATCAGAGATGTGATACGCATGCAGAGGTGTTGTACATGGATATATCTTCGAGAATGAGTCGTAATAAGTATGCAGTCGTTCCGGAACCAGAAACAGATATAGTAAATGGTGATAACCTCCGGACAGTTCGACAGAGACGAGATTTGGGAGAGACCTTGACAGGACCTTTCTGGAAATACTATACGAGAAGACTTGGACCCAGGATCAGTCATATTGCACACGCCCACCAGGCCAGAGTTCAGTATCGTCGACGGGACATGTTATGAGTGACCATAAGAGTTGGCCAAAGATCTTTAGAGGATGTGCCAGAGCGGACTACTTCCATTTTTGTTTCCATATTGGACCGTTGAGCTAGGGAGCTATGTACTTAGCAATTCACAGTAAGAGACGAGAGCCTAAGGGCACCAGGCGACAGGGCATGATCAGAAGGAAAGTAGATATCTTGCTCCGCTAGCATTGGATGCACCGACACCTTCTCGACCTTGAAGGAAGGACATATCGACGACAGTAATTACGATTTGTGATTTCGTGAGTTGACTAGCATGATTGTGTTTTGATGACTGAGTTTCATGATATTTGTTTTCGTGCACCATGACTGCACCTACTGAGTATTTATGTTTTTGTGCATAGTTATTGCACTTGAGATATGTTTTTATACACCGTTGTGTTGATTTATGATTTGTGCGTATTTATTGCACTTGATTCAGTTTTGTGCCTTGGCTGCACATGTTTATGATTTCATGGATTGCATACAGCTGATTTGATTTTTGTGCATATGGTATGCACTCGATTTGGTTTTTGCACTTGGTATAGCTTACATGTGCTTACAGTGCATTGACACGTGTTTTATGCACGCGGTTGCACGCGTTTATGATTTTATACATCTTGGCACACTCGGTGTTTCTTTTTATATGTATCTGAGTAGTTGATGCATTTCCGTGCACTTGTTGCACCCGATATGTATTTTGTGCATTTGTTGCACTAGGTTTTTACGTTGTGCATTGTTGCACCGTATTGTATTTCATGCACTGGATGCACTGTATTTGGTATTTCGTGCACTGGATGCACTATATTTGGTATTTCGTGCACTGAATGCATTGTATTTGGTATTTCAAGCACTAGATGCACTGTATTTGGTATTTCATGCACTGGATGCACTGGAGTTGGTATTTTGTGCACTTGATGCACCGTATTTGTATTTTGTGCGATTGTTGCACTGTATTGTATTTCGTGCATGGGATGCACCGGATTCATATTTCGAGCATTTGTTGCACCAGCTAGGTATTTGGTGCATTGGTTTCACCGGAATTATACTCCGTACCTTGGTTGCACCCGATTTATGCCTTTGAGCATTTGTGTTACCAGATTTGCGTTTTGTGTGCATTGGATGCACTCGATTGGGATTTCCATTCGTGCATGTTAGTTGCACTAGATTGAGATTTTGTGCACAACAGTAGAACTTGACTTTGATTAGATATCATTTGGGGTAGTGATTTTGATTCCATACGTATGGTAGGCATATGATTTGACTTGTGCTTTGGATATAGTTTTCATGCACTTTTAGTATTTGATTTGATTTGTGCACGCTGATGCATATGCTTGTGAGATTATATACTGCGGCATACCTGATTTGGATTGAGATTTATTGTATACCGTCGATTTTGATTATGATCTTTGTGTTGATTTCGTGCACTTTGTGCATTTGATTTGGATTCTTGAGCATATTTGGCGCGCTTGGATAGGATTTTGCGCATGTTCGGCGTTTGATATTGGATTTCATGATTTCGTGCATGTTGGATGCACATGATTTAGATTTATTCATGCATGATGGATGCACCTGATTTGGATTTTCGCGCATGATTGGACGCATGTTATGAGATGCGATTTTGGTGCATACCAGATGCACTAAATCGGGCTTCTTTGTGCATATCAGGTGCACCTGATATTGTTGTCGTGCACACCCATTGCACTGAACAGATGCTTTCGTACACACCCGTTGCACTTAGATTTTGTTTCTGTGCACATGTATGGCACAATTATTGATTTCGATTTCCGTCCGCACCAGACGCACATGACATTCATATGCACATTTTGGGATTGATTTCTTATGGAGCGGTACGTTTTTATGATATTTGTTAATTGTTTTTGTACTGAGCAGGACTAGTCAGAGGACAGTACCTGAATATATTTTGCATGCATTGATAGTTATCGAAGGAATTCTAAAAAGGGGGCTATAGTCCCAGTATTTACCTACGTGTCTGATAGGACACAAAACGTTTACAAACAAGGAAACCCTTCTAAATTGTTTTCAGAACGGCGATACGTGCATGTAAACAAAGGATATATATATATATATATATATATATATATATATATATATATATATATATATATATATATATATAGAAAGAGCGAGTTATTTTCTTACAATAGACGTCCGCCACTGTGCAGTGTTATGCGCATCGCACAGCGACTTAAAAAGGTTTGGCATGCATTTCCTTCAGATGTTTACATGTATAGATTTGATGTTTACATGTATAGTTTTGATGTATATCATATTGGGTTCATTTTGGATTTGACATTTATTTCTTCACCATGACTCCGATGATTACGGGATACTTGACGGAGTTTTTTTTTTGAGTTATCTGCTCATTGTTCATGCGCACCCATTACGCTACGACGTGTTTTATGTATTGATGGTTTCGGGACCCCAACGGCTTAGTCTTTTACTGTAATGTTTTAATATTGAGGGGTTTAAATTTAAATTTGGGGACCGAATTTCTTTAAGGGGGAAGATTGTAACATTTCAGAAAAATAAAATATTATTTTTGGGAATTTTTATAATTAAATAATAAATATAATGAATATTTTAATAGGGCGGTATAATTAAATAACGATAAATTGGGAAAAATTTGGAAAATTATAGAAATTACTGAAATGAGGGTGTTTTATATGATTTAGGCGAATTATGAATTTTTATGATTTTTTTATATGCACTTTTAACGCCAATCGCGATTAGATATCGCTAATCGCACATTAAGCGTGTTTTGTGTACATGACATGCACATGTCACATTTTTCACACTTGTAACATTTCTATCATGGCTTTTTCCTTATGTTTATCATGCATGGCTTTTTAAATAGAAAAGAAAACAAGAAAAAAAAATAAAGTTAAAAGGGGACATAATGATGACAAGATGGATGGGCATGAGAGAGAGGATGAGGGGTCAACGAAGCATGGCTCTTATTTTGTTTTCATTCATCATTCATCCCCTTCATCTTTTCCTCTCTTCGTACACTCCCATGGCATCACCTCCTCCCTCCCCCCTCTTCAAAACCCCAAAACTTCATCAAAAACTACTCCAAAGTCCCTACCTACTTCATAAAATTTGTGCACAAGCCCTCAAGCTACACTTTGGACCAAGAAAGTTTGCTTTTTGGCGCTGTAGAGGATTCATGAGTGTCAAATAAGGTGATCCCTTCACAATTAGTGTAGTATTTCATTTGCTTATGCATCTATTCAAGCTTAAAATCAATTTGGCGAAGTTTAGTGGACTTTGGATATCCCTAGAGAGGGTTAGGGTTAATTTGAGTTGTGTTAGTGTAATAAAGCCCTAGTAGTGACCTTGAACCCCCCAATTTGTCCAAAACCCAGACCTAACAAAACCTGAAACTCAATTTCTGAAGGAAAAAAATAGAACTTCAAATGTCGGGTTTTGCGAGAACTTAGGGTGTGCAGGGAAATCTGGGATGACCTGGGACAGATACGAGATAAGCAAACAACCCCTGTAGGCTTGAATTGACCCTAGGAACCCCCTGTAGCAAGACGAACCCTATGGGAGTACCCAGGGCCGGCGAGCTCGGATTGCATGGGAGAGGGCTCGGCCACTTGTTGGGTGTATGTGCCCAGGTTGCCTCCATAGCTCATATACACCCTATATATCACTCTAGTGTTGTTTGTGCACCTTTTTTTCACCTTATACAAAATCTCGGACCACTTCCTTGAGTTGCTGTTTTGATTTGAGTTATGGTTTTGCGTATTTTAAATTTTTGATTTTAGTGTTTGTGTTTTATCTTGATCACTCGACATTTGTACGTCTATATCGAGTGATATCGAGTTGTTTTGCGAGAGCAAACCATAGGTTTTGACCTATGTGAGTTTCGTGCGTCGTTTTGGTTTGAATTGGATTTTAATGCGACACGATACGTTATGATGTGTAGGTACCCTCGCGAAGACTTCAAGACGACAAGCAAGCACATGGCGACATCGGCATCGGCAAGCGAAGGTCAAGGTGAGTAGATTATATCTATGGAGGAAGTCGGGTGGATGGCGTACAATACCCCCGCAATATCGTAAGAAATGATATAGATTTACTTTGATGTGTTATTGAGAGATATGAACACTTAGCAAGAAATTTAGGAGATCAGGGGTTAGTGTTAGCGAGAATTGAAGGAAGGATTTAGTTGTTTCTTAGTCGTGAAACCTAGAGTAAGGTTGTACACATACATATATACACACGGGATTTGGTTTTGGGTGTATACGCCATATGTATATATATAGGTTTATGTGAATGTTTTGGGGTGTGTGTGTGTGTATACATACACGTATACACAGATGTTGAGGATAGTATATGATATTGGAGACGAGTCGATATGATCGGGCATGATGCCGTGAGTTATGATATGTATTTGGGTCATGATATGAGATGCGGCAGGATATTATAGTGGATCGTTGGGTGATGTGATTTATTCACACGAGGACATATGTATGATGATATTGGTATCAGTTTGTACTAGACTTTAGATCAGTACCCCCCAGTTCATGATATGTGATGATGATAACATATAGATGTTATGTTATATTTGATAGTTCATGATATGTGATGATGATACCATAAGGATGTTGTGTTATATGTGATAGTTCATGATATGTGATGATGATACCATAGGGATGTTGCGTTATATGTGATAGTTCATGATATGTGATGATGATACCATAAGGATGTTGTGTTATATGTGATAGTTCATGATATGTGTTGATGATACCATAGGGATATTGTGTTATATGTGATAGTTCATGATATGTAATGATGATACCATAAGGATGTTAACTTATATGTGATATTTCATGATATGTGATGATGATACCATATGGATGTTGTGTTATATGTGATATTTGAACCGTACCCAGATTTGGGATGCCGTACGATAGATTTATCGTACGAAATATGATTATGATGTTAGATCCGCACCCTTGACTCGAGGATGTCATAATATATAGATTGTATCGTACGTGATACTATGGAGCCGAGATCACCGATTACTAGAAATATACAGATCGATTAAGATTTAGGTGGATTTCCTTACCCTTTTGACTTGGCTCGAGTCGCACTAGTTTTCAAAAGTGGAGGATTGTAAGTATTTTAAATCCCAAATTGTATGACTCGTACATTGGGTTGGTTTATTCTTCAGTATTGCTGTTATCATATCGCTTTCTGTATATTCATGATGTTTCATCGCATTGCATGTTTATACATATCTTATCTGTAATTATTATGAAACCCTGCTGTCAGGACACCAGCACCATTACCGATGATGCATATGCTCCACATACACTTGCTTGCCGGCTCACACACATCTTCATCGGTAATTTCCATGTCACGTACACTTTAGAAAATACTATTTCATTGACATAGCTTGCTAGCTGGTAGTTGCTACATGTTATAGCTCTCATATGCTAGTTTAATTATTGCATGATGTCAGATGCATCCATATATTCATTGGTTATGCAGTATTATGGAGATTTATGTCGGTTTTCATTGTTATTGACATGGTGACTTGGTAATTTCGGATCCTTCTTGATATTTCCTGGATTGGAAACCACATGTGAAAGTTTTGTAAACTGATGAATTAATTTAAAGAGAAAAATACTGTTTTCCTTGATATGTTGAGTATTGTCCACCATGATGATTTCTCGGTTTTGAGATGTTTTCGAGACCCGATTCAAGGAGTTGGATGAACCGTCTGCGGGTACGTGGTGGACCCGGTATGATACCCCCGGGCAAGAAGCTCGAGTTGTAGACGATGAGCCCGGCAGGGGCAGACTGCCTACCGGTGATTTTACCTGGCGCGGCGAATATCCAGAGGATACCGTTCGTGGTCGTGTGATTGATGATATGGGCCGATCTAGATTGACGGAGCCCGAGCTATTGAGATATTGAGATTTGAGACACTGAGATATTGAGATTTGGTGATAGAGGCCAGTCCGGATAGCCGGAGCCTGAGATATTGAGATTTATGTTTTGTGTCGATGCTTGACACGGATTTTATGTTGATTTCATTGATGATATCTCGATTTATATACATACAGAAATCTCATTAAATAAAGAAAAACAGTTCTTTGATTCATGATGTACTTTGTTCTCATTATATGCATCTGCACATCATTTTAGTGATATATTACTGCCTGACATTTGTACATCATATTAGTGACATGTTGTTACCTGAGGCACTGACACGAGTTCTTGGATTACACTATATGGATAGATGTTTACCCTTACCGTTATTTTATGCTTAAGGCCTTATTATTATTATTTGAGGATATTACTTGTTACGACCTAAGATAGCGTCATACATGCGATTTCTACTCGTAGATGTTTTCTACTCACGAGTTGGCAACTCACCCCCGTTGTGCCACAGTTCCTTACAGGTTTTGCTGTAGAGGTTTCGTTGCACCTTGCTGGCACACTGTTCCTTCCGTGTGATTGCTTCGGTAGGTGGGTTCTTTTGCATTAGGACCACCATTGTATAATTGTTATTTCAGTTGTATCTAGTAAAACGCCATCAACCGGACTTGTATATTTGATAGAGTTTGATGACCAGTGTATATTCTTTCGACCTTAGAGTCGTGCGCTGTATTATTATTGTTTTCCTCTAGTTTTCTTGATGATGTTGGATTTTTATCCTCGCCTTTCTGCATTGTATATTATATTGCATTGTGTGTTTTGTCCATCGATTGATGAAGAGCTAGCTCCCGCTTGGGGATGCCTTTATTCATTATATATGCTTTATCAGGTTGTACCCGTTTGGGGTCAGTTTTTACAAAGGAAACTCTGCCGAAATTTTCAGAAAAGTCTTGTGATTTTTAAATATGCATATTTTAGCTTATGTTGTTAAATTTCTTGCTTTAAAATTGGTTTTTCCATCACTATACTACTTTACTTGGTTTGGATTTCTGGGTTTTGGCTTACTTAGATTACGCACGCCTCAAGACGTTTCGTAATTTAAGTGCAGGTCATGTTCCGTACTTTTCGGGTCGTGACAACGTTGGATTCTCTTACTACAAGAATTTGACCTTGTCGTTAAGGATAAAAGCAGATGTGAAAACGTAGTGGCCGATCATCATTCATTACTTTCTTCTTTTCTAATGCTTCCTCTCTTGATAAACGATGCTTTTCCTGATGAACAATTCATGACTGTATCTTGCGAACCTTGGTTTGCAGATATTGTGAATTATATAGAGACAGAACTCATACTAAGTGAATGGTCAAATCAGGACAGACATAGATTTTTATCCCAAGTAAAACACTTTTAGTCGGACGAACCCTATTTGTTCAAGTATTGTCCAGACCAAATCATTCGCCGGTGTGTCCCTGACAATGAGTTCAAGATTGCGTTGTTATTCTGCCACGATCAACCTTGTGGCGGGCATTTTGGCCCAAGAAATACAGATGAGAAAGTCTTGCAGTGTGAATTTTATTGGCCAAAATTTTTCAAAGATGCACATGATTATTGCAAAACTTGCTCCTGTTAGATATGTATGCCCTAGAGGCCAGTATTGTTTATGTATACATATGGATACTAAGGATATGTATGTACAGAATAATCTTGTTCAATTATATATAGTATATTATTTGACTTGTTTTAGTTAGGATATGTGTATTTATTTGTGTTGTTGTTATATCTAGCTTGCACATATTGACAAAGACTCGATACGGTAGTATACTATTGTCGTTTGTCTTTATCTTAACATGGCATATGTCATACTCGTTATCACATATTGCGATTATATGTTGATAAAGCCTGTAGGATCTTGGTTGACTACCTGCGTTGTGATGGCGATCATACTTGTGGGAGCAGGGTAGTCAATAAGCACATCCTTAAATGGTCCCTAGTTGCGTGAGTATCGAGACTGGGCATTGATACTCCAGAGTAGACTGGTGTATACGTTTCTAGCCCCGTCGGGTGATGGTTAGTCCTGCAGCCATTGGTCTGATGCACCTAAGATCGTATACAGGTGCTCACTGGGTGTGAATACACTGGACGGACTCGCCGAGAACTTCCATGTGGTACTATACCTATCTTCAGATGGAAGTTCTCAGGTGATATATGTACAGGTTAGTCTTTGGACCCGAGATCGGCATTTGTCTCCTGTGAGTTCCCACTGAGCTTTGATCACTACCCTACCACGGCTCTACTGAGTCGTGCAAACAGGTTTTGGTTGGGTTCAGTCTTGAGCCATATGGAGGCAGCGAGCGATTTTCGGGGATTCGTCTCTCTGGGTATAGGGAGTCGATATCTCACTGTGATTCGATTGGTCAGGACCATAAGAACTTGGCTAAGGCACTTGGGATTTACTGATAGGTTGATCAGTAGTTTCCCGGATTGGTCCTGAGCCAAATCGGCACGACTTATCAGGTTATTAGGGTCTGACGTTCACCATCCTCTAGACCCGGTATGCGATACTCTTTGACGATGAGACCGGAATGTACGGATATTGTCATGGATAGGCTCAGTAGGAGATCCGGATGAGTTTGCTCATCGGCTTTGCTTTCGACAGGTACCTGGGTAGCCGTTACGTATAGCTAGTGCAGCTGACATGCTTGTGGTTAAACCCACTACCAGAGTACTGTCGAGTCTTTAGAGTTCCACACAGAGGGTTTCCCTGATTCAGGCGAAATGATGTAGTAGCCGTATTGGATACGTGCAGGGTTCGATCGATTGATATAGTTTGTACTCGGACTTTCGATCGGACTGTTGGTAATACTAGCCGGCTCGGGTTTGAGCCGGATTATTAAATCAAGTATTAATTTAATAATTTACATATATGTATTTCGATACATAGATTCTAGTATTACGTTCTTCGTGTTATTCTATCTCTTTGGGCGTTCGGATTTTTATCTGATTGCCGGTATTTATGTACAGTAGACTGAAATCCGTATTTAATACAGATTTCGTTCTAGAAGGTAGCCACCTCATTTTGGATTTTCTATTTATTTGATAAATGGAAATGAGGTGTAAAGTGAGAGGTGAGGGAGGTATGGAGTTGACCATGCTTCAATAGTTTACAAATGAATTTATAATTCATTTTGTGTTTACAATTGAAGCATGGTTGCTATTGTTTAATGAAAGAAATGAGCATACAAAATTCTTGTGTGTGAATTTCTCTCTCATGCTTGATCATTATTTTTTTGAGCTCCATTTTCTCTCCAAGCTCCTCCGTCATCTTGCTTTCCTCCATCTTCATCGTCTTCCTCTTTACTAACATTCTCATGTGTTGAAAAACATGTGAAGAGGTTAGAAAAAAGATAGCAAACACTTAGACACCCTCACTACATCCTAGACTACTTGGTTTAGCAACCCAAGTTCTCTAGTTTCTCCTTATAATCATTTGATTAGGAGCTGGAGTCATGGATCATATTCCCAGGGTGGATCATCTACGACAAAGCAAGGCCGAAAAACAAGCTCGATTCCGGAGGATCGATGGAGCCGGAATTAGAAATCAAGCAAGTTCAAGATGGTTACAAGGAGCCAAGGATGAAGAATGAAGACCGAAGGACTTGGTTCGTTTGGTGAGAATCCTTTATCATAGTAGATAGAACACCTTTTAGCTAACTAGATTTATAGTTAATGATCCGGTTAAGTTTTATTCTAATGCCAAGTTTTCAATCGTTTTAAAATTTTTGTTCCGCATTTGGCCATGGAAGTTGGCCGGGGTACTAGGGTAACCCTTCATGGTAGCAGAGCCAGCCCATAAACCCTAGCTTAGCAGTTTAAACAATGTTAAAACAACGAAACCGAAATGACGCCTCAAAACCAAAACCCAAAACTTCAGTTTCTGTTGATTTTAAAAAGGTTTCAAAAAATTTTTAAAAATGTGCAGAATGCTCTTTATACTGTGACGTGAACACTGAAAAAAAAATACACTTTTTCACCTCCACCTGGCCGACCAAACCCACCAAAATTCTAGCCTCCTCGGTTTTTTGGGGTCCCCATGTGTTGTGCTTTGGTCTGTGGTCTTGTTTCCTGGAGTTTGGGTTTCTGGTGTTGTTTGTTTTTTTCTAAAATTTGATTCTCTGTAGTTTTCTGTACGGGGCAATTTGGCGTGTTTCAAAGTCGTTAAATTTAACATTGTTTAACAGTTTACAGTAAATTTATTTTTATCTGCGACCGGGAATGTCACTCAATCGGCAAAACTCATCTGATTGCTATATGTTCCTTTAGACGAGTTTTGCGAACGTGACATTCGCGTTGATGTTGTGTACTTGTGCTGTAATTGTGGTTAGATAGTCATGATGGATAGAATGTGATTCAATGTTAGAAATACAGTTTATATTCATTTGTACATTTGTTATTGCGGGGCGAGCGTCCGACATGTGGACTTCCGTCTTTGCCGAATTGTATATTATTTTGCGGCACGACCGGGCTGAGGTCGATGTCACCGTTTGTACATATTATTTTCTTATTCTGTACTAGGATTACCCCACGGCGGAGTGCACGGATAGCCAGGTTCTAGAAGGAAACAGGCCCGCTTCTCATGGCGTTGAGACGGAGGGGGCTTCATTCTAGAATTAGCGGGCTATTCGCCGCACTCGTAGGGGGTACAGGTTTTCATTGCACAGGCTATCCACACGACAGGGAATGTTGGGTTTTATTTGCGGCTCAAATGAAACCCAGGGCTCCAAGATTATCCACTATTTTGTATTGTTGACTGAGATTCTGTGATGTTGTTTATTATCATGCCTAGGACGAATGTTATATATACTTTTATATATATACTTGTAGATGTTGTATATGTTTTGCACCCGTGCTAGTCCAGCCCCCGCTCTGTCATTAGTTAAGTAACCTAACGGGTGACGACGGGGCCCAGTGGCGAATGCGGATGGAATATACGTACATCATATTTTCGTTCTTTTTTTGTATGATAGGTTACAAATTGATGGGACCGCATTAATTTTGATTAATGCAAGATAATAAACCTAAAAGATGTTGTTAGAACCAAGCTTTAAAAACTGACATTACAGACATTCTCTTTAGCTTTGCACAGTAGTATTTAGTTGGAATATCCAGCACCTCATTTGACAAGGCAAGGGCCGAGATCCCTTCACCGGGAGTGACCCCTTAAGTAAAAGTTTGCGTCAATGTAATAACTTCAATATAGTCGACTATTTTTGCTTTGCATCGTGGTATTCAGTTTAGAATACCCTGCACCTCATTCTATGAGGAAAGAGCCGAGATCTCTTCACAGGGAGTGACCTCTTTAGCAAAGGTTTTCGCCATTATATATTTGTAAAAACCACTCAGGTTCCTTCAACGATATCAAGTTCATTACGTTAACGGGTTTTTCGCCAAAAACCCAGCCGTAGCCCTCCGTCGTTTCATATAATTACTGTTGAATATAGTGACCTCAAAGTCAATTATTGGATTGCAGGCACGTGATTGCAATGATTGAGGGAGGACCTATGCCGGTAGGACAGTCTTACTCAAGATGATAGTATGCTATCTTGTTTATCTTTATCATCGTGTACATGCTTTAGGTGATATTACAGATTACTATTACATGTTGATAGAGCCCTTAGGATTCTTGCTTGACGGCCAGCAGTATGATGGCGATCATATACGTGGGAGCTGGGGTCTATATGCACATCTTTAAAAGGTCCCTAGTCGAGGGAGTTTCGAGACAGGGCATCGATACTCCAGAGTAGACTAGTGTATACGGATTGAGACCCCGCCGAGGGGCGGTGGCTGGTCTCACAAGCCATTTGTGTCAGTTGGTTCACCTAAGAAGTATACAGGTGCTCATTGGGTTATGAGTACACCGGACAGAACTCGCCGGGAACATGCTAGTTGGTTTTATACGTAGCGTCAGATAGCAGTTCCCTGGTGACATGTGTACATGTTAGTCCATCGACCTGAGATCGTCATTTTTCTCGTGTGAGTTCCCACTGTGCTTTGATTACTACCCTACCACGGCTCAAAGGAGTCGTGCAAACAGGTTTTAGTTGGGTACAGTCCCGAGCCACATGGAGGCAGTGAGCGGATCGGCAGGGGTTTCGTCTCTCCCGGTATTGGGGGTGAGATCGTGCTGTGTCTAGGAGATCCATTACACGAAGTCCTTGGCCAAGGTATGAGATTTACTGGTTGGTATTTCAGTAGTATCTCAGGGTGTTCTGGGCTACACCCCGACACGACTTTTACCGCTTTTGGGGGTCTGACTTTTACCAACCCCTAGGCCCGACATGCGATGCTCATAGACGAATGGACCGGACTGTACGAATATTGTTACTAACAGGCTCAGTAGGGTGTCGGATAAGTTCGCTCATCGACCTCCCTTTTGGTCAATACCTGGTAGCCCGTTACGTACAGCTAGTACCACTGACGTACTAGTGGTTAAATCCACAACCAAAGTATTGATGGGTCTTTAGAGTCCCCCACAGATAGTTTCTCAAGTTTCGGGCGAAACGTTGTAGAGGCCGTATGATATATGGCAGGGTTTGGTCATATACGTGCACTTGTGCATGGATCAAGATCGGATGGAGCATACTAGTGGGCTTTGGTTTAAGACAGATCCTAGTATTAGATTTGTTGGATTACTTTCGTCTCATCGTATTCTCATTCAATCAGAATGCGGATGCAGGTATGTATATACAGGTGAGGGGTATCCTTGTGATCCGTCACGAGTTTACTTTAGATGTTGCCTTATCTTTTTATTGTTGTACACATTTGGCTTAATGTTTACATGTGGAAATTGAGTGGATTTCATTATGAGGTGCATTTAATGTGACATGGACATGTTTAGTGACTCATGGTCTCTTTATTTATGCTAATGTCACATTAGGATTTGTTTATTGTGTTGAATTGATGGATGGAGAGAGAGGGGGCGGCCATAGGCTTAGGGTTAGCTCTTGGGTTTTCATTCTTGGGCTCACAACAATAATCCAACACAATAACACAAAAGGCTCCTCTCTTTTCTTTCTTCTTCTTGCTTACAAGTTCCACCATTGGCATCAAATTCTACCTCCACTCTAACCATCTCATGTGTTGAGAATCCTAGAGTGTCAAGAGACAAAGTTATCACGCACATTCTCTACTTCACCTTAGACACATCGGCTAGAAAACTTTGTGTCCGAGTTGCTTCAGTTCGAAGCTGGAGCCCGTAAAAGGATTCGTAGATGTGGTGCCCTTCCGACGAGGAGACCGGAGATCGGAGATGCCACGAGGAGCTTGGGATGGTGGCCAAAGACCGATGGACACGGATTGATCGGTATAGCCACTCTCACTTCATAGTAGTTAGCTAGTTTAGCGTTAATGGTTCGATCCGGGTGAAAAACTACGATAGCGTCGGTTTCCTAAAATGTTTTTTTCCACATTTAGCCTCGGATTGACGTACGGGGCGCTACCGTAGACTTACATGTTATCAGAGACACTCCATTAACCTTTACTAGCTTGTTCTAATGTGTTTAAAATATCGATCGATCGAAATTTCCGAATCGTATTTTCATTTCAGTGTGCTTGCTGTCGAATTTCAAAGTTGTTCAAAAAATTATTTTAGGCATCTTAAAAATATATACAGGCATAACTAAAGCTATAGAAAAAGTTTGGAAACCTAAATCCAAAATTCCACCGCGGAACCGCCGCGATATGTGGCATTTAGAGGCCCTTCCGCGGCCCTTTTTGGGCTACAGTGCCCCAAATTTTTCTGAGTGTTTAGTTCATGGAAATATGATTTTTTGTGATATATAGTTTTGGCCCAGATTATTTTGACTGCTGGAATTTTACTTGGGGCCCACTTCGGGAAGTTTTGTCGATCGGAATTTTAAATACGTTAGTTTACAGTACTTACATTATATCTGCGACCGTGAATGTCATTCGAGCGGTAAATCTTGTCTAATTGGTATAGTCCTTTTAGACGGGTTTGCGAACGTGACATTCACGTTGATGTTCTGTGTTGTGCTGTGATGTTGCGGATTTGTCGTGGTGGATAGCTTGGTGCAATGTTAGTACAGTTTGGTATTATTTGTAGATTTGATATTGCAGGGCGAGCGTCCAACATCTGGACTGTCGTCACTGCCTGTTTGTATATTATTCTTTTGGGGCACGACCGGGTTGAGGTTGATGTACCCGTTGTACATATTTTTCTTTTCTAGGATTACCCCGTGGAGGAGTGCACGGATAGCCGGGTTCTAGAGGGCAACGGGCCCACATCTCATGGCTTTGAGACGGAAGGGGCTTCGCTCTAGAATTGGCGGGCTATTCGCCGTACTCGTAGGGGGTACAGGTTGACCTAAGGAGGGGTGCTCAAGTTACCGGATTCCGTGAAGTGCTGGGTGGTCCATTCACTTTGCTGAAGGGGGCTGCTTCGCTTCAGGTGTTGGTGGGTAACTTGCCGCACCCATAAGGGTCTAAGTTTTCATTGCACAGGCTATCCATACGACAAGGGGAACGCCGGGTTTCACTTGCGGCTCAAAGGAAACTTGGGGATCCCAGATTTTCTGTATTGTTATGTGATGTTTATTGCATTTCTGTGATGTTGCATTTATCACGCCATGAGCGATTATTATATATTGATATATATACACTAGTAGATGTTGTATATATTTTGCATTATCGCTAGTCCAGTCCCCGCTCTGTCGTTAGTTAAGTAACCTAACGGGTGATGACGGGACCCAGTGGCGAATGCGGATGGCATATACGTATATCGTATTTTCGTTCTTTATTGGTGTGATTAATTGATGGGACTGCATTGATTCGGATCAATGCAAGGAAAACAAACCTATTTGATGTTTTTGGAACAATTTTCAAAAATCTATTATTACAAGGACGTTCTCTTTTGTTTTGCACAGTTGTATTCGGTTATGAATATCCAGCACGTCATTCGACGAGGCAAGGGCCGAGATCCCTTCATCGGGAGTGACTCCTTAGGCAGAGGATTGTGTCAGGGTAATAACTTCACTATAGTCGATTACTTTTTGCTTTGCATCATGGTATTCAATTGGAATATCCTGCACCTCATTCTACGGGGAAAGAGCCGAGATCCTTTCACCTGGAGTGACCTCTTTAGCAAAGGTTTTCGCTACTATATATTTATAAAACCACTTGGATTCCTTCAACGATATCAAGTTCATTATGTTAAAGGTTTTTCGCCAAAAACTAGCCGTAATCCTCCAATATTTCGGATAAGTAGCGCATAGTATTCGTGCACTGTTTGTTGGCCAAAGTCAAGCATCGTGTGCGGTAGCTTTGTATTACTTATCCGTTGCATGGATATGCATTGGTTTAGGACAGTCGTACCACCTTGTTGGCCAAAATCAAGCGTGTGTACGGGTGGGTCTAAATACATCAGGACAATGACGGGTAGAACTTGACTTGCGGGTTATGATTTGTTGGCCAAAGTCAAGGTCATAAACCGCTTAGGGTAAAAATCACATCGGGAGTTTCTAAAGAAACTGAAACTTGCCAGATATGCGCATACCTTCTGGAGTGTGATAACGTGAGTGGATTCCATCACGTTATCATGTGATGATAGTTGGATCTTGATTCCCACTAATGAGTTGGTTTACTCCTCGGGTGATCCCGACTAATTCTTCTTTCAAGTTTGGAGGAGAATTTGAGGATACAGTGGGACGTTTCCTGATTAGATAAATTGATAACCATTCTGATCTAGGTTAGAGTGCACGCAGAGTGTTTCTTTTCTCTCTCTCTCTGGCAGCGACCATAGCCCGACCCTAGACTATGACTAAGTGACTAAGTTAACCAAACTTTCTAAAACACTGTCTTTTAGATTGTCTGAGTTGCATACATCATTGCCACTCCTTCTTTTACCCTTTGCATTTCTCCAGAACACCTCGTATTATTACGAACATCCACTTCCATTGGATAAATCCATCGTATGGTTATATACGAACTCGAAGGAACTTGTTCCAGATTCGAGGATGGATTCTGGTTCTGGAGAGATTGAATAGGACTATACAGTTGTCTTTTCCTTTTATCTTTTCTCAGGTTGTGAGGGCTCCTAGGATTAGGAGAGGGCACACCTATTACGCTTATTGGATAGTCTTCTTCCAAACCATAGGCGGGTGCCGAAAGGTGGGGAATGAAGAAAACTAATTAGCCTAAGTGTGGTGTACAGAAGGTACTAAGTAAAGACAAATAAAGGGATCAGAAAGAGGGCAAAGTAAATTGCAACTGCTATCATTCATGACCACACCACTTATTTCATCGCCACTCCTACTTCACCTTGGTATTTCTCCAGAACACCCCGTATCACTACAAAGATCCACAGTTATTGGATATTCCATCGTATGGTTATATACGAACTCGAAGGAACTTGTTCCAGTTCGGGGATGGAATCTGGTTCAGGAGAAAAAGGAATAAGGTTTATTCAGTTGTCTTTTATCTTCACCTTCTCTCAGGTTACGAGTACTCCTAGGATTAGGAGAGTACACCCATTATGCTTATTAGATAGTTTTCTTCCAAACTATAGGCTGGTGCCAAACGGTAGGGAAGGAAGAAAATCATTTGGCCTAAAGGTGGTGTACAGAAGGTAACGACTAAAGAAAAATAAAGGGATTTGGAGAGATGGCAAAGAAATATACGGTTACAGTTGTGAATCTGATAATGGAAGAGGCATTACTAGGAATACCCGGATACTCCTTCGAAACTTTATATGTTTCAGTTTCACTGTGTATTGTTAAAAGAAAACTAATTTCCCAATTAGCTCTTGCTCCAGGGTATGTATTTACCAGATTTGATTCTTACATCTGTATGGTTTTACAGATGATGAGTGGGAGTAAGTTATTAGGAAATAGGTGACCATCCTCATTATATCGGGATTCATTGTAATTAGTGATATTTGAGGAAATCGCCTGGGTGTTTGCCGGACGACAAATATTTGGTTTTGAATATCCGTTGTTATGCACCAATTTCAAACTGATATATCTATACGTTTATTTTTTATAAAGTGAGATATAACTTTTTGAAATTATGTCCACGACATTTACCTATATCAGTTGATGGTTAGGTAAGGAGCATTCAACAGCGATGTAATTCTTCATAACCATAGTACCGTTTTCAACCTACGACGCACAGGGTTTGAGTTATTCAACTCAGGGGGTCTTATATAGAGTATTGTATGTTGTCCAGTGTCCATTAGGACAGAGGGGTTGCTACTCGTACTATATTCTGTTTACTTGTGACTTCTCTAGTTCTTAGACATGTGTTCCATAGAAATACAAGATCTAAATTTTGAGAAGTTATAGGAATAAGAATAAAGTAGAGAACCAGGTGTTGCTAGTATCAAGATTCATCAAGGTGATCGAAGATGTAGATACTTGTATTCGGTATTCAGTTGATAGTAATGGTTTTGAGAAACTTGTTTCTCTTTCAGGTTACTCATATCTGGATGCATTCCTAAGTTGAGTAATGCTGATCGGCCTCTCTCCATTTAGTTGACATGCACTGGAGACAGCTGCATGATTTGAATCCGGTTCCAATTAATTCAGTGCCTCTATTTCTATATTAGATATAGAATGGCTCATATCATAACGATGTTAAGGTATATGGAGTTGTCCGGCTTATGCTTAAAACCAGACTCTGGATAACTCAAGGCACGTTTCTGTAATGGCTGTTTGTGGGTTAACCTGGGCTATGACGAGGGTTGACTTTCTACCATCTGGAAGATCAATAGTGATATTATTCTAGACTCACCACAGTTTTGATAAAAATGGATTTTTTCAGAAAACAGTAGTGGGAGTATGGTAGAACTAGAAGTGATTCCAGAACCACAGACGATTACTGAAAATTTAATAGGGACCTAAGGATTCAATCAGGTTTGACATTCCATTGGCCACTCCACAGATATGGTTGGTAACCTCAGGACTCGAGAGGTACTCCGGTATCCTCAAGGACAGTAACAGGGAGGTTCTTGTTTACCCAGAATTGACACTACTGTTGTTCCAGGCTATGAGACCTGGCAGGAGGATGAATATAGCGTCGTTCTAAAGTAGCTTTAGAAGTGCACGTGTATATGACTCTGCCAGAGGGTTGTCATAGTCAGTGGGAACAGCGGAAGAATAGTGGGCAAGTAGTTTATGTCTATTTATAGACTAAAGCAGATATAGCGGAAATAGATCATCTATTTTTTATGTGAAAGTCATGGGCTTTGATTTTATCAGAATAGGGGATGGATCTGTTAAGAAGGTATTAGGGTGTGATGTCCTGGTATTTGGATGACATACACAGAGTAGGAAGTGAAATTCCTATACTACGATGGGTTATACTTTGGTTGTCACACACTGGTTTCTCCACATAAGATATGGATATTATATCAGACATTATGGTTACTAGATCTATGGTTTTAGATCTAGATTTGGGTAGTTTCCAAATCTGGGTACTAAGACAGCATTCTAAAGGTGTTTTAGAATGGACGACTCCTGGCACGGTAGTATACCTGCAGGGTGGATCGTCTATGACAAAGCAAGGCCAGAAAACAAGCTCGATCCCGGAGGAACGATAAAGCTGGAATTGGAGATCAAGCAAGTTCAAGGTGGTTACAAGGAGCCAAGGATGAAGAACGAAGACCGAAGGACTTGGTTCTTTTGGTGAGAATCCTTTATCATAGTAAATAGAACTCCTTTTAGCTAACTAGGTTTATGGTTAATGATCCGGTTAAGTTTTATTCTAGTTCCAAGTTTTCGATCGTTTTAAAATTTTTGTTCCGCATTTGGCCACGGAAGTTGGCCGGGGCACTAGTGTAACCCTTCAACTCCATGTGCCAACATTTGGGCTGAATCTCCATAGGAAATGAAATACCGCTCCAACCAATTTTAGTTCTTGAGATATTTGATATTTTGGGGATAGACTTCATGGGCCCATTTCCTAACTCTTTTGGGAAATTGTACATCCATTTAGCTATTGATTATGTCTTAAAATGAGTCGAGGAAGTACCGAGCCGGACGAACGATAACAATATTGTCGTTAGATTCTTAAAAGATAACATCTTCTCCCAGTTCGGGCATCCTCATGCTATCATTAGCGACAATTGGACACATTTATGCAATCGGTCTTTTGAGGCCTTTATGCGGAAATACGCGATTAATCACAAGCTATCAACTCCCTATCATCCCCAAATAAGCAAGAAAGCCGAAGTTTCTAATCTGCAAACCAAACAGATATTAGAGAAAACAGTTCCAAAAACCGTAAGGATTGGTCATTGAAATTAACGGATGCCCTTTGGGCATTCCGAATTGCTTACAATAATTGGTATGTCTTCTTATCAGTTTGTATATGGAAAAGCTTGCCACCTCCCTGTTGAGATCAAGCATCACGCATTATGGGCGATTAAGGAGTTGAACTTCAATCTTGACCATGCGGGAAGCTATCGGAAACTACAAATAAACGTGTTGAACGAGCTTCGGGATGTAGATTACGAAAACACGATTGTAGTAAAGAATCGAACGACGGTTTTCCATGATAAATACCTTATGCGCAAAACTTTCATGCCTAGACATTGGGTACTTCTTTATGACACCAGACTCCATTTTCATACTGGTAAGCTTCGATCTCGCTGGACGGGACCCTTTTCTTGTGCGGTGTGTATACCCGCACGGTGCGGTGGATTTGGAAAATCCAAGGGATGGTTCGGTTTTCAAAGTAAATGGACACAGATTGAAACCGTTCTTTACTGCATGAGCCGGTTTATAACGATTCATGTGTTAGTTATATGTATGCCCTAGAGGCCATTACTATACATAGGATGTATATTGTAGTGGATGCTTGGACATATATAGGGAGGACTTTCTTGCTCGACATGATAGTAAGCTATCTGGTTGATCTTTACCTTAACGTGTATACTAATTGTCTCTCTGTTACATGTTGGTAAAGCCTTTAGGATGTGTACTTGACTACCTGGACTATGATGCGGATCATACTAGTGGGGACATGGTAGTCCATAAGTACATCCTTCAAGGTCCCTAGTCGTGGGTGTATCGAGACGGGGCATCGATATACCAGAGTAGACTAGCGTATACCTTCTCGACCCATACAGATGGGCGATGGATGATCCCATATCCATTTGTGTTTGACATCAGAGATGATATACGGGTGCTCAGTGGAGACTGGGTACACTGGACGGACTCGCCGAGAACTCCCAGATGGTATTATACCTTACGTCAGATGGCAGTTCTCTGGTGACACTGGTACAGGTTAGTCTGTAGACCCGAGATCGTCATAGAGTCTTGTGTGGTTCTCACTGTGCTTTGATTTCCACCTTACCACGTCCAAGAGGGCGTGCAAAACGGTGGTTTTTGGGTATAGTCCCGAATCACATGAAGGCAATGAGCGATAGGAGGGGATTCGTCTCTCCCGGTATAGGGAGTTGATGTTGCACTGTGTTCGATTGGCTATAACCGGAAATCCCTGGCCAGGGTTGCTGAGATATACTGGTAAGTGTTACCAGCAGTTTCTCAAACTGTTATAGACCTCATATCGACACGACTTATCGAGCTATTGGGGTCTGACGTTTACCGTCCCTAGGCGAGATATGCGACATATCAGACGACGAGACCGGACTGTACGGTAAGTGTTACTGGTTGGATTCACAGGAGTATGAGCGGGCTTGCTCGTCGATCTTCTGATCGCTCAATACCCGGGTGGCCATTACGTTTAGCAGACCGCTTGCGGCTTGTGGGTGTTTGATATGATCATCACCTGCTGCCGGCGTATTGACGAGTCTTTAGAGTCCTACACAGAGGTTTCCTGGCTCAAGCGAAACGAAATAGGAGCGCATATGAGATATGTGCGGGACCGAGAATAATACGTGTATGTGATACCGTATTCCATTCTCGCGATGATTGTATCGAAAGGTTGTATGCGATATAACCTAGTTATCGAATCAAGGTTTGATTCGATAAGCCGATACATTGGATATTAGTCGGTCACATGCGATATGACCGGATCGTTAAATCAAGTGTTGATTTAATGATTTATGCATAATTATATATTTGATATATTACTTTGCATTAACTAGTATTGGTTCACTTTAAATGGATTTTCTCACTTGAAGTTCACAAGTTGTATATGTGATATACTTTTGTGCACTTGATTGTATCATGTTTGATGATGCATGCTCACTTGGGTTTGTGTAAAGAATTATACCATGGTTAAGTTAATGATTAGGGTTTTGTTTATTTGATTTACTTATTTATTTCTTTTCATTTATATTAGGAAAAGAAATGAAATGGTGGCTCATTTTGGACTTTCTTTTGAAGCTTCATGAAGCTTTGAATGGTTTGACCATTTTGTCTCTTTTCTTAACCCTAACCATTCACTTGAACCATAGTTGATTCTCTACACAAATTATCTTGACCATGGTTGATATTATGATAAGTATTGATTTTTCTTTTCTATTTTGGGATTAACTTATCATAATATTCTTTTCATCTTCTTCTTCTTCTTGACATGAAGAAGCTTGCTACCAACAATGGCAAAGTGAGAAAAAGAGTGAGAAATCCAATTCTAAAGTGAACCCACCTCCTATTTCTACATCCTCTACCTCTTGCCAAGTAGTATAGGGTGTTATCTTCACAAGTTTCATGACTGGGTGAATTGGGAGCTTGATCTTGTGATGCCTCGACGTAGATCATCTTCCGCATTGTTGTCGATGACCTAGCCCGCCCATTTCTCCGATGGAGCCGACGCTAGAGCCCGGGATTGGATTTGGACAGCGAGGAGACTTCATTGCGGAGCTATGGAGGTGGAGAACCGGATCTACAAAGGTTGTATTTCCGTTCTTATAGTTAAGTTGTTAACTAGTTTCTTTTGTCGCCTAAAATTCTAGTTAACGATCCGTAGTCTAGGGTTTCTCGGCACCGTAAATTTTGAAATTGGCATGGTTGATGCCTTGTGAGACCTCTTGAGAGTGCCTAGGAACCCTACATCATGTTCCTCCGTTTACCACCAAACTTCGGTTATCCAGCCTTAAACCATGGAAACACTATTTTAAATAAGTTTGGGGGTATGTATCTACAGATCTTTTTCTAAATAGTTATCCTTGTCTTTTGAATATTTGTTTTCTTCTTTGGAAAATCTCTTGTCTGGTGAAATTCCTTTGTTAAAAAAAGGAGAAAAACGGGCTCTCCGACATGTTTTTGTTGCCTCCAAAATTTTTGATCTTCTTTGTATAGCATGACAATGAGGTCGCTGTCCGATTTAAGTTTGGGGCTATGCTCGGTAAAGCCTTCTATCTTTGCATTCATTTGTAAATTCTGCATTTGCATACATATTTGAAAATCCCATAAAAAATCGAAATTTTTTCAAAAAACATAAAAACTTTGTCGTCAAGTTAGCTAGTGGGAAACATAGATTCGAAATTCTAATCGTTTGGTTCGGTAAGATAGGAACAACTAAATCCTATTTATAGAGATTGAAAAACCAAAAGATAACCCTCTTTTGAGTTTAACCTTAGCTAATATACGTCTTTGCATCACACTGCACGTGTCGTGAGTTTTTGAAAATTAGATGACAAGTCTGATATGTCTTAATTCTTTTAAATTGATAAACTTTTTTTAAGATCAAATAGGTTTTTTCTAAAATAAGTAATATCAAGATTAGTTTATAAAGCGAAGTGGATATGAAAGCATATTATTAAAGCTTTAATAAAAGCTAAGTCTGAAAAATAACCTATTTGGAATTGAGATGAGTGATTACACACCTTATCTATACAAACATATCTTTTATCCTAAAAAAAATTGAACAACTAATTATATCTCCGTTCTCATTGAATTGTTATGATTATCATGATAAAATAAGTCTTTTTGTTTTAGGACCGATGGAACTTGGGCAATTAAGTCTGCTGGGGTGTTTCTACACCTAATGCCCTAAAACCAACTGGTATCGGTGTATTGGCCTAAAGCTCGCTAAGAAACCTAGAAAGTCCAAATTAAAACAAAGTCAAGCAAGTGTTCTCTCCGAGTTAAAATTCCTCATGGATTTTTGTGTGAGAATAATCTTAACAAAAGACGGGTTTTTATAAAAATACTTTTAATTGGAGATATGACGGTTTTATCCTATGATGAAGACCATTGCACGTTCACAAAGGTGTGGATGAACGAAAACAAGTAAAAAGGTGGAGTGAAGAATAAAACTTATTTTTCTGTTAGAGACAATAGAAATTCTGAATTTGAAACCTAGCTGGAAAATAAAACTTGAGAAAATTTAACTCTTTACAAACTCGCCTGATCCTTTTGAAGTTTTATCCGGTCTTTATTTTGTGACATTATAACTCTAATCGATGTTTTGAAACGTAATGATGCTATTTGCACCGCATGTAAATACGTATAGGATTTTAAGTTAAATAAGAAATGAGGTGTCAAAAATAAGGGTTTAATATTTCTAACTCAGGATGATAGAATTTCTACCTTTGATACTAAACTTTAGGGTTAGAATCGATGGTTATTTCACGAAACTAGCTTGTCGGAATTTTGTGTGTAATCCGCTGAAAACCCTCAGGAGAAAACACCCCTCCTATTAGGGACACCTAGAGATTTAACGGCTTGTTGCATAGGCTCAGTGCATTCACGTTCCCTGTGAAAATGAGGTTAGGATTGTTTTTTGCTCGGGACGAGCAAAAGATAAGTTTGGAGGTATTTGTTCATCACGAGAAACTGCATTTCAATACCGCTCATTCGTTATCATTTTTGTGATAAATAATACAAGTCGCGATGACGGAGGTCCACATGTCGGAAGCTCGTCACGCAAAATGAATATACATTATATCATAAAGAATTACATCTAATAATACATACACCAGGATATCTATCACGACAAATCCAAAACAACCACAATTAACATAGCATTAATTATCACAGAACATGCAAACTTGTGAGTATCAATTCCATAACCCCGTCTAATTGATACATATAGCAATTAGACGATGTTTTACTTAAAATTATGGTACACGCAACCATCACTAAGCCTACGACAATCGAATACTGCACACTAATAGTCAACATTTCAATTTTCCAAAACACCGAAAATCATGTGTGCTAAAAACCGGGAAAAATTCCATGCTAAAACTTACTCCGGGAGTCCGAAATGAGCTCGGATTGAGCAGAAACTTCGCGGAGGAGCCCGACACATAATTAACGATGACTCGGAAGGATCCTAGGGGGTAACCACCCCTGAGGCTACCATAAGGTGGCCCAGGGGGCTGGACAGACCCAAGCCTGCCCTATTGGCTGGTCTCGAGTCCCCACTCTCCGAAAGGCTACCATGTGGTGGTCTCAGGGTGTGGGCCCTCTTTCGGCGCACCCGGGGTCTCCATGTACTTCACCGCGGCTTCCCTGTCCAAATCAGGAGCCCGCGGGGAGTGAAAACATAAAATTAGCATGGAATAGTTACTGGTTTTGACAGAAATTTTTCCAGGTGGAAAATTGCGGTTTTCGGGCATCATGAAAATCTAGTTTGAGCTTCGAGTTTGGCTCTGATACCATGTTGGTGCACTCAGTGCAACAGAAACTGGCCGTGGCGCCCATGGGTCCCTCAACAGCTACTTTTTACGTAGTCGCCTCGCTACGAACTACAACCCACCAGACCATATAACCGCATAGGGTACCCTGAGGGTAAGCCTACGCTTTGCCACTACTATCACACAGTGAGAACACCCCATCGGTTGGCATCCCTGCCTAGGAGCTCTGATACCATGTTGGTGGACCCAGGGCTCTCTATCATATTTTACAAGCAAGCATGCATGCAATTTTCATGTTGGATATAGTGCCCTCAAGGCAATTATTGTAATTGCAGGTAGGCGATTATGATAATTGAATGAGGGCTTATATAGGTAAAACAATCTTACTCGAAATGATAGTATGCTATCTGGTTTGTTTTTATTATTATGAGTATACATTTTGATAAAGCATATAGGATTATTTCTTGACTACCAGCATTATGATGAAGATCATATGCGTGAGAGCTGGGAGGTCCATAAGCACATCCTTAAATGTCTCTAGTCGAGAGAGTATCGAGACTGGGCATCGATACTCCGGAGTAGACTAGTGTAAACTTTTTGAGACCCCGATGATGGGCGGTGGCCGATCTCAAAAGTCATTGGTGTTGAGTCACCTAAGATAGTATACATGTGCTTACTGGAGGTGAGTACACCGAACGGACTCACCGAGAACTTCTAGATAGCATTATATTTATCGTTAGATGGAAGTTCTATTGTGGCATGAGTACAGGTTAGTCTTTTGATCTGAGATTTTTATTTTTCTCGTGTGTGTTCCCACTGTACTTAGATTACTACCCTAATACGGCTCAAAGGAGTCATGCAAACAGGTTTTAGTTAGGTGCAATCCCAAGCTACATGGAGGTAGTGAACAATCATTAGGGATTCGTCACTCCCGGTATTGGGAGTCGATGTCGTGCTGTGTTAGGTCAGTCATCACCAGAAATCCTTGGTCAAGGTGGATAAGATTTACTAATGTGATATCAGTAGTTTCTCAGTGGGTGATGAGCTTCAGACCGGCATGACTTATCGGGTTAGTAGGGGTTTAACGTTATCCATCCCTTAGACCCGGTATACGATTATCTCAGACGAAAAGACCGAATTTTACGAAGATTGTCACAAATAGGCGCAGTAGGGGTACGGATGAGTTTCCTCGTCGGCCTTCCTTTCGCTCAATAATTGAGTAGCCATTACGTACATCTAGTGTTGTTGACGTGTTTGTAGTTAAACCCACTGCCAGCGTATTGACAAGTCTTTAGAGTCCCATACAGAGGGTTTTCCCGGTTCAAGAAAAAAGATGCATTGGCCATATATTGATAGGTGCAGGGTTCCGATTAAGTATGTGTGCTAGCCACACAGACTTTATTAGGGAAGATGATAATACTCGCCAGCTTAGGATTAAGCCGGATTATTAAATCAAGTTTTGATTTAATAATTTACATGTATATATTTCGATATGTATATTATAGTATTACGTTCATTGTATTTTTCTATATCTTTGGTATTCGTATTTTGATACAAATACGAGCATGTATTTACAGGGATGTATTCTTGTATTTATACAAGAATACTTCTAGAAGAAGGACAACTCTTTTCTAGGATTTTCTTATAAAGAAAATATGAAATGAAGTGGAAAAGAGAAATGGTGTAGGGTATGGGAAAATGAATTATGAATTCATTTGCATTTACTATTTAAGAATGGTTGTAGTTTTAAAATGGAAAAAATCTTTTTACAAAAGAAATGAAGCATGTTTTAATTGCTTAAGTGTTTTTATTCATTCCACCATTCTTGCTCCTCTCTATTCTATGGCTTCTTCTTCTTCTTCTTCATTCTCAATCCTCTCATGAGTTGAGAATCATGAATATAAAAAGAAAAAAATGTTAGAACACTCACACACATCACTAAGTATCCTAAATTAGCAACCTATGATCTTTATTTATTTCATTGATGAAGTTGAAACTTGAACTTGGTTCCTTTAGGTGGATCATCATCGGCGAAGGAGGACCTGCTTGCAAACGTGATCCGGAGCTTTTGAGAGAATGTTAGAGTTCAACCCAATTGGAGCAAATGAAGATGCTACAAAGATTGTGATTTCTACCTTTTGTGTTTGGTTTAGATTTTAGGGTATAAGTTTTTTGTGCCTTGAAATTTTTTTTTCGGATTCCGCATTGGCCGCGGGTTAGCGGCGATGGCACTAGCAACCTTCAATGGTATTAGAGACACCTAAATACCCTAAACTAGATTGTTACAACTTCCGAGTCTCATTGGTTTTTACTCCGCAAAAACTGTCATAAAACCAGTGACAAATTCCTTGGTAACTTCATGTTTTAACTCCCCGTGGGCTCTCGGTTAGGACAAAGAAGCCGTAGGGAGATGTGTGGGGACCCCGGGGACGTCCCGGGGGGACCTTGGGAAGGTTCACATCCCCGAGACCACCCAAATGTTGGCCTTGGGGTGATGGGGACCGGAAACTGCCTCTGAAGCCAATTTCGGGTCTGCTTATCCCTTGGGCCATCTTAGGGTGGTCTAGCGGGTGGGTACCCCCATAGGTGCTTTCGAGTCGACATTAATTTTATGCCGAGGCCCTCCATGAAGTTTCGGCTCAATCTGACTCATTTCAAAATCCCGGAGTGGGTTTTAGCATGGAATTTCTTATCGGTTTTTAGCACACATGATTTCCGGTGATTTGGAAAATTGAAGTGTTAGCTATTTGTGTGCGGTATTCGATTGTCGTAAGCTTGGTGATGGTTGCTTGTATCATAACGTTTGGTAAAACATCATCTAATTTTTATATGTATCAATTAAACGGGGTTATGGAATTGATCCTCACAAGTTTGCATGTTTTGTGATGGATATTGCTTGGTGGTTATGGTCATATTGGAGTTGTCATGATGGATAGCCCAGAGTGTGTAGTGTGTTGAATATATATGTGATTGGTTATGAAAAGAGTGTTTGTAGTAACTGCAATCAATAATGGTGTCACGTGTAGCTAGCCGAGATGAGTACGGGCCGTCCGTAGGGATGCGTGGAACTTTTAATCTTGCTTTAGACAAGTTGATTAGAATAAAAGAAGAATTGAGAATAGATTCTAAATCTATGTTAAATACGGATGTAGAATATATAAGAAGAGGGCTTGTAGAGTTCGTTAGGATTTAGTAGTCATGGATGACTAATAAAGATGACTCCTTTTATCTTTTGATAGATTTAAAACTAGATTGATAGTGATGAATGAGGATTAGGGTTCTTGGAAGAAATTAGGGTTTCCCCGCTATTGACCCTTTTCCCTTCATTGATCTCTATTCATATCTAGCCCTTAATAAAACAATTGTTAATTTGATCTCAAATCACGGTCAAGACTATCAATAAATTGATAGCGCACTCGATTAGGATGTTAACGATTCTTTTGATAAACTTTATAAACTTCATAAGACGTAAACGAAGTTAAAATATTTTCTCATCTATTGTTCTACCCTAATCCTATAAACCGTATCAAGCGGAGAAGTACTCGCGCATGCTGGAGATAGAAGAAGAAAGGATAGAGAAGGAATTCATAATGCAGAATTTAAATGTCAAATAATTAATCTAATGATATACCTTTATTAATCAACTTCACAAATACAATTTTTTCGAGTTTAGATTACAAGAGGAAGAAGAAGTTGCTCTTGATCTCTGCCTCGTAGGAAGTAGATGTTCTGTCGATACTCACGTCATTTTATCACGTCGAATCGTAGACCTATTGTGGATCACTTGTTCTTTGACGGTGATTTTCTTCGTGTTAAAAGGTGATGATTTCTAATTTTAGCCCTCGATCCTTTATATAGCCCTAGAAGAAGAAAACCTAGATCCCAAGTATTAGGGTTTGTTAAGAAGATCCTACCCACAAAATCCCACACCCTAATTCCTCAATAATGTCGTGGATCCGCAGCACTTAGCATGATTTGGCCGCGGAAGCACTGTGGGTTGGAGAGATCATGGTTCCAAACTTCTGGGGCCTTCTCATAGTGACACGTGGAGATTTATGTGATGTCTGGATTCTTGAAATATTCTCTGAGTCTCTGTCAATATTGATTTTATGATTTAATTAAATTTCATCGGCAGATTTCTGATTTCCGACATCCCGATCTCCTGACCTGAGCTAGATCTTGCACAATATCTCCATGAATAATGTTAATAATATTTGTTATAGAGATATTATTCTAACCATTTGTATGATATTATATCTTTTAAAGAATTTTGATTAGAATATTTGATATGATATGCATAATAAAAAAATACTATATAAATATTATATGCATATATTTTCCTTCATAATGTTAATTATAATATATAAACATATGGTAAATAGTATTTTGCAGATAAACCCAAATATATTCTATATTTATAATAAACACCTTTATATATTTAAGAAAAGTAAGGAAATGTTATATCAAATGTGCGATATTTTTGACTGAACAAATACCCCTAAACTTAACTTTGATCGTCCCGAGCAAACTATTTATTAAAGAGAAGGAGAAAAAGAAAAAAGAAAAACCTAAGTAGTACACTTTCGTAGGCAACACGATTGCACTGAGCACGTGCAGCAAGACTGTTTCCCCAATAAAAGAGCAAAACTCTGTTCAAAACTCAAGAGGCAGCACCTCACGTGTCTGCCACGAGGGCGCCAGCGCCAGAGTTAAAAACTCTTAAAAGAGCGAAGCTCTGTTCAAAACTCAAGAGGCAGCGCCTCACGTGCCTGCCATGAGGGCGCCAGCTCCAGAGTTAAAAACTCTTATTAGCGCCGCACATGCATAGCACGTGAGCGCCGGTGCCTAATAGAATTAAATTCTACTCTCTGTTAAAAAGAGCTATTGGATCAAAGATCCAGCAGAGATGATAAATCATTAGAATGCAGAATTAAATTCTGTTGAGTAAACATTCCTCAAATCTTTCTAAACTAGAAAGATTACTCTCTGTAAAACAGAGTGCCGTTGGATTAAAAATCCAATGGCGATTAAAGAATCTCCGATCTATCTACAGAATAAATTCTGTGTGGTAAAATATTTCCCTAATCTTGTTAAAAACAAGAATAATACCTTCTGTAAAACAGAAGTTCTTGGATCAAAGATCCAACGGTGGATAAAATCTCCAAATCAATTAGGATCTCTCAATGAGAGATTTCTTCAACTAATCAACAGACTTGCTTCTACTATATAAAGGACCCAAGACTTCAAGTCTGATACAGAGGAACCCCCCATAAGCTTTGAGAAAAAAAGAGAGAGAAAGCTTTGAAAGAACAGAGAATTAAATTCTCGAGGAAGAAGAACTCTCTTCTTGGAAATTTTAGGTAAATAAAAATCGATAAAGATCCTGTGGATCATTAAAAAAGAGAGAGAGAGAACTCAGGAGCGCTTATCACTCAGTGGGCGACGCTCAGCGCCCACTGCCCCATGTGCGCCATACGTGGGCGCTATAAAATAAAGAGTGCTTAGCACTCAGTGGCTGGCGCCCAGCGCCTCACGTGCCCCTTATGTAGGCGCTACAAAATAAGGAGTGCTTAGCACTCAGTGGTGCGGCGCTCAGCGCCCAGCATCCCACGTGACCCTCATGTAGGCGCCACAGAACATAAAGTGCTTGACACTCATCATTCAGTGCCTAGCGCCTCACGTGTTTCACACGCGGGTGCCATAAAAAGTGCTCAGCACTCTATATAGAGACAAAGAAAAGAGAGAGTAAAGTGTGAGCATCAGAACTCACATAAGTGCTCAACACTTTTTGCAAGAAAAGGGGACTGAGCCCAAATCAGTGCTTAGCACTTCTTTCAAATAAAAGAAAATTGAGTGGGTCAAGCCCAAACTGGCTAGGTCCCTAATTCAGATCAACTGAGCCCATGGGTTCATTGTTTCCCAAACATGACTCATGATATTCAAAATGATGTTCATCCCATATTTGCTACGTTAATCTTAGTCCCCTAAAATGGCTAACGATTCTTAGATGGTCCACCATGATCTCTTCCCTCAGACACGGGAATTGGTTCAAGGGTACATCTTTCCATACCTCTGATGCATGTCATTGTAATTCCTCAACGTCTTCAGAGAGGTGGTGGGTCCCAATCACTAACTGCTTTTGGGTGCACTTCCCAAGCTGACGTGCACACCTTAAACCAAACCACACCCTAAATAGGTGTATCCCACATCATCGCCGTACATCCCGTCACGTAACAAATACACTGGCATAAAATAGTGATCTACGGACCGTAACGTCCTCAAACTACTACGGACCGTAACGTCCTTAAAATAAACTCTACGGACCGTAACGTCCTCAAACTACTACGGACCGTGACGTCCTCAAACTAAACCCTCACCTCAAAAATGGTGATCTACGGACCGTAACGTTTTCAAACTACTGCGGACAGAAACGTCCTCAAACTAAACCCTCACCTCAAAAATGGTGATCTACGAACCAAAACGTTCTTAAACTAACAACGGACTGTAATGTCCTTAAACTAAAACAACAGAGTTAAAACGCTCTCTTGTCGGATCTGAAACAAAAATGATCCTAACACCTTGTTAAATAGATCTTAGTCTCAAATTAAACTAACATATCTTTAACAAAAATTTAAATTGATCTTAATCTCAAACGTGATTAATGATTCTTAAATCAACCCAAACCCAAATCTAAGATATACGGATTTGGACTAATCCACGCCCTACGGGCGACAACATAAATTAGTCTCCTTATACAATCCACAGGCAACCAAAAATAAAGAAAACACACATGACACGAAGTGAACTTTCGGAGCAAGAGAAAGTGTTTACCGCGATGCGTTAACGTAATTAACTGCAGGGGCTTGCGCCTGCAGGGAAGAGCGTCCCCACAATCAAAAACCCCTCGCAAACGGGGGGGAATCTGACGAAGTCTACTACAATGGCCCAATCCATCCAAACCACCAATACAATGTGCCATAAATCAACTTGGCATCTTTGGAGAGGTGGACGGATAAACCCAAATAGCATCTGCCCCCAAATTCAGGCAAGACGATCCATCCCGGTTTCATCTTTGTTTTCGGCAGCAAACAGATTCTGGAACACCCAGTGGGAAAATTTCCTCTTTCCACTCCACACTTCGTATGTTGTGTTCGTGAACAAATCGCGGTTTGCTATGGTTTCCCCTACATTCGAGGTACTAAGATTTGGTTTCTTGCTCCTGTCTAGAGAAAAGAAGATTAGTGGCTTCCAAGTGTACCTGCAACAGCAACTCCCGCTCCGTCCCCACTGGAGGAGTGACATACGGGCCAAATGCGGCCTGCATCTTTTCAATGCCAGTGGAATAGGTGACCTAGGCCACCACTGGATTGTTCTTCGGGACTATGCTCCCGCCAGCAAGCTTCAGCACCCCAGTGCCATCATAGGAAGCTCCTAAGAAGTCGGTCTTCGATCGACTTGCAACTACCACGGCCCCTCTTAACGAGTCATCCAAGTCTGCCACCTCAGTCTTCAACGGGCTGAGCCAAAGCTCAAATAAGCCCGCAAAGTGGCCTGCAATACCCGAAGGGGTTATCCTGAAGTGGATGGCCATTCCAGTTCCAGCAGGTGAAGTCGTCAAAGGGGCTTCTCCTACTAAAGGATCGGTCTTCGCAAAATTGGCCATTCCAACTCCTACTATAGGCGAAGTCATCAAAAGAGCTTCCCCTACAACAAAGTCAGCCTTCGAAAGATTGGCCATTCTATCTCAACGGATGTCAGCCTTCAACAGGCTGGCCCCAGCAGTAGCCCTTCACCAAAGCAGGGGGCATGACCAAGCCACTTCCACAACGGAGGCAATCCCTTCTGCAAGGCATGCTCGACGTCGCCACTGGCGCCGAGTGAGGAAAGCTGGGGGCAACTCTCCCTCTGGACTTACTCCACCAACTCTAATGGCGGAGTTTGACGCTGCTGTTCCAACTGGGAACAGCTTTGAACCGCTAAGAAGAGTACGAAAAAACTCTCCGACCGCGGTGCTGAAAAAATCTCCCCCACGTGTTGAAAACATGATACATGCGAAGATGGAGCAGCCCCCTCAGCGGCTGTCCTCCGGAATCCACAGAGTCTGGCGCAAAGTCTAAGATTCTGTGATTAACAAGAACTACTTTCATCAACCAGAGAAAATGAAGGTTCGACAAGAAGACAATCATCTTTCTAGCGTGCAGCGAAGGACTTTTCAGGCGCCTGTTACAATAGCTCCTTCAACTTCGACTTCTCACAAAAAGAGAAGGCCGGAGAATCTCCCACCACCAGCGGCAAATCCCAAGGGTGATGGATCTAAACACCCCAAGTCTGGGGGCATGATCGTGCACATGGTGTACATGGCGTCCAAAAAAGAAGAGAGTCGTGCTTCCGTGGCTCATCGGCTGCAAAGTCGGTCGCTGACGAAAGCTCAGGAGGAGCAACAAAAGCTCTAAGAGATGCTGACAAAAATGGCAGCACTCACCGGGCAAAAAGAGAGCCTGGAAACAGCGTCTGAACAGAGCCAAGAGCAGGAGACCGATACGGAGTTCCTGTGAAGGGTGCTAGAAAGAAAAGACAAGGAGGCCGCGGAAAAGAATGCTAATATTAAGAAGATGGCGCTCCTGTTCCAAGACATGGTTGGAATGATGATCTAGCCAGAACCTCCAGCGGACGACCCGCCGATAATCATCGTAGACGATAGATGGGAAACATCAAACCCTCTCCCGGCTCTATCAGTGGCCACTGAGGAAACGATCTCTAAAGATGCTCTTGATTACTACATAGCTCAGCAAATACGAGCTCATCAGGAAAGCGAAGTAGCTGGCCGAGTCGTCAAAATCGGGAGACCTTACCCAGGCTGGTACGATCAAATCATGTACCCGCCGGGATATACGATCACCAAGTTCCACGTATACAAGGGGACAGGCAACCCGCATCAACACGTCGCCCAGTTCAGAGCATTATGCGGCAGTACTGGAGGCGACGACAAATTACTATTTCTCCAGTTCATTGGCAGCATGTCAGAGACGACGTTTGAATGGTACTCGGAGCTCCCAAATGACTCCGTCAAAATATTCACGGAGATGGAGCTAATATTCATACAACAGTTCGCAAGTGCAAGCGAACGCACCTCGATCATGGCATTAATCAATGTTAGGGTGAAGCCAGGAGAGAGTTGGGTTAAATACGCAATTCGGTAGCGGAACCTATGGTCAAAATGCGAACAACGCATAGAGGAAGATCCGGCCGTGGGCATGTTCATAGGGACTCTCGAACCTCAGGCGACTGTATCCCAGTTTATGATATTCTTCAAGCCGACCATCTTCCAGGCCTTAATCGAAAAGCTAGCCCAAATGGAATAGATGGGCCATAGTTCGTCCTCTTCAAAAACGGATCCTCGAAATGAAAAGGGCAAAGGGAAAGCGGACTTCGTTGCCAACACTCAACAACAGCCGAGCAACTTGAAACCGGTTGTTCGCCAAAGCAACGTGTGCCCGCGTCAATCCCTCGAGGAGAAATTAGGACGGCCTTACTCGTTTCCCGTAATAAAATGAGGAGACTATTCGAACTGACAATGCACAACAAACTCATCACTTTGCCAGATCTGAGACGTCCACTGCAGCCTGGTGATGCCAATAGTCCCAGCTACTGCTCTTACCATAGAGTAGTGGGCCACCCAATTGAGAATTGCTACATCTTCAAAAACTAGGTCGAGGACTAATACCAACAAGGGAAGTTTGCGATGTCCGAAAACTGGTGGGTGAAACAACAACAGAAGCACCCTCCTAAAAAGGTGGACACGCCGGGGCCATCATGCTCGTTTTTAGAAGAAGCTCCGTGGGAAGTTGTCCTTTCAGCTAAAACTAAAAGAATGCTGAAGGACCTTCAAGCATGTTCGGCGATCAGGTGGAAAAGCTCGCTGGAGCCTAAGATCATTGAGGGGATGCTTAAACCGTGCCCAACACCGAAAACTACTAACGATGGGCAAGACCTCCAGGCCAAGCCTTCGAAGTCTTCGAAGAAAAAGAAGAAGACCAAGAAACCCATGCAGCCTGACGACAATCGTACGGACCTGCAAAACTACATCGACACACTGGAGGAATACAACCAAATGGCACGGACCCTAGTCACTCTCAAAAAGTTTCTCAATCACATACTTGAGAACGGAGATAGCGACATTGATGAGGGAAACGACTCATCAGAAGAACCAAAGGATTATGTAGCGAGTTGCCACATGGTCTCTCACTCATCTTTAAAAGACGAAGAAACTCCCTCGGCGTCGGAAAGCAACGCAGAGGAACTGGGGGCAAGACCAGTGCCAGAATCTCTAGAACTATCAGAGGAACCAATTGAAAGGCTGCTGAATAAAGCCCTTCAAAAGAGCAAAGCTGACCAAGAACGTGAAACGGCCACATACGAAAAGGCCAAGCGTCGGCGTCAGGATGAAGAAGCTGTTCTCCAAAGCCCTGTCGATGGGAATGAAGGTGCCTCCTCTAATGCAAAACACTCCCAGGAGTGCATGCCTCGACGAAGCGGATGTACGTCCGAATTACTGCTTATACCATCAGAGGGTTACACACCCCACCGAAGAGTGCAATGCCTTCAAGAAGTGGTGGCAAGGATACGTTGCTCACCGGCAACACTTCAAGTGGATGAAGCGCAAAACCCGTCGACAACAAAGAAGCACGACAGACGAGCATGAAGGAATGACTGGCAACTGTCATATGGTTGATACCAGTTCGACAATAGGAAAATTTCAAGTTCTTACGTTCAGGTGCGATTCTGAGGAAGAAATAACCCTCGGCCCTCTCTTCAAAGAATCCACCGCTGGAAAAGAAGAAGAGAAGAAGAACTGCGAGAACACCCAGCTGCGTAACCATACGTTACCTGAAAAGAACCTCGGGCTTACAAAAAAGGTTCAAACAAAAGAGACAAGGGGAAAGAGAAAGTCCCTGAGGAAATTGCCCTCGATGATAGTGTCACCAAAGAGCTCGCAGCCAAAGACCCGCCTAAGAAAAACAAGGTGGATTACAATATCCTGGCACAACTGAGGAAGATACCCTCACTACTGAGCATACCGTATGCTCTCCTCCTGTCCAAAGAGGCACTAGATTCTCTGATCAAGGCACTGCAAGAGCCTGATCAATTCCAAGATTTCTTTGCAGAAGAAAAGATGAAGGACGAGCTAGCAGTGGTTCATACAGTTGACATCATATTCGGCGATGAAGATCTCCTCTTCGGAACGTGGGAGCATAACCGTCCTCTATATGTCACCGGGTACTGCCATAACATTAAGATAGGGAAGATCCTGGTCGATAGCGAGTCCTCCATCAACCTTCTCAACGTGAAGGTGCTGAAGGAGATTTGCATGAACGTTTAGCACCTGGCTCGGGACAAAATTACCATCTCCAGGTTCGACTCGCAGTCATCACGGACGCTTGGGTCCGTGATATTGACATTACGCTTTGGGATACTCGTCACCGATATCAAATTTCATGTCATTGACGCTAAGATCTGCTACAATGCCCTACTCGGTCGGCCTTGGTTACATGAGTACAACATCATCCCTTCTACACAACATCAGTGTATGAAGTATTTCAAAGACGGCCTCGAATACACAGTTATAGGGGAGATAAACCCATTCTCCGTAAATGAAATCCGCAAATATGAAGACGCCATGTACTTCCTACCAGACTTCGAAGACACGGAAAGATGCCGTAAACTGGTGAACCAACAAAAGGCCATCGCTACTATCCCGGTCTTTGGGAGCGATATCGAGGAAGATGAAGAGATAGTCTACAAGGGGAAATCCCAAGGAAACAGACCCGGACCATCTACCCCTATTTTGGTCCTCGGTAGTGACTCTGAGGATGAAACCAACGCGGTATTCTCCGTCCGCCCGTCAATGCAGACCTTCACGGGAGCTGATCAGAGTTTACAAATTGCCATGGTTCCACAGCGGCATTACAAGGAACTTGATGCACTCGATACGTACGGCGTGCAAGAGCTGCAAACCTTCTACATCCCTCCTAGGCGAAGAGGTGAAAAGGCGATCCTCTTCTACCAATCTGCGGAGACTAAAGTGGAAAAAGAAGTCTGGCATGGTGCCGAAGTTGCGCTTGACAGCCTTCAACCAATCCGTCTGCCTGGATATTACGCAGAGAGATTGAAAAGGCTATTAAAATGCCAAGGCATACCCTTCAAACAAACCGCTCGACAAGCCCAGTTCTAAAACAAGATTTGGGACATTCCCGGGACTCAGCGAAAGATACCCAACGGGAAGATGGAGACGACTGGACTTGGATACATTCGGTCCAAGAAACGGGAGCGACTCCATGGCTGCCGTGTCATAAATAACTCCGGTGGAGAAGAGAATGTTTTTTCAGATAGCGCTGATATTGAACTAGAGCGAGATCCTACCGTAAGAATGCCAAGTCCGTCATTTGAAGAACAAATTGAAAAGCTAATGGGAGAAGCCAGTCAAAAGGTTCGAGATGACCACAACCGCGAAATGGCCATTTACAAGAAATCCAGGACGTAGCGTCTTACGCAGCAGTCTGCGAAAAGAGAAGACTACGATGCCCTTCACCCTTAGCCCGTTGTGCGCCCTTGTGGCAAAGAAAAAGCCCGACGCAAACGCAACAAAAAGGTGAAGAACGAGAATGGCTGATTGAGTGATTTAGCGTGCTTGCGCTTTCTAAAAGATAGATAAAAAATGTAACCGCAATCAAGAACGGCGTCGCTTTGCAGCTAGCCGGTGAGTACGGGTCGGTCCACAGGGATTTTGTGAATTTCCGATTCGTTCATACGAGTTAATTCCGAAGGGTGTTCGGATTAATTATTAAATCTAAAAACCTAATTAACCTAGGGCAATTATCTAGATCTACTCTTGCTAGGGCTAGGTTTAGGGATGGTTTGGAAATATAATTAAATCTCACCGCTTTCTATACCCGAATGAAAATCTATGAGGAGTTATGGTAATTATCAATAAAGGGGATTAGATCCGTTCGGAAAGGTGTTCCTTCCTCTAGGTTCTTGTCCTTCCTCTAGAGATCCTTACCCTAACCTCCATGGAAATAACCACACCCGGGCCTTTATACTACGGTGTCACCGCTACCTCGAGGGATAGAGTGCCGTAGGGAGCGGTATGTGCATGGATACATGGAGTCCTATTGTAAATATTTGGTGGGTAAGAAAGGGATGAGAGATCTCATCTCTTAAAATCCTTCCTCAAAGCTAAACCCTAAACAAGTTCCTAGGGCATGAAATTAAATCTATCTAGGGCAAGGAATTGAAATCTACACTAGGGCAAGAAATTAAATTACTTACAGATGCATCCCTCCAATCGTCCATACAGGGTTGTCAGATCTGAATTTCAGAATGGAGAAGAAACACCGATGCTCTCCAAAAAGGATTTCTGAATTTTATTTCATTAAAAGGAGGCATAAAGAATTACAATCTGTAGAGTTCCTATTTATAGAGAATAGGAAACCCTAGGGTTACATCTTGAACCGCATGTCTAAATTTACAAAAATAGCCCTAGTTGACTAGTCAAAGCCGCAAACGAATTATAGTAAAATTTAATTCCACAGATCTTTCTTGACGGCCGCGGAACCGCGGCCTTGGTAGGCTTGGGCCGCGGTTCCGCGGCCCATTGGTCAGCTCAGATGCTAATCTTTTGTGGACTTCTTCTGGGTCTTTTTAGTCTTCTTATTCTTTTGTTCCATTTTCATTTGGGCGTCTACATTGGTTCCAGATCTCCAGTGAACAATTTACAGTGGATTTTTAACCGTTCGCTTTGTAATTTTGGAACTTGAGTTGCCTTGTTAATTGTGAACTATATCTTTGATGTAGGCTTGATCAAGATCTTCTGTTCATTGGTCAAAGTCCACTTTTTCATCATCTTTATATCGTTTTCACTATTTTCTGTCCAAGAACCTTTGACCTGTAACATGTAGCAGACATGCGTCAAAAGCACCCGTTTATTTATAAAAAGAATAAGAATAGGGAATATAATAATGCAATATTATGGTGTGAACAAATATCCCCAAACTTATCTTTTGCTCGTCCTCGAGCAAACTTATTTTTATTCACTAAAATCCCAACCGCACTTTCGCAGGGAAACGCGATTGCACTGAGCACGTGCAATAAGCCGTTAAACCTCTAGGTGTCCCTAGTCGGAGGAGTGTTGTCTCCTGAGGGTTTTCAGCGGATACTACCCACAAAATCCTATCAATTTGGCTTTTTCGACTTTTGTTTTCCAATTAGGTTTTCTAACAAGGAATTCTATTATCTTTTGACTCGCAAATTATCCACCCATATTTTTCATACTTCCTCATTATTTAACTTAAGATTATATATGTTATGTAGACCTACTTAGCTTTCGGCATCTCTTAAGTTTTCCTTCTAGGGTTCCATCTGCACTTAGGAATTTTTATCAACTCTACTAAAGATACAAGTTCTATTCTTCAATCCTTTCTCTTATCTAAACTCGAATCACATATCCCCACCTGTGTGTATAAATCACCCCTACACTTAGAAATTCAAATCAAGCAATCATACCCTTGTCCATTGTCCAAAGTACTTATTAGTAGGTGAATTTAAATGAATTTTGCTTACACATCCTTCATGCGACCGTTAATACTTCTTGAGGTACCAAAAACCGATTTCAAGATGTGTTTGCACTTTAAAGCGTAAATCCTAGTCTTGTAACACCTAAGGCTTTAGCAGTGACTCCCAAACCAGTTGGTCTAAGGCACTAGGTGATGAAGCACCCTCGCTAAATATTTTTCTTATTTTTACAGCCTTAAATAATCACAAAAACCAGTGTTCATTTTTTTTATTCTTTATTCACACTTATATATTTTTTCATTTTCATTGTACTAAGGACTTTAGACAAGATGATTTCAAGGTCTCTTCTACTATTCTAAGTTTCAAGGTGCGTGATTGTGCAAATTGTAGGGTAAGCATTTTCAGAATCTAGACTTAAGCTAGGAATTATTTTTCAAACTTATACTCTAATAAGAATATCAATACTCTTCCCTTATTTCGACTTAGCCCAAGAAGTGAACCAAAAATTTGCATATTTCTAAATAAACTACAAAAGCATATACTTTCTACCGTTAAACTTTAAGGAAGGTTATTTTTAGGGCTTTTAATTTATTAAGTCTAAGATCCAGTTGTTCCTAGCTAGTTAACCTATCTGTCAAACTCAAATCAAATATGACCAAAATTGAATACAATAATTTTTATAATTTTTAAAATTTTTCAATTTTTTATGGGTTTTCAAATAAGTATGCAAATGCAAAAATATGTACAAATGAATGCGAAGGAAGAAGACGTACCGAGCAACGGCGCCATTTGAGAGAATGATTTAGCGTGCTTGCGCTTTCTAAAAGATAGACCAAAAATATTTGTAACCGCAATCAAGAACGGCGTCGCTTGAAGCTAGCTGGTGAGTACGGGTCGGTCCACAGGGATGTTGTGAATTTTCGATTCGTTCTTATGAGTTAATTCCGAAGGGTGTTCGGATTAATTATTAAATCTAAAAACCTAATTAACCTAGGGCAATTATCTAGATCTACTCTTACTAGGGCTAGGTTTAGGGATGGTTTGGAAATGTAATTAAATCTCACCGCTTCCAATACCCGAATGAAGATCTATGAGGAGTTATGGTAATGATCAATAAAGTGGATTAGATCCGTTCGGGAAGGTGATCCTTACTCTAGGTTCTTGTCCTTCCTTCAGAGATCCTTACCCTAACCTCCATGGAAAACACCACACCCGGGCCTTTATACTACGGTGTCACCGCTACCTCGAGGGATAGAGTGCCGTAGGGAGCGGTATGTGCATGTATGCATGGAGTCCTATTGTAAATATTTGGTGGGTAAGAAAGGGATGAGAGATCTCATCTCTCAAAATCCATCCTCAAAGCTAAACCCTAAACAAGTTTCTAGGGCATGAAATTAAATCTATCTAGGGCAAGGAATTGAAATCTACACTAGGGCAAGAAATTAAATTACTTACAGATGCATCCCTCCAATCGTCCATGCAGGGTTGTCAGATCTGAATTTCATAATGGAGAAGAAACACCGACGCTCTCTAAAAAGGATTTCTGAATTTTATTTCATTAAAAGGAGGCATAAAGAATTACAATCTGTAGAGTTCCTATTTATAGAGAATAGGAAACCCTAGGGTTACATCTTGAACCGCATGTCTAAATTTACAAAAATAGCCCTAGTCGACTAGTCAAAGCCGCAAACGAATTATAGTAAAATTTAATTCCACAGATCTTTCTTGATGGCCGCGGAACCGCGGCCTTGGTAAGCTTGGGCCGCGGTTCCGCGGCCCATTGGTCGGCTCAGATGCTGATCTTTTGTGGACTTCTTCTGGGTCTTTTTAGTCTTCTTATTCTTTTGTTCCTTTTTCATTTGGGCGTCTACATTGGTTCCAGATCTCCAGTGAATAATTTACAGTGGATTTTTAACCGTTCGCTTTGTAATTTTGGACCTTGAGTTGCCTTGTTAATTGTGAACTGTATCTTTGATGTAGACTTGATCAAGATCTTCTGTTCATTGGTCAAAGTCCACTTTTTCATCATCTTTATATCGTTTTCACTGTTTTCTGTCCAACCTGTAAATTGTAGCAGACATGCGTCAAAAGCACCCGTTTATTTATAAAAAGAATAAGAATGGGGAATATAATAATGCAATATTATGGTGTGAACAAATATCCCCAAACTTATCTTTTGCTCTCCTCAAGCAAACTTATTTTTATTCACTAAAATCCTAACCGCACTTTCGCAAGGAAACGCGATTGCACTGAGCACGTGCAATAAGCCGTTAAACCTCTAGGTGTCCCTAGTAGGAGGAGTGTTGTCTCCTGAGGGTTTTCAGCGGATACTACCCACAAAATCCTATCAATTTGGCTTTTTCGACTTTTGTTTTCCAATTAGGTTTTCTAACAAGGAATTCTATTATCTTTTGACTCGCAAATTATCCACCCATATTCTTCATACTTCCTCATTATTTAACTTAAGATTATATATGTTATGTAGACCTACTTAGCTTTCGACATCTCTTAAGTTTTCCTTCTAGGGTTCCATCTGCACTTAGAAATTTTTATCAACTCTACTAAAGAAACAAGTTCTATTCTTCACTCCTTTCTCTTATCTAAACATCAATCATACATCCCCACGTGTGTGTATAAATCACACCTACACTTGGAAATTCAAATCAAGTAATCATACCCTTGTCCATTGTCCAAAGTACATATTAGTAGGTGAATTTAAATGAATTTTGCTTACACATCCTTCATGCGACGTTAATACTTCTTGAGGTACCAAAAACCGATTACAAGATGTGTTTGCACTTTAAAGCGTAAATCCTATTCTTGTAACACCCAAGGCTTCAGCAGTGACTCCCAAACCAGTTGGTCTAAGGCACTAGGTGATGAAGCACCCTCGCTAAATATTTTTCTTATTTTTACAGCCTTAAGTAATCACAAAAACCAGTGTTCATTTTTTTTTATTCTTTATTCACACTTATATTTTTTTTCATTTTCATTGTACTAAGGACTTTAGACAAGATGATTTCAAGGTCTCTTCTACTATTCCAAGTTTCAAGGTGCGTGATTGTGCAAATTGTAGGGTATGCATTTTCAGAATCTAAACTTAAGTTAGGAATTATTTTTCAAACTTATACTCTAATAAGAACATCAATACTCTTCCCTTATTTCGACTTAGCCCAAGAAGTGAACCAAAAATTTGCCTATTTCTAAATAAACTACAAAAGCATATACTTTCTACCGTTAAACTTTAAGGGAGGTTATTTTTAGGGCTTTTAATTTACTAAGTCTAAGATCTAGTTGTTCCTAGCTAGTTAACCTATCTGTCAAACTCAAATCAAATATGACCAAAATAGAATACAATAATTTTTATAATTTTTGAAATTTTTCAATTTTTTATGGGTTTTCAAATAAGTATGCAAATGCAAAAATATGTACAAATGAATGCGAAGGAAGAAGACGTACCGAGCAACGGCGCCATTTGATTGAATGATTTAGCGTGCTTGCGCTTTCTAAAAGATAGATCAAAAATATTTGTAACCGCAATCAAGAACGGCGTCGCTTGAAGCTAGCCGGTGAGTACGGGTCGGTCAACAGGGATGTTGTGAATTTCCGATTCGTTCTTACGAGTTAATTCCGAAGGGTGTTCGGATTAATTATTAAATCTAAAAACCTAATTAACCTAGGGCAATTATCTAGATCTACTCTTGCTAGGGCTAGGTTTAGGGATGGTTTGGAAATGTAATTAAATCTTACCGCTTTTAATACCCGAATGAAGATCTATGAGGAGTTATGGTAATTATCAATAAAGTGGATTAGATCCGTTCGGGAAGGTGTTCCTTCCTCTAGGTTCTTGTCCTTTTTTTAGAGATCCTTACCCTAACCTCCATGGAAAACACCACACCCGGGCCTTTATACTACGGTGTCACCGCTACCTCGAGGGATAGAGTGCCGTAGGGAGCGGTATGTGCATGTATGCATGGAGTCCTATTGTAAATATTTGGTGGGTAAGAAAGGGAAGAGAGATCTCATCTCTCAAAATCCTTCCTCAAAACTAAACCCTAAACAAGTTCCTAGGGCTTGAAATTAAATGTATCTAGGGCAAGGAATTGAAATCTACACTAGGGCAAGAAATTAAATTACTTACAGATGCTTCCCTCCAATCGTCCATGCAGGGTTGTCAGATCTGAATTTCAGAATGGAGAAGAAACACCGACGCTCTCCAAAAAGGATTTCTGAATTTTATTTCATTAAAAGGAGGCATAAAGAATTACAATCTGTAGAGTTCCTATTTATAGAGAATAGGAAACCCTAGGGTTACATCTTGAACCGCATGTCTAAATTTACAAAAATAGCCCTAGTCGACTAGTCAAAGCCGCAAACGAATTATAGTAAAATTTAATTCCACAGTTCTTTCTTGATGGCCGCGGAACCGCGGCCTTGGTAAGCTTGGGCCGCGGTTCCGCGGCCCATTGGTCGGCTCAGATGCTGATCTTTTGTGGACTTCTTCTGGGTCTTTTTAGTCTTCTTATTCTTTTGTTCCTTTTTCATTTGGGCGTCTACATTGGTTCCAGATCTCCAGTGAACAATTTACAGTGGATTTTTAACCGTTCGCTTTGTAATTTTGGACCATGAGTTGCCTTGTTAATTGTGAACTGTATCTTTGATGTAGGCTTGATCAAGATCTTCTGTTCATTGGTCAAAATCCACTTTTTCATCATCTTTATATCGATTTCACTGTTTTCTGTCCAAGAACCTGTAACCTGTAACATTTAGCAGACATGCGTCAAAAGCACCCGTTTATTTATAAAAAGAATAAGAATGGGGAATATAATAATGCAATATTATGGTGTGAACAAATATCCCCAAACTTATCTTTTGCTCGTCCTCGGGCAAACTTATTTTTATAAAATCCTAACCGCACTTTCGCAGGGAAACGGGATTGCACTGAACACGTGCAATAAGCCGTTAAACCTCTAGGTGTCCCTAGTCAGAGGAGTGTTGTCTCCTGAGGGTTTTCAGCGGATACTACCCACAAAATCCTATCAATTTGGCTTTTTCGACTTTTGTTATCCAATTAGGTTTTCTAACATGGAATTCTTTTATCTTTTGACTCGCAAATTATCCACCCATATTCTTCATACTTCCTCATTATTTAACTTAAGATTATATATGTTATGTAGACCTACTTAGCTTTCGGCATCTCTTATGTTTTCCTTCTAGGGTTCCATCTCCACTTAGGAATTTTTATCAACTCTACTAAAGATACAAGTTCTATTCTTCACTCCTTTCTCTTATCTAAACTCCAATCACATATCCCCAAGTGTGTGTATAAATCACCCCTACACTTGGAAATTCAAATCAAGCAATCATACCCTTGTCCATTGTCCAAAGTACTTATTAGTAGGAGAATTTAAATGAATTTTGCTTACACATCCTTAATGCGACCGTTAATACTTCTTGAGGTACCAAAAACCGATTACAAAATGTGTTTGCACTTTAAAGCGTAAATCCTAGTCTTGTAACACCCAAGGCTTTAGCAGTGACTCCCAAACCAGTTGGTCTAAGCCACTAGATGATGAAGCACCCTCGCTAAATATTTTTCTTATTTTTACAGCCTTAAGTAATCACAAAAACCAGTGTTCATTTTTTTATATTCTTTATTCACACATATATTTTTTTTCATTTTCATTGTACTAAGGACTTTAGACAAGATCATTTCAAGGTCTCTTCTACTATTCCAAGTTTCAAGGTGCGTGATTGTGCAAATTGTAGGGTATGCATTTTCAGAATCTAGACTTAAGCTAGGAATTATTTTTCAAACTTATACTCTAATAAGAACATCAATACTATTCCCTTATTTCGACTTAGCCCAAGAAGTGAACCAAAAATTGGCCTATTTCTAAATAAACTACAAAAGCATATACTTTCTACCGTTAAACTTTAAGGGAGGTTATTTTTAGGGCTTTTAATTTACTAAGTCTAAGATCTAGTTGTTTCTAGCTAGTTAACCTATCTGTCAAACTCAAATCAAATATGACCAAAATTGAATAAAATAATTTTTATAAATTTTGAAAATTTTCAATTTTTTATGGGTTTTCAAATAAGTATGCAAATGCAAAAATATGTACAAATGAATGCGAAGGAAGAAGACGTACCGAGCAACGACGCCATTTGATTGAATGATTTAGCGTGCTTGCGCTTTCTAAAAGATAGATCAAAAATATTTGTAACCGCAATCAAGAACGGCGTCGCTTGAAGCTAGCCGGTGAGTACGGGTCGGTCCACAGGGATGTTGTGAATTTCCGATTCGTTCTTACGAGTTAATTCCGAAGAGTGTTCAGATTAATTATTAAATCTAAAAACCTAATTAACCTAGGGCAATTATCAAGATCTACTGTTGCTAGGGCTAGGTTTAGGGATGGTTTGGAAATGTAATTAAATCTCACCGCTTTCAATACCCGAATGAAGATCTATGAGGAGTTATAGTAATTATCAATAAAGTGGATTAGATCCGTTCGGGAAGGTGTTCCTTCCTCTAGGTTCTTGTCCTTCCTTTAGAGATACTTACCCTAACCTCCATGGAAAACACCACACCCGGGCCTTTATACTACGGTGTCACCGCTACCTCGAGGGATAGAGTGCCGTAGGGAGCGGTATGTGCATGTATGCATGGAGTCCTATTGTAAATATTTGGTGGGTAAGAAAGGGATGAAAGATCTCATCTCTCAAAATTCTTCCTCAAAACTAAACCCTAAACAAGTTCCTAGGGCATGAAATTAAATCTATCTAGGGCAAGGAACTGAAATCTACACTAAGGCAAGAAATTAAATTACTTACAGATGCATCCCTCCAATCGTCCATGCAGGGTTGTCTGATCTGAATTTCAGAATGGAGAAGAAACACCGATGCTCTCCAAAAAGGATTTCTGAATTTTATTTCATTAAAAGGAGGCATAAAGAATTACAATCTGTAGAGTTCCTATTTATAGAGTTCCTATTTACCAAAATTGAATACAATAATTTTTATAATTTTTTAAATTTTTCAATTTTTTATGGGTTTTCAAATAAGTATGCAAATGCAAAAATATGTACAAATGAATGCGAAGGAAGAAGTCGTACCGAGCATACCCCCAAACTTGAACTTGACAGTGTCCTCACTGTCATGCTAAATCAAGAGGGTCAAAATACCGGCACTCCCCTGTTTATTTATTTATAATTTTTATATTTTTAATGTTTTGAAATTTTTTTGATTTTTTTATAGAAAAGAAAACAAAACATATATACATATATACAAAGATTCCCCCCAAACTTAAGCTTGGCCTTGCATAAGCAAAATTTAGCACCAACCATTCAAAAATCGTATCGTGGAAATGGTATAGTTGGTGCAAGAAAATGAGACGCACGTGAGACCGTGTGGAAAGAAGAATGGTAGAATATGGTCTCGGTGGGGGAGAAGAATGGCGAAAAGAAGAAGGAAGTGGAGTACGATCTTGAGGGTGTAAATTGAGTGAATAAATTAGCGCAATATGTGATGACCGATATGTTATAAGCGATTGCGCTAAGCTATCAACCCGTCGGGAAATGGGGTCAAATCCCTCAAGATTCGCAAGAAAACATGGGTACGCCGAACTTGGTATAGGAGATGAAAGCGTAACGGTCATTTGTTCGGTCGGAACAATGGGAAAGACGAAAAGAAGTGAATTAGGGATAGTATCTTTCTCACCGTAGTAAACTGTTTCGAACTTGTAAGATTCCATTAATGGTTCGAAACTACTATAATCAACCGAGTCTGATGGCTCATCTGAAAATGTAAAGGACTCAAACTCGGGCGGTGAGTCATCAACATCGTCCGAAAAAGTGAAACACTCGTAAGTGTTATCATCTGTGAGAACAGTATCGGATTCAAAGGAAAATCTTTCAAGCTCACGGTCTTCAAGCGGGGTCGGAACGATGGGAAGGAGGGAGGGTGATATAACAGTCAAAGGTTCAGGAGGATGAATTGGAAAATCAGACACATCAAACAAAAATGATTCAACCTCAATATTATCCTTAAGACTCTCCTCAAAACTATCCTCAATATTCAACTCATCCATGCCATTATCATCAAAATCTAGATGCATATGAGGTACGGGAGAAACACTTAATAACTCGGGATGATGATTTGAATATAAAATATCAATTAAATAGACAGGTTCATCATCCGAAATATTCCCGGCATCTATATCCTCAATCAAGAGAAAATCAATTTTCTTAGACACCTCATCAAAAGCATGGATATCTATCGATTTAGGTTCTAGATGGGAGGTGTAAAGATCGAAAGGATTAGGTGCGGTTTCACTCGAAAGGGGTTCTTCATAATCTGGCAAATCAAACACTACAAAATCACACAACTCATTTTTATTTTCAACTGGTGAATCATTTGGGACAATTGATGGAAAAATGGAGTTCTGGGCTTCAATTAGGTAAGGGTAGGTGTGATTTGGAAATCCTCTCTCATTCTCATTCTGTCCAACCGCCTCCTCATACATTGAAAAATTTGGTGCTAGCGGGAAACTAGCTACCGGTTCAGCAGGTTGCATAAGGGCGGCCATGGACGCTTCCACATTCCTAACCATTTTGTTTGTTGCTGCGATATACGCCTCCAACGCCTCTTCCAAACTAGACTTTGGTGGTAAGGGGGTTTCGGGATTCGAAATTGTGTGGATATGCAAAACTCCCAACAGCCTGTGTAGAATCAATGTCTAGTGAAGGTGGTAAGGTCGGGTAGGACTGGTAGGAAGTGGGTGGTAGGACAGGGGTAGGGTCTACATGTGGATAAAAATGTGAATAATCTTGTGGATCCCTAGAACTAGATGTGTGGAGAGGGGTGAAAGATCGGCTGCGAGATTGAGCATTGTGCTCAGCAATGGACATCGGCCTAAGAGTGTCAGAAGGACTCGAAAGAGTGGTATCAACATATGGAAGTGGTGAAGGTTGACAAGGTTGACACAAAGTGGGTTGAAAAGTCAAACTGTTTTTCCTAGACTCCTCTATGTGATCTTTCAAAGATTTTTTAGGCATGGAAGGATCGTCTTTAAATTGACCGAACACATTGACATATGACGCAAAATTAGGTTCGGGATACCAAAGTTCGGCTATTGATTTATTGTGTGGGGTACCCATGTTAGAAGAAGAAAGGTGACAAGAAGGAAGGTTGGGTGGTCCAAGGATTTATTTGGGGCTAAAAAATTTTGCAAGTTCTATAAAATATTTGCCCTTTTTATTTTCATTTTTCATTGATTTTTTTCTTTCTCTTTATTTGGAAAAATTTTGTTGCAAAAAGATTTTAGAGAAAAGATATGTAACAGCAAAATATTTTATAGAAAAGATATGCAACAGCAAAATATTACTTGCAATTGGTTATTATTTGAAGCATATCACAAGAATCTTTATTTGGAAAAAATTGTTGCAAAAAGATATTCGAGAAAAGATATGCAACAAAAAAGATTACTTGCAATCAATTTCAATTTTGAGCGGGCCCAAAAATCCTGCACAAGACTTGTTATATGGAAGAGAATATATTTTTAAAGCACACAAAATCTTGCAGGCATTATTCAGAATATATATTAAAATTTGCAGAGGAGAAATAACAGAGAGCTTACAATGCAAATTTCATAGGATGATCTTACTAAAAGAGCGCGGTTCCGCAGTATAAACGCGTTATTGCCGCGTTTTTGCGGCAGTCTAATCAGCATGAATCCCCAAAAAAAATTTGACGCTCTGATTCCACTAGAAGGCCGCGGTTCCGCGGCCTAAGGTGGGTTTTGGCCGTGGAATCGCGGCAGGTTGGGGGAGTGGGTCTCCAAAATTTTTGTGCTTCTCTGTTTTTTAAAATCCCTTATGTTGCGATATCTCTTTTTCCATTTCGCTTTCTGGAAATTTCCAGATCCGAATTTGTATATCCTGCAAAAATTCAACCACAAAGTATTCCTTCAAAAAATAACAATTTATATATTTTTTAAATATTTTTTTTGATTTTTATTCAGATTTTTATGATTTTTTAATTTTGTGATTAACCCGAAATTGCGAAAAGGAAAGTTCTACGCCATCCCCGGCAACGGCGCCATTTGATTGAGTGATTTAGCATGCTTGCGCTTTCTAAAAGATAGATCAAAAATATTTATAACCGCAATCAAGAACGGCGTCGCTTTGCAGCTAGCCGGTGAGTATGGGTCGGTCCACAGGGATTTTGTGAATTTCCGATTCGTTCTTACGAGTTAATTCCGAAGGGTGTTCGGATTAATTATTAAATCTAAAAACCTAATTAACCTAGGACAATTATCTAGATCTACTCTTGCTAAGGCTAGGTTTAGAGATGATTTGGAAATGTAATTAAATCTCACCGCTTTCTATACCCGAATGAAGATCTATGAAGAGTTATGGTAATTATTAATAAAGGGGATTAGATCCGTTCGGGAAGGCGTTCCTTCCTCTAGGTTCTTGTCCTTCCTTTAGAGATCCTTACCCTAACCTCCATGGAAAACACCACATCCGGGCCTTTATACTACGGTGTCACCGCTACCTCGAGGGATAGAGTGCCGTAGGGAGCGATATGTGCATGTATGCATGGAGTCCTATTGTAAATATTTGGTGGGTAAGAAAGGGATGAGAGATCTCATCTCTCAAAATCCTTCGTCAAAGCTAAACCCTAAACAAGTTCCTAGGGCATGAAATTAAATCTATCTAGGACAAGGAATTGAAATCTACACTAGGGCAAGAAATTGAATTACTTACAGATGCATCCCTCCAATCGTCCATGCAGGGTTGTCAGATCTGAATTTCAGAATGGAGAAGAAACACCGATGCTCTCCAAAAAGGATTTCTGAATTTTATTTCATTAAAAGGAGGCATAAAGAATTACAATCTGTAGAGTTCCTATTTATAGAGAATAGGAAACCCTAGGGTTACATCTTGAACCGCATGTCTAAATTTACAATAATAGCCCTAGTTGACTAGTCAAAGCCGCAAACGAATTATAGTAAAATTTAATTCCACAGATCTTTCTTGACGGCCGCGGAACCGCGGCCTTGGTAGGCTTAGGCCGCGGTTCCGCTGCCCATTGGTCGGCTCAGATGCTAATCTTTTGTGGACTTCTTCTGGGTATTTTTAGTCTTCTTATTCTTTTGTTCCTTTTTCATTTGGGCGTCTACATTTGTTCCAGATCTCCAGTAAACAATTTACAGTGGATTTTTAACCGTTCGCTTTGTAATTTTGGACCTTGAGTTGCCTTGTTAATTGTGAACTGTATCTTTGATGTAGGCTTGATCAAGATCTTCTGTTCATTGGTCAAAGTCCACTTTTTCATCATCTTTATATTGTTTTCACTGTTTTCTGTCCAAGAACTTGTAACCTGTAACCTGTAACATGTAGCAGACATGCGTCAAAAGCACCCGTTTATTTATAAAAAGAATAAGAATGGGGAATATAATAATGCAATATTATGGTGTGAACAATGGCGTTTGAAAACAGCGAAGCGGATTCAAGAAGCCAGGCAATCGAGAAAAATTCAGCTGGAGTCCACCGCTAATGAAGAAGATGGGTCGAGAATATTCTTTCTCCCAAGACAAGACAAGGAAAATATTCAACCTTGTCATTAAGCATCAAATGATGACTCTCCCGGAGTCTCGGCACCCCAAACAAATAAATGAGGTCTATTACCCGGCTTATTGCTCCTACCACCGAGCAGTAGGACATCCTCTTGAAGACTGCTTCACCTTTAAAGAATAGATCGAAGACCGGTAATAGCAAGGCAGGTTTGCTCTATCCGATAGTTGGAGGGTAACCCCACCACGAAAGCATGAGCCAAAAGCAACCTATATTGCGAGGGTAAGTCCATATCAACAGCAAGCTTGGAAACGAATTCGTACCTGCCACATGATAACACTCTCGAATGACGGAGAGCACGAGAATATGGATGACTTTTTCAAGTTCTTCATAAATGAGGACGAGGAGGAGGTGATCTCAGAGTTTCCACCGATGCCAAAAGATCTAGAAGATGGGATACACACCATGACGGACAACATAAGAAAAATTGACTTAGGGACGGAAAACGATCCAATTTCAACGTTCGTCGGTGAGCTGTTGTCTAAAACACAGATGGCCATACTAAAGTACGTGCTTATGCAGTATAAAGACTACTTCGCATGGAACTATTCCGCGATGCCAGTACTAGATCTAGAAATAGCGGTGCATAAACTGGCGATATCACCGGACGTTAATCCAATCAAATAAGCACCAAGAAGAATGCGGCTCGAGCTCGAGATAAGTATCAACGCCGAAGTCAAGAAACTAATTGACTCCAGCCTCATCCAAGAAGTTCAATATCCTGACTGGATCGCCAATATCATTCCAGTGATGAAGAAAATGGGACGGTGCGCATCTGCATAGACTTTCGGGACCTCAACAAGGCTTGTCCAAAGGATGACTTCCTAGTGCCTGTAACTGAGCTGATGATCGATAACGTGTCCACCCCTGAGGTCATCTTCTTTATAGATGGATCTTCGGGGTATAATCAAATAAAGATGCATCCCGAAGACCAAAAGGATACCGCCTTCCAGACTGTTGGGCATATTCTGCTATAAAGTGAAGCCCTTCGGTCTGAAGAACGCTGGCACTACCAACCAGAGGGCCATGACGAAGATCTTCGATGACCTCATACACGAGATTATCGAATGTTATATCGACGACCTCTTGGTGAAAAGCAAATCGTATGAGGAACACCGGGAGCATTTGAAAATAGTGTTCCAGCGTCTTCGGAAGTATAATCTAAAGATGAACCCCTTGAAATGCACGTTTGGAGTCTCCTCAGGCAAATTCCTAGGATTCATCGTACGACACCGAGGCATCGAAATAGACCCATCAAAGATCAAGGCGATTATGAAAATTCCCGCGCTAAGAACTCTCAAACAATTGCGGTCTCTCCAAGAAAAGCTCGCATATATCCGACGGTTCATAGCTAACCTCTCCGGAAAATGCCGCCCCTACAGCCATCTAATTATGTAGGAGACCCCATTCGTTTGGGATGATAAATGCCAAAGTGCACTAGATGAAATCAAGCAATATCTGCAAAACCCGCTGGTATTGACTGCTCCGGTCGAGGGAAAGCCCCTCATCCTGTATACAACAGCCCTTGAAGGTTCTTTAAGCATGCTATGGGCACAAGATAATGACCAGGGGAAGGAGAAAGCTCTCTACTTTTTGAGTCAAGTTCTTCTGGGGGCAGAAATCAATTACCCCCATTGAAAAACACTGCCTGGCACTGATCTTCGCGATAACGAAGCTTCGACATTATGCCTTGGCACATGAGGTCCATCTCATATCGAAGGTGGATCCTCTCAAATATCTGATGTCAATGGCCATATTAACAGGAAGGCTTGCTAAATGGGCCCTCCTCTTGATGGAATTCTCGATAACATATCGACCCCTCAAGACAGTGAAAGGCCAGGCCATCGCCGACTTTCTCGCTGAGCATCTGATACCAGTTGACTCTCCCTTAAATTTTGAATTGCCAGATGAACATGCGTTAACGCAATTGAAGGGGAGAAGGAAGGAAATAATGCCCGATGGGAACTATACTTCGACGGAGCATGTTCCTTGAAGAAGCGAAAGCAAAGCACCCCATAATCAAAGCTGGGGTGGGCCTTATCTTCATGACTCCACAAGGAGGGATAATGCGTTTCGCCCTTTCCTTAACAGAACCAAGGACAAACAACGAGGCTGACTATGGCGAAAGAGTGCAGCAACTGCTGACTCAAATTTCCTCCTACATCTTGGAAAGCATACCACGGGTAGAAAATAGTAAGGCAGATGCGTTAGCCAAGCTCGCTAAAGAACTGGCCGACGAAAACCTCGATGACGTAAGGATCATTGTGCAAAGCCGCCGAATTATCGCGCCAGCGGAAATACCTCCGGAGTTGTCTAAAAGAAAGGAAGCGCCCAAACAAGCGGCCTTCCAATTAGAGGAAGAAGAGAAGGCTAAGGATTGGAGAGAAGTCTTTATAGACTGCTTCAAATCACATCGAACGCCCGAAAACGCATCTTCAAGACATCGGCTCATGTAACGAGCTATGTCTTTTGCCTTCGTCAATGATACTCTATATAAGAGATCGTTCGATAGTTTGTGGCTAAGGTGACTGGGACCAGAAGAAGCAAGGAGAGTCATCCAAGAAACCCACGACAGACTTTGCGGTTCTCATTAAGCTGGGCCAAAGATGAAACTGAAGATCAAGAGAATGGGTTGCTACTGGCCCACGATGATTCAGGACTGCCTCGAATATGCAAAGCAGTGTCACTCATGCCAAATTCATTGGGACTTCATCCACCAATATCCAAATCCGCTACACCCAACGGTAGCCAGCTGGCCATTCGAAATGTGGGGAACCGATATAATCGGACCCATTGAACCAGCATCATCCAAAGGACATCTGTTCATACTGGCAACAACCAATTACTTCTCTAAGTAGGCAGAGGTAGTACCACTAAGGGAAGTGAAGACGGAGAACATCCTCCATTTCTTCAGGACACATGTCATCCGGTTTGGCACTACGCGATGGATCATCTCGGATAATGGGCCGGCATACAGGAGCCATAAGATCAGCCGCTTCGCGCAGCAGCATAATATAGACTGGAGATACTCTTCAGTCTATAATCCCCGAGCTAACGGTCTAACTGAGACTTTCAATAAGACCTTGACGAAGATCATAAAGAAAACGGTGTCCTGAAACAAAAAGGACTGGCATGAGAGACTGCATGAAGCTCTCTGGGCGTATCAAACCACATTCAAAACGGCCATGAATACAACACCATTCACTTTGGTATTCGGTACGGAAGCGGTACTTCCCTTAGAGATAAAGCTACCCTCTATACAAGTGGCAGTTCGATATGAGCTGACGGATGAAGAAAATGCCCATCATCGGCTTGAGGGGCTCGATGCCCCCAATGAAACTCGTCTCATAGCGCAGCAAAACCTAGAAACTTACAAAGCAAGGATGACGCACTCATATAAAAGGCTAACCAGACCAAGAACATTCGGCCAAGGCGAACTCGTGTTAGTTGTAAAAAGTCATATGAACCCTAACCGTTCAAAGCGGGGGAAATTCGAGGCCAACTATGAGGGTCCTTACATCATAGACAAGGTTTACCAAGGTGGGGCCTACTTGCTCATGGATATGCATGGCGAAAGACCCTTCCGGCTAATAAGCGGCCAGTTCCTTAAGAAATACTACGCTTGACAAGCCACGACTCAGGTTAATGATAGATGACGACGCTCATGTCCGCTCACTGTCTTCCTGAGTCAAAACTCTATAACTAGTATCCGGCAAAAGTTCGCCTCGAAGTTGGACCTGCACCGAGATATCCCTAAACTAACAATGGACCGTAATGTCCTTAAACTAATATTTCGCCTCAAACACGGCAATAATGGAATTCATTTCCATAAATCTCAACGGCGAGGACTGCAACTCAAGTCCTACTGGCTACACAGCTGCCCCGGTGGCGAATTCCCCTCTAAGTTCCATTGGCAAACAGAGGGGTAAAAAAACGGTACGTCCATAAGCGAAATGTGCACGGTTGAAAACCCGCAAAAGCGCCGTGAGTAAAAACAAAAGGGCTACCGGAGAGCTTGTGAAAACCCGAAAGGGCGCAATCTCGTAAAATTTTCACTTACGAGATCCTCTCGACTCATAAGGAGAACTCTCCCTGTGAAACCCTCATGGCTCATAGGATTCAAAGTCTTAAGTTACAGGTATCCAAACCTGTCCTTAAGCCGTCATGCTCCCCAAGTTTCCCTACAGGCGGTCCGATATTGGCCCTTGTATACAGTCCACGGGCATAAATAAATGTTTTCCCTAACAAGTTCCACCAATCACGAGGAATGTCCTCATATGGTGAGCGATACTTGTAAGTCCTCTCGACTTACAAGGTGAAATTACTCTTATGAGATCCTTATGACTTATAAGAGATAACACCACTTAGAATTCCTCACAACTTCTAAGGAGAACATACACCGATGAGATCCTCATGATTCGTAGGGTGAAATACCTTTATGAGACCCCTACGGCTCGTGAAGTCAAAAAGCCTTAGTCGACAGGATCCTAACCCTATTTGCTAAGCCACCTTTGTTCAAATCAACAAAGGAAAATAATGATTCGCTCCTGGCAATATCCCAGTTGTAGCGATACTGATGCCAAAATTAGTATCAAATTCCAAGGCCTTTCATGGTAAATGATGATTCGCTTCTAGCAATATTCCAGTCGCAGCGATACTGATGCCAAAATTTGTATCAAATCTTAAGTTCCATACAGCAATAAAAATCAGCGAGCAAAAAATATGCATATAAAAATTGCCGAAATGATGGGGCAACTTGCAATAAAAATCAGCGTGCAAAAAAATATGCATATAAAAACAGCCAAAATGTTTGGGCAACTCGCAATAAAAAGCAGCGAGTAAAAGGAATAAATAGCCGAAATGATTGGGCACCGCTATAAAAAGCAGAAATGATTGGGTAATCGTGACTTTCACGATATAAAAAGCTAAAATGATATAACACCACGGAAAGAAATAAAAAAATGAATGAAAATGTAACTTTTTCCCTGCAGGTGAGTCCACATCGACCCCTGTATACAATCCATGGGCACAAACGAAAAGGGAACCACATTTTCCCACCACGCTCCATCAGAAGGAGAGCCAGATCTCGACGGCAATATCTACGGCCTAAAGATCAACAACGGTGTTTCTTCTCACTTCAATAGGGATGCAGACACGAAGTTAACAAAACGGAGCCATGGCAAAGTCCCTAGTTCCAAATCTCGACGGTTCACAGACAACCTAGAGAACATTTCGACATTCGTCTCGTTACAATAGACGCAACGTCAACAAAACGGAGCCATGGCATAGTCCCTAGTACAAAATCTCGATGGTTCACAGGCAACCTAGAGACCATCTCGACATTGGTCTTATTACAGCAGACGCAACGTCAACAAAGCGGACCTATGGCAAAGTCCGTAGTTCCAAATCTCGACGGTTTACAGATAGCCTAGAGATCAACAACGGCATTTTTTCTCACTCCAACAGGATGCAGACGCGACATCAACAAGCAACCCCAGGGACAACAAAACGGAGCCATGGCAAAGTCCCTAGTTCCAAATCTCGACGGTTCACAGACAACTGTCACGACCCAAATGTGGCACGTGACTGGCACTTAAATCACGTGACATCTAAAGATGTCGACGCGGTTCAAATAAGCCGAAACCCGGAATCTAAACCCTTTTTTTTTGAAAAATATTGGAGGTGAGTTTAAAATAGTGATCAGATGGAATCAGTTTAAATAACGTTTAAATTAACTAAGTATGTGTGAAAAGCATCTATGACATTTTGAAAGTCGACAGCACCTCCTTTGCATTTTTGTATAACTCGATACAACATAATAATATAAATAGCATCCCAACGGAAGTCAGCTTCCATGCCCAAACAGTGGGGCAACCAAGCAAACAATATACGACGCACAATGGAAAAGAAAAGAAAGCGAAACAAAATCAACAATCTAAAATGGTCGACTCTAATGAGTATGACATCACAACACATAAACTCTAGGTCTCGCTTCTAAGTCCACAATATACCCTTTCTAAGTTGATGGAGTTTTTACTAGATAAAAGAATATATGAATAATTAAGTGTGAGTACGATACAATAGTAACCCACTTACCAAAGCAATCACCGAAAGGAATGTGTGCCCAAAACCGCTGCTAATCCAAACGGTAAAACCTACAAGAAACTGTGGCACAACGGGGATGAGTTGCCAACTCAGTGAATAGAAATACATCTAAAGGTAGAAATCAAAATGCACGATGATACCTAGGTCATAAGTATAGTACTATCATAATCTGTACAATATACTATATGATATGCATATGTATCATAATGCAACACTAACTATCATGAAATCCCAAGTAGAATATATCCAATGCAAATAACCTATATCTAGGTATAAGCCCAATGTAACCAAAAAATATATATAAACCTCTTCTTTAAATAGCCGTGGAATAGATATGTCCCGGCATAGAGCAGACGTGATAGTATGAAATGTAATAGATATCTGATTTAGGATATACGTCCTGTTAATTTAATGAATAGTGTTAAGAGTTTTACAATTTAAAAGATTTCAGTGTCATCTCAGACACGTCAAATAGTGAAGTTATAGCTCGATTTTCAAATCCTTTCTATATGCAACTACTCGTAAAAAGGTATGTGGGTACTGTTAGTTATATGTATGCCCTAGAGGCCATTACTGTACATAGGATGTATATTGTAGTGGATGCTGGGACATATATAGGGAGGACTTTCTTGCTCAACATGATAGTATGCTATCTGGTTACCCTTTACCTTAACGTGTACACTGATTGTCTCTCTGTTACATGTTGGTAAAGCCCTTAGGATGTGTACTTGACTACCTGGACTATGATGCGGATCATACTAGTGGGGACATGGTAGTCCATAAGTACATCCTTCAAAGTCCCTAGTCGTGGGTGTATCGAGACGGGGCATCGATATACCAGAGTAGACTAGCATGTACCTTCTCGACCCATACAGATGGGCGATGGATGATCCCATATCCATCGGTGTTTGACATCGGAGATGATATACGGGTGCTCAGTGGAGACTGGGTACACTGGACAGACTCGCCGAGAACTCCCAGATGGTATTATACCTCACGTCAGATGGCAGTTCTCTGGTGACACTGGTACAGAGTAGTCTGTTGACCCGAGATCGTCATAGAGTCTTGTGTGGTTCCCACTGTGCTTTGATTTCCATCTTACCACGTCCAAGAGGGCGTGCAAAACGGTGGTTTTTGGGTACAGTCCCGAGTCACATGGAGGCAATGAGCGATAGGAGGGGATTCGTCTCTCCCGGTATAGGGAGTTGATGTTGCGCTGTGTTCGATTGGCTATAACAGGAAATCCCTGGCCACGGTTGCTGAGATTTACTGGTAAGTGTTACCAGTAGTTTCTCAAATTGTTATAGACCTCATATCGACACGACTTATCGAGCTATTGGGGTCTGACGTTTACCACCCCTAGGCAAGATATGCGACATATCAGACGATCAGACCGGACTGTACGGTAGTGTTACTGGTTGGATTCACAGGAGTATGAGCGGGCTTGCTCGTCGATCTTCTGATCGCTCAATACCTGGATGGCCGTTACGTTTAGCAGACCGCTTGCGGCTTGTGGGTGCTTGATATGATCATCATCTGCTGCCGGCGTATTGACGAATCTTTAGAGTCCTATACAGAGGTTTCCTGGCTCAAGCAAAACGAAATAGGAGCGCATATGAGATATGTGCGGGACCGAGAATAATGCGTGTATGTGATACCGTATTTCATTCTCGCGATGAATGTATCGAATGGTTGTATGCGATATAACCTAGTTATCGATTCAAGCGTTGATTCGATAAGCCGATACATTGTATACTAGTCGGTTGTGTGCGACATGACCGGATCATTGAATCAAGTGTTGATTTAATAATTTAATGCATAATTATATATTTGATATATTACTTTGCATTAACTAGTATTGGTTCACTTAAGTTGGATTTTCTCACTCGGATGTGCGCATCGTATATGCGATATGATTTTGTGCACATGTTTGCATCATGTTTGATGATGCATGCTATATTGGTTAAGTGTAAAGATTAAACCATGGTTATGAATGGTTAGGGTTTTGTTTTCTTTTTCATTTATTTTATTTATTATTTAGTTATTCATTTGGAAAAAGAAAAAGGGTGAGAAAAATGGTGGCATTCTTTTAATCTTTCATGAAGCTTCATGAACACTTTGACTATGTCACCATTTTGTCTTATGCTTAACCCTAACCACTCCACTAACCCTTGTTCACTCTCTACACTTTACCATGGTTACCTTTATGATAAGGATTATGATTCTTTTCTTTTCTAATTAATCTTATCATATCATTTTCTTCTTCTTCTTCCTTGAAGTCAAGAAGAAAACCTAAGCTCCATCAATGGTGATTGATGGAAATGAGTGAGAAATCCAAATCTAAAGTCTACCCACATCCTATTTCTTCATCCTCTATCTCTTGCCAAGTAGTAGAGTGTGTTTTCTTCACAAGTTTCTTGACTTGGTGAAGTCGGAGCTTGATTTAGCGATGCCTCGACGTAGATCATCTTCGGCATGGACATCGATGACCTAGCCCGTCCATTCTCCGATGAAGCCGACGCTAGATCCCGGGACTTGTTATGGACAGCGAGGAGACTTCATTGCGGAGCTATGGAGGTGGACAAACGGATCTACAAAGGTTGTATTTCCGTATTCCCTTAGTTAATTGTTAACTAGTTCATTTTTCGCCTAGAAATCTAGCCGACGATCCGTAGTCGGGTCTCTCGGCACCCGTAAAATTTTATATTGGCATGTTCGATGCCTTGTGAGACCACTATAGGGTGCCTAGGAACCTTTCACTGGTATCAGAGCCTAGCTAGAGCCTTAGGCGAAGTCTAGACGCAATTTGAAGTACGATCGAACCAAAACCCGAACCCGGATTATGCTCTCTGTACATTTTTGAAAACAATGAGTTTTTCTATATCAAAAATATGCAGAGAAACATGCAGGAATATCTAAGAGTTACTGTGAAGTCGTATGCCCTAATTCCATTAAAGCGCCGCGTTTCCGCGGCACGAGCATGGCTCGTGCGGCGGAAACGCGGCCTGTTTGTCGTATTATGAGGTGATGTTTGCACAATAACTCCTATTTGAAAATGTTGCTTTTCCTGGGTATTTTTAATATTTTTTCAAGAGTTGAATTTTTCTGGGTTGTTTTGGGATTCGGTGTTTCGATCGGAGTATCAAATTTTGTCTGTGTGGCTTTCCGGATAAATTTTAGAATATGTTAAAAAGTTCGACCGGATATAAATACCCAATTTTTCCCCTGTCGGGAAATTTCCAAGTGTTGGATTTTTCCGTAGTTTAAAGACGTTCTAAGTAGTGCAAGTAACTTGATGGACCCTCTAGAAGACAATAAACCTTAACTCGATTATGTGACTGTCTTGAACTGCCCTTTGAACCTTCGGGTTTAGGGCAGTACGGCGTGCCACATGTGAGGCGTTGGCTTGACCCTTCTACGGCTGGACCGTTGGTACTGAGGCACGAACTGAATGTTTTTAGACTTGTTTCATGTGTTGATCTGTATCGGGAAAACTTGGGTGTTCGATTGTTCGATCGGAAAGTTTAACATTTTCTATTTATCTGGAATGTGATACAATAATTGGAATTCACAATAAGTTATGAGATAACCGAATGAATGTTATAAACATAGCAGTTTAGTCTCACATGATCGGCTGCCACGGAATTTTGATGTGATCAAAAGTCCGTCGCAATCACGTAGCGTACGCGGATACTCGCCGGCTAAACTTATTAGACAGCTACATACCTTATCCCCGACCAAGTGACTGTAGGAGAACCCCGTCGCCGAAAGCATCCGTTCGGGTGCTCGCGGTGGCGGTGTTCCGCCTTGGTGCACTTCGTCGACGGCGTCGGGGGTGCGGCCGCCTACTAAAGTTTGCGACGAGCATTCGATCAAAATGTCGGGAATCTTGTTGAATTGCCCGACTTGATATTGAAAAGTGTTTTCGATATTGAGACTAAAATGCGGGGTTTATAATTGTTAGGCATGCGATGTCTGAGTAATTCATTTGGTCAGGCATGCGATGTCTGAGGAGATTGCGGATTCCAACTGTTGTAGTTTTACACTTTCTTTTCTGTGACCGTAAGTGTAATATGTGAATCGCCGGTTTTGTTGCTATATGTCAACGACAATTGGGATGCGCATATTTACTTACGTTGATGACATGTGATGTTATGTGTTGCTGGATATGTTATATTGGATCGTCGTGTTTGAATAGCCGGGGGTTTTTATGTGAGATGAGTGGTTTTTCATTTTCATTCATGTAAAAACTTGTATGTAATATTCTTTTATTGGGGCACTTCCAGGTTGCGGAAGATGTCACCGATTGTATATTATTTTCTTTTCCGCACTAGGATAGACCCAAGGAGGGGAGCACAAGTAACCGGGTTCTGGAGTCCAGTGGGAGACCAACTCGAGGAGTCGAGTCCGGGTCTCCTAACTCTAGAATTGGTAGGGTTGCTTGCCGCTCTCGTAGGGGTCTAGGGGTGTGGGTTTGGCTATTCATCGCGACCGTGGAATCCGTGTTTTATACTGGCTCGTATTGAAAACACGGACGTCCTAGTATATCCAATATTTCATATGTTTCTTCTGCTGCGATATCTGTGATGTGATCATCTGATGTTCTGTGATAGATACAGTATATAGTATATATGATATATTATATAGACGTTACTTATGTTTTACACCCGCGCTAGCCCTGCCCTGCTCTGCCGTTAGTTACCTAACCTAACGGTGCACGAGGGGACATCGAGGCGAATGCGGATGGCATAAGTGTACGTCGTATTTGTCTGTGATGTTTAGGTACTTAAATGATGGGACTTCATTAATGTGATTAATGAAAGTAAAAGAAACCTAAGATGTTGTAGAATCGAATTTCAAAATAAAACAGGTAGCTACAGTTCTTGCTTTGCACAGTGGTATATATGATATATCCTGCACCTTATTCGATGAGGAAAGGACCGAGATCCCTTCACCGGGAGTGACTCCTTTAGCAATAACTGGCAGATGCTACACACTCGGTTTGTCTTTTGATTGCTTTTAAGTGTTTTTGCTTTGCACGGTGATATATATGATATATCCCGCACCTCATTCGATGAGGAAAGGACCGACGATCCCTTCACCGGGAGTGACTCCTTTAGCAAAACTAGAAAAGCCTCAAAAGCACTCCATTTCAAAATTCATTCGATCCTACAACGATATCAAGTTCATTACGCAATAGGTTTTCAGAAAAACCTGTCGTAGCCCTCCGTCATTTCAGATAAGTACTAATTAGTATTCGTGCTGCGGTTGTTTGGCATGCGTCAAGGCGTAGTGTACGGTAGCTAACTAGTGCTTATCTGCTAGTATACGATGCGATTGGATTAGGGTATTCGTACGGCGTTGTTTGGCATGCGTCAAGGGTCGTGCGGGTGGGTTTAATTCAATCAAGAAATTTACGGGTTGAACTTGACTAGCGGACTATGGGTTGTTTGGCATGCGTCAAGGTCATAGCACGCTAGGGGCAAAATATTATCGGGAATTTCAAGTGTTGAAATTTGCAATGAGATTGCATACGTTCTATGAGATAGTTGGATCCCGATACCCGCTGCGAGTAATTGTTGGGAGTGTTTTACACATTGCAATTAGCCGATCAAGTAGGTGTCTAGAAAGGTGTCAACGAGGTTATGCCTCTGGGAAAACGAGGTTTACATTAATTAGGTTCGTGCGAAAGCACGGGGGACCTCCCTCAAAGTACCGACACTGGCCTGGCTGAATGATTGGCGAACTTGTAGCGTGTAATTAATCCCGGCTAGTCTTTCCTTTTAGGGTTTGAAGGAAGATTTGATAAAAAGCAGTGGGAGCCATCCTGATTAGATAAAATAAAACCAATCTATTCTTGCAAGAGCGCACGCTGAGTGTTTTCCTCTCTCTCTCTCCTGGTAGCGACCATTTCACGCCTTAATCAAAATAATAATACGGATTATTGACCGAACCCGCTTGTTATACTGAGCTGGGGAACGTTGGTCCCGCTCCAACTTATAATTGTTATAAGACAGAGCAGGAAATTGGGGATTACCAGAATTCCCGTGCCGCCCAAACGAAGAGAGTGCATGTTGATGCATCATCTTCAGGTGTGTTCGTTACACAGAACTGTTTCTCAGTATCCTCCGCATCCTAAGTATATGATACCGGATCAGGATCCCAGATATGTAATCTGTTACATAGGGCTACAAAAGGGTAGAAAAACTGAGAACGAGTGATAAGTTTCATGAGGCAGAAAACGGGGCAAGTGTTGCAGCCAAGTCTGTCGGTCACTGTCACCCTGTATTACCGATACATTGATTCTGAACGAATGTTATTAGATACCGAACCTGATATACGAAATCATATCTGTTTCTTTATTTAGTAAAGAAATGATAAAATTTTGTATTGTTGGATAATGTTTTGAACATTTCCTATATCAAAAGTTGATCGGTTCAGGCACGTTATCTAAAAGTATTAATGTTCTAAATCAAACTACAGTTCTAAGTATACGGAACACACACAAGAGGAAGAGTTCAGAAATGGACGGATCCTTCTTGAGGTATTGTAGACTAGGTCAGATCAATGTGACCCGACTAGCTGAGTTACATAAAGATGCATATTTAAATTAGTTTGAATTTACATCTTGTGAAACTCGCCAGTCATGTCACAAAGATAAGATGACCATAGCTCCGTGTACTGGAAACAGAGAAAGATTTAATGAACTCTTGGAATGATACATGTTGATGTATGCAAGTCCCCTGTCTACACATACCAAGACCGGTTCTTTGTACTTCATTACATTCTCTGATAATCTTTCGAGATTCAGACATATGTTCCTGTTGAAACACAAGTCCGAACCTTTTGAGATATTCACAGAATATAAGTTAGAAGTAGAGAACCAAAATACGGGTATAAGTATTATGTCCTTTGATGTGATCAAGGAAGAGAATACTTGAGCACGGAATTCCTGGACTATTCTAAAGGAGAATGAGATTCTCTCTCAGCATTACTCCTCCGTATACACCATAGCACGATGGTATATCGGGACGGAGCAATCACACCCTATATGATAAGGTGCGCTCTATGATGAGTATTACTGAATAACCTATTTCCTTTTAGGGGGTTATGCACTTGAGAAGATGCATACCTATTGAATAGGGTTCTAATCAAATCAGTTGCCTACCGCTTCATATGAGATATGGAAAGGGAAGAGCCCATATCTTAAGTTAGTTAAGATTTGGGGTTGTCCGGCCTATGTCTAAAAGCAAAATCCGGACAAGCTCGAGGCAAGATCTGTTATGTACAACTGGAAAGGTTCCAGCTATACAAACAACAGCAGATGATTTGGTAGAACCAAGGGATTCAGTAGATTCCAACGAACCTCAGCCTCTCCGCCGATCTAGTAGGGTTCCTCACCGACCTGAGAGATACTTTGGTTTCTCTATGACAGTGGGAGCGAGGATTGCATCATGGGATGATGACCCAACTAGTTTCGAGCTGGCCATCAAGAGTGAGACTCTGTAAGAATGGCTGGATGTTTAGCGATCTGAGATGGAATCCTTATACACCAACAAAGTATGGACTTTTGTTGCTATATCTGAAGGGTTAAATCCCCATCAGGAGCAAGTATATCTTGAGAAGATTACTTAGTGTGCATGGAAAGGTTGAGATATTCAAAGCTAAACCTGTTAAAGGTTTTCGTCATCGACCAGGCGTGGATAATGATGAAACCTTTTCCAGTGCCTATGCTTAAGTCCATCCAGATCCTACTTGCCACGGCTACATACCATGACTACGATATCTGGTGGTTGGGTGTCATAACAGCTCTTCTAAAATGATGTTTTGGAAGAGAGCGTCTATAAGTACACAGCCAGATGGCTTCGTAAACAGTGGGAGCAGCGGAAACGCGTGCAAGATGCTTTATAAGATAAAGCAGGCATCGCGGAGATGGAACGTCTGTTTTGATGTGTTAGTCAAAGAATTTGACATCATCAAAATGGTAGATGAACCATGTATGAACAAAAAAGTAGTAGGGAGTATGGTGACAATCCTCATAGAGTACGTGGATGACATACTCTTGATAGGGAAGGAGTTTCCTATGCTACACACGGTCAATCTCCGCTTATCACAATAATTCTCCACATAGGATCAAAGTGATACCTACTAAATCCTGAGTTTTAGATCTATGAGATAGATCTAATTGGATGTTAGGGTACTCACTAATTGTAGTGAGATGGTATCAATCGATCCTGGGGAGAATCACTGGAAATGTTCCAGGGTGATAAGGACGACTGAATGTCAGTCGCAGGCATTGTCTTTACCCTTAGTAAAGGGACGGTATGTTGGAAGAGTTCCAAGCTAGATACCGTGACATACTAGACGATAAAGGCAGGAAACATCGCTACTTAAGATGCTACCAAAGAGGCTGTTTGGATGTATAATGGTTCATGAGATGAACTATGTTCCTACCATTGTGAGACAATAGAGTTGTGACTTATGCCAAGGAACGCCGGTCCCATCAGTGATCCAGACATATTCTAAGGTAGTATCACTTGATCATGGAGATGGTTGATCTCTAAGGGATCGAGGTTAGGAGAGCAGACTCAGAGGACAACACGCCGGATCCACTCACGAAGGCCTATTCCCAGAGAGAGACTTTTATGGGATGGTTGAGTATGAGATACTACAACCACTGCTACAGATGGCCCTAGTGCAAGTGGGAGATTGTTAGTTATATGTATGCCCTAGAGGCCATTACTGTACATAGGATGTATATTGTAGTGGATGCTGGGACATATATAGGTAGGACTTTCTTGCTCGACATGATAGTATGCTATCTGGTTACCCTTTACCTTAACGTGTACACTGATTGTCTCTCTGTTACATGTTGGTAAAGCCCTTAGGATGTGTACTTGACTACCTGGACTATGATGCGGATCATACTAGTGGGGACATGGTAGTCCATAAGTACATCCTTCAAAGTCCCTAGTCGTGGGTGTATCGAGACGGGGCATCGATATACCATAGTAGACTAGCGTGTACCTTCTCGACCCATACAGATGGGCGATGGATGATCCCATATCCATCGGTGTTTGACATCGGAGATGATATACGGGTGCTCAGTGGAGACTGGGTACACTGGACAGACTCGCCGAGAACTCCCAGATGGTATTATACCTCACGTCAGATGGCAGTTCTCTGGTGACACTGGTACAGAGTAGTCTGTTGACCCGAGATCGTCATAGAGTCTTGTGTGGTTCCCACTATGCTTTGATTTCCATCTTACCACGTCCAAGAGGGCGTGCAAAATGGTGGTTTTTGGGTACAGTCCCGAGTCACATGGAGGCAATGAGCGATAGGAGGGGATTCGTCTCTCCCGGTATAGGGGAGTTGATGTTGCGCTGTGTTCGATTGGCTATAACAGGAAATCCCTGGCCAGGGTTGCTGAGATTTACTGGTAAGTGTTACCAGTAGTTTCTCAAATTGTTATAGATCTCATATCGACATGACTTATCGAGCTATTGGGTTCTGACGTTTACCACCCCTAGGCAAGATATGCGACATATCAGACGATCAGACCGGACTGTACGGTAGTGTTACTGGTTGGATTCACAGGAGTATGAGCGGGCTTGCACGTCGATCTTCTGATCGCTCAATACCCGGGTGTCCGTTACGTATAGCAGACCGCTTGCGGCTTGTGGGTGCTTGATATGATCATCATCTGCTGCCGGCGTATTGACGAGTCTTTAGAGTCCTACACAGAGGTTTCTTGGCTCAAGCAAAACGAAATAGGAGCGCATATGAGATATGTGCGGGACCGAGAATAATGCGTGTATGTGATACCGTTTTTCATTCTCGCGATGAATGTATCGAATGGTTGTATGCGATATAACCTAGTTATCGATTCAAGCGTTGACTCGATAAGCCGATACATTGTATACTAGTCGGTTGTGTGCGACATGACCGGATCATTGAATCAAGTGTTGATTTAATGATTTAATGCATAATTATATATTTGATATATTACTTTGCATTAACTAGTATTGGTTCACTTAAGTTGGATTTTCTCACTCGGATGTGCGCATCGTATATGCGATATGATTTTGTGCACATGTTTGCATCATGTTTGATGATGCATGCTATATTGGTTAAGTGTAAAGATTAAACCATGGTTATGAATGGTTAGGGTTTTGTTTTCTTTTTCATTTATTTTATTTATTATTTAGTTATTCATTTGGAAAAAGAAAAAGGGTGAGAAAAATGGTGGCATTCTTTTAATCTTTCATGAAGATTCATGAACACTTTGACTATGTCACCATTTTGTCTTATGCTTAACCCTAACCACTCCACTAACCCTTGTTCACTCTCTACACTTTACCATGGTTACCTTTATGATAAGGATTATGATTCTTTTCTTTTCTAATTAATCTTATCATATCATTTTCTTCTTCTTCTTCCTTGAACTCAAGAAGAAAACCTAAGCTCCATCAATGGTGATTGATGGAAATGACTGAGAAATCCAAATCTAAAGTCTATCCACTTCCTATTTCTTCATCCTCTACCTCTTTCCAAGTAGTAGAGTGTGTTTTCTTCACAAGTTTCTTGACTTGGTGAAGTCGGAGCTTGATTTAGCGATGCCTCGACGTAGATCATCTTCGGCATGGACATCGATAACCTAGCCCGTCCATTCTCCGATGAAGCCGACGCTAGAGCCCGGGACTTGTTATGGACAGCGAGGAGACTTCATTGCGGAGCTATGGAGGTGGACAAATGGATCTACAAAGGTTGTATTTCCGTATTCCCTTAGTTAATTGTTAACTAGTTCATTTTTCGCCTAGAAATCTAGCCGACGATCCGTAGTCGGGTCTCTCGGCACCCGTAAAATTTTATATTGGCATGTTCGATGCCTTGTAAGACCACTATAGGGTGCCTAGGAACCTTTCAGGTACTTTCCCCCGGATCAGTCCTGGTCGGCTACTATGACTATGATATAACTGTGTAACTCATGATAGCAACATATCAATATATATGGATGTCCAGCATCGACACCCGAAATCAGAATCTCTCGTGTCCATTACTGACTCGCAAATTCTCAAATCTCTCGTTTCCATCACCAACACGTAAATGCAGATATCGTCGACACCATCTCAACAGATGATCGCCACCCGATATCCATGGCTCTGATCGGTATCCCTTGGATATCCGCCGGGCCTAATCGAACCCCGGTCAGTATCCCCTGGATATCTACCGTACTCATCTCTATCTCTGGTATCGAGTATCCTTGTTAGGTTCCCCTCCTATAATGCGGCTATCCTGCCTCTCGGTCTCGAACCGGGTCCACCATGTATCCGATTTTATAGCCTCCCCACTCAGTCTGGATAAGTAACAATTCCGAAACCGTATAGCCCCCCACCTCGGTTCGGAATAAAATAATCAGAAAACATAAATATCATGGTGGATGCCAACTCATCTATACAAAATATCAAGTAAAGAATGAAAATACTTGCATAGATCATTCTGATGATATATTAAATATATACATATATAACAGTGTCCCATACCACCGATATATATCATCAGGAGTAAAATATCCAGAAAATCCATAAGAATCAATTACAACATTTATAGTACTGATATTCGTAATTTAAAACAGGTAATAAAAAAAGATTTCGTAATTAAATCATATCGGCATAATGATATCAATCCTACTGTGTCATGGCACTACTAATGATGTGTAGTGTAGTATACGCGTCTATGCTCGTGCAGCATGGCAATCATTAGTATTGGTGCAAGTGTTCTAAAAGTGTAATAGCCTACTCATATCGATATCTACATATGCAATTTATCATAACGGTCCTACAGTGACATGGCAGTACCAATGAGGTGTAGTGTAATATAGGTATACGTGTTTGTGCAGCATAATACTCATTGGTAGGTGTGCAGTGTTCTATCAGAGTGTTCGTATTACGGAAACGTATAACATTAATAAATATAATGCAAACATGTAAAGTAAATCTAAGCGTAACTGATAACTGTAATTACTTTCTATGAGCTATACCATTATCTTTGAAAAGGGAACGAAACGTTGGTTTTGAGATAAGGAAGCTGCCTTAGGTTAAAATAGATATTCGTTTTAAAAATTGGCACCACATCCTTGTTTTTATCATATAAAAGAGAAACGAATCATAGTTTTTAAAAGAATATAGCTTACACAAGTATTACATTCTAAAACGGAATATAATCTAACTCTATGAGTCTAAAGGAAAAACTTGGCAATTATTCGGCATAAGAATCTTATCACTTTCAATACATATACTTTCTTATATAATACCTCATCGTACCACTGTATCTGTATCATCTTAAGTACGGCATGATTCCTCGTATAAATCCATCGAACCATATCCATATCATACGGATCTAACATCATGTACGTATCTCATTTAAAACTATGTATGAAACAATATGCAATGAAGGACATACTAGATGCGATACTATATCAATATCTTGAATAAATACTAAACTAACTAGATATCATAATACTATTTATAAGGTTGCGGGGGTGCTATATGCCATCCACCCGACTTCCCCCGTAGATGTAAATCTACTCACCGACTTAATAAGCTTGCTGAAATCCATACCGCTATATCCGCCAAGTCCGTCTCGGAAATTCTCGAAATCGTACCTATAACCGTAGTTATGAAATATCGGCGTAAAAATCGTATCAAAACTCAAAATAATGAGATAAGAGTTCCCCTCCGAAAGACGCGGCAAAGACGCCACAGACGTCTTGCCTGAAATTCGGGGCAGATGCTAATTGGTGCTATCCGTCCACCTCTCCGAAGATGCCAAGTTGATTTATAGCACCATGTATCGAAGGTTTAAACGGATGCGACCGATGTAGTAGACTTCGTCAGATTCCCCCTCGGTTGAGGGGTTTTTGATTGTGGGGACGCTCTTCCCTGCAGGCGTAAGCCCCTGCAGTTAATTACGCTACCGCATCACGGTAACAACTTTCTCCTTCTCCAGATGGTCACTTCGTGTCGTGGGTGTTTGTTTTGTGTTTGGTTGCCGATGGATTGTATACGAAGACTAAGTTGTGTTGTCGCCCGTAGGGCGTGGACTAGTCCAAATCCGTATCTTTCTTAGATTTGGATTTGGGGGTTGGGTATAAGGATACGTTAGCCTCATTTGAGACTAAGATCAACTTAAACATTTGTTAAGGATACATTAGTCAAATTTTAGACTAAGATCAACTTAATGGGATCGTTTAGATCCGACAAAAGAGCTATTGGGCTCTGTTGTTTAGTTTAGTGAAATTGTGGTCGGTAATTAGTTTAAGGACATTACGGTCCATTGTTAGTTTAGGGACATCTCGGTCTAATGTTAGTTTGAAGACATCACGGTTGAGGTTAAGGACATCATAGTCCATGGATTTAAGGACTCCACAGTCCGTTGTTAGTTTAAAGACATTACGGTCGAGGTTAAGGACATTATAGTCCATGGGTATAGGGACCCCACAATCCGTTGTTAGTTTTAAGATATCACAGTCGAGGTTAAGGACATCATAGTCCATGGGTTTAGGGACTCCACAGTCCGTTGTTAGTTTTAAGACATCACGGTCGAGGTTAAAGACATCATAGTCCATGGGTTTAGGGACCCCATAGTCCGTTGTTAGTTTTAAGAAATCACGGTCGATGTTAAGGACATCATAGTCCATGGGTTTAAGGACTCCACAGTCCGTAGTAATGTGTGGTTGTTGGGAACCGTCACCTCTCTGACGACGTTGAGGAATTACAATGACAAATATCAGAGGAGTGAAGAGATGTATCCTCGAACTAAGCTGAGTTGGTTGAAAGAGAAGATGTGCTCAGTTCAAGATAAGTTGAGGACTTATGGCCAGAATTGGGCTAAGTCCAATTAAAATGTATTAACATTTATTTTTTGTTCGGGCCATTAGGCCTTTATTTGGGCTCGGCCCTTTTAATAATGCTAAGCATTGAATTCTGACATCAGAACAGATTGTGTTCTGACAATGCGCCATGTGGCGGGCCAGGCTCTCTGCGCCATCTGAAAAGTACGTTGCGCTTATGTCAGGTAGCGCACGCGAAGAGGACAAGTGTCGCGCTTAGCGCTAAGTGCTAGTTTATTATCGCACTGCGCTTTTAATTTATGAGTGCTTTGCGCTGATTTAGGGGCGCGCCAGTGAGTGACACGTGGCGTGCTTAGCGCTGAGCGCCAGTCCATGAGCGCAGTGCTCTGTTTTAAAGCGCAAGTGGTGTTTATGGTTGACACGTAGCATGTTTTGGCGCCGAGCGCCGATCTAAGGAGCGCAAAAGCGCAGTTCATGAGTGTAAGGCACTTTTCAATAGCGCAGCGCGTATCTGATCGATTTTAAGATCAAAGAACAAATTTATGTTCAAAGGAGGCTTTGCTTCAAGATCCAAGAACAAAAGTTCTTGTTTTTATAAAAGGCTCTGCCTTTATAGATCAAAAGATCTGTGAATGGAGTATTTTACTTCTTTTAGTTTTTTATGATTAGAACTTTTTGATCTTTTCTTTTTTATTAAAAACCTTGGTCTTTTTCTTAGATCTCTGATCTTTTTTAGAAGATGGTTCTTCCTTTTACGAGATGGCTTCATCTCAATTATTCAAGAACATAGTTCTTTCTTTACCTTGAAGATGAAGAAAAATCTTCTTTTTTCTAAGAGCTTGCCCTTTTTTTACAGAGGGTTTTTCTCTCTCTTTTCTTTTGTTTTTTCTGTATCTGTATATCTCTTTTTTAGACTTGAAGTCTAAGGTCCTTTATATAGGGCCAAATGATTTGTTAAATCAGTTTTAAGAGATCTGGGAATATTTTTCACCATTGGATCTTTGATCCTAAGGCTTCTGTTTTACAGAAGATAATCTTCTTGTTTTAATAAGATTGAAAAATCTTTCCATAACAGAATTTTAGTTCTGATTAATTAATAATTTATTATTAATAGATCTTTTGATCTGACGGTGGGGAATTTTTAATCCCAGCGCTGGCGCACCTTGCGCTGGCGCACCTTGAGCAGGCGCAACTACGTTCGACACGTGGCGTGCAGAGCGCAGCGCAACTGCGCTAGCGCACCCGTGTTTGACACGTGGCGCGCAGCGCGCAGAATCTGAAGCGTTGCTTCAATTTAAATTTTGAATTTTGAAACAGAGCTTTGCTCTGATTAGGGGGAAGGAAGCGTCGCTTCGTTCCATATCTTGTAACTTGAACAGTGCTTTGCTCTGATTCGGGGGAGCAGAAGCGTCGCTTCATTTCAAACCTTGGAATTTGAACAGAGCTTTGCTCTGATTGGGGAAACAAATGCCCCCCACCGTTGCGCTTATGTGGTCCACACGTGAACGCAGCGGTGGCAACATCTAAGCCTTTGGATCCACTCAGAAGTTGAAGAGGCGTCTTAGCGCCTATAAATATGACCTTTGTTCCTCAGATGATTATCATCTTCTTTCCTGAGAATTTTTATTCAGAGCGCAGCACTTTTGTTTAAGAACTTCACAAGAGTAAATATTTTTTTTCAAACTTAGGTAAAAATTTTAATAAATTTTAATGAGTTAGGGTTTTACCCATTAACAGAGTCTTGCTCTTAATAGATCTTTGATCTACAAAAAACCCATTTAGGGTTTCACAAGCAGAGCTTTGCTCCATGGATCTTTGATCTAAAGAGAACCCTTTTAGGGTTCCATTAATAGAGCTTCGCTCTCCAAAAGGATTTTACTCATGATTTCTTAATTCATTAATGGAGTTTTGCTCCTGTCAAATCATATAGAAGAACTCTTAAGAGTTTTTCATAGATCTTGAAAATTAAAAATGGAATTTTATCTTTAATGAATTATATCATCTTCTCAGAGCAAGGCTCTCAATGTTCTCGTGGAATTTCTTTAAATTTCCCTCATAATTGATTTTGACAGGTGTCACTCCTGTCTGTAGAGTATTGCTCTCGAGGAGTTTAACTCCCTGTGCCTGTTTTTAATAAGAATTCGCTTAATCAGTCTGTCCGCTAATTTTGTTGGTTTTCTTTTTCAGGAGTAATGGACGCTCACATGTATGATCTCGACGAGATTATCTCCTACGGAGACATCCGCTCACTCGGCCGTTCTCAGAATCGAGAATTCACAAACGCCGAGTGTGCCGAAATGTAACACCTTAGGATGTGTTTAGTGGCTAATTATATTTTAATATATGGTTTTTAATAAAAAGTTTACCAAATTGATTTTCAAATATTTTATCTAATTTAATGAAAATTTTGTTAGAATTTTCCTAGGCTTGCACACACATGTGCATGTAAACTAGGGCTTAATTGGGGTTAAACCATGATTAGCAACCATGGTGGGTTAACCAATTTTAATTAAGTTATTTGGTTTTGGGTTTTAAATTGGTATGGTTTTTTTTTTAAAATGGAAAAAGGTTTTGAATTTTCTTTTTTCTTGTGTTCACTAGGAGGGAGAAAGAGAGAGAGAAAGGTTGTGGGCAATATGGCTTGAGCCATGCTCATTAAATGAAGAAAGAGAGAGGGGGGGTTGACTTGTGTGCTCTCATTTCTCATTCTCACTCTCACTTCTCTCATTCTCTCTCTCTCACACACACACCCCAGCAGCTCCAACAGCAGAAGAAGCAGCGGCAGCAGAGGCATCATCAGTAGCACCAGAAGCAACAGCATCAGCACAAGCAGCAACAGCAGCAGCCTCAAGCAGTAGCAGCATGCATCAGCAGCAGCAGCACTCCAGTAGCAGCAACAACACCTCATCTTCTTCTTCCACTCCTTCTCCTGCTTCCTAAGATCTAGTGGGGGTATATTTCTTAAACCCAATTCCTAGTTTGCTATGTTTGTGTAGAATTAGCTTCGGTTAGAGATAAAAGTGATTTTTTGTGCTAAAAATGGTGAATTGTGTGGAGTTTTGGTTAAGTGATGTTAGTGATGGTTAGACTAACTTAGTTAAGTGTTATTAGGGCCACTTAAACCTAGTTAAACCCCAGATTTCACTAAAATACCTTAGGTTTCCTTTTTGTGGAAAATTTAACGTTTTTAAGACAAAGTTAGCCTTTCTGTGATCTTCTTTAGATCCGGGGGATTCAGATAAAAATTGAGTTAACTGGAGCATACTTGGTAGACCTTGATCACACCACCACAATACGAACCCCAGACACCCAACCCAGACCGCCATTTTATTCATTCTGGCCGCAAATTGCGGCCAGACAGGGGACTTAGGTGTTATGGTTTTGGTTAGAGTAGTCTGCTATATTTTTAGGGCCAGTGGTATGTGCAATTTTGTAAGTTTTCACCTGTGTCAAAATCTAGAACCAAATATCATTTTTCTAGTACGTTTTGTTTGTGCGATACGTGTGATACGTGAGTGGGTTCTCTGATCCAGCGTGTCGCGACATGTCGGGGTAGTTTTAGACGCGTATACACACGATCTAGCGTATCGGACACACGCGTATTTAGTTCGCGACGCGAGTTTCTCGTTTGGTTTCGATATCGCGTTTTGCGAGATATTTTTCTTATATATGGATTCCTTATGTAAATTCCAGGTTCGCAGGCAGGTACGTCTGACGCCGTAAAGAAGGGGAAGCAAGTTGTCGGCTATGCTTAACACACAACCAGGTGAGTAGATTTAACATCTACGGGAAAATCGCCCGTATGGCGTTAAGCGTCAGGGCGTGATAGGATATTTAGTCATAGATGTTTATGTGTATTATTGTAGCATACCTCCCTTATTGCCTATAGAAATGGTAGATATAGAACACTACACTGTCACTAATGGTTCAAGCTGCACGAGCACTATTTGTATGTTACACTCACACCGTTAGTGATTGCTATGACACTTGCACTATAGGATTGCTACGAGTTATATATCGTCTTGATTTCCGCATCATTGATGATTGCCATGACTTTTCGCATATACACATATATTGATATCCTCATACTTGCGCATATGCACACTGTATATTCATACCAGTGCGCACATATATTGATATCTTCATACTTGCACACATGCACACTGTATATTCATACCAGTGCACACATATATTGATATCTTCATCTTGCGCACATGCACACTGTATTTCCATAGTAGTGCTACCCTCATATTAGCGTATATATCCATTTGCACATCCATACCTACATACATACATATGTTATATACATAGATGATATTGATTTGATTTCATGAAAAATAGGGACCGCATGAGATATTTTCAAAACTGGATTCTTTTTAAAAAGAGCTGTTTTTCCCTTTTCACTCTTAGTGTCATACAACACCTTGCATGGATTTACGCATTGAGTTGGATTTATTGGATTTCTGGATTTGAGAACCGTGGTATTATTTTAAGAAAATACGCACTGTTTTAAAAATCCAGTTTCTCTTAATAAGATATTTCAGTGCCTCCACCATGAGTTTTCTCGGTTCCAGAGAGCTTGTGTGAGTATACCCGATTCTAGGAGTGGTAGGTACCGATTGCGGGTACATGGTGGACCCGGTATGGTACCCCGGGGCAAGAAGACTCGTATTGTTAGACGGTGAGCCCTGCGGAGGGATAACTACCCACCGGTGATTGTTTAGACCTGGCGATTATCCGGAGAATACCGACCAGAGTTGATAGATGGATACGGGACGACACGTACTGTCGGGGCCGAGGGCTGATTCCGCAGACGGAGCCCGATACTTGAGGATTTGCATGTCGATGCTTGACACGAAGATTTTGTGATATTTTCGAGTGCCGATACTAGGCATTCCCGATTCTATGAGCTATACTGGATTTGAGGGCCGATCAGAATGACGGCGCCTGAATTTTACTGGGATTTGGGTGCATTGATAGACATCGGTTATTCTTCCACGTTGACATTCCGTGTAGATAATATTTATTCCCATGCTCAGCTTTCATTATTTTGCATCTCATCTTGTAGCTATAGTATCTGATAGAGTACTTTTGCATGATTATTGCATATCCAGTTCATTCATATAGGTATTATCTGTTGGCATATGTTAGAGTATGGCAGTACGTGCATACTCGCGATTACCTTTATATGTTATCTACTATTCACGAGTTGGCAACTTACCCCCGTTGTGCCACAGTGTTTGCAGGTTACCCCTCGGAGTAGTCGCGGCAGGCTGCTTTCTCGCATCTTTTGATACAGATACCACTACAGTTGGCATATGAGCTTTGCTGATAGGTGGGTTTTTGTGTGGTATCTGTTTATTTCCCAGTTGTATACACTGTTGTATCTCGTACTCTCCATCTACTTTCATGTATTGATTTAGAGACCAGTTGTGAGGATGATTTATATTATTTTGTACTCTGGTGTCGAGCTCGTTCTGAGCCAACTTTATTTATGCAGCTTTATCTTTCATGATATTTGTTTTCACTTAATATTGCACATTTCTTCGCTACGGCGTTGTATATTATCATTGTGGTGATTGTTTCCGCCGTTAGGCGTGATTGCTCCCGTTGGGGATGATTTATTTTTATTGTATATCATTGTATTCATATATTGTCTTGTACCCGATTTCGGGGCTAGTTTTTACAAAGGAAATGCTGCCAAAATTTTTAAGATAATAACTTGAACTTTAAATAATTTTACTAAATTACTTAAGGTTTTCTAAACGTTTTAACAAATGTTCTAATAAATGTTTTAAGCACTCGCTACTTCAAATGGTTTTGATTTTTAGGGTCGGCTTACTTAGTCGCGTTACTCCTGTAGACGTTACGTGGTTAAGTGCTGGTCACGGGCCGAACTTTCGGTCATGACAAAGTTGGTATCAGAGCGTAGGTTTTACCTTCGGAGTGTAGGATGACCTTGGTATGATGGAGTAGGTAGCTAAAGTAGAGTGGAATAGCATGCGTATGTTCCGCGGCATACTCACGACACGGTACTCCGCCTAAGCGACTTTAGGACTTATTGATTGAAGTTCCTTCCTGATAGTATATATTCTTATGATTTGATTTTCGTATCCTTATCGAATCCTACTTTCTTTTCAGCCATTATGCCGCTAATGACTACGAGGGCACAGAGAACGGCCGCGAGAGCCGAGATTCAAGTTGACACGTCCGAGACGAGGACTGATTCAGGCGGTACACCAGTTGTACCAGAGCAGACTGTTCCTCCTACGACAGATCAGATAGCTATGCTAGGGGCCGGTATGCAAGAGATGTGCCAGACGATAGGGTCGATAGTTGAGACGCTTCGAGCGCTGGGACCAGAAGTAGCTCCACCCGTCACGGGGACCGTGATGGTACCTACAGTGCAGGCAGTTGCCCCTGCAGCCACGGAGGTGATTACAGTATCGCTATCAGAGTTCATGAGGCTGAAGCCTTCGGTCTTCATAGACACCGATGCAGCCGATGACCCACAGAATTTCATTGATAGGATGGCCCGGATATGTCGTTCACTTAGATGCTCAGATGCGAGATGGGTAGAGTTCGCGAGCTTTCGCCTGGAAGGTCTTGCGCAGAAATAGTGTGAATCGACCGAGAAGGGCAGAGCAGCAGGTCATCCTCCTATGACCTGGACCGAGTTTGTGACGGTATTTCTAGCCCGCTTCCTTCCCCAGAGTGTTAGGGATGCCCGAGCATGCATGTTCGAGTCTTTGCGCCAGACGCCCGAGATGACAGTGGCAGAGTACGGCGTACTGTTTACCGAGCTATCAGTTTATGCCCCATACTTAGTGGCTACTGAGGAGATGTGAGTCAAGAGATTTGTTCGAGGCTTGCTTACACCACTGTTCCCTGAGATCAGCGCACAGCATTGCGAGACTTATGCAGCAGCTTTAGACGCAGCCTTATTAGTCGAGGAGCGCCTTGCAGAGACTTCGGTAGTTCCAGGACCGAAGAGGGTTCGTACTGATACAGCAGCATAGAGACTTCCATTCGGATGCAGTGATAGACGTCGTACAGGTGGCAAAGACTCAGGGCGAGGTTAGATGTTTAGCTCTTATCCCCAGGAGGGTAAGCAGTCGTCGCGTGGATGCTTTGGATGTGGTAGTCCCCATCACCGCATCAGGGATTGTATAGAGATACGCCGAAGGGAGGCCGCAATACCGCATGTCACACTTCCACCTTCCCAACCCCAAAGGGCGTTGCCTATTGTACCTACTGTTGCTCTGCGATAGACTCATGCACAGAGCGGACATGGTTATAGAGGGTTTGCTCAGAGAGGGCGAGGTGGCCGAGGCAGAGGACAGCCAGCTACCGGCAGAGTGCAGCCAGTTGCTAGTAAGAGACCGCCAGCCGCAGGTGGAGGACAGGCACGGGTTTTTTCGTTGACGCATCAGGACGCGCAGGCATCCAATGCTGTAGTCTCAGGTACCCTATCAGTATGTTTTGTTGACGCACATGTGTTGTTTGATCCCGGATCCACGCACTCGTACATTTCCATACACTTTGTGCCGAGTTTGGATAGAGAGTCCGATTTGCTTGATCAGCCGCTTGTTGTGACCACTCCTGTGGGCGAGTCGTTTGTTGCTAGGCATGTGTTCTGATCTTGTGTTGTCCGTATTAGCGAGAGAGATTTGCCTGTCGGTTTGATCCTTCTTGAGATGTTGGACTTCGACGTTCTTTTGGGTATGGATTGGTTAACCACGTGCTATGCGTCTGTGGACTGCCGTGAGAAGACAGTTAGATTTTTTTTCTCGGTGAGTCGGCTTTTGTTGTGCAGGGGGACCGTGGTGCCGCCCCTCACATTCTGATTTCTTCTCTTCACACTGGACAGCTGTTGAGGAAGAGATGTCAGGGATTTCTAGCCTATGTTTGCGATACTAGAGCTACGGATGTTCCGTTGGACCAGGATCCGATTGTTCGTGAGTTCCCTGATGTTTTCCCTGACGAGCTTCCTGGGCCACCGCCTGAGCACGATATTGCTTTCTGTATTGGTTTGATTCCCGGCACGGGGCCTACTTCTATACCGCCTTATCGGATGGCACCGGTAGAGCTTAGAGAGTTAAAAGGTCGGTTGCAAGATTTGCGGGATAAGGGACTTATTCGACCCAGTGTGTCTCCTTGGGGTGCTCCGGTCCTATTTGTAAAGAAGAAGGACGGCAGTGTGCGTTTATGTATCAACTACCGCCAGCTGAACAGGGTTACCGTACGGAACAGATATCCTTTGCCACGCATCGATGACTTGTTCGACCAGCTTCAGGGGGCAGGATATTTTTCGAGGATCGACTTGCGATCAGGATACTATCAGCTGCGGGTTTGACAGGAGGATATACCGAGGACAGCTTTCCGCATGCGCTACGGCCATTATGAGTTTTTGGTGATGTCGTTCAGACTCACCAATGCCCCAGCAGCATTCATAGACTTGATAAACCGTATTTTCCGGTCGTATCTTGATTTGTTCGTCATCGTATTCATTGACGATATCTTGGTGTATTCCCGGAGCAGAGAGGAGCACGAGCAGCACCTGCGGATCACACTGCAGACTTTGAGGGAGCACCAGCTTTTCGCAAAATTCTCCAAGTGTGCATTCTGGCTGGACAGCGTAGACTTCTTAGGTCACGTGATTACACGAGATGGTATATGTGTGGACCCGAGAAAGATCGAGGCCGTTCAGAGTTGGCCCAGACCCGCATCAGTTACTGAGATCCGTAGCTTTCTAGGATTGGCCGGTTACTACATGCGATTTGTGCAGGACTTCTCCCATATTGCTGCACCTTTAACCGGGTTGACCTGGAAGGGAGTTCCCTTCGATTGGACAGAGGAGTGCGAGCACAGTTTTCAGCAGCTACAGACTTGTTTGACTACGGCGCCGGTGTTATCGTTGCCTTCAGGATCGGGCGGATTTATGGTCTATTGTGATGCTTCATGAGTGGGGTTAAGGTGCGTTTTGATGCTGCATGACAGGGTGATCGCGTATGCTTCACGGCAGTTGAATAAACATGAACAGAACTACCCCACTCACGATTTAGAGATGGCTGTAGTGGTCTTTGCATTTAAGATGTGGCGACATTACCTATACGGCGAGTCGTGCCAGATATTCACTGATCACAAGAGCTTAAAGTATATATTTCAGCAGCAAGACCTGAATCCCCGACAGCGCCGTTGGATGGAACTGGTAAAGGACTACGATTGCGAGATCTTATATCACCGGGGTAAGGCGAATGTAGTGGTGGATGCTTTGAGCAGGAGGCCCGGGGGTAGTCTATCTTATTTGAGAGCTGTGCAGAGGCAGTCGTCAGCAGATTGGAAGATTTTTTGCAACAGCCAAGTGCAGTTCGAGTTCATGCCGATCGGGGATAGCTTGCGCATGTGCATGCACGCCCACAGTTGCTTGACCGTATATATGAGGCACAGTACAGTGATGACTGTTGTTCAGAGATCATGGCATAGATTGGGCAAGGCAGATTTTCCGAGTTCATGATCGATGATCAAGGGATACTGCGATTTAGGACTAGACTGTGCGTACCAGATGCTGAGGGACTGCGGCGTGAGATTCTTGAGGAGGTACATTGATTAGTGTATAGTGTTCATCCGGGTTCCACCAAGATGTACCACGATATGAAAGATGTTTACTGGTGGTATGGGATGAAGAGGGACATCGCAGACTTCGTGTCGAGATGCCTGACTTGTCAGCAAGTCAAGGCCGAGCACCAGAGGCCAGCGGGAGAGCTTCAGCCGTTACCCATTCCGGAGTGGAAATGGGAACAGATTTCTAAGGACTTCATTGTGGGTCTACCAAGGACTAGGCGAGGGTATGACTCCATCTGGGTGATCGTGGATCATTTGACAAAAGCAGCTCACTTCCTGCCGGTGAAGACGACTTTCAGATTTGCTCAGTATGCCCAGATATACATCGACTTGATTGTACGACTGTATGGAGTCCGGATGAGTATCGTGTCCGACCGAGGCACCCAGTTTATCAGCCGACTATGGCAGAGGCTTCAGGAGGCTTTGGGCACCCACTTGAGTTTCAGCACAGCATTTCATCCGCAGACCAACGGCCAGTCAGAGCGGACTATTCAGACTCTCGAGGACATGCTCCGAGCGTGCGTTTTAGACTTTGGAGGTAGCTGAGATCATCATTTACCCTTGGTAGAGTTCTCCTACAACAATAGTTTGCAGGATACTATTCAGATGGCACCTTTCGAGGCCTTGTATGGGAGGAGATATAGATCACTCATCTGTTGGACAGAGCTAAGTGAGAGCAGTATTTTGGGGCCACAGATCGTACAGGAGACGACCGAGAAGATACAGCTGATTCGAGACAGGATGAGGACAGCTCAGAGCAGGAAGAAATCGTATGCTGACAGCCGCCGCCGCAGATTAGAGTTCACAGTTGGCGATCATTTTTTTCTGAGGGTCTCTCCGATTAAAAGAGTGATGAGGTTTGGACGGAAGGGGAAGCTTAGCCCCAGATTCATAGGTCCTTTCGAGATCCTCGAGCGTGTGGGCACAGTAGCATATCGTTTGACTCTTCCATCCGACTTCCCAGATGTTCACCCTGTTTTCCACGTGTCGATGCTTCGCAGATACCTACATGACCCTTCACACATGATTCAGCATTAGACCGTTTAGCTCGAGCGCGATCTTTCTTTCACCGAGCAGCCAGTCGTGATATTGGACCGGCAGGTGAAGAAACATCGATCGAAGGTCTTGCCATCAGTAAAGGTGCTTTAGCGCAGCCCGAATGGTGAAGAGATCATTTGGGAGGCCGAGGGCGGGATGCGGAAGAAGTTCCCTCATCTCTTTGAAGGTGCGCGTAGATTTATATTTTTAAATTCGGGGACGAATTTATTTAAGGGGGGAAGATTGTAACACCTTAAGATGTGCTTAGTGGCTAATTATAATTTAATATATGGTTTTTAATAAAAAGTTTACCAAATTGATTTTCAAATATTTTATCTAATTTAATAAAAATTTTGTTAGAATTTTCTTAGGCTTGCACACACATGTGCATGTAAACTAGGGCTTAATTGGGGTTAAACCAAGATTAGCAACCATGGTGGGTTAACCCATTTTAATTAAGTTGTTTGGTTTTGGGTTTTAAATTGGTATGGTTTTTTTTTAAAATGGAAAAAAATATGAATTTTCTTTTTTCTTGTGTTGACTTAGAGGGAGAAAGAGAGAGAGAAAGGGTGAGGGAAACATGGCTTGAGCCATGCTCATTAAATGAAGAAAGAGAGAAAGGGGGTTTGACTTGTGTGCTCTCATTTCTCATTCTCACTCTCACTCCTCTCATTCTCTCTCTCTCTCACACACACACACACACCAGCAGTTGCTAACAGTAGAAGCAGCAGCAGCAGCAGCAGAGGCATCGGCAGCAGCACCAGAAGCAACAGCATCAGCACAAGCAGCAACAGCAGCAGCCTCAAGCAGCAGCAGCATACATCAGCAGCAGCAGCACTCCAGCAGCAGCAGCAACACCTCATGTTCTTCTTCCACACCTTCTCATGCTTCCTAAGATCTAGTGGGGGTATATTTCTTAAACCCAATTCCTAGTTTGGTATGTTTGTGTAGAATTAGCTTCGGTTAGAGATAAAAGTGGGTTTTTGTGCTAAAAATGGTGAATTGTGTGGAGTTTTGGTTAAATGATGTTAGTGATGGTTAGAATAACTTAGTTAAGTGTTATTAGGGCCACTTAAACCAAGTTAAACCCCAGATTTCACTAAAATACCCTAGGTTTCCTTTTTTGCAAAATTTAACGTTTTTAAGACAAGTTAGCCTTTCTGTGATCTGCTTTAGACCCGGGGGTTTCAGATAAAAATTGAGTTAACTGGAGCATACTTGGTAGACCTTGATCACACCACTACAGCACGAACCCCAGACCCCTAACCCAGGCCGCCATTTTATTCATTCTGGCCGCAAATTACGGCCAGACAGGGGACTTAGGGGTTAGGGTTTTGGCTAGAGGAGTCTGCCATATTTTTAGGGCCAGTGGTATGTGCAATTTTGTAACTTTTCACCTGTGTCAAAATCTGGAACCATATGTCGTTTTTCTAGTACGTTTTGTTTGCACGATACACGCGATACGTGAGTGGGTTCTGTGATCCAGCGTGTCGCGGCATGTCGGGGTAGTTTTAGACGCGTATACACACGATATAGCGTATCGGACACATGCGCATTTAGTTCGCGACACGATTTTTTCGTTTGGTTTCGATATCGCGTTTTGCGAGATATTTTGCTTATATATGGATTCTTTGTGTAAATTCCAGGTTTGCAGGCGGGTATGTCGGACGCCTCAAAGAAGGGGAAGCAAGTGGTCGGGTACACTTAGCACGCGACCAGGTGAGTAGATTTAACATCTACGGGGAAATCGCCCATATAGTTTTAAGCGTCAGGGCGTGATAGGATATTTAGTCATAGATGTTTATGTGTATTATTGTAGCATACCTCCCTTATTGAATATTGAAATGGTAGATATAGAACACTGCACTGTCACTAACGGTTGATGCTGCACGAGCACTATTTGTATGTTACACTCACACCGTTAGTGATTGCTATGACACTTGCACTATAGGATTGCTACGAATTATATATCGTCTTGATTTCCGCATCATTGATAATTGCCATGACTTGTCGCATTTACACATATATTGATATTTTCATACTTGCGCATATGCACACTATATATTCATAACAGTGCACACATATATTGATATCTTCATACTTGCGCACATGCACACTGTATATTCATACCAGTGCACACATATATTGATATCTTTATACTTGCGTACATGCACACTGTATTTCCATAGTAGTGCTACCTTCATATTCGTGTATATATCCATTTGCACATCCATACCTACTAACATACATATGTTATATACATGGATGATATTTGTTTGATTTCATAAAAAATAGGGACCGCATGAGATATTTTCAAACTGGATTCTTTTTAAAAAGGAGCGGTTTTTCCCTTTTCACTCTTAGTGTCATACAACACCTTGCATGGATTTACGCATTGAGTTGGATTTATTGGATTTCTGGATTTGAGAACCGTGGTATTATTTTAAGAAAATACACACTGTTTTAAAAACCCGGTTTATTTTAATATGATATTTCAGTGCGTCCACCATGAGTTTTCTCAGTTCCCGAGAGCTTGTGTGAGTATACCCGATTCGAGGAGCGGTAGGCACCGATTGCGGGTACATGGTGGACCCGGTATGGTACCCCGGGGCAAGAAGACTCGTATTGTTAGACGATGAGCTCGGCGGCGGGACTACTACCTACCGGTGATTGGTTTGACCTGGCAATTATCCGGAGGATACCGACCAGAGTCGATAGATGGATAAAGGACGACACGTACTGCCGGGGCCGATGGTCGATTCTGCAGACGGAGCCCGATACTTGAGGATTTGAGTGTCGATGCTTGACACAATGATTTTGTGATATTTTCGAGTGCCGATGCTAAGAATTTCTGATTCTATGAGCTGTACAGGATTTGAGGGCCGATCAGAGTGACGGCGCCTGAATTTTATTGGGATTTGGGTGCATTGATAGACACTGGTTATTCTTCTACGTTGACATTCCGTATAGATGATATTTATTCCCATGCTCAGCATTCATTATTTTGCATCTCATCCTGTAGCTATAGTACCTGATAATGTACTTTTGCATGATTATTGCATATCGAGTTCATTCATATAGATATTATCTGTTGGCATATGTTGGAGTATCGCAGTACGTGCATACTCGCGATTACTTTTATATGTTATATACTATTCACGAGTTGGCAACATACCCCCGTTGTGCCACGGTGTTTGCAGGTTGCCCCTCGGAGTAGTCGCGGCAGGCAGCTTTCTTACATCTTTTGATACAGATACCACTACAGTAGGCGTGTGAGCTTTGCTGATAGGTGGGTTTTTGTGTGGTATCTGTTTATTTCCCAGTTGTATATACTGTTGTATCTAGTACTCTCCATCTACTTTCATGTATTGATTTAGAGACCAGTTGTGAGGACGATGTATATTATTTTGTACTCTGGTATCGAGCTCGTTGTGAGCCGAATTTATTTATGAAGCTTTATATTTCATGATATTTGTTTTCAGTTAATACTGCACATTTCTTCACTACGGCGTCGTATATTATCATTGGGGTGATTATTTCCGCCGTTAGGCGTGATTGCTCCCGTTCGGGATGCTTTATTTTTAGTGTATATCATTGTATTCATATATTGTCTTGTACCCGATTTCGGGGTTTGTTTTTACAGAGGAAATGCTACCAAAATTTTTAAGATAATAACTTGAGGTTTAAAGAATTTTACTAAATTACTTAAGGTTTTCTAAACATTTTAACAAATGTTCTAATCAATATTTTAAACACTCGCTACTTTAAATGGTTTTGATTTCTGGGGTCGGCTTACTTAGTCGCGTTATGCCTGTAGACGTTACGTGGTTAAGTGCCGGTCACGGGCCGAACTTTGGGTCGTGACACGAAATTATGAGCCGCTTTGACGCATACAATTGTCGACTGCTTCCTCGACGCTCCTCTCTCTTGAAGCTTATTGTGGGAGCGATCTGGGAAGCGCTTCCTCTATTCTGTACCGGCGTGCCGCTTATGGCATTGGATGCCGCCGAGGATAAAGTGCATTTGGTGTATCTGATGAGCCTAATTTCGAAGAGAAGACGAGACAATCTTATCGATCTCCTGCATCAGGCTTTTCAACAGTCGGCCATACTTGCTGCCTATCGGAGGGTGGAGGACATCTGTGGGGATCCCAACGATTGTGATCATGAAAGAAAGCATACTAGGATGGTTCGAAATGCCTAGAAAATTCTGGACAAAGTCACTTTTGAGTTCCTCAATCCATGCCCGGGATCTGAGGTTTTGCCATTGTAATTGTTTGGATAATGTTTTTGTTTACTGCTTTTATAATTGTAAGCACTTTTTCGCAGTATGAATGGAAAGTTTCTCATTTCAGCTTGTTTTATTTTACATACTAAATCTTTTACGCATGCATGAACGGGTGTACCTTGAACACTTAATTAAATGTGAATCAAATGTTCTCCTTGTCACCTTCTTCTCCTTGCTGTGTTGCTGCCATTTGATTCTAGCAAGTGTGGCCTGTAGATAACATATAATTGTCCATCTTGTGCTCTTTGTAAGGTAGTGATGGCTTAGAAAACAGGGTTAGGATCTGTCACCTAAGACTTTTCAATCTTATGAGCCGTGAGGATCTCATAAAGAATTTTCTCCCTACCGGTCGATAGGATCCCGTAGGTGTAATTTCTCCTTATAAATCGTGAGGATTCCTAAGTGTGTTTTCTCTTGAAAATCGTAAGGATCTCACAAGAGAATTTACTCCCTTACGAGGCGTGAGGACCCGCAAGTGATGGGTGAAGTTGTCCTTATCCGCATTTCACGGAGTCAGGAGTTGCTCTGGATGCTTCCTACGGGTTCACTGCCGTGTTCTGCGAAGACCAGACTCTCTTCTGGACGTTTTCTAGGATACCGTAGTTTAAAGACCTCACGGTCGAGGTTAAAGACATCATAATCCGTGGATTTAAGGACTCCACAGTCCGTTTTTTAGTTTTAAGACATCACGGTTGAGCTTAAGGACATCATAGTCCATGAGTTTTAAGGACCTCACAGTCCAATGTTAGTTTTAAGACATCACAGTCGAGGTTAAGGACATCATAGTCCATGGGTTTAAGAACCCCACAGTTCGATGTTAGTTTTAAGACATCACGGTCAAGGTTAAGGACATCATAGTCCATGAGTTTAAGGACCCCACAGTCCGATGTTAGTTTAAAGACATTACGGTCGAGGTTAAGGACATCATAGTCCATGAGTTTAAGGACCTCACAGTCATGTTAGTTTTAAGACATCACGGTGAAGGTTAAGGACATCATAGTCCATGGGTTTAAGGACCCCACAATCCGATGTTAGTTTAAAGACATTACGGTCGAGGTTACGGACATCATAGTCCATAAGTTTAAGGATCTCACAGTCTAATGTTAGTTTTAAGATATCACGGTCGAGGTTAAGGACATCATAGTCCATGAGTTTAAGGACCTCACAGTCCAATGTTAGTTTTAAGACATCACGATCGAGGTTAAGGACATCATAGTCCGTGAGTTTGAGGACCTCACAATCCAATTTTTGCTCTGGATGCTTCCCACGGGTTCACTGCCCTGTTCGGTGAGGACCAGGCTCCACTCTGGATGGTTCACACGGGGTCATTGCCCCGCTCTGTGAGGACCAGGATCCGCTCTGGACGTTTTCCACAGGGTTAGGAGTGACATAATCCGCATTCCATGTAGCCAGGAATTTTGCTCTGGATGCTTCCCACGGGTTTACTGCCGTGTTCGGCGAAGACCACGCTCCGCTCTGGATGCTTCACACGGGGTCATTGCCGCACTCTGCGAGGACCAGGCTCCACTCTGCATGCTTCACATGGGGTCATTGCCACGCTCTGCGAGGACCAGGATCCGCTCTGGACGTTTCCCACGGGGTCAGGAGTGACATAATCCGTGTTCCACGTAGCCAGGAATTTTTGCTATGGATGCTTCCCACGGGTTCACTGCCGTGTTCGGCGAGGACCAGGCTCCACTCTGGATGCTTTATACGGGGTCATTGCCGTGCTCTGTAAGGACCAGGATCCGCTCTGGACGTTTCCCACGGGGTCAGGAGTGACATAATCCGCGTTCCACGTAGCCAGGAATTTTGCTCTGGATGCTTCCTATGGGTTCATTGCCGTGTTCATCGAGGACCAGGCTCTACTCTGGATGCTTCACATGGGGTCATTGTCGTCCTCTGCGAGGACCAGGATCTGCTCTGGACGTATCCCATGGGGTCAGGATGTTGGAGATAGTGCCCTCAGAGTCAATTATTGGATCACAGGCACGTGATTGCAATGATTGAGGGAGGACCTGTCCCAGTAGGACAGTCTTACTCGAGATGATAGTATGCTATCTGGTTTATCTTTATCATCGTGTACTGCTTTAGGTGACCAGACAGGTCACTATTGCACGTTGATAGAGCCCCTAGGATTCTTGCTTGACTGCCAGCAGTATGAGGGCGATCATATACGTGAGAGCTGGTAGTCTATAAGAACATCCTTAAAAGGTCCCCAGTCGTGGGAGTTTCAAGACAGGGCAACGATACTCCAGAGTAGATTACTGTATACAGTCGAGACCCCGACGAGGGACGGTGGCCGGTCTCACAAGCCACTGGTGTCAGTTGGTTCACCTAATATGTATACAGGTGCTCATTGGGTGATGAGTACACCGGACAGGACTCGCCGGGAACCTGCTAGTTGGGATTATACCAGACGTCAGATAGCAGTTCCCAGGTGACATGTGTACAGGTTAGTTCATCGACCTGAGGATCGTCATTTGTCTCGTGTGAGTTCCCACTGTACTTTGATTACTACCCTACCATGCTCAAAGGAGACGTGCAAACAGGTTTTAGTTGGGTACAGTCCCGAGCCACATGGAGGAAGTGAGCGGATCTTCAGGGGTTCGTCTCTCCCGGTATTGAGGTGAGGTCGCGCTGTGTCTAGGAGAGCAATTACACAAAGCCCTCGGCCAAGGCAGGAGATTTACTGGTAGGTATTCCAGTAGTATCTCAGGGTGTTCTGGGCTACACTCCGACACGACTTGTACCGATTTTGGGGGTCTGACTTTTACCAACCCTCTAGGCCCGCCATGCGATGCTCATAGACGAACGGACCGGACTGTACGGATATTGTCATTGACAGGCTCAGTAGGGTGTCAGGAAGAGTTCGCTCATCGACGTCCCTTTTGGTCAATACCTGGTAGCCCGTTACGTATCGGCTTATACCTCTGACGTGCTAGTGGTTAAATCCACAACCAAGGTGTTGATGAGTCTTTAGAGTCCCCTACATTCTGTTGCTCAAGTTTTCGGGCGAAACGCTGTAGAGACCGTATGGAGATATGGCAAGGTTCGATCAGATACGTGCGGTATTGCACGGATCAGGATCGAACGGATATTACTAGCCGGCTTTGGTTTAAGCCGGATTCTTGTATAGTACAGTGTAGATTTTGTATCATTGCATTTGTATCCGGTCGGAATACAGATGCAGGTGTGTATACACAGTATCGGGGTTTTCCTGTAATTTATTACGGGACCAGTTTTTTGGAGTTGCCAGTTTGCTTTCCGTTTCGGCCATATTTCTTTGTATCTTTCATTGGCCGAAGATTGGTGGAGGAGGGCTTATTTGCATTTGTGCAAATAATCATTTGTGGAGGGTGTTCTTTGCATTTTATTGTATCATGATTATTACTCCACCATTTGACTTATTCACCTCATCATGGCTTGACTTTTGTATGATGATGGAGGGACATGATGATGAGTTTGTGTGTTGGAATTACTTGATATCATGACCTTTCTCTCTCTCCCTTGCATTATGGTTGTGGTTCTTTCATCCATTGATCCCTCCCTCACTCCCTCACTCTCATTCTCTCCACTCCATCATGCATGGCCGGCCAAGCTCCTTTGGGGCTGTCCAAAATTCTAGAGGTGGGGTTTTTGTGTTTTTGCTTTGTTAAAAATCCCACAAGATCAATTTCCATTAGCTTGTATCATCCCTCCACCAAAAGGCAACCTCCATGAACCCCAAAATGAGACATGAGCACTACACATTCTACAGCAAACCTTAGGCACGACGGCTCGCCAACTTCATGCCCGAGTTGCCTCGGTATAGAGGTGGGAGCCCGTAAAAGAAGCCGGCGACGTGGTGCCCTTCCGGCGGTGAGGTGGAGACCGGACATTCCGCGGGAGATCGGGACAACGACGAGAAGACTGGAGGACTCGGATCACTCGGTATATCTTTCTTTCCCATCTTATAGTTAGCTAGAACTAGTTAATGGCCCGATCCGGGTTTTAGTGCGCGGTGGTGCCGGTCATGAAAAATTAAAGTTAACCATCGCTTCCGCATTTGGCCTCGGGATGGAGGCCGGGGCGCCGCCGTGCACTTACACAAGAGTGACATAATCCGCGTTTCATGTAGCCAGGAATTTTGCTCTGGATGCTTCCCATGGGTTCACTGCCGTGTTCAGCGAGGACCAGGCTCTGCTCTGGATGCTTCACACGGGGTCAGAGTTGAAATTATCCGCGTTCCACGTGACCAGGAAGGGTTGACTTTATCCGCATTTCACGGAGTCGGAGTTTGACTCTCGGTCATCTGTACACCGCCGAGTCATGGAACTGGGAGTTTCCGCTGTTCCTCTTTGCTTGATGTTGTGTCCATTGTAATAAGACGAATGTTGAGATGATCTCTAGGCTGTCTATAAACCATTGAGATTTGGCCTCTCCTTCTGATGAAGCTTGGGGAGGAAGGGTGTGATTCCCTCTTTGTTTGCGCCCCTGGATTGTATACAGGGATTGACATGATATCACCTGTAGGGCATAAATTTCATTCATTTTTTTTATTTCTTTCCGCGATGCTTTATCATTTCAGCTTTAATATCGCGAAGGTCGCGATTGCCCAATCATTTCGGCTATTTTGCATGTATATATTTTTACTTGCTGATTTTGTCTGCATGTTGTCCCATCAATTCGGCTATTTTGCATGTATATATTTTTACTTGCTGATTTTGTCTGCAAGTTGCCCCATCGTTTCGGCTATTTCGTATGCATGTGTGGCTTGCTGGCTTTTCACTGCAAGCTCGGAATTACACACCGATTTCGGCATCAGCACCGCTACTACTGGGATATTTCCAGGAGCGAATCATCATTTGCCTCCGTCGATGTCGAACAAAGGTGGCTTAGTAAACAGGGTTAGGATCCTGTCGACTATGGCTTTTGACTTCATGAGCCGTAAGGGTATTGAGACGAACGGTAGGAAAGGAAGAAAACCATTTGGCCTAAAGGGGTGTGCAGAAGGTAATGACTAAAGACATATAAAGGGATTTGGAGAGGTGGCAAAGAGATATACGGTTACAGTTGTGAATCTAGATAATGGAAGAGGCATTACTAGGAATACCAGGATACCCCATCGAAACATTTCAATATTTCAGCTTCACTGTGTACTGTTAAAGGAAAACTGATTTCCCGATTAGATACTTACTCCAGGGTATGTATTTACCAGGTATGATTCTCATATCTGTATGGTTTTACAGATGATGAGTGGGAGTAGGTTATTGGGAATTGGGTGATCATCCTCATTATATCGGGATTCGTTGTAATCGGTGATATTTGAGGAGATCACCTGGGTTGTTTGCCGGTCGGCAAATATTTGGTTTTGAATATCCGCTGTTATGCCCCAATTTCAAACTGATATATCTGTACGTCTATTTTTATACAGTGAGATATACCTTTTTGATATTATGTCTATAACATTTACCTATATCAGTGGATGGTTAGGTAAGGAGCATTGAACAACGGTGTAATTCTTCTTAACCATAAGTACAATTTTCAACCTACGACATACAGTGAATGAGTTATCAGACTCAAGGGACTTATACCATTGTATGTTGTCCAGGGTTTATCAGGACAGAGGGGTTGGTCCTCGTACTATATTCGACTTACTTATGACTTCTCTAGTTTTTAGACAGGTGTTTCGTGGAAACACAAGGTCCGAATTTTGAGAAGTTATAGGTATTTGAATAGAGTAGAGAACCAGGTGTTACAAGTATCGGGATTCTTCAAGGTAATAGAAGATGTAGATACTTGTGTATGGTATTCAGTTGATAGTAACGATTAAGAGAACTTGCTTCTCTTTCAGGTTACTCATAATTGAAAGCATTCCTAAGTCGTGTAACGTTGATCGGCCTCCTTCCATTTAGTTAACATGCACTGGGGACAGCTGCATGATTTGAATCTGGTTCAATTAAATCAGTGTCTCTGTTTCTATATTGGATATAGAACAGTTCATATCTTAACGATGTTAAGGTACGGGGAGTTGTCCGGATTATGCTTAAAACCAGACTCTGGATATCTCAAGGCACGTTTCTGTAATGGCTGTTTGTGGGTTGACCCAGGCAATGACGAGGGTTGACTTTCTACCATAAGAAAGATCAATAGTGATATTGTTCTTGATTCGCCACAGTTTTAATAAAAATGGATTTTTTCAAAAAACAGTAGTGGGAGTATGGTAAAACTGGAAGTGATTCCAGAACCACAAACGATTACTGAAGATTTGATAGGGACCTAAAGATTCAATCTAGTTTGACATTCCATTGGCCACTCCGCAGATACGGTGGGTAACCTCAGGCACCTGAGAGGTACTCCGGTAGCCTCAAGGACGGTGGCAGGGAGGTTCTTGTTTACCCAGATTTGCCATTGCTGTTTTTCCAGACTGTGAGACCTGGCAGGAGGATGAGTATAGCGCCGTTCTAAACTAGTTTTAGAAGTATACGTTTATATGACTCTGCCAGAGGGTTGTCATAGTCAGTGGGAGCAGCGGAAGCATTGGTGGACAAGTGGCTTATGTCTATTTATAGACTAAAGCAGGTATAGCGGAGATAGATCATCAATTTCTGATGTGACAGTCATAGGTTTGACTTCGTCAGAATAGGGGATGGATCTGTTCAGAAGGCAGTAGGGTGTGATGTCATGGTATTTGGATGACATACACAGAGTAGGAAAAGAAACTCCTATACTACAATTGGTTATACCTTGGTCGTCACACGGTAGTTTCTCCACATGAGACTTGGACATTATATCAGACATTCTGGTTACTAGATCTATGGTTTTGATCTAGATTTGGGTACTTTCCCAATCTGGGTACTTAGACAGCATTCTAAGAGTATTTAGAATGGACGACTCCTGGCACGGTAGTGTACCTGCAGATGATGGAGTCACCCTCTCTAAAGGTGTCTTACAGACTAAAGAGGAGAGGGATGTGCATGATTGGCAGATCACTTGCTTAGGCAATTGAGTCAATCATGAGATGTCAAGTACCAAACCAGATGTTGTTTTTGGAGTTGCCAATTTTCTTTCCGTTTCGGCCATATTTCTTTGTATCTTTCATTGGCCGAAGATTGGTGGAGGAGGGCTTATTTGTATTTGTGAAAATAAGCATTTGTGGAGGGTGTTCTTTGCATTTTATTGTATCATGATTATTCCCCCACCATTTGACTTATTCACCTCATCATGGCTTGACTTTTGTATGATGATGGAGGGACATGATGATGAGTTTGTTTGTTGGAATTACTTGATATCATGACCTTTCTCTCTCTCCCTTGCATTATGGTTGTGGTTCTTTCATCCATTGATCCCTCCCTCACTCCCTCACTCTCATTCTCTCCACTCCATCATGCATGGCCGGCCAAGATCTTTTGGGGCTGTCCAAAATTCTAGAGGTGGGGTTTTTGTGCTTTTGCTTTGGTAAAAATCCCACAAGATCAATTTCCATTAGCTTGTATCATCCCTCCACCAAAAGGCAACCTCCATGAACCCCAAAATGAGACATGAGCACTACACATTTTACAGCAAACCTTGGGCACGTCGGCTCGCCAACTTTATGCCCGAGTTGCCTCGGTATAGAGGTGGGAGCCCGTAAAAGAAGCCGGCGACGTGGTGCCCTTCCGGCGACGAGGTGGAGATCGGATATTCCGCGGGAGATCGGGACGACGACGAGAAGACCGGAGGACTCAGATCACTCGGTATATCTCTTTTTCCCATCTTGTAGTTAGCTAGAACTAGTTAATGGCCCGATCCGGGTTTTAGTGCGCGGTGGTGCCGGTCATGAAAAATTAAAGTTAACCATCGCTCCCGCATTTGGCCTCGGGATGGAGGCCGGGGCGCCGCCGTGCACTTTCACAGGAGTGACATAATCCGCGTTTCACGTAGCCAGGAATTTTGCTCTGGATGCTTCCTACGGGTTCACTGCCGTGTTCAGCGAGGACCAGGCTCTGCTCTGGATGCTTCACACGGGGTCAGAGTTGACATTATCCGCGTTCCACATGATCAGGAAGGGTTGACTTTATCCGCATTTCACGGAGTCGGAGTTTTACTCTCGGTCATCTGTACACCGCCGAGTCACGGAATTGGGAGTTGCCGTTGTTCCTTTTTGCTTGATGTTGTGTCCGTTGTAATAAGACGAATGTTGAGATGATCTCTAGGCTGTCTATGAACCATTGAGATTTGGCCTCTCCTTCTGATGAATCTTGGGGAGGAAGAGTGTGATTCCCTCTTTGTTTGCGCCCCTGGATTGTATACAGGGATTGACATGATATCACCTGTAAGGCATAAATTTCATTCATTTTTTTTATTTCTTTCCGCGATACTTTATCATTTCAGCTTTTATATCGCGAAGGTCGCGATTGCCCAATCATTTCGGCTATTTTTCGCGGTGCCCAATCATTTCGGCTATTTTTTTTATTTTTACTCGCTGCTTTTTATTCCGAGTTGTCCAATCATTTAGGCTATTTTGCATGTATATATTTTTACTTGCTGATTTTGTCTGCAAGTTGCCCCATCATTTCGGCTATTTTGCATGTATATATTTTTACCTGCTGATTTTTTCTGCAAGTTGCCCCATCGTTTCGGCTATTTCGTATGCATGTGTGGCTTGCTGGCTTTTCGCTGCAAGCTCGGAATTAGAAACCGATTTCGGCATCAGCACAGCTACTACTGGGATATTTCCAGGAGCGAATCATCATTTGCCTCCATCGATGTCGAACAAAGGTGGCTTAGTAAACAGGGTTAGGATCCTGTCGACTAAAGCTTTTGACTTCATGAGCCGTAAGGGTCTCATAAAGGTATTTCTCCCTACAAGTCGTGAGAATCTCGTAGGTGCATTTTCTCTTTAGGAGTCGTGAGGACTCCTAAGTTTATGTTCTCCTGTAAGTCGTAAGGATCTTACAAGAGCGTTTTCTTCTTATAAATCGAGAGGACTTATAAGGGTTGTTCACCATATAGACATATCCCTAGTCAAGGATGGGACTTCGTTAGGGAAATGTTTATTCGCGCCCGTGGATTATATACAAGGGTCAGCATTGAGCTGCTTGTAGGGCAGTATTGGAGGTTGTGGGGGATTCTTAAGAACAGGTTCAGATCCCTGTAGCTTAAGACTTTTGAATCTTATGAGCCGTGAGGGTCCCATAAGAGAGTTCTCCTTACGAGTCGTGAGGATCTCGCAAGTGTAATTTCTCCTTAGGGATCGTAGGGATCATAAAGTGTGCTGCTCCCTTGTGAGTCGTAAGGATCTCACGCAGGTGGTTTCTCCTTACAAAATCGAGAGGACCTTACAAGTGTCTTTTAACGAGATTGCGCCCTTTCGGGTTTTCACAAAACTCGTCGGTCGCCCTGCTGTTTTTACTCACGGAGCCCTTTCGGGTTTTCATCCGTGCCCATTTTGCTTATGGACATACCGTTTTCTTTTTCTCTCTTTTTTTTAATTCTTTTTTTTTACACATCAGCTTTAGGAGCTTCAATCCACCGTAGTTTATCGACATCTCGGTCAACAGCTAGTTTTAGGACATAGTGGTTCTTTGTTAGTTTAAGGACGTTCCAGTCCGATGTTAGTTTTAAGGACATTTCGGTCCGTTGTAAAGGAAGCCGGTTACTACTTATAGAGTTTGGGCTTAGGAAGATAGCGAGCGGACATAGTCGTCGTCATCTATCATTGACCTAGGCCGTGACTCGTTAGGCGTAGTATTTTTTCAGGAAGCGACCGTTTATCGGCGTGAAGGGCCTTTCACCATGCATGTCCATGAGTAGATAGGCTCTATCCTGGTAGACCTTGTCTATGATATATGGGCATTCATAGTTCGGCTCGAATTTCCCCCGCTTAGCGCGATTAGGGATCATAGGTCTTTTAACCACTAGCATGAGTTCGCCTTGGAGGAATGTTCTCGGCCTAGTCAATCTCTCGTATGAGCACGTCATCTTTGCTTTATAAGCCTCCAGATTTTGTTGCGCCATGAGCCGGGTTTCATCAAGGGCATCGAGCTCCTCAAGCCGAAAGTGATCGTTTTCTTCGTCCGTTAGCTCGTAGTGAACTGCCACTCGTAGGGAGGGTAGCTCTATCTCGAGAGGGAGTACTGCTTCTGTACGGAATACCAATGCGTACGGTGATTGTTAGGATACGTGCGTGTTCAAGTTCTAGTTTATATACCGCAATCAAGACGGTTTTGCTTGTAGCTAGCCGGTTGAGTACGGGTCGTCCGTAGGGAGATGGGAGTCTTTTTCAAAATGTTTTAACGAGTTAAGTCCTGTTTTCAGATTTTGTTGGATTATCTAAGTGTTGAGTTGATATTTAAAGAGAGCTTGTTAGGGTTAGGATTAGGTTAGTTTGAGTTAGGAGTCTCCACATCTTTCGTTGCCCCACTTAATATCGGTGTTACGGTAATCGGCAACAACGGGGATTAGCACGACTAGGAAGGAACTTGCGAGTATAAGCTAGGCTTTCCAACGCATAGTCCTTCCTTTTGGTGCTTGTCCGTCCGTTCTTGGCTCTTATCCATAACTACCGGTTAATTCAACCACAACCGGTCTCACTACGGAATCACCGCTATCATGTAGGATAGGGTGCCGTAAGGAGCGGATTGTGGTTCAATTAACGGGAGTCGATTTAAGTTGTTGGGCAAGGAAAGAGTGAGAGAGATTTCCTTCTCTCAAACTTCCCTTATCCTACCCTAACAAGTATAAAACTACTCACACTTCATGATAAGGAAAAACAAAACAAAACAAAAGAGGAAGATAGAAAGAAGGAGATTAGAAGAATACGACTAACTATTTGCGACCTCACCTTGGCGAGGATCGAGCGTAAGTATCATTGTCGTATGAATGATAAAGAAAAATAGAGAAGAAAGAAACAACAAGAAAATAACAACAACTACTTAACGAATTAAAATTACAACAAGCATAAAGATAAGGAGACAAGCATGATAATAAAATGGTCTTCTTTATTCATCACTCTTCACTCAAAAGCTCACTACAAGTTTAATGGAGAAGAGGTGAGAAGAAGAAGAACATGTGAACTAAAACCTAGAAAAAGAAAATAAAAGAATGGACCCTTTCCTTCACAAAGTTCTGGGCTATTTATAGGCCAAAAAATGAAAACCTAGGGCAACCACCAGAACCCAAACAAAAAGACCAAAACACCCCCCAAAAATCTGCAGGCTTGGCGCCTAAACGGCCGCGGATCCGCGGCCTGGACCCACCTTTTACCGCGGATCCGCGGCCTTATGGTTGAATTGGGCTTTCTTCTTTTTTGGGTTTTCCTGGTTTGCTGTGTAAATTATTCTGGCATATGTATTTTCTCAATTTGGCTCCACGATTTTTCCAGAATTTCTGTTGAGGGAAAGGTGGACTTTTTGTCAAGATTTTGTCATGATTGCCTCGAGCTCCGCGTAGATTTCTTGGATCTTGTGCTACCATTGAGCCTTGTGCATTGATTTGACATTTTGTCTTCCTACTGGTATCTGGTAACATACGGATGAAGGGCGGAGACCGTGTTTTATCTGTGGTTGGCAGGAACCCGGATTTTTTCGTGTTTTCCATGAATTTCACCGTTTTAGAACCGAGAACCTGTATCCTGCAATTGACTAGCAAACACGGCTCAAGAGTATCTACGGATATGCAATGTGATAAAAATTGGGCGGTAAGAAAATGCAAAAATCTGCTATGAACAAATACCCCCAAACTTATCATTTGCTCGTCCCGAGCAAAGCCCATTTATTCACAAAAAATTTCCTAACCTCACTTTCGCAGGGAACGCGATTGCACTGAGCATGTGCAACAAGCCGTTAAACCTCTAGGTGTCCCTAGTAGGAGGAGTGTTGTCTCCTGAGGGTTTTCAGCGGATACTACCCACAAAATCCGGTCAAGTTGGTTTTGTAAAATAACTAAGCTTCAAACCCTAAAGTTTTATTTTAGAAAATAACAATTCTATAATCCTAAGTCTAGACCATCGAACCTTTATTTTTCACACCTCGCTTCTTATTTAACTACAGATTTTTTATGTCTTTACGTGCAGTGTAAATAGTGTCGTTAAGTTCCCGAAAGGTCGAATAAAGTCATCATGTCGCACAATAAAGCTCAGATAACAATTTTAAAAGGATCACATAAGTTTTATAAAGAGTTAAGCATTTTTCAAGTTTCGTTTTCCAGTAAGGTTTCAACTTCAGAATTTCTATCTTCCATAACAGGAGACTAAGTCGTATTTTTCACTCCACCTTTTTCTTGTTTTCATTTCATACACACCTCTGTGAAGGTGCAATAGTCTTTATCAAAGAATAAAACCTTCATATCTCCGCTAAAATTTTTATAAAAGCCTGTCTTTTATCAAGATTATTCTCACACAAAGAACCGTTAGGAATTTTAACTCGGAGAGAACACTTGCTTGACTTTGTTTTAAACTGGACTTTCTAGGCTTCTTAACGAGCTTTGGGCCAATGCACCCAAACCAGTTGGTTTTAGGGCATTAGGTGTAGAAACACCCCAGCGGACTTAATTACTCAAGTTACCTAGGTCCAAAAACAAAAGACAGTTTGGCGTGAAAATCAGATGATTTAATACGAACGGAGATATAACCGGCAGTTCAATTATTTTTTTGGATAAAAGACGTGTTTAGTGGGTTTGGTGTGTAATCATTCTAATCAAGTTTCCGATGGGTTATTTTTCAGACTTAGCTCCAATTACAGCATCAATAACATTCCTTCATATTCGCTTTACTTCATAAACTATTCTTGACATTACTTATTTCAGAACAAACCTATTTGATCCGCAGAAAATCATTTATCTGTTTTAAAAGTTTAAACATGAAAGACTTGTCATCTAATTCCAAAATCTTACGACACGTGTAGTGTGATGTAAAGACGTATATCAGCTATAGTTAACTTCAAAGGAGAGTTATCTTTCAGGTTTTCAAAATCCAAACATAAGATTTAGTTATTCCTATTTTTTCAAACAAAAACCGTCGAATGTTGAATCAGAGTTCTTCCACAAGCTAACTTGACAAAAAAGTTTTTATATTTTTTAGAAAATTTTCAAATTTTTATGGATTTTATGGATATTAATATACAGATGCAAAATATACATATGAATGCGAAGGTAAGAAATGCGTACCGAGCATACCCCCAAACTTAAATTGGACAGTGTCCTCACTGTCGTTGCATGAAAAGAGCAGTTGAAGGGTCAAAATTGTCGGTCAGCGATACACAAATTTTTATTTGTTTTTGCTTTTAAAGAAAAGAAAAAGAATATACACAAATATATACAAAAATGGTTTGTACATACCCCCAAACTTATTTGGAACAGTGTCCACTGTTCTTGGCTGGATAACCGAAGTTTGGAGGTAGGCAGAGGAAGATCATTCAGGGTAAACCGGCTCCTGTAAGAACAGGAGCTCCTCTGTTGGTTCGGCGCTAAGGTACGGTTTGCATCGGTGTCCGTTTACTTTGAAAAGTGAACCGTCCTTTGGATTCTCCAAATCCACAGCGCCCTGCGGATACACATTCCGCACAAAATACGGCCCTTTCTAGCGAGATCTGAGCTTTCCTGGATGGAAGTGAAGTCGGGTGTCGTAAAGCAGTACCTGTTGACTAGGTACGAAGGTTTTGCGCACAAGGTGTTTATCGTGAAACACCTTCGTTCGATTCTTAACGACAACCGCGTTATCGTAAGCCTCATCCCTAAGCTCGTTCAGTTCGTTCAACTGCAGCTTCCGATGGCCGCCCGCATCCTCAAGAGACAGATTCAGCTCCTTTATCGCCCAAAATGCGCGATGCTCTATTTCGACAGGAAGGTGGCAGGCTTTTCCGTACACAAGCCGATAGGGAGACATGCCAAGGTCGGTCTTATAAGCGGTTCTAAATGCCCAAAGGGCATCAGTGAGTTTCAGCGACCAATCCTTATGGTTCTTGGAAACCGTCTTCTCCAGTATCTGCTTGATTTGCCGATTTGAAATTTCGGCATGCCCGCAGGTTTGGGGGTGGTAGGGCGTAGAAAGCTTATGATTAATGGAGTATTTCCGCATCAAGGCCTCGAAGGTTTTGTTGCAGAAATGACTTCCATTATCACTAATGATCGCTCGGGGGTGCCCAAACCGGGAGAAAATATTTTCTTTATGGAACCTAACGACAACCTTGTTGTCGTTAGTCCGGCTGGGCACAGCCTCGACCCATTTAGAGACGTAATCAACAGCTAGAAGGATGTACAAGTTCCCAAAAGAGCTGGGAAACGGCCCCATGAAGTCTATCCCCCAAACATCGAAAATCTCCACAACCAAGATCGGTTGGAGCGGCATCTCGTTCCTCCGGGATATCCGGCCCATGTGTTGGCACCGGGAGCAAGTCTTGCAATAGTCGTGAGCATCTTTGAAAAGTTGTGGCCAGTAGAAACCACATTGCAAGATCTTCTCAGCTGTCTTTCTGGGCCCAAAATGCCCGCAACACGCTTGATCGTGGCAAAATGACAGCACACTCTTGAATTCCTCATCAGGGACACACCGACGAATAATCTGGTCGGGACAGTACTTGAACAAGTAGGGTTCGTCCCAGTAAAAGTGTTTTACTTGGGATAAGAAGCGAAGTCTGTCCTGACTCGACCATTCAGTCGGTAGTAATCCCGTGGCCAAATAGTTCACAATATCTGCGAACCAGGTTTCGCACGATACTGTCAAGAGTTGTTCATCCGGGAAAACGTCGTTGATCGGAATTGGAAGCGAAGGCGAAGAAGGAAGTCGTGAGAGATGGTCGGCAACTACGTTTTCATATCCTCGTTTGTCCTTAATGACAAGGTCAAACTCTTGAAGCAAGAGGATCCAACGTATTAACCGAGACTTGGCATCTTTCTTTGCAAAAAGATGGCGCAGAGCATAATGGTCAGTGTAGACAATGACTGGAGAGCCGATGAGGTAGGGCCTGAACTTTTCTAAAGCAAATTCAACAGCTAAGAATTCCTTCTCAGTTGTTGTATAATTGAGTTGGGCGTCGTTCAGGTTTCGGCTCGCGTAATAGATTATGTGCGGCATCTTGTTGATGTGCTGTCCAAGGATAGCACCGATGGCAAAGTCGGATGCATCGCACATAATCTCGAATGGGTGCGTCCAGTCGGGTGAAGAAAGAACGGGAGCAGAAGTGAGTGAGCGTTTCAATGATTCAAATGCAGCGACACAGCTCGCGTTGAAGTCGAATGGTGTGTCCTTGGCCAGCAAAAGAGTCAAGGGCCTAGCAATCTTGCTAAAGTCCTTGATAAACCGTCTATAAAAACCGGCATGGCCAAGGAAGGCTCGGATATCTCTGACGCATCGGGGAGGAGGCAGATTGGAAATGACCTCAATCTTTGCTTTGTCAACCTCTATGACATTTTGCGAGATGATATGTCCTAAGACAATACCTTCGCGCACCATGAAGTGGCATTTCTCCCAGTTCAAAGTGAGATTCTTGTCCTTACATCGGGTAAGGACAGCGTCAAGATGCAGCAAACACTCGTCAAAGGAGTCGCCGAAGATGGAGAAGTCATCCATGAAAATCTCCAGAAATTTTTCCACCATGTCAGAAAAAATCCCCATCATACACCGCTGGAAGGTAGCGGGCGCATTGCATAACCCAAAGGGCATGCGTCGATATGCAAACGTGCCGAAAGGACAAGTAAAAGTGGTCTTGTCCTGGTCTTTTTCGGCGATGGGAATTTGATTATAGCTAGAGTAGCCATCAAGAAAACAATAGTACTCATGTCCGGCCAATCGTTCCAGCATCTGGTCAATGAAAGGTAGTGGAAAGTGGTCTTTCCGCGTTGCGGCGTTGAGTTTTCTGTAATCAATGCAAACTCGCCACCCAGTTTGGGTGCGAGTAGGGATTAACTCGTTCGCCTCGTTAGTGATGACCGTGATGCCGGGCTTCTTGGGGACAACATGAATGGGGCTAACCCACTGGCTATCAGAGATAGGATAAATGATACCACTATCTAGACATTTGACGATCTCCTTCTTCACAGCCTCCTTCATGACTGGATTAAGACGTCTTTGCGGATCCCAGGCTGGTTTGGCATCATCCATCAGATGAATGTGATGCTCAACGATTAGGGGACTAATCCCCTTGATGTCCGCCATGGACCAGCCAAAAGCTTGCCTGTTGCTGTGCAAGACCGCTAGAAGGGCTTTCTCTTGCTCAGGAGCTAGAGAAGCCGAAATGATGACGGGGAGGGTCTCGTTTTCACCTAAGTAAGCATACTTAAGGTGGGACGGCAAAGGCTTGAGTTCGAGCGATGGAGGTGATACGATGGAAGGCAAGACTGGTGAAAAGGTCTCGAACTCAAAAGACTCCAGCAAAGGTTCAAAGCGAGTGTAGGCAACCGAGTTGGATGGTTCAGGTAACTCATCCGGAAAGTCGAAGGATTCAAACTCGGGTTGTGCGCAGCTAAGATCGTTCGAAAACGTGAAACACTCGTAGTCGTTGTCGGGCGCAGAAACAGCAGCAGGTTCGAAGAGAAACGCACTAGTGGCGTCAAGATTATCGTGATCAAACAGAAACTCCTCGAATTCACACTCTTCGGGGGTGATCTCCTGGATCGAGCAGACGTCCAGTATATGAGCATTAGGTTCGGCGGGCTGATTCCCCAACCTAAAAATGTTGAGTTCAATCGTCATATTTCCAAAAGAGAGGTTCATCGAACCGTTGCGACAGTTGATCACAGCATTTGAGGTTGCGAGAAATGGGCGACCGAGTATCACCGGAATTTGATTCCGGGGGTTAGCTACAGGCTGTGTATCTAATACAATGAAGTCAATGGGAAATATGAAGTCCCCGACTTTTATCAACACATCCTCTAGCTCACCCCTAGGATGGGTGATCGATCGATCAGCCATTTGGAGAGTGCAGTGCGTGGGTTTCAGCTCTCCGACGCCTAATTGCTCGTATACTGAATACGGAAGCAGGTTAACACTGGCACCAAGATCTAATAGTGCGCGGTTGATGTTCTTATCCCCAATAGTAATTGAAATCGTAGGACAGCCAGGGTCCTTCCGTTTTTGTGGTAAAGATTGGGTAAGGGCATCACTCACAGCACTAGCCAAGAAAACTTTCTTGGGTACCTGAGACTTCCTCTTTTTTGTGCACAAGTCCTTTAAGATTTTCGCGTAGGACGGGACTTGTTGGACAGCATCTAAAAGAGGAATGTTAATGTTAACCTGCTTGAATAACTCCAAAATCTTCTCCATTTGTGGATTTTGTTTGTTAGACCTCAACCGGTTTGGAAATGGAACATTTTGAAAATTGGTCGAGTCTAATGCTGGAGGAGGAGATTGTGGAGTTGGAACGGATTCCAGAATAGGTGTTTTCGTGGAGTGAGAAGTGGGTCCGTTCAGAGCAGAAGAAGAGGAAGGGGAGCCTTGTGAAGAACGGAGAATAGGCTCAGAAGACGAAGAAGAAGAAGAAGAAGAAGCGGCCGGGGTGTCATCGTTAATCCGTTTGCCAATGTTGTTTTGCAGCATCCTCCCCGATCTCAGTGTGGTCATGGCACTCACATTATGGTTTTGTTGTTCAAGAGCAACATGTGCATTATGTGAGTGACCGGGATTTGGAAGTGGCTGGGACGGGAGCTTCCCCTTTTCTCGCTCGCTTAAGGCCGCGTTCAGCTGTGCAATCTGGGCCTCGATGGTCTTGATACTTTTCCCGTGTGCGGCAGTGTGTTGCACTAAAGATTGAATCGAAGACTGGATGTTGGCGGTGGATTGAGTCGATTGTTTAACAAACGCCTCCAGACTTCGCTCGAGCGAGGAAACCTTATCGTTGTTTGACGGAACAAAGTTGTTTGGTGGAAAAGAGTTGTTGGGTGCAAAGTTGTTCGTCTGGTTTTGGAAAGGCTGGGGTTGGAAGGGCTGCTGATATTGATGTTGAGTTTGTTGTGGCGCTTGTTGTTGCTGTGGAGGGGCCCTTTGGAAATTGTTGCCTTGGAATTGATTCTGATTCTGATTCCAGGCGAAATTGGGGTGGTTCCTCCAACTGGGATTGTAGGTGGAAGAGTATGGATCATTCCTCGGTCTTTGCTGGAAGGCAGCATTAACCTGATCCTGTCCTTGCGAGGGTGGATTGTTAGGACACTCTTCGGTCAAGTGGGAAGGATCGGAACAACAAGCGCAGATGGTACGAAGGGGGAGAACAGGGGCAGGAGCAAGAGCAGAAAATTTGCTCTCTATCGCTTCAAGCTTTCTTGTTATTGCAGCCATTTCAGCTTTCATCGCAATAGAGACATCGAGTTGGTGGATTCCTACCCTAGACTGACCGATAGAAGTGGAGGTAGAAGAAGAAGAAGTCGGTCTGGTGCTCTCCCACTGTAGCGTTTGCTCCGTAAGATCGTCAAAGAACTGCCACGCTTCCTCGTCAGATTTCGATAGGAAGTGGCCCTGACAGATGGTTTCCAGCAACTGCTTCGTTGCTGGGTTCAGTCCCTCGTATAAGGTTTGGCAGAGTTGCCATTTCTCTATACCGTGGTGAGGACACTGAACAAGAAGGTCTTTGTACCGGTCAAAGCACTTCCAGAAGGGTTCAGAAGGAAGCTGGGAGAATTGGTTGATTTCATTTCGAATCCTTGCGGTCTTATGATTTGGATAGAATTTTTTTAGAAACGCTTTAACAAACTCGTCTCAGCTGGTGATTGAGTGGGAAGCGGTGCTATACAGCCATTTTTCGGCGAGATCGTATAAGGTGAACGGAATGACCCGTAGACGTATAGCATCGTCCGACAGCTGGGTTGTTTTCATCATGGCACAGACGTTTTGAAATTTATTGATGAAGATATAGGCGTCTTCAGATTCAAGCCCATGAAAACGTGGAAGCATGTTGATGAAATGGGGCTTAATTTCAAAGTTGTCCCCATTGGCCGGAGGAAGAGAAAGGCAGGTGGGAAGTGCAGAACGGGTGGGGTAGAAACGATCCTGGAGCGCGATTCGCTGCGGCGCTACAACAGACGGAGATGGTGGGATATTGGTCTCCGTAGATGGTGGAGCCAATCCAGCGGTGGTCAAAGAGATGATCGGATTAAATCCTGACATCGCGGAAGAAGAAGTTGGTGAAGGTGAAGGTGAAGGTGAAGATGTATGAACAGAATTCCGGTCAACGTCGGAGTTGGCCGGCAAAGGAAGGGGTGAAAGAGGAGTGGACGGAGTATCGACTTCGGAGTCGATCGCGTAGTCGGTCGCGACTAACGTAACGCGGACTAGACGGGCGTTTGTGTCCCGAGTCCAAGCGGACATAAACTAAACGAGTTTAGTATAGTCAAAGCGGAGAAGGTGAGGGTAAGAAAACGTCAATGGAGAAAGGCGATGGGTGGTGGGTGAAAATGGATTTGGCGACAAAGGGCAAGTTTTTATAAAAGTTTTTGATTTTTTTTTCTTTTTAGAAAGAGATTTACAGAAATATGTACGGAAATACGGCTTAAGCAATCACAAACAAGCTATGCACAATCACACCTAGATATAGGGTAACCTAGGTCTACTAGACCTGCTCCTGAACTTGATTTTCGAAGTTAAACAGTGTCGAGAAACAGGCTTAAAAATACACTGATCACGAGGCCAGGTAAGTGCAGAGATAAGGGGAGGTTGTCCAACGCTTTCGCGAAGTTCTTTAATTAAATAACCCTTTCTCTTTCGGCGGTTGCGCCTTTAACACTTCCCTAGACACCCGGTAAACAATATACGGTTAAGCGAGGTTCTAAACACGGTTTATCTTCTCCTAATGAGCGCGAAGTCCCTAGGGCTGAAGTCTAGTATTTTTTAATTTACAATGGACAATGCATATGCTTTAGTGATTTTTGGGGTCCTGGGAAGGGTGATGAAATCCCCACCCAATCTGGATTGGTTTCAAGCCCCTTAAGTCCGTATTAAAGAAATGCAAAGCAGTAACAAATCAACTGCAAACAATTTTTATTTTGCGGCGCAAAGAATCCTACACAAGAACAGTTTATTGGAAGGGGGAGAAGAATTTGCGCAAAGAAGGCTGCAGAAAACATAGTTCAGTGGAGTTCAGAGGAGAGGGGAGAGGCAGAGAGACTTACAGAGAAAAGATGGCAGCCCAAGGCCACCAAATGGCCACGGATCCGCGGCCTAAGCCCACTATTGCCGCGGATCCGCGGCAGGAATGAGGAGTTGAGGCTTCGTTTTTCTGTGGTGACCTCCTGTTGGTGTCTTCTGCCTGTCTGGATGTGTGGAATTCTGATATGCTCACTGTATATGCTCCAGATTTTTACAGTAGACCGGATGCTTCGTTTTTTGTCCGTCACGGTGTAGCCGCGAACTGTGGGTCTATCTTTCCACGTCTTTGGCACTGTACTTGAACTCCGTATGTTCAACGTCCTTGGCGTCGATCTTGAACTTCGTATTTTCATGCACACTTGCACAAAAACTAATCAAGAATAACAAGATGGTTTCTTTTACAAAGTATATTTTTTTTCGTTTTTTTTATACTTACAAATTAACCCGAAATTACACAAAGAAATAAACTACCGTCTCCCCGGAAACGGCGCCATTTGATTGTTAGGATACGTGCGTGTTCAAGTTCTAGTTTAAATACTGCAATCAAGACGGTTTCGCTTGTAGCTAGCCGGTTGAGTACGGGTCGTCCGCAGGGAAATGGGAGTCTTTTTCAAAGTGTTTTAACGAGTTAAGTCCTGTTTTCAGATTTTGTTGGATTATCTGAGTGTTGAGTTGATATTTAAAGAGAGCTTGTTAGGGTTAGGATTAGGTTAGTTTGAGTTAGGAGTCTCCACATCTTTCGTTGCCCCACTTAATATCGGTGTTACGGTAATCGACAACAACGGGGATTAGCACGACTAGGAAGGAACTTGCGAGTATAAGCTAGGCTTTCCAACGCATAGTCCTTCCTTTTGGTGCTTGTCCGTCCGTTCTTGGCTCTTATCCATAACCTCCGGTTAATTCAACCACAACCGGTCTTACTACGGAATCACCGCTATCATGTAGGATAGGGTGCCGTAAGGAGCGGATTGTGGTTCAATTAACGGGAGTCGATTTAAGTTGTTGGGCAAGGAAAGAGTGAGAGAGATTTCCTTCTCTCAAACTTCCCTTATCCTATCCTAACAAGTATCTAACTACTCACACTTCATGATAAGGAAAAACAAAACAAAACAAAAGAGGAAGATAGAAAGAAGGAGATTAGAAGAATACGACTAACTATTTGCGACCTCACCTTGGCGAGGATCGAGCGTAAGTATCATTGTCGTATGAATGATAAAGAAAAAGAGAGAAGAAAGAAACAACAAGAAAATAACAACAACTACTTAACGAATTAAAATTACAACAAGCATAAAGATAAGGAGACAAGCATGATAATAAAATGGTCTTCTTTATTCATCACTCTTCACTCAAAAGCTCACTACAAATTTAATGGAGAAGATGTGAGAAGAAGAAGAACATGTGAACTAAAACCTAGAAAAAGAAAATACAAGAATGGACCCTTTCCTTCACAAAGTTCTGGGCTATTTATAGGCCAAAAAATGAAAACCTAGGGCAACCACCAGAACCCAAACAAAAAGACCAAAACACCCCCTAAAAATCTGCAGGCTTGGCGCCTAAACGGCCGCGGATCCGCGGCCTGGACCCACCTTTTGCCGCGGATCCGCGGCCTTATGGTTGAATTGGGCTTTCTTCTTTTTTGGGTTTTCCTGGTTTGCTGTGTACATTATTCTGGCATATGTATTTTCTCAATTTGGCTCCACGATTTTTCCAGAATTTCTGTTGAGGGAAAGGTGGACTTTTTGTCAAGATTTTGTCATGATTGCCTCGAGCTCCGCGTAGATTTCTTGGATCTTGTGCTACCATTGAGCCTTGTGCATTGATTTGACATTTTGTCTTCCTACTGGTATCTGGTAACATACGGATGAAGGGCGGAGACCGTGTTTTATCTGTGGTTGGAAGGAACTCGGATTTTTTCGTGTTTTCCATGAATCTCACCATTTTAGAACCGAGAACCTGTATCCTGCAATTGACTAGCAAACACGGCTCAAGTGTATCTACGGATATGCAATGTGATAAAAATTGGGCGGTAAGAAAATGCAAAAATCTGCTATGAACATACGGCGTTGTGTTCGTGGCTGTTTTGAACGTCGTTCGGTATGCCCAGAGAGCTTCATGCAGTCTCTCGTGCCAGTCCTTTTTATTTCGAGACACCGTCTTCTTTACAATCTTCGTCAATGTCTTGTTAAAAGCCTCAGCCAGATCGTTAGCTCAAGGATTATAGACCGAGGAGTATCTCCAGTCTATGTTATGATGTTGTGCGAAGCGGCTGATCTTATGGCTTCTGTAGGCTGGTCCGTTATTGGAGATAATCTGTCGTGGAGTGCCAAACCGATAAATGACGTGTGTCTTGAAGAAATGGAGGATATTCTCCGTCTTCACTTCCCTCAGTGGTACTGCTTCTGCCCATTTGGAAAAATAATCAGTTGTCGCTAAAATGAACCGATGTCCTCTGGACGATGTTGGTTCGATGGGGCCGATTATGTCAGTTCCCCACATTTCGAACGGCCAGCTAGCCACCGCCGGATGTAGTGGATTTGGATGCTGATGGATGAAGTCCCTATGAATCTGGCACGAATGGCACTGCTTCGCGTATTCGAGGCAGTCTTGAATCATCGTGGGCCAATAATAACCCATCCTTTTGATTTTCAGCTTCATCTTCGGCCCGGCTTGGTAAGAACCGCAGAGTCCGTCTTGAGTTTCTTGGACGACTCTTTTTGCTTTTTCAGGTCCCGGGCATCTAAACTATAGAGAATCAAATGACCTCTTATACAGAGTATTATTGACGAAGGCGAAAGATAGGGCTCGCTTTATGAGCTGATGTTTTGAGGACGCATCTTCAGGCGTCCAACGGAATTTGAAGTAGTCTATAAAGACTTCTCTCCAATTCTCAGCCTTTTCCTGGTCTTTTACATGCAGAGCCATTTGCTCGGTCGTTCCCTTTTCATCGGACGACTCCGGAGATATTTCTGCCGGTGCAAGAACCCGACGGCTTTGTATAATGATCCTCATGTCATCGAGGTTTCCGTCATCCAATTCCTTAGCAAGCTTGGCTAATGCATCCGCCTTGCTATTTTTCGCACGTGGTATGCTTTCCAATGTGTAGGAAGGTATTTGGGTCAGCAGTTGCTGTACCCTCTCGCCGTACTTCACCAGTTCTGGTTTGCACATTTGATAGTCGTCGTTTACTTGACTAACGACCAGTTGGAAATCTCCGTATATGAAGAGGTTTTCAATCCCCATGTCAATGGCAATCTCGAGACCTGCTATCAAAGCTTCGTATTCGGCTTCATTGTTTGTCCTCGGCCTTGTTAAGGAGAAGGCAAAGCGCATTATCCCTCCTTTTGGAGTTACGAAAATGAGGCCAACCCCTGATTTGATTATGAGGGTGCTTTGCTTACGCTTCTTCATGGAAGACGCTCCATCGAAGTAAAGTTCCTATCGGGTATCACTTCCGTCGATCGTGTCAAACGCATGTTCGTCTGACAATTCGCAGTTCAAAGGAGACTCGGCAGGTATCGGATGCTCGGCGAGGAAGTCGGCGATGGCCTGTCCCTTCACTGCCTTAAGAGGCTGATACGTTATTGAGAATTTCATCAAGAGCAAGGCCAATTTAGCGAGCCGCCCCGTCAGTATGGCCTTTGACATCAAATATTTGAGAGGATCCACCTTCGATATAAGACGGACGTCATGCGCCAATGCATAGTGCCTGAGCTTCGTTATCGCTACGATTAATGCCAGGCAGTGTTTTTCGATGGGAGAATAATTGCGTTCTGCCCCCAACAGAACTCGACTCAAATAGTAGAGCGCTCTCTCCTTCCCTTGGTCGTTCTCTTGTGCCCATAATGCGCCTAAGGAACCTTCAAGGGCGGTTGTTGTAGGGTTACTAGGCACACTCAAGAGGTTTTACAAGGCATCAACCATGCCAAAATCAAATTTTACATGTGCCGAGAAACCCTAATGCAAGATCGTTAACTAGAGATTAGGCGAAACTATAAGTAAGTTAACTACTTTAACTACAAGTGAAAGGGACCACAACCTTTGTAGATCCGGTCCTCCACATCCAAAGCTCCATTACGACGTCCCTTCGCTGCGATTATCAGGATCCCAGACTCTAGCGATGGTTTCGTCAAAGAAATGATCGGGCTAGGTCGTTGACTTCGATGCCGAAGATGATCTATGTTGAGGCGACTCAAACTCAAGCTCCATCTTCACTAGGTCATGAAACTTGTGAAGATAACACACTCTACTGCATGGCAAGTGGTAGAGAATGAAGAAATAGGAAGTGAGTTCACTTTAGAATTGGATTTCTCACTTGATTTCTTCACTTGGAATTTTCAAGAAAGTTTTCTTCTCTTCATGAAGAAGGCAGAAAGAATAATGAATTAATTGAAAATAATAAACCAAGTGAAGCCTTATCATAATGCAACCATGGGTGAAGTAACACATGTAGAGAATAAACTAGGGTTTAGGTTGATGGTTAGGTTAAGGCATAAAACAAAATGGCTAGACTTTTCAAAGATCATGAAGCTTTTAGCAATTAACAAAGAAAGCCACCATTTTTGTTTTTGTCAAAAATAAATAAAGAAAATAAATATAACAAATAAAAGCTAACCATTAACCTAAACATGGTTTAAAGCATACACACACCCAAGTTTGCATGCACCATCAAACATGATACAAACTAGTGCACAAACATATATCATATATGCAATGTGCACAATCAAGTGAGAAAAATAATCTTAAGTGAAAAAAGGCTAGTTAATGTAAAGTAATATATCAAATATATAATTATACATTAAATCATTAAATCAACACTTGATTTAATGATCCGGTCATATTACATATAACCGACTAATATCAGGTGTATCAATATATCGAATCAACATTTGATTCGCTAACCCGGCTATATCTTAAATAACCGTCCGATGATACAAATCGCGAGAATAGAATTCAGTATCACATGCTGGTATTATTCTCGGTCCCGCACATATCTCATATGCGCTCCTATTTCGTATCGCTTGAGCCAGGAAACCTCTGTATAGGACTGTAAAGACTCGTCAATACGCCGGCAGTAAGTGATGATCATATCAAACACCCACAAGCCGCAAGCGGTCTGCTAAACGTAACGGCCACCCGGGTATTGAGCGATCAGAATATTAATGAGCAAGCCCGCTCACACTCCTGTGAATCCAACCAGTAACACTTACCGTACAGTCCGGTCTGTTCGTCTGATATGTCACATATCTTGCCTAGGGGTGGTAAACGTCAGACCCCAGTAGCTCGATAAGTCGTGTCGATATGTGGTTTATAACAGTTCGAGATACTACTGATAACACGTACCAGTAAATCTCAGCAACCCTGGCCAGGGATTTTCGGTTATAGCCAATCGAACACAGCATAACATCAACTCCCTAAACCGGGAGAGACGAATCCCCTCCTATCGCTCATTGCCTCCATGTGATTCGGGACTGTACCCAAAAACCACCATTTTGCATGCCCTCTTGGACGTGGTAAGGTGGAAATCAAAGCACAGTGGGAATCACACAAGACTCTATGACGATCTCGGGTCTACAGACTAACCTGTACCAGTGTCACCAGAGAACTGCCATCTGACGTAAGGTATAATACCATCTGGGAGTTCTCGGCGAGTCCGTCCAGTGTACCCAGTCTCCACTGACCACCCGTATATCATCTCTGATGTCAAACACCAATGGATATGGGATCATCCATCACCCATCTGTATGGGTCGAGAAGATATACGCTAGTCTACTCTAGTATATCGATGCCCCGTCTCGATACACCCACGACTAGGGATGTACTTATAGACTACCATGTCCCCACTAGTATGATCCGCATCATAGTCCAGGTAGTCAAGTACACATCCTAAGGTCTTTACCAACATGTAACAGAGAGACAATCAGTGTACACATTAAGGTAAAGAGCAACCAGATAGCATACTATCATGTCGAGCAAGAAAGTCCTCCCTATATATGTCCAAGCATCCACTACAATATACATCCTATGTATAGTAATGGCCTCTAGGGCATACGTATAACTAACAATCTCCCACTTGCACTAGGGCCATTTGATAGCAGTGGTTGTAGTATCTCATATTCAACCATCCCATAAAAGTCTCTCTCTGGGAAAAGGCCTTTGTGAGTGGATCCGCCGTGTTGTCCTCTGAGTCTACTCTGCAAACCTCGATCTCCTTGTAGATCAACCATCTCCATGATCAGGTGATACTGCCTTAGAATATGTCTGGATCACTGATGGGACGGACGTTCCTTGGCATAAGCCACAACTCTATTGTCACACAATGGGAGGAACTAAGTTCATCTCATGAACTAATATACACCCAGACAGCCTCTTTGGTAGCATCTTAAGTAGCGATGTATCCAGCCTTTATCGTTTAGTAAGCCACGGTATCTAGCTTGGAACTCTTCCAACATACCGTCCCTTTACTAAGGGTAAAGATAATGCCTGTGACTGACATTCATTCATCCTTATCACCCTGGAATCTTGCCAGTGATTCTTCCCAGGATCGATTGATACCATCTCACTACAACAAGTGAGTATCCTAATATCTAATTAGATCTATCTCATACATCCAAAACCCAGGATTTAGCAGGTATCACTTTGATCATATATGGAGAATCCTTGTGATAAGAGGAGATTGACCGAGCGTAGCATAGGAAACTCCTTCCCCATCAAGAGTATGTCATTCACGTACTTTACGAGGATCACCACCATACTCCCTACTACCTTTTTGTATATACAAGGTTCATCTACTATTTTGATGAAGTCAAACTCTTTGACTACCACATTAAAACAGATGTTCCAACTCCATAATGCCTGTTTTATCACATAAAACATCTTGCACACGTTTCTGCTGCTCCCACTGTCTACGAAGCCCTCTGGTTGTGTACTTATAGACGCTCTCTTCCAAATCATCATTTAGAAAAGCAGTCATGACACCCAACCACCAGATATCGTAGTCATGGTATGTAGCCATGGCATGTAGCCATGGCAAGTAGGATCTGGATAGACTTAATAGCTACTTAGAAAAGGTTTCATCATAATCCATACCTGGTTAATGATGCAAAGCTTTAACAAGTCTAACTTTGAAAGTCTCAACTTTTCCATGTAGACAAAGTAATCTTCTCAAGATATACTTGCTCCTGATGGGGATTTAACCCTTCAGATAAAGCAACCAAAGTCCATACTTTGTTGGTGTATAAGGATTCCATCACAGATCACTAAGCATCCAGTCATTCTTACAGAGTCCCACTCCTGATAGCCAGCTTGAAACTAGTTGGGTCATCATCTCATGATACAATCCTCGCTCCCACTGTCATAGAGAAACCGAAGTATCTTGCAGGTGGGTGAGGAACCCTACTAGATCGGCGGAGAGGCTGAGGTTCGTTGGTTACTATTGAATCCTTTTGGTTCTATCAAATCATATGCTGTAGTTTGTATAGATGGAACCTTTCCAGTTCTACATAACAGACTTTTCCTCGATCTTGTCCGTATTTTGCTTTTAGACATAGGCCGGACAACCCCAAATCTTAACAAACTTAAGATATGCGCTCTTCCCTTTCCATATCACATATGAAGTGGTAGGCAACTGATTTGATTTGAACTCTATTCAATAGGTATGCAGCTTCTCAAGTGCATAACTCCCAAAAGGAAATAGGAAACTCAGTAGTACTCATCATAGAGCACACTATATCACATAGGGTGCTATTGCTCCACCCCGATACACCGACGTGCTGTGGTGTATACGGAGGAGTAATGCTGAGAGAGAATCTCATTCTCCTTTAGAATAGTCCAGGAAATCCGTGCTTAAGTATTCTCCTCCTTGATCACATCAAAGGACATAATACTTATACCCATATTTTGGTTCTCTACTTCTAACTTATATTCTGTGAATATCTCAAAAGGTTCGGACTTGTGTTTCAACAGGAACATATGTCTGAATCTAGAGAGATTATCAGAGAATGTAATGAAGTACAAAGAACCGGTCTTGGTATGTATAGACAAGGGACCTTCATACATCAGCATGTATCAATCCCAAGAGTTCACTAACTTTTTCTCTGCTTCCAATAAACAGAGCTATGGTCATCTTATCTTTGCGACATGACTGGAAAGTTTCACAAGATGTAAATTCAAACAGATTTAAATATGCATCTAAATGTAACTTCAGCTAGTCGGGTCGCATTGATATGACCTAGTCTACAATACCTCAAGAAGGATTCGTTCATTTCTGAACTTTTCCTCTTGTGTGTATTCTGTATACTAAGAACTGTAGTTTGATTTAGAACGTTAATGCTTTCAGATAACGTGCCTGAACTGATCAATTCTTGAAATAGGAAATGTTCAAAACATTATCCAACAATACAAAATTATATCACTTCTTTACTAATAAAGAGACTGATATGATGTTGTATATCAGGTTCGATATCTAATAACATTTGTTCAGAATCAATGTATTCTGGTAATACAGGGTGATAGTGACAAACAGACTTGGATGCAACGCTTGCACCATTTTCTGTCTCATGAAACTTATCACCCATTCTCAGTTCTCTACCTATCTGTAGCCCATGTAACAAATTACATATGCGGGATCCTGATCCGGTATCACATACCCAGAACGTAAAGGATACTGAGAAATAGTTCTCTGTAATGAACACACCCGAAGATGATGCATCAACATGCACTCTCTTCGTTTGGGCGGCACGGGAATTCTGGAAATCCCCTAATTCCAGCTCTGTCTTATAACATTTATAAGTTGGAGTGGGACCATCGTTCCCCAGCTCAGTATAACAAGCGGGTTCGGTCAATACATCCGTATTATTATCTTGATTAAGGCGTGATATGGTCGCTACCTGGAGAGAGAGAGAAGAAAACACTCAGTGTATGCTCTTGCAAGATCATATTGGTTATTATTTTATCTAATCAGGATGGCTCCCACTGTTTTTATCAAATCTTCCTTCAAACCCTAAAAGGAAAGACTAGCCGGGATTAATTACACGCTACAAGTTCGCCAATCTTTTAGCCAGGCCAGTGTCGGTACTTTGAGGGAGGTGCCCCGTGCTTTCGCACGGACCTAATTAAAGTAAAGCTCGTTTTCCCAGAGGCGTAACCTCGTTGACACCTTTCTAGACACCTACTTGATCGGCTAATTGTAATGTGTAAAATTCTCCCAGGAGTAACAATTACTCGCAGCGGGTATCGGGATCCAACTATCTCATAGAAGGTATGCAATCTCATTGCAAATTTCAACACTTGAAATTCCCGATAATATTTTGCCCCAAACAATCTATGACCTTGACAAGGTCAACAAGCCATAGACCGTAAGTCAAGTTTAACCCGTCTTTTCTTGATTGAATTAAACCCACCCGCACCACCCTTGACAAGGTCAACAAGGCCGTACGACTACCCTAATCCAATCTGCATCATATGCATAAGCAGATAAATACTGGTCAGCTACCGCACACTGCGTCTTGACAAGGTCAACAAACGCAGCACGAATACTAAGCAGGACTTATCTGAAATGACGGAAGGCTACGACAGGTTTTTCTGAAAACCTATTGCGTAATGAACTTGATATCGTTGTAGAATCAAATGATTTTAAAATGGAGTGTTTTTGAGGCTTTTCTAGTTTTTCTAAAGGGGTCACTCCCGGTGAAGGGATCGTCGGCCCTTTCCTCGTCGAATGAGGTGCAGGATATATCATATATATCACTATGCAAAGCAAGAACTATAGAAGCAATCAAAAGACAAACCGAAGGTTGTAGCATTTGCCAGTTATTGCTAAAGGGGTCACTCCCGGTGAAGGGATCTCGGCCCTTTCATTATCGAATAAGGTGGAGGATGTTCTATAAGGAACACCGCGATGCAAAGCAAGAACTGTAGCTACCTGGTTTTGAAAATTCGATTTCACAACATCTTTTAGGTTTCTTTTTCTTTCATTAATCATATTAATGAAGTCCCATCATTCAAGTTACCTGAACATCACAAATAAATACGACGTACACTTATGCCATCCGCATTCGCCTCGATGTCCCCTCGTGCACCATTTGGTTAGGTAACTAACGACAGAGTGGGGCAGGGCTAGCGCGGGTGCAAAATATAAGTAACGTCTATATAATATATCATATATACTATATACAGTATTTATCACATCATATCAAATGATCATATCACAGATAACGCAGCAGAAGAAACATATGAAACATTGGATATACTAGGACGTCCGTTTTTTATTTTGAGCCTCAATAAAACACGGATTCCACGGTCGCGATGAATAGCCAAACCCACACCCCTAGACCCCTACGAGAGCGGCAAGCAACCCTACCAATTCTAGAGTTAGGAAACCCGGACTCGACTCCTCGAGATGGTCTTCCACTGGACCCTAGAACCCGGTTACTTATGCTCCCCTCCTTGGGTCTATCCTAATGCGGAAAAGTAATTAATATACATCAACGGTGACATCTTTCGCAACCTGGAAGTGCCCTAAATAAAATAATATTATATACAAGTTTTTACATGAATGAAAATGGAAAAACACTCATCTCAAATAAAAAACCCCCGGCTATTCAAACACGATGATCCAATATAACATATCCAGCAACACATAACATCACAGGTCATCAACGTAAGTAAATATGCCCATCCCAATTGTCGTTGACATATAGCAACGAAACCGGCGATATCACATATTACACTTACGGTCGCAGAAAAGAAAGTGTAAAACTACAACAGTTGGAATCCGCAATCTCCTTAGACATCGCATGCCTAACCAAATGAATTCCTTAGACATCGAATGCCTAACAATTATAAACCCCGCATTTCAGTCTCAAAATTGAAAACACTTTTCAATACCATGTCGGGCAATTCAACAAGATTCCCGACATCCTGAACGAATGCTCGTCGCAAACTTCAGTAGACGGCCGCACCCCCGATACCATCGACGAAGTGCACCAAGGCGGAACACCGCTGCTGCGAGCACCCGAACGGATGCTTTCGGCGACGGGGTTCTCCTACAGTCACTAGGTCGGGGCTATGGGGCATGGCTATCTATTAAGTTTACCGGCGAGTATCCGCGTACGCTGCGTGATTGCGATGGACTTTTGATCGCATCAAAATTCCGTGGCAACCGATCAAGTGAAACTAAACTGCTAGATTTATAACATTCATTCAGTTATCTCATAACTACTTATGAATTCCAAATATTGTATCACATTCCGGATAAATAGAAAATGTTAAACTTTCCGATCGAACAATCAAACACCCAAGTTTTCCCGAAACAGCTCAACACTTGAAATAAGTTTAAAAACATCCATTTCATGCCACAGTACCAACGGTCCAGCCGTAGAAGGGTCAAGCCAACGCCTCACATGTGGCACGCCGTACTACCCCAAACCCTAAGGTTCAAAGGGCAGTTCAAGACGGTCACATAATTGAGTTAAGATTTGTTGTCTTCTAGAGGGTCCATCGCGTTACTTGCACTACTTATAATGTTCTTAAACTACGAAAAGATCCAACACTTGGAAATTTCCCGTCAGGGGAAAACGTGGGTCATTCATATCCGGTCGAACCCTTTAACATGTTCTAAAATATCCGGAAAAACACAGACAAGGTTAAACTTTCCGATCGAATTAACGAAGTCCCAATACAACCCAGAAAACTCAACTGTTGAGTAGAAGTTAAAAATTCCCAGAAAACACAGCACTTACAGATAGGAATTACTGTGCAAACCACGTGGCAAGATTCACCACTATGGCCGCGGAACCGCCGCGTAAGCCAGGGTGGGGACGCGGTTCCATGGCGCATTGGTCGAGTTGGGGCCACGTGTTGCACAGTAACTTCTAGAAAACCCTGCTAAATTTTTTGACAATTTTTAATTCACAAAAATCCACGATTTCAAAAAATGTACAGAGAGGGGTATTCGATTAGGGTTTCGGGTTCGATCGGACTTCTAACTTCGTCTACACTTCGCCTAAAGCTCTAGACAGGCTCTGATACCACTGCAGGGTTATTAGGCACACTCAAGAGGTTCTACAAGGCAACAACCATGCCAAAATCAAATTTTACATGTGCCGAGAAACCCTAATGCAAGATCCTTAACTAGAGATTAGGCGAAACTACAAGCAAGTTAACTACTTTAACTACAAGTGAAAGGGACTACAACCTTTGTAGATCCGGTCCTCCACTTCCAAAGCTCCGTTACGACGTCCCTTCACTGCGATCATCGGGATCCCGGACTCTAGCGATTGTTTCATTGGAGAAATGATCGGGCTAGATCGTTGACTTCGATGCCGAAGATGATCTACGTCGAGGCGACTCAAACTCAAGCTCCATCTTTATTAGGTCATGAAACTTGTGAAGATAACACACTCTACTGCATGGCAAGTGGTAGAGAATGAAGAAATAGGAAGTGGGTTCACTTTAGAATTGGATTTCTCACTTGATTTCTTCACTTGGAATTTTCAAGAAAGCTTTTTTCTCTTCATGAAGAAGAAAATGAAGAAGAAAGAAAGAATAATGAATTAATTGAAAATAATAAACCAAGTGAAGCCTTATCATAATGCAACCATGGGTGAAGTAACACATGTAGAGAATAAACTAGGGTTTAGGTTAAGGCATAAAACAAAATGGCTAGACTTTTCAAAGATCACGAAGCTTCTAGCAATTAACAAAGAAAGCCACCATTTTTGTTTTTGCCAAAAATAAATAAAGAAAATAAATACAACAAATAAAACCTAACCATTAACCTAAACATGGTTTAAAGCATACACACACCCAAGTTTGCATGCACCATCAAACATGATACAAACTAGTGCACAAACATATATCATATATACAATGTGCACAATCAAGCGAGAAAAATAATCTTAAGTGAACAAATACTAGTTAATGTAAAGTAATATATCAAATATATAATTATATATTAAATCATTAAATCAACACTTGATTTAATGATCCGGTCATATTGCATATAACCGACTAATATCAGGTGTATCAATATATCGAATCAACATTTGATTCGGTAACCCGGCTATATCTTATATAATCGTCCGATGATACAAATCGCGAGAATAGAATTCAGTATCACATACTGGTATTATTCTCGGTCCCGCACATATCTCATATGCGCTCCTATTTCGTTTCGCTTGAGCCAGGAAACCTCTGTGTAGGACTCTAAAGACTCGTCAATACGCCGGCAGTAGGTGATGATCATATCAAACACCCACAAGCCGCAAGCGGTCTGCTAAACGTAACGGCCACCCGGGTATTGAGCGATCAGAAGATTAACGAGCAAGCCCGCTCACACTCCTATGAATCCAATTAGTAACACTTATCGTACAGTCCGGTCTGTTCGTCTGATATGTCGCATATCTTGCCTAGGGGTGGTAAACATCAGACCCCAGTAGCTCGATAAGTCGTGTCGATATGTGGTCTATAACAGTTCGAGATACTACTGATAACACTTACCAGTAAATCTCAGCTACCCTGTCCAGGGATTTCCGGTTATAGCCAATCGAACACAGCATAACATCAACTCCCTAAACCGGGAGAGACGAATCCCCTCCTATCACTCATTGCCTCCATGTGATTCGGGACTGTACCCAAAAACCACCATTTTGCATGCCCTCTTGGACGTGGTAAGGTGGAAATCAAAGCACAGTGGGAATCACACAAGACTCTATGACGATCTCGGGTCTACAGACTAACCTGTACCACTGTCACCAGAGAACTGCCATCTGACGTAAGGTATAATACCATCTGGGAGTTCTCGGCGAATCCGTCCAGTGTACCCAGTCTCCACTGAGCACCCGTATATCATCTCTGATGTCAAACACCAATGGATATGGGATCATCCATAGCCCATCTGTATGGGTCGAGAAGATATACGCTAGTCTACTCTGGTATATCGATGCCCCGTCTCGATACACCCACGACTAGGGACCTTGAAGGATGTACTTATGGACTACCATGTCCCTACTAGTATGATCCGCATCATAGTCCAGGTAGTCAAGTACACATCCTAAGGGCTTTACCAACATGTAACAGAGAGACAATCAGTGTACACGTTAAGGTAAAGAGCAACCAGATAGCATACTATCATATCAAGCAAGAAAGTCCTCCCTATATATGTCCAAGCATCCACTACAATATACATCCTATGTATAGTAATGGCCTCTAGGGCATACGTATAACTAAAAGTTGTATATAGAATGAGAGGCTTTCCCTTGACCGGAGTGGCCAGTACTGGCGGATTTTGCAGGTATTGCTTGATTTCGTCCAGCGCGCTTTGGCATTTGTGATCCCAGACGAACGGGTATCCCTTCTTCATCAGGTGACTGTAAGGACGGCACTTTCCTGAGATATTGGCTATAAATCAGCGAATATACGCGAGCTTCCCTTGGAGAGACCGCAATTGCTTGAGAGTCCTTATCGGGGGCATCTCCATAATTACCTTGATCTTTGATGGATCTATCTCGATGCCTCAGTGTCGGACGATGAATCCTAGGAACTTGCCCGAGGAAACTCCGAACGCGCATTTGAGAGGGTTCATCTTCAAGTTTTATTGCCGAAGGTGTTGAAACACGATCTTCAGATGCTCTAAATGTTCCTCGTATGATTTGCTTTTCACCACGAGGTCGTCGATATAGCATTCGAAGATTTCATGTATGAGATCATCGAAGATCTTCGTCATGGCCCTCTGATAGGTGGCGCCAGCGTTCTTTAGACCGAAGGGCATCACCTTGTAGCAGAATATACCTAAAGGGGTCCGGAAGGTGGTATGCTTCTGGTTCTCGGGATGCATCTTTATCTGATTATATCCTAACGATCCTTCCATGAAGGAGAAGACTTCGTGGGTGGATGTATTGTCTATCATCAGCTCAGTGACCGGTTCCGGGAATTCATCCTTCGTGAAGGCTTTATTAAGACCCCGAAAGTCCACACATATGCACACCGTTCCATTTTCTTCATCACTGGTACAATGTTGGCAATCTAATCTGGATATTGAAACTCTTAGATGAAACCAGAGTCGATTAGCTTCTTGACCTCGGCGTTGATGCTCATCTCGAGCTCGAGCCACATCATTCTCGGTGCTTGTTTGATTGGCTTGACGTCTGGGGATATGGCCAATTTGTGTACAGCAATCTCGGAATCTAGTCCTGGCATCTCGGAATAATTCCATGCGAAGCAATCTTTATGCTGCATGAGCACGTCCTTTAGTGTAGCCACCCTTTCTTCAGACAGCAATTCGCTGACGAACGTCGGTCGCGGGTCACTTGCCGTCCCCAAATCAATTTTCTTGAGCTCATTTGCAGTAGTATGTATTCCATCTTCCAGCTCTTTCGGCGCCGGTGGAAACTCTGAGATCACCTCGTCATCATTGTTTTCGAAGCACCAGAGGAGATTATCCATATCGCTGGGGTCTTCTTCTGATAACGTTATCACATGATAGGTACGAAGTCTCTTCCAAGACCGACGTTGATCTGGTTCTACCCTCATAGATTTGGGTTCATGCCTTTGCGGCGGGGTTACCCTCTAGCTGCTGGATAGAGCGAACCTGCCCTGTCGATATTGATCTTCGACCCAGTTCTTGAAGGTGAAGCAGTCTTCAATAGGATGTCCTATTGCCCTATAATAGGAGCAATAGTCTGGATGAGAGACTTCGTCTGCTTGCTCGGGGTGCTTGGACTCCGGGAGTATAATCAGTTGATGACTTATGGAAAGATCGAGTATCTTCCGTGTTTTGTTCTGAGGAAAAGAGTATGCTCGACTCATCTTCTTTATAAGAGACGAATCTGGATTATTCTATTCCTGATCGCGTGGCTTCTTGGTCCCACTTTGTCGTTCTCGAACACTATTCCCGCTCTTTGATTTATTTTTGCCTCTGCGTCGGGACTTTTGTATGACGGGTTGACAGGGAGGACCATTTTCATGTTTCGCAGCCTTTTGAAGAAAGCGTTGCGTCCTGGCTTTATCGTAGATGGTCATTTCGCGATTGTGGTCTTCTTGAACCTTTTGACTCGCTTCTCTTATAAGCTTGTCCATCTGTTCTTCAAACGACGGACTGGGCATTTTTATGTCGGGAGCTCTTTCTGGTTCAGGGTTAGCATTTTCCCAAAAAGCATCTCCCTCTTCATCAAAGTCATGTATGACGTAGCAGTCGCGGAGTAGCTCCCGTTTCTTGGATTGAACATACCCAAGCCCAGTCGTTTCCATTTTCCCGTCGGGCAATTTCCGCTGAGTTCCAGGAACGTTCCTGATCCTGTTATAGAACCGTGATTGTCGAGTAGTTTGCTTAAGGGGTACACCTTGGCATCTCAAGAGTCTCCTTAGTCCGTCTATGTAATATCTTGGCAAACGGATGGGCTGGAGCCTGTTGAGTATGGAATCCGCGCCGTGCCAAATTTCCTTCACCACTTTAGTTTCCCCGGATCGGTAGAATAGGATCGCCTTTTCACCTTCTCGCCCGGGAGGGACATAGAACGTCTTCAGCTCTTCCACACTGTAGGTATCAAGCGCGTCTAGTTCTTTATGATGTTTGGGCGGAACCATGGCAACTTGCAAACTTTGCTCTTCATCAACGAATGTTTGAATTGAAGGTCGACCAGAGAATATGGCGTTGACCTCATCTTCTGAGTTGTTGCCGAAGATAAGCATAGGAGCGGACGGTCCCGGCTTGTTGTACTGGGGTAGCCTTAAATAAACTATCTCTTCCTCTTCCTCGGTATCACTCCCGAAGACCGGAATGGTGGTGATAGCTTTGTTCTCCGGTTTATGAAATCTCTCTGTGTCTTCAAAGTCTGGTAAGAAGTATTTTGCATCTTCGTACTTTCGGACTTCGTTTACGGAGAATGGGTTCAGCTCTCCTGTTAAGGTATACTCGAGACCATCCTTAAAGTATTTCATACACTAATGCTGTGTAGAAGGGATGATGTTGTCCTCGTGTAACCAAGGCCGACCAAGCAAAACATTATAGCATGTCTTGGCATCGATGACGTGAAATTTAATATCTGTGACGAGTAGTCCGAAGCGCAGCGTCAGTATCACAGACCCGATGGTCCATGATGAATGGGAATCGAAGCCGGAGATGGTGATTTTATCATGAGCAAGGTGCTGAACACTCATGCAGATTTCCTTTAACACTCGCACGTTGAAGAGATTGACAGAAGACCCATTGTCGACCAGGATTTTGCCTATCTTGATCGTGACAATATCTGGAGACATATAGGGGACGGTTGTGCTCGCACGTCCCAAAGAGGAGATCTTCATCGCCGAAGGTAATATCGGATGTGTGTACTTCTTCCAGTTCGTCCTTCATCTTTTCTTCAGCGAGAAAAGCTTGGAATTGCTCTGCCTCTTGTAGCACCTTGATCAATGACTCCCTTGCTTCTTTTGATAGTAAAAGAGCGTCGAGAATGCTGAGCTGCGAGGGTAACTTCCTTAAGTGCGCCAGAATGTTGTAGTCCACCTTACTTTTCCTTGGCGGGTCCTTGGCGGTCAGCTCTTTCATGACTTGGTCATCTATGGCGATATCTTCAGAGACCTTCTCTTTTCCCTTATCCTTTCAGTCCGCGGGTCCGAGATTCTTTTCGAGCAGCGTACGATTGCGCAGCTGGATATTTTCACAGGTCTTCAATTCTCCCTCCTTTCCCAAGGTGGATTCCTTGAATAGAGGGCCAAGAGACATCTCTTCGTCGGAGTCACTTCAGAAGGTGAGGACTTGCGATCCACAGCGTTGACCACGCGACAGTTGCCGGCAGTTCTTCCAAGCTCATCGGTCGTGTTTCTTCGCTCCTGATGAGTTTTGTGTTTCATCCGCTTAAAATGCTGCCGGTGAGCAACATATCCCTGCCACCATCTTTTAAAAGCATTGCATTCTTCGGTGGAGTGCGAAATCTTTCGATGATATTGGTAGTGGCTAGGATGTGTCTCTGCTTTACCGAGAATGTTTCCTTCGGAGGGTGGTAGCTTCATCCCCATTGATATGGTTTTAGCAAACCTTTTCCTCATCTTGAACTTGTTTTTATTTGCGATGGATGTCCCTTGATTCGGCGAAAAAGTCTCAAATCTTTCGTCCAGCCGCCGGCGTTTGGCTTTTTCAAATATGGCCATCTCACGCTCCCAATCAGCTTTACTTTTCAGATGAATTTCATTTAGAAAGGTGTCGATCATTTCGTCTGTCGGCCACAGAAGTTCCGGTTCAGGCGTTGCCCCCAGTCTTTCGGTGCAAGGTGCTTCTTCCTCGTCTGTCAACGAGTGAGAGATCACATGGCAACTTGCCACGTAATCTTCAGATTCATCCGACGAGTCTTCTCCATCATCTCCGTCTTCAAGGATGTGGCTGAGGAACTCTTGGAGCGTGATTGGGGTCCGCGCCTTCTAGTTATACTCTTCCAGCGCGTCGATCTGTTTCTGCAGGTCCGTGCGCTTGTCACCAGGCTTCACGGGCCTTTTGGATTTCTTCTTCTTTTTCGAAAATTTCGACGAATGGGTGTGAGCACTTTGGCTATCACCACCAATCTTTGGAGTTAGGCGCGGCTTCAACATCCCTTCGATGATCTGGGGTTCCAGCGGATTCTTCCACCTAATTGCCGGGCATGTCTGGAGCTCATTCAGCATCCTTTTGGTTTTGGCCGAAAGAGCCATCTCCCATGGAGCTTCCTCAACAAAACAACACGTTACTCCCAGTGTGTTCGTCTTCTTAGGAGTGTGCGGTTGTGGTGGGTTTACTTTCCACTTCTCAGACAGCGCAAACATGCCTTGTAGGTACTGATCCTCGATCCATCCCTTAAAGACGAAGCAATCTTCGATTGGATGGCATACCGTTTGGTGGTAAGGGCAATAATTGGGATTATTCACTTCGCCGGGTTGCGATGGTCGCCTTAGATTTGGCAAATTGATAAGCCTGTTGCGCATTGCTAGATCGAACAGCCTCTTCGTTTTATCCCGCGGGAATGAGTAAAGGCGGTTCATTTTCTCATTATAATAGCGTCGTCTCTCTTCCAATTGATCCGTTAGTCTTGGAGCACTGGGCTGCTGTTGGGTATTTGCAACAAAGGTCGCCTTCCCCTTACCTTTTTCGTTCCGCAGCTCTGGATTCGGAGGAGACGGTCTATGACCCATTTGATCCATCTGGGCTAGCTTGTCGATTAAAGCCTGGAACATAGTCAGTTTGAAGAACATCATGAACTGTGAAATAGTTGCATGAGGGTCTAGGGTGCCCACGAACATGCCTACCGCTGGTGCTTCTTCGATGCGCTGTTCACAATTAGACCACAGATTCCTCCATCGGATTGCGTACTGAACCCATGTCTCGCCCGGCTTCACCCTGGCATTGATCAATGCCATTATTGGGGTGCGTTCACTAGCACTTACAAATCGCTGGGTGAACAACAACACCATTTCCGCGAAAGTTTTGACAGAGTCATTTGGAAGTTCGGAGTACCGCTCGAACGTCGTCTCCGATAAGCTGCCGACGAATTGGTGAAGCAAGAGCTTATCATCGCCGCCGGTGTTGCCGCAAAGAGCCCTGAACTGGGCGACATATTGATGGGGATTGCCTGTCCCCTTGTACACATGGAATTTCGGGATCGTGTAGCCCGACAGGTACTTTATCAGATCATACTAGCCTGGATACGGTCGCCCAGTTCTAACAACTTTGCCGGCCGCTTCATTCGCCTGGTGAACTCATATCTGCTGAGCGATGTAATCATCTAGGGCAGCTTTGGAGATGGTCTCTTCCTTGGCTACTGATAGAGCCGCAGAGGGTTTGATGTTTCTCCTCTATCATCTTCAATTATCACTGGAGGATCTTCGGCTGGGAGGATCCGGCTGGATCACCATGCCCACCATATCTTGGAATAGAAGGGCCATTCGTTTTATATTGGTCGCTTGTTCCGCAGCCTCTTTATCCTTCTTCTCAAGTATTCTCCGAAGGAATTCGGCATCAGTTTCTTGCTCATAGCATTGCTCCGAGGATGCCTCCGGGCTTTCTTTTGGCCCGGTGAGTGCGGCCATCACAGTCATCATCTCCTGAAGCTTCTGCTGCTGCTCTTGAGCTTTTGTCACGGATCGCGTAAGCGGTCGATGACCTATGGAGATACGGCTATCCTCTTTTCTGAATGCCATGTAGACGGTATGCACCACCATGCCCCCAGACTTAGGTCGTTTAGGCTCAGTGCCTTCGACATTTTTCGAAGGCATGGGGATTTTCTCTGGCCTTCTCCTCTTATGAGCGGTCGAAGTTGAGGGGGCCGCTGCAGTGGGCACCCAAGTAGCCGTCGCTTTTGTGGCTTAACAGGACGGTTTTCTTCCTGTTGGACCTTCAACTTCTTCTGCCGGCGGGATAGTCTTGATCAACCCCCGACTCTCGGACTTGTCGCCAGATTTTGTAAACTTTAGAAGACAGTCGTTGAGGGGACTGTTCCGGCTTCAATTCTGTGACAGTCTCCACCGGCGGCGGAGATCTTTTTAATACGGCGGTAGGCGAATTCCTGCGCACCTTGTTCAGCAGCTTAAAACTGTTCCCGGTTGGAACAACAGCATTAATTTTTACCGTTGGAGCCGGTGGAGTTATCCCAGAGGGGGAGTTGCCCCCGGCCTTCCTTACTCGACGCCAGTAGAGATGCCGAGCGTGTCGAGCTGTTGGGGATGGTTCGGCGATGGGGATGGCTTTGTCTTACCCCCTATCCAGATGAGGCGCCGCTGGTGCCAACCTCTTAAAGACTGACATCTTTTGAGCAGCGGTATCCAATCTATCAAAGACAGACTTTCGAGCAGGAACGGGAGCCGGAATAGTCAGTCGTGTAAAGACCTACTCTTTGGCAGGAGAAGCTGCCTTGACGACTTCAGGAGCAGAGATGACTATCTTCTTTGGGATGGCCACTTCAGGTGTCATGGGCTTCTTGGCAGGCCCATCGGAGTTCAGGCTCAGTCTGGCGAAGACCGAGGAGTTGGAGTTGGACGACCCATTGAGAGGGGCCATGGTAGTAGCAAGCCGATCGAAGACCGACTTCTTGGGAGCTTCCGGTGCTGGCATAGTAGCGCTGAAGCTCGTTGGCGGGAGCATGGTCCCGAAAAACAATCCTGTGGTGGCTTGGGTGACCTGTTCCACCGGCATCGTGATCAGGGAAGCCGCCTGGGGCCCGTAAGCTATGCCCCCAGTTAAGGCAGAACGTGGATTGCAGTTGCATGTGGAACACTTCGAGCAGGTGAACGCCATTGATCTTTGCTTTCTGCACCAAGCAAAACACCAAATCTCAGTATCTCGAACCCAAGGGCAACCATTAGCAAACCGCGATTCGTTCACGAACAAGACACACGAAGTGTGGAGTGGAAATAGGAAAAGGTCCCACCGGGCGTGCTAGAATCTATTCCCCTCCGAAAGATGCAGCAAAGACGCGATGGACGTCTTGCCTGAAATTCGGGGCAGATGCTAATTGGTGTTATCCGTCCACCTCTCCGAAGATGCCAAGTTGATTTATGGCACCATGTATCGAAGGTTTAAACGGATGCGACCGATGTAGCAGACTTCGTCAGATTCCTCCTCGTTTGAGGGGTTTTTGATTGTGGGGACGCTCTTCCCTGCAGGCGCAAGCCCCTGTAGTTAATTACGCTACCGCATCGCGGTAACAACTTTCTCCTTCTCCATATGGTCACTTCGTGTCGTGGGTATTTGTTTTGTGTTTGATTGCCCATGGATTGTATACGGAGACTAAGTTGTGTTGTTGCCCGTAGGGCGTGGACTAGTCCAAATCCGTATCTTTCTTAGATTTGGGTTTGGGGGTTGGGTTTAAGGATACGTTAGCCTCATTTGAGACTAAGATCAACTTAAATGTTTGTTAAGGATACGTTAGTCTAATTTTAGACTAAGATCAACTTAACGGGATCATTTAGATCCGACAAAAGAGCTATTGGGCTCCGTTGTTTAGTTTAGTGACATTGCGGTCAGTAATTAGTTTAAGGACATTACGGTCCATTATTTGTTTAGGGACATCTCGGTCCAATGTTAGTTTTAAGACATCGCGGTGGAGGTTAAGGACATCATAGTCTGTGGATTTAAGGACTCCACAGTCCGTTGTTAGTTTAAAGACATCACGGTCGAGATTAAGGACATCATAGTCCATGGGTTTAGGGACCCCACAATCCGTTGTTAGTTTTAAGACATCACGGTCGAGGTTAAGAACATCACAGTCCATGGGTTTAGGGACCCCACAGTCCGTTGTTAGTTTTAAGACATCACGGTCGAGGTTAAGAACATCATAGTCCATGGGTTTAGGGACCCCACAGTCCGTTGTTAGTTTTAAGACATCACGGTCGAGGTTAAGGACATCATAGTCCATGGGTTTAAGGACTCCACGGTCCGTAGTAATGTGTGGTTGTTGGGACCCATCACCTCTCTGATGACGTTGAGGAATTACAACGACAAATATCAAAGGAGTGAAGAGATGTACCCTTGAACCAAGGTGAGTTTGTTGAAAGAGTAGATGTGCTCAGTTCAAGATAAGTTGAGCACTTATGGCCAGAATTGGGCTAAGTCTAATTAAAATGTTTTAACATTTATTTTTTGTTCTGGCCATTAGGCCTTTATTTGGGCTCGGCCCTTTTAATAATGCTAAGCATTGAATTCCGACATCAGAACAGATTGTGTTCTGACAATGCACCATATGGCGCGCCAGGCGCTCTGCACCATCTGGAAAGCGCGTTGCGTTTCTGTCAGGTAGCGCACGCGAAGAGGACACGTGTCGCGCTTAGCGCTGAGCGCTAGTTTTTTTAGCGCTTTGCGCTGATTTAGGGGCACGCCAGTGAGTGACACGTAGCGTGCTTGGCGCTGAGCTCCATTTCATGAGCGCAGTGCTCTGTTTTAAAGCACAAAGCGCAAGTGGTGTCTATGGTTGACATGTGGCATGTTTTGGCGCCGAGCGCAGATCCAAAGAGCGCAAAAGCGCAGTTCATGAGTCCAAGGCACTTTTCAATCGTGCAGGCTGTATCTGATCGATTTTAAGATCAAAGAACAAATTTATGTTCAAAGGAGGCTTTGCCTCAAGATCCAAGAACAAAAGTTCTTGTTTTTATAAAAGGCTCTGCCTTTATAGATCAAACGATCTGTGAATGGAGTATTTTACTTCTTTTAGTTTTTTATGATTAGATCTTTTTGATCTTTTCTTTTTTATTAAAGAACTTGGTCTTTTTGTTAGATCTCTGATCTTTTTTAGAAGATGGTTCTTCTTTTTACGAGATGGCTTCATCTTTATTATTCAAGAACATAGTTCTTTCTTTACCTTGAAGATGAAGAAAAATCTTCTTTTTTCAAAAAGCTTGCTCTTTTTTTTTGCAGAGGGTTTTTCTCTCTCTTTTCTTTTGTTTTTTCTGTATCTCTATATCTCTTTTTTAGACTTGAAGTCTATGGTCCTTTATATAGGGTCAAATAATTTGTTAAATCAGTTTTAAGAGATCTTTCTCTGTTTGATTTGGGAATATTTCTCACCATTGGATCTTTGATCTTAAGGCTTCTGTTTTACAGAAGATAATCTTCTTGTTTTAATATGATTGAAAAATCTTTCCATAATAGAATTTTAGTTCTGATTAATTAATAATTTATTATTAGTAGATCTTTTGATCTGACGGTGGGGAATTTTTAATCCCAGCACTGGCGCATCTTGCGCTCGCGCTCCTACGCAACTTCGCTAGCATACCTGTGTTTGACACGTGGCACGTAGCGTACCCATGTTTGACACGTGGCACGCAGCGCAGTGCAACTGCACTGGCGCACCCGTGTTTGACACGTGGCGCGCAGCGTGCAGAATCTGAAGCGTTGCTTCAATTTAAATTTTGAATTTTGAAACAGAACTTTGCTCTTATTGGGGGAAAGGAAGCGTCACTTTGTTCCATATCTTGGAACTTGAACAGAGATTTGCTCTGATTAGGGGGAGCAGAAGCGTCGCTTCATTTCAAACCTTGGAATTTGAACAGAGCTTTGCTCTGATTGGGGAAACAATAAGCATCAATATGTTAGAACCTACAACATACTTAACCCAGAAACTTTAATATGCCACTGAAATCTATGTATGAACGTCGATATTTCAATCGCAGTACGAAATACGCAACACCAGTATCGTAATATCGAAAATTTGATAGAATCTTTACTAATCATTCCCAGATTTTACTGTGTAAATATTTAGACAAAACAAACAATACAGAATCTTATAAAATACCAACACAAAGCTACAGGAGAAAAATCAACACCAAAAGCCCAGAAGAGGCTGGCGTCGCCTAAAATTCTGTGTATGTCGCCGAATGGACTAGGGAGTTTGGGGCTCGGGTTTTGTGTAAAGTTATCTAATGATCTCAGTATGGTTTGGTCTTGCTAGTTTTTCTAGTGAATACACTTATTAGTCCCAGATTCATTTTCAGTGAGCTAGATATCATAAAATACCCTGTTTTCTGTTGTGCATACGAAAACTGATATTTGAACAGAATTGATTTAGTAAAGAGAGAAGAAGATATACTTATTAAAATGATTTGCAAGAGAACACTAGCTCAAGGATTGCTTATGGAAGCATCTAGGATTTGTAATGGATCAAGCTTGATGATGTGCACAAGTTGATGAAGGGATTAAGATTTCTTCATTTGGATTGATGAACACTTAGGAAATTTCTTGGTTTGGTGCTGAAGTGTGTATTGTTTCAGTTGGGATAGCTAAAGAATTTTCTAAGTATTATGTGTAAATGGGGTGAGGATGTATGTAGAGAAAGCATGAGGTGCATGTTAAGAGGTGGAGGTGGCATGAGAGGAAAGAGGAGGTGTCACCATAAGGAAGCATGGTGCATTCATGCAAGGAGGAGGTGTAAAGAGAAGAAGGAGGAGGTGTAGGGATATGAACATGGGTGAGGTATGTTGAGAGTGAGGGTTTAGACTTAGATTAAAATATACCCAACTATACAAAAGAGTTAAAATAAAATAAAAGAAACACTTTTATGAAAAAGGAAATCCACCTCCATGTTAAAATGAAGTATTTATCATGACACTTAATTATCATTATCTCATAAAATCATCTTATGTCATGTTTAAAACAATTTAAATATCATATTTATGATATCACATCTTTTCTTTATATTTACCAAAATAATTAGAATTTTACGGATATAATTCCGATACCAAAAGTCATATGTGATATCACTTTGCAAACTTTATTTAAATTCATATTTAAAATTATAAATTAATATTTATAATTTTCCAAAATGTTACAGTCTCTCCCCCTTAAAGAAATTCAGTCCCCGAATTTAATTTAAACTCCTCTCCTAAAACATTTTTCTCAATCTATTCACTCATTTCAAAACAATTTTCCGGGGTCCAAATTTAAAATATAAAATCCGCTCGATATAATGAAACTCCAAAGTCCCTTAAGAGCTAAGCATCATATCGCAACCGTGTGCATGAAAACTCAAAAGATATAATTTCACATAACTGTAACTCTAGCGGTTGCTATGAGAATTACTCCAGTTATGATGCAAATTGCCAAATACGAAAAATTGTTGTGTATCCCAAGTACACAATCAATGCTATAGTCGTAATGCAATATCGGTGCACGCGACCAAGCAAAAATATAGAAATCAAATCTATAACCTATCCTATCAAGTGCAAAGCACGAAAAAAAAAGCAACCCTAATGGGTTTGCGTACAATCTCAAACCACGCATCACGGTGTGAATGAAAACAAAACTGCGTTAATTGCAACAGGCGTGCACGTACGATATCCACTGCATCTATTGTGTACGGAACAAAAATGTACAAAATAGTATCAAGTGCATCGAGGTGCACAAATTAAATCTTAAGTGCATCGGAGTGCAAAAAATCAAAACCAAGTATACCTAGGGTATATATATATATAATCTTTTAACCATGTGCATGTGATGTGCACGGAAATATAAGTATATTGAATCCGGTGTACATAACACTCCAATGAGTGCAGTCACCTCGCACGAAAATCTCAACAAGTGCACCTGGTGTGCACAAAATATAAATCAAAGTGAAATCACTGTACATGGAAATCTCATCAAGTGCACCTAGTGTGCACAAAACATATTATAACCATCAAATCCTCAAAAATGCATATATCAAAATAATGAACGTTGGGTAGTCCCTTCTTCAATGTTGAAAAAAAAATTGGATCATAAAACGCAATTCGAACTCAAATGACATCGAAGCTTATTCTCTTCAATGTCGAAAGGTGTTTATACCACTGGAATTGGCATAGCAAGGATTACTACTTGCCGTCTGCCACATTCTAACGTTCTCTGTCTCTGAATTCTGATTCTTCTTGCGGATCTCTAACTTCAGGGTCTCTTTATACAATCGTCCGGTGAGGAGCAACGACACAATCAGTCCTACTGCTGATACCTCTCAACTCATCTTCTTAGCCAGTAGTCCAGTCTCTCGTAACGCAACTTGTTAATGACGAAAATCTATATTCTCTTCTTGTGTGCTAACAACTGATCCTGGGTCCAATCTTACTTATTATCAACTTTCAGAAAGAACCCCTTCAAGTTTCCTGCTGATCTCAGCTATCCAATCTGCCCGGAACTAGCACTCATTTCTGAATCCACTTTCTCTTTAGTAACAACTGTCATTCCTTTAAGATTTTCCCCTGAAGCGTAGTTATACACGCCTCTGTATATGCATCAAATCTTCAATATCGTCGGTGAAGAACAACTGTCCACTGAACTTCGCACCAATCTCCTATTCCATAAATATCCAATATCAACCACTTAAGGAGCATATCATGATAATCATGCGAGTTGCAAGTCATACTCGATTATGACCATGCCCAGATCCTTATAAGACTTCCAATAACACGAATCCGGCATCTTTGCTACTCTATAGAAGAATCTGGCTAAGTTCACCTTCAAAAGCTAGTTCCAATTCATCGGAGGAAAACTTACTGCACGATCTCTTTCTCGAGCGACTTGCATCAGGTCTGAGCAAGATCCATCGGAAGAAGCAAATCAATTTCACCGATCTCATATCGGAGCGTCACAACGGATTAAAGTCTTAATTATCCCACATCTGAATGGCTATGAATCCTTCTGATCCGTCTACACTTGTAAACATCGTCAACCATTGACTTCGTGAACTCTGGAAACAACATCTCGATAACCTCAGTAATGTTTGTTACCACTATCTGAACAGTACGCGATTCCACGATCTTCGGAGAGGGGAAAACATCATACCTCAAGTCCGACTGATCTCCAGCAATGACTCGACCATCTGGTGTGGATCCCGAAGAAACTCGCTTCAATATTAGAACTCGATCAATATCAATAAACGGCGTTTCTCTATATGACTGGAAAGTCACCCTGGTCAGTTCTTGTCCCAGACAAGTCTGCTCTGACTGTATCTCTAACCGCAGCACTCTTGTCTTCTATAAACATGGTGACCGGAACAATCAATATGCATTGACGAGGATAGATCAACGGAATGAATAGAAGGGAGATCTCAAGATATGAATCCTAGGGTAACTTAGGCGGAGTATCATATCGTAAATATGCCGCGGAACATATGTATGGTACGTCACTCTACTTAGTACTTACTCCATCAACAAAGGTCATCCTATATAACGAAAGTTCGGGTATAAGACCCCTAAAGTCAAGTCTAAGTCCTATAAGGTAAGTCCAGGTAACAAAAGTGCATGCCTAGACCCCATATAGCCAAACCTAGAATCGAAAAAAGGTTAAACCAAATGCTTTGATACCAACTTTGTCATGACCCAAATGTAGCACGTGACCGGCACTTAAATCACGTGATATCTAAAGATGTCGACGCGGTTCAAGTAAGCCGAAACCCGGAATCTAAACCCTTTTTTTTAAAAAATATTGGAGGTGAGTTTAAAATAGTGATCAGATGGAATCAGTTTAAATAACGTTTAAATTTAACTAAGTATGTTTGAAAAGCATCTATGACATTTTGAAAGTTGACAGCACCTCCTTTGCATTTTTGTATAACCTGATACAACATAATAATATAAATAGCATCCCAACGGAAGTTAGCTTCCATGCCCAAACAGTGGAGCAACCAAGCAAACAATAAACGACGCACAATGGCGAATAAAAGAAAAGCGAAACAAAATCAACAATCTAAACTGGCCGACTCTAATGAGTACGACACCACAACACACAAACTCTAGGTCTCGCTTCTAAGTCCACAATATAACCTTTCTAAGTTGATGGAGTTTTCACTGGATACAAGAATATATGAATAATCAAGTATGAGTACGATACAATAGTAACCCACTTACCAAAGCCATCACCGAAAGGAATGTGTGCCCAAAGTCGCTGCTAATCCAAGCGGTAAAACCTGCAAGAAACTGTGGCACAACGGGGATGAGTTTCCAACTCAATGAATAGAAATACATCTAAAGGTAGAAATCGAAATGCAGGACGATACCTTGGTCATAAGTATAGTACTATCATAATCTGTACAATATACTATATGATATGCATATGTATCATAATGCAACACTAACTATCATGAAATCCCAGGTAGAATATATCCAATGCAAATAACCTATATCTAGGTATAAGCCCAATGTAACCAAAAATATATATATATAAACCACTTCTTTAAAATAGCCATGGAATAGATATGTCCCGGCATAGAGTAGACATGATACTATAAAATATAATAGATATCTGATTTAAGATATACGTCCTGCTATTTTAATTAATAGTGTTAAGAGTTTTACAATTTAAAAGATTTCAGTGTCTTCTCAGACACGTCAAAATAGTGAGGCTATAGCTCGATTTTGAAATCCTTTTTATATGCAACTACTCGTAAAAAGGTATGCGGGTACTGTCACCCGGATCATTCCTGGTCAGCTATTATGACTATGATATAGCTGTGTAACTTATGATAGCACCATATCAATATATATGGATGTCCAGCATTGACAACCGAAACCAGAAATCTCTCGTGTCCATTACTGACTCGCAAATCCTCAAATCTCTCGTGTCCATCACCGACACGTAAATGCAGAAATCGTCGACACCATCTCAACAGATGATCGCCACCCGATATCCCTGGCTCCGATCGGTATCCCCTTGATATCTGCCGGGCCTAATCGAACCCCAGTCAGTATCCCCTAGATATCTTCCTTGCTCATCTCTATCTCCGGTATCGAGTATCCTCATTAGGCTCCCCATCTATAATGCGTCTATCCTTCCCCTCGGTCTCGAACTGGGTCTACCATGTATCTGACTGTATAGCTTCCCCACTCAGTCTGGATAAGTAGCAAGTCTGAAACCGTATAGCCCCCCCCCACCTCGGTTCGGAATAAAATAATCAGAAAACATAAATCTCATGGTGGACGCCAACTCATCATATACAAAAATATCATGTAAAGAATGAGAATACTTACATAGATCATTCTGATGATATATTATATATATACATATATAACAGTGTCCCATACCACCGATATATATCATCAGGAGTAAAATATCCAGAAAATCCATAAGAATTAATTATAACATTTATAGTACTGATATTCGTAATTTACAACAGGTAATAAAGAAAGATTTCGTAATTAAATCATATAGGCATAATGATATCAATTCTACTGTATCATGGCACTACTAATGATGTGTAGTATAGCATATGCATCTGTGCTCGTGCAGCATGGCAATCATTAGTATTGGTTCATGTGTCCTAAAAGTGTAATAGCCTACTCATATCGATATCTACATATGCAATTTATCATAACGGTCTTAAAATGACATGGCAGTACCAATGAGGTGTAGTGTAACATAGGTGTACATGTTTGTGCAGCATAATACTCATTGGTAGTTGTGCAGTGTTCTATCAGAGTGTTCGTATTACGGAAATGTATAACATTGATAAATATAACGCGAACATGTAAAGTAAATCTAAGCGTAACTGATAACTGTAATTACTTCTATGGGCTATACCATTATCTTTGAGAAGGGAACGAAACGTTGGTTTTGAGATAAGAAAGCTGCCTTAGGTTAAAATAGATATTCGTTTTGAAAATTGGCACCGCATCCTTATTTTTATCATATAAAAGAGAAGCGAATCATAGTTTTTAAAAGAATATAGTTTACACAAGTATTACATTCTAAAACGGAATATAATCTAACTCTATGAGTCTAAAGGAAAAACTTAGCCGTTATTCGGCATATGAATCTCATCACTTTCAATATATATACTTTCTTATATAATACCTCATCGTACTACTGTATCTGTATCATATCAAGTACGACATGATTCCCCGTAAAAATCTATCGAACCGTATCCATATCATACGGATCTAACATCATGTACGTATCTCATTTAAAACTATGTATGAAACTATATGCAATGAAGGACATACAAGATGCGATACTATATCAATATCTTGAATAAATACTAAACTAACTAGATATCATAATACTATTTATAAGGTTGCGATGGTGCTATACGCCATCCACACAACTTCTCCCGTTGATGCAAATCTACTCACCAACCTAATAGGCTTGTTGAAATCCACGCTGCTATATCGGCCAACTCCATCTCGGAAATCCTCGAAATCGTACCTATAACCGTAGTTATGAAATATCGGTGTAAAAATCATATCAAAACTCAAAATAATGAGATAAGCATCCATAGGTTTGAACCTACAACATACTTAACCCAGAAACAATAATATGCCACTGAAATCTACGTATGAACGTCGATGTTTCAGTCGCAGTATGAAAAACGCAACACCCGTATTGTAATATTGGAAATTTGATAAAACCTTTACTAATCATTTCCAGATTTTACTGTGTAAATATTTAAACAAAACAAACAATACAGAAACTTATAAAATACCAACACAAAGCTACAAGAGAAAAATCAACACCAAAAGCTCAGGGGAGGCCGGCGTCGCCGGAAATTCTGTGTATGTCGCCGGATGGACTATGGAGTTTGGGGCTCGGGTTTCGTATAAAGTTCTCTATTGATCTCAGTATGGTTTTCGTCTTGCTATTTTTTCTAGTGATTACACTTATTAGTCCCAGATTCATTTTCAGTGAGCTAGATATCACAAAATACCGTGTTTTCTGTTCTGCATATGAAAACTGATATTTGAACAGAATTGATTTAGTAAAGAGAGGAGAAGATATACCTATTGAAATGATTTGCAAGAGAACACCAGCTCAAGGATTGCTTATGGAAGCATCTAGGATTTGTAATGGATCAAGCTTGATGATGTGCACAAGTTGATGAAGGGATTAAGATTTCTTCATTTGGATTGATGAACATTTAGGAAATTTCTTGGTTTGGGGCTAAAGAGTGTATTGTTTCAGTTGGGATAGCTAAAGAATTTTCTAAGTATTATGTGTAAATGGGGTGAGGAGGTATGTAGAGAAAGCAAGAAGTGCATGTTGAGAGGTGGAGGTGGCATGAGAGGAAAGAGGAGGTGTTACCGTAAGGAAGCATGGCGCATTCATGCAAGGTGGAGGTGTAGTTATACGAACATGGATGAGGTGTGTTGAGAGTGAGGGTTTAGACTTAGGTTAAAATATACCCAACTATACAAAAGAGTTAAAATAAAATAAAAGAAACTCTTTTATGAAAAAGGAAATCCACCTCTATGTTAAAATGAAGTATTTATCTTGACACTTAATTATCATTATCTCATAATAACATCTTATGTCATGTTTAAAACAATTTAAATATCATATTTATGATATCACATCTTTTCTTTATATTTACCAAAATAATTAGAATTTTCCGGATATAATTCCGATACCAAAAGTCGTACGTGATATCACTTTGCAAACTTTATTTAAATTCATATTTAAAATTATAAATTAATATTTATAATTTTCCAAAATGTTACAACAACCTAGAGACCATCTCGACATTCGTCTCGTTACAACAGACGCAACGTCAACAAAACGGAGCCATAGCAAAGTCCCTAGTTCCAAATCTCAACGGTTCACAAATAACCTAGAGACCATCTCGTCATTCATCTCATTACAGCAGACGCAAGGTCAACAAAATGGAGCCATGGCAAAGTCCCTAGTTCCAAATGTCGACGGTTCACAGACAGCCTAGTGATCAACAACGGTGTTTCTTCTCACTCCAACAAGATGCAGATGCGACGTCAACAAGCGACCCTAGGGTCAAAAAAAAGAGCCATGGTAAAGTCCTCAGTTCCAAATATCAACGGTTCACAGAAAACCTAGAGACCAGCTCGACATTCGTCTCGTTACAGCGAACTTAACGTCAACAAAGCGGAGCCACGACAAAGTCTCTAGTTCCAAGCCTCGACGGTTCACAAACAACCTAGAGATCACCTCGACTTTCGTCTCATTACAATAGACGCGGTGTCAACAAAGGAAGCGAAGGCCAAATTCCTTACTTCAGGGTCTTGACGGCAACTCAAATAAAACCTGAAAGACTATCGGAGATCATCCCACACCAGCGCGGAGTGGTTATGACTCATCGAGGCTCCCAACCTGAGCCTAACCTCAAGTAAAAAGAGTTATCAAAAATTCCCAACGTTTGCTCTTCCGACGGCAATATGACCTAAGGAGATTACTTGAAGACGTCTTGTCCAGCCCCCGAAGGGGTCAGAGACACGACAGTCGCGGGGCTACTCGAACAGCAGCGTAAAGTCTGCATATCGGGGAATGCATCAGCAAGCTCGACGGTACAACGGACAAAACCCTAGTACCACAGACCGTAATGGACTTCTGTCGTAAAGAGCAGGGGTTAACTGTGATTTTTGGACAGGTTTGCCTACAAGCCCATGGAAGATAAACTACAAACTTTGAAATGAGTTCATAAACTAGAGACTCCGGGATGAGTGAATAAACTACAAACTCCTAAATGAGTATATAAACTACTTCACACCAGATCAAGACATCGAAGAAAAGAGAAATGCCAGCATGAAATAAAATATGTCTTTTATTCATGAATTCAAGTGAATACAAGATACATTTCATAAAGGAATCAAAATGAATACATGTTATTCATGAATCAGTAGTTTACAACCAGTACAAGAAAGGTGGTATAATGACAGTTATTAAGGAGGAGGCGTCTTCAACAAACTGACAAGCCGCTCGTGCGCTACCCTCAATTCTTTCTCGTATTCAGCTACAGTGGCCAACTCCTCTTCGATTTGAGTCCGTTGCTGCAAACAGGATGAAAGCTTTTCATCGATTTCTTGCTTGGCAGCTTCGTAGTCCTGCGTAACTCGCTCGATGAAGTCAAGCTTATGCCTTAGCGTCAACCCATCTGAAATACATATTTGGAGGTTGTCGAAAATAGCTTTTAGCTGCACAGCATTGACTTCAACCTGGACAATTGGACAGATTCACCGGAAGCAGCCTCATGTTCATTTCACCTCAAGGCCGCCTCTTGTTCAAAATAGTGAATGAATGGGACACTTTGCTCGACCCACGCAGCCCGCTGAGAGTTTGAGGCCAACACCTCAGGAGCGAGATGCTTAAGCTCAATCTCGTGCAGGCAAGTCTCGATATTCCTGTAATAATCAACCCAAGAACCGACGAGATCTTCATTATGGAAGTTCACGAGTGTCTCCAACATTGGATTGACTTCGTCGGCAAAATCTGTAGTAGAAGTGAAGGCCTCGGTATTGAGATCTTCGATAAACTCGCTTAACGTTCGCTGGCTATTCGTAGCGCCCCTGGAGGATGTACGTTTAGCGAAGGGCTCCGCATACATGGGAATACGAGACTCAAAAGGAGCTGGAGCTGGTGTAATCGCTGCAAAATGAATTACGGTCAAATTTCAACTCGGAAGACAAAGAAAACCCCTGAGGGATGGAATCTATCGTACCGACTGTTGCAGGTGGCAGAATAAGAAGTACCGGAGGCGTGGATATTCTTTCGCTTCCTCCTCCAACCCATGATACTGTGGTCAATATAAGAAAGGCTTAGCAACAATAAGTCTACTCATAAAAAAAAGGAAGAAACATTAGGTGAAGAATATACTGACCAATACCAGAAGGTGGAACGATTTCCAACTGAAAGGAAAAATGCGGGTTTAACACCTGGTACAAATGGTCGAAAAGTACTCCTGCAGAGTCGTGAAAATATATAGTCGGTACAAGTAGGATTTTATCCACAGTGAAGCAAATAAGTGAGAAACCCATACCTTCCAAGATTTGAGGAGGCGCAGAAGAAAGCAAAGGGAAAGCGACTGTCAAAGTGGCGGTCGGCGGCACCTCTTCAGCTGGCACAGCTTCAGGGTTTACCACGCCTATGCTCAAGACAAACGAAATAACATTAGAAGGGTTTAACAGGATCGAAAAACTCAAAAACAACAACCCAAGGACTACCTGATAGATAAGGTACCGAAACCGCGCCGGAAGTGTCACCAAGCGTAACGGCTTCCTCACTCTCTCTCGGGGGAATAGATTCTGCACCCATAGCTTCGTCCCCTGACTCGACGAGGGCTTTTGTAATTCTTGCGACACCTGCCGATACCAAAGAGCCACAAGGAGAAAGAGCAGTAGTCTAGGCAGTCCCAGATTCCCGATAAAGAGTGGCCACTTCGGGCTCTGTAATCATCGGCGTTTCACCTGCCATACGATCGTCAGGACTCGGCCCTGCTTAAAAGAAAATATGTATGTCAGAATTCAAGGACCAAGTTCTAATAAAGGACTGGGCGTTACGTTACCGTGAAGTAGCTTTTCAGTTTCTTCCCGAGCTGCACGTGCAACCTGTTTATGGGAAGTAGACAGGGCAGAAGGAACATCTGCCGAAGGGATGTCAGCAGGCGGAATACTGCTTGAGCCTGCACCTACGGCCAAAACAGCATCGCGTTCCCTCGCTGTATGCTTCTTGCGCTTCCTCTCGGTCTGAGCAGTGAGAATTTACCTCCTTAAGACTTTCGACATAAGGACGTCGTCGTCCGAACCGAGCTCTGCCTCCGGAACCTTTACGGCATCTATCATCGGCTGCTTCAGCAACGCCTCCTGTGGTGACATTGGGATGGTCGTGGCCATAGTCGCTGGCTCTAGAATCTTTGTTGCACTGCCACTTGGGATTGGCACTACACTTGGAATGACCTGAGTTGCGGTAGTTCCTGCAATAGGGTGAAGAGAAGGGTCAGATCATGAATAAAAAATAGGAAAGGCGTAATGAAGCGAATTATACCAAGGCCCAAAGAAGCGCGAAGCCTCTCTTCCTCCTCGAACGTCCTAAGGGAAGCCACAAGAGCCTCTTCGGCAGAAATACCTGTTGAAGAAGAAAGCATTAATAGAAGCATAATAACGAGAGAAGGGATAAGTGCAGAAGAATATAACTGAAGTATACCTGACTCCGCAATAGAGATCAACGCCGCTTCCTCGCGAGCCAGTCGCTCGGAAGCTATGAGGGCAGCCTGTAGATCAGTATCGGTCGTAAGCGTGTCGAACAAACCTTCATTGGTGCCATAATCGTACAAGCCCTCACTGTAGGGAGCATGGGGCTCCTGGCCGAATACGACGTCAGCAGAGAATAAAGACTTCTTCTTTTTCTACGAACGGACACCAGCGGGTGATGATAAGAGCTTTCGCATGACAGGCATCTTTAGCCGGCGGGTCCTGATTTCCAAACCAGCTCCAGATTCCGGGGATGCCATGGCTACCGCAGTTGCGGGAACACCCGATTGAAGCTTCTCAGGGAAAGATCGTGGGACCACAGCCGTAATATCTTCTCTTAAGGAAGGACGAACGGCAGTCCGTCGCTTTAAAGGGACCGATGGATTACCAGCGAGGACTGCATCCTTGTGATCGAGCAATAGCCGACTTTTCCCCTGATAACAGCACCCGTCGCATGCTAGTACCACGCCATGTAAGCGTTCAAAGCTTTCGACACATAGCTCGGCTCGCTAGTGAGAAAATGGGACCCCGTATTTAATCGCATAAAGTGGTGCAACGCGCTGCGAATACCCTCCTTTGTAGCAGCCGGCTCGGCTAAGAATGCCTCGAGAGAAACACCCTGATTATAACCCGACTGTTGAGCGAAGCGGTGCGGGTTATACCTCATAAACAGTACCGAGGCACTCTGTCTAAATACTAAAAAGCTTGGCCTGATGGAATACAGGTGCAAGATTTCTAGAGCCCTCAGTGTGGAAGACCCGTCATTGAAAGTGTCACACAACGGTTGCACCACTTTAGTAGATTTCTTGTCGATATTCAAGACTCTATCGACAAAGGTCATGTTGTCCCCAACCATTCGCGGGCAGAGGACCAATCACCGAGCCTCTCGTTGTGATAGGTGTGACGCAGAAGCATCAACCAGATATATGACCCGAGGAAAGTTGTAGCTTTCGTAGAAGCGGAGTCGTTTGTGAACACCGAAAGCACCTAACAAGTGCATCTCGATCCATGACATGAAGTAGTGCAATAGAAGATGGACGGGCTTTACCCCCGGCTGAGTAGTGTCTGCCGCTAAGCTCAGGCCATGATATAGATGAGCCAGCCCTGCGATCCCAACGACCACACGCATCCCTGCGATTATGCGGCGGGCCGGATAAAAGACAGACGGCCTCATATAACGAGGATGTGTCGGAAGAACAAACCAATTTAACCACAGGCCAATAAACCCCAGAAAGAACGTCTCCTTGTCGACGTCTGGAGCAGCGAGCTCTGCGAAAGGGATGATCGGAACGTCTGAAATGAAGAAATTATTTAAATCCGCCTCTGCCGTCGGCAAGTTATCCAAACCAAAACCGAACGGGCCGTCAAGCTTGGCGAATTTCGACGCCTGTTTTGACAAGACTTCTAGGCAAAGAAAGCGGGCGATGAAATCTACAAAGCCAACTCCGTGCCCTCCAAACTCTATGAACAAACTCTCATAAATATTCAACACCTTGATTAGGCTCGGGAACCGGTGTTGAACGGCATTTTCTGGAGTAAGGCCCATCACCACTGATTTGGTGGCAAAGATATACTCATCAGTGGGAAGTATCTCTTCGTAATGTTCCCGTCTGACGGGTAAGCCGGAAATTTCCGCAAACTCATCCAAGGAAATTGAGACCTCCCGGTCCGATAGAGGAAATGTGAGGGTTGGGATGTTCTACTATTCCAGAAAAGCCTTGACCCACTACACAAGAGGCACGGATACTGAAAGAGGGACGGATAAATTGCAGGATACAGCCCAAGCTTCAGCAACAACGACTTCTTGGTCGACAGGATATACCGAGCCTACTGCAGATAGCCGGTTGAATGGCGATGAGTCAATCCTATCATATAAACATTCCCCCAAGGGCGCGAATCACCTTGGCATATGCGGTTGTTCACACCATAATATTGCATTATTGTATTCCCCATTCTTATTCGTTTTATAAATAAACAGGTACTTTTGACGCATGTCTGCTACATGCTACAGGTTATAGGTTCTTGGATCTAAAACAGTGAAAACAATGAAAAGACAATGCAAAAGTGAGACTACGAATGATAAATGGTGAAATCTTAATCGCGCCTACATTTTGAGGAACAATGAACAACAGTTCACCGAGTATAAAGGCAGCGACACGAAGAAACAGTAAAAGTCCACTACAATGTCACTGTGAAGATCTGAAGAAGAAACAGAAGTCAATAGGCGAAAAGACCTGTAAAAACAGAAAGGAAAAATCAAGGAGAAGCAGCCCACAAAGAATAAGCTTCCAAGACAACTATTGGGCCGCGGTTCCACGGCCATACAGAGCAATTAGAAGCTAAAAATTTTACCATAATTTGTTGGCGGCTTTAACTAGGCTACCTGGGGCAAATTTGTAAATTTAGACATGCGGATCAAAATGTAACCTAGGGTTTCTATCTCCTATAAATAGAACTCTAAACATTATAATTTCTTATGCCTCCCTTCATTAATAAATTTCAGCATTCTTTTGGAGAGCATCATTTTTTGTAAGTTCTTTATTTTCTGCCCTAGGTTAATTTTCTATTCTTGCCTTAGATAAATTTAATTTCTTGCCCTAGTTAATCTTTTATTTTCTGCCCTAGATAAATGTATTTTAATTCCCTAATGAGTGAGTAGTCTTCTTGCTTGTTAGGGTTAGATCTGGGGAAGGTTTGAGAGACGAAGATCTCTCATCCCCTTTCTTGCCCATCATATATTTTCATAGAAATCCATGCATACCTTCTTATTCCGCTCCCTACGGCACTCTACCCACGAGGTAGCGGTGATACCGCAGTCTAAAGGCCCGGATTTTAAGGTCTTCTATGGAGGTTAGGGTAAAGATTAAGAAAGGAAGGACAAGGATCTAGAGGAAGAACAATCTTCCCAATCATCCTAATCCCTTTTATTAATATTTACCATAACACCTAATTAGATCTTCATATGGGTATAGAAAGCGGTGAGATTTATAGATTTTCCAAACTTAACCTAGACCTAACCCTAGCAAGACTTAGATATAGATTAATTAGGTTTTTAGATTTAATAATCAATCTGAACACCCTTCGGAATTAACTCGTTAGCGCGATTAGGAGATTCACAACATCCCTGTGGACCGACCCGTACTCACCGGCTAGTTTCATGCGACGCCGTTCTTGATTGCGGTTATAGATAGTTTTTGAGACGAATCAAATGGCGCCATTGCCGGGGATGGCGTGTTATTTCCTTTTCGCTATTTCAGGTTAATCAAAAAAAAATTTAAAAAATCATAAAAATGTGAAAAAATCAAAAAAAATATAAAAATATATATAATTTGTTATTTTTGGAAAGGATACTTTGCGGTTGAATTTTTGCAGGATATACAAATTAGGATCTGGAGATTTTCAGAAAGCAAAACATGAAACAAAATATCGGAACAGAAGAGATTTTGAACAACAGAACAATGCAAATTTTTTTGAGTAGTGAACCCCCCATCCCGCCACGATTCCGCGGCCAAAACCTACCTTAGGCCGCATAACCGCGGCCATCTTGTCGAATCAGAACGTCAGAAATTTTTTAGGGATCCACACCGGCAATTTGACCGCCTTTCCGCGGTGAAATCAGCGTTAGGACCGCGGAAACGCGGCGTATTGGCACATTCAGTTCGTAAAAATGGCTCTGTAAGTTTCTCTGTTCCTCCTCTGTAATTTTTGAAATATATTTTCTGAAAAATGCCTGCAGGATTTTGTGCACTTTAAAAATATATTCCCTTCCAAATAACGATCTTGTGCAGGATTTTTGCGCCCCGCTTAAATTAGAAATTAGATTGCAGGTAATATTTTTATGTTGCATATCTTTTGTTGAAAATCTTTTTGCAACAAATTTTTCCTAATAAAGAGAAAAAGAATAAAGAAAAAGAATAAGGAAAATTTTGTAGAAACTTGCAAAGTTTTTTAGCCGCAAATAAATCCTTGCACGACAAACTTTCTTTCCTTTCCCTTTCTTCTTCTAACATGGGTACCCCACATAATAAATCACTTACCGAACTTTGGTATCCCGAATCTAATCTTGCGTCGTACGTCAATTTGTTCGGTCAATTTAAAGAAGATCCTTCCTTACCTAAAATATATTTGAAAGATCGAATAGAAGCGTCTAGGAGAAACAGTTTGACTTTGCAACCTACTTCGTGTCAACCAAGTCAACCTTCACCACCTCCATATGTTGATACTACTTTTTCAAGTTCTTCTGTCACTCCTAAGCCAATGTCCATTGTTGAGAATATTGCTCAATCTCGCAGCCGATCTTTCACCTCTCTACACTCATCTAGTTTTAGGGATCCGCACAATTATTCACCTTTTTATCCATATGTTGACCCTACCCTTGCCCAACCACCCACTTCCTACCAGTCCTACCCAACCTTCCCACCTTCACTAGACACTGTTTCTACACAGCCTGTTGGGAGTTTTGCATATCCACACCATTTTGAATCTTTTACCGAAACCCCTTCGCCACCTAAGTCTAGTTTGGAAGAGTCGTTGGAGGCATATATCGCAGCAGCAAACAAAATGACTAGGAATGTGGAAGCGTCCGTGGCCGCCCTGATACAACCTAGTGAACCGGTAGCTAGTTTCCCGCTAGCTTAAAATTTTTTAATGTATAAGGAGGCGGTTGGACAGAGTGAATGAGAGAGGATTTTCAAATCAAACCTATCCTTACCCAATTGAAGCCCACAACTCCTGTTTTCCATCGATTGCCCTAAATAGTTCACCTGTTGAAAATAAAAATGAGTTGTGTGATTTTGTAGTGCTTGATTTGCCAAATTGTGAAGAGCCCCTTTCGAGTGAAACTGCACCTAATCCGTTTGACCTTTACACCTCCACTCTAGAACCTACATTGATAAACATCCATGCTTTTGAGGAGGTACACCTCCACTCTAGAACCTACATTGATAAACATCCATGCTTTTGAGGAGGTGTCTAAAGAAATTGATTTTCACTTGATTGAGAATATAGACGTCGGGAATATTTCGGATGATGAACCTATCGATTTAATTAAAATTTTATGTTAAAATCATCATCCTAAGTTATTAAATGTTTCTCCCGAATCTCATATGCGTCTAGATTTTGATGATAATGGCATGGATGAGTTAAATATTGAGGATAGTATTGAGGAGAGTCTTAAGAATAATATTGAGGTTGAATCATTTTTTTTTGATATGTCTGATTTTCCAATTCAGCCTCCTGAACCTTTGACTGTTATATCACCCTCCCTCCTTTCCATCGTTCCGATCACGCTTGAAGACTGTGAGCTTGAAAAATTTTCCTTTCAATCTGACACAGTTCTCACAGCCGATAGCACGTACGAGTGTTTCACTTTTTCGGACGATGTTGATGACTCACCGCCCGAGTTTGAGTCCTTTACATTTTCAGATGAGTTAGTTGAACCATCAGACTCGGGTGCTTATAGTAGTTTCGAACCATTAATGGAATCTTTCAAGTTTGAGACAGTTTACTACGGTGAGAATGATACTATCCCTAGTTCACTTCCTTTCGTCTTTCCCATTGTTCCGACCGTACAAGTGACCGTTACGCTTTCATCCCCTATACCAAGTTCGGCGTACCCATGTTTTCTTGCGAATCTTGAGGGATTTGACCCTATTTCTCGACAAGTTGATAGGTTAGCGCAGTCGCTTTTAACACATCAGTCATCTCAAATTGCGCTAATTTATTCACTCGATTTACACCATCAAGATCGCGCAACCCTTCTTTCTTCTGTCCGCCATTCTTCTCCTCCACCGAGACCATATTCTACCCTTCTTTCCACACGGTCTCGTGTGCTTCTCGTCTCTTTTCTTTCCACCCCATTCTTGCACCGACTATACCTTTACCAGGATAAGATTTTTGAATGGTTGGTGCTAATCTTTGGCTTGTGTAAGGCCAAGCTTAAGTTTGGGGAGAACCTTATTGTATATATGTATATATATTTTTTGTTTTCTTTTTCTATAAGAAAATTAAAAAAAAAATTCAAAACATAAAAAAATAAAAAAAAAATTGTAAATAAATAAACAAGGGAGTGCCGACAATTTTGACCCTCTTGGTTTAGCATGCCAGTGAGGACACTGTCAAGTTCAAGTTTGAGGGTATACTCGGTACGTCTTCTTCCTTCGCATTCATTTGTACATATTTTTTCATTTGCATACTTATTTGAAAACCCATAAAAATTGAAAATTTCAAAAATTATAAAAATTATTGTATTCAATTTTGGTCTAATTGACTTGAGTATGACAAATAGGTTAACTAGCTAGGAACAAGTAGATCTTAGACTTAGTAAATTAAAACCCCTAAAAATAACCTTCCTTAAAGTTTAATAGTAGAGAGTATATGTCTTTGTAGTTTATTTAGAAATAGGCAAATTTTGGGTTCACTTCTTGGGCTAAGTCAAAGCAAAGGGAAAGTATTGATGTTCTTATTAGAGTATAAGTTTGAAAAATAATTCCTAACTTAAGTCTAGATTCTGAAAATGTATACCCTACAATTTGCACAATCACGCACCTTGAAACTTGTAATAGTAGAAGAGACCTTGAAATGCTCTTGTCTAAAGTCCTTAGTACGAAGAAAATTAAAAGAAAAAAGTGTGAATAAAGAATAAAAAAAAATGGACACTGGTTTTTGTGATTACTTAAGGCTGTAAAAATAGAAAAATATTTAGCGAGGGTGCTTCATCACCTAGTGCCTTAGACCAACTGGTTTGGGAGTCACTGCTAAAAGCCTTAGGTGTTGCAAGACTAGGAATTACGCTTTAAAGTGCTAACGCATCTTGTAATCGGTCGTTGGTAGCTCAAGAAGTATTAACGGTCGCATGAAGGATGTGTAAGCAAAATTCATTTAAATTCACCTACTAATAAGTACTTTGGACATCGAACAAGGGTATGATTGCTTGATTTGAATTTCCAAGTGTAGGGGTGATTTATACACACACGTAGGGATATGTGATTGGAGTTTAGATGAGAGAAAGGAGTGAAGAATAGAACTTGTATCTTTAGTAGAATTGATAAAAATTCCTAAGTGGAGATAGAACCCTAGAAGGAAAACTTAAAAAATGCCGAAAGCTAAGTAAGTCTATAGAACGTATATAATCTTAAGTTAAATGATGAGGAAGTGCGAAGAATATGGATGGATAATTTGCAAGTCGAAGATAATAGAATTCCTTTTTAGAAAACCTAATTGCAGAACAAAAGTCGAAAAGTTGAATTGATAGAATTTTGTTGGTAGTATCCGCCGAAAACTCTCAGGAGACAACACTCCTCCTACTAGGGACACCTAGAGGTTTAACGGTTTGTTGCACGTGCTCAGTGCAATCGCGTTTCCCTGTGAAAGTGCGGTTAGGTCTTTTGTAGTGAATAAAAATAAGTTTGCTCGAGGACGAGCAAAAGATAAGTTTGGGGGTATTTGTTCACACCATAATATTGCATTATTATATTCCACATTCTTATTCTTTTTATAAATAAATAGGTACTTTTGACGCATGTCTGCGACATGTTCTTGGATCTAAAACAGTGAAAACAATGAAAAGACAAATGCAAAAGTGAGACTGCGAATGATAAATGGTGAAATCTTAATCGCGCCTACATTTTCAGGAACAATGAACAACAGTTCATCGAGTATAAAGGCAGCGACACGAAGAAACAGTAAAAGTCCACTACAATGTTCACTGTGAAGATCTAAAGAAGAAAGAGAAGTCAATAGGAGAAAAGACCTGTAAAAACAGAAAGGAAAAATCAAGGAGAAGCAGCCCACAAAGAATAAGCTTCCAAGTCAACCGCGGCCCAACCCTTGCTGGGGCCGCGGTTCCGCGGCCATACAGAGCAATTATAAGCTAAAATTTTTACTATAATTTGTTGGCGGCTTTGACTAGTCTACCTGGGGAAAATTTGTAAATTTAGACATGCGGATCAATATTTAACCTAGGGTTTCCATCTCCTATAAATAGAACTCTAAACATTATAATTTCTTATGCCTCCCTTCATTAATAAATTTCAGCATTCTTTTGGAGAGCATCATTTTTTGTAAGTTCTTTATTTTCTGCCCTAGGTTAATTTTCTATTCTTGCCTTAGATAAATTTAATTTCATGCCCTAGTTAATCTTTTATTCTCTGCTCTAGATAAATGTATTTTAATTCCCTAATGAGTGAGTAGTCTCCTCGCTTGTTAGGATTAGATCTGGGGAAGGTTTGATAGACGAAGATCTCTCATCCCTTTTCTTGCCCATCATATATTTTCATAGAACTCCATGCATACCTTCTTATTCCGCTCCCTACGGCACTCTACCCACGAGGTAGCGGTGATACCGTAGTCTAAAGACCTGGATTTTAAGGTTTTCCATAGAGGTTACGGTAAAGATTAAGAAAGGAAGGACAAGGATCTAGAGGAAGAACAATCTTCCCAATCATCCTAATCCCTTTTATTAATATTTACCATAACACCTAATTAGATCTTCATATGGGTATAGAAAGCGGTGAGATTTATAGACTTTCCAAACTTAACTTAGACCTAACCCTAGCAAGACTTAGATATAGATTAATTAGGTTTTTAGATTTAATAATCAATCCGAACACCCTTCGGAATTAACTCGTTAGCGCGATTAGGAGATTCACAACATCCCTGTGGACCGACCCGTAATCACCGGCTAGCTTCATGCGACGCCGTTCTTGATTGCGGTTATAGATAGTTTTTGAGACGAATCAGCGCTGCCCCAAAATGTCCAAAGCCATCGGTGGTTGTACTGATATTGATGCCATGGAGGGCTGAAGGCGACCCTCCGAGGTCCAGTTGACCTCTTCTACGGCATAAGTCACTTGAGGCGAATCAGCGTAATGAATCGCTGAAATTGGCTCTAAGGGCGCTGCACAAGAAAAATTGCACTGACCCCGGATAATCTGATTATACCAAGACCCCACAAGTGAAGAGATTTCTGCTCCCAGTCATGATCTTTAATGAGCGCAATGACTTCTCGATCCACGGGCACGTCAGCAAAGGCGCTCTCTGAACGTACGAAAGGGAAGGAAGAGATGAAAGCCATAGCATCTGCACAAAAGGAGAAAGTTCAGCTATTGACGTTATGTTCAGAACTTTAACGCACTTTGATACTTAAAAATTATGTACTGCATTGCATTGCATATGAAAGGGACAAGGGGGGCCCACAAAGTTAAGGTAACGCCCCATCATTGATGGGGCATTCACTCATTAAGAATAGAATCCTAAAAGGATTCTCATTTAATGAGAAATATCATTGGACTAAGGAGTTAAACTCCCTCGAGAGCTGAGCTCTGCAAACAGATTTCACATCTGTCAGGAAAATTAACAGGGGAATAAAATTCCCCAAAATTTCTTAGAGCCATGCACTGTAAAACAATGGGGTAATATACCAAAACCCTCAAAAGAAAAGCTTTTTGACAGGGTAAAACCCCAAGATCTTTAAGATTTGCAAAAAGAATCATAAAAACTCTAAGAGTTCTTTATGAACGATGAGCAAAGCTCTAATTAACGGGTTAAGAAACCCTAAAACATGTTTTTAAGATCTACGATCTAATAAGAGAAAACCTCTGTTAATGGGTTCGTTCATAATCCTTAACAAGTTTTTAGCAAATTTCTAACTCTAAACGAGTTTCCATGGGCAGAGATCTAAGCTCTGAAAGGAGAATTATATTCTCAGAAAGAAGAAGTTTAGGGAAGATGAACAACAGTCATCTCAAGGGCCGAAAGGCCTACTTATAGGCACAGGGAGACGGTTCCACTTCCTAGAAGATCCAACGGTGGAAAAGATGGCACCGCTGCACTCACGTGTGTACCACATGAACGCAGCAGTGGTGGGCATTTGTTTCCCCAATAAAAGAGCAAAGCTCTATTCAAAACTCAAGAAGCAGCGCCTCACATGTCTGCCACGAGGGCGCCAGCTCCGGAGTTAAAAACATTTAAAAGAGCAAAGCTCTGTTCAAAACTCAAGAGGCAGCGCCTCACGTGCCTGCTACGAGGACGCCAGCGCCAGAGTTAAAAACTCTTTTTGGCGCCGCACGTGCACAGCACGTGAGCGCCGACGCATAATAGAATTAAATTCTACTCTCTGTTGAATAGAGCTGTTCGATCAAAGATCCAACGGAGATGGTAAATCATCAGAATGCAGAATTAAATTTTGCTGAGGAAATATTTCTCAAATCTTTCTAAACAAGAAAGACCACTCTCTGTAAAACAGAGTACCGTTGGATTAAAAATCCAATGATGATTAAAGAATTGCCGATCTACAGAATAAATTCTTTGTAGGAAAATATTTTCCTAATCTTGTTAAAAACAAGAAAAATACCTTCTGTAAAACAGAAGTTCTTGGATCAATGATCCAACGGTAGGTAAAATCCCCAAATCAATTAGGATCTCTCAATAAGAGATTTCTTCAACTAATCAACAGACTTGCCTCTACTATATAAATGACCCAAGACTTCAAGTCTAATATAGAGGAACCCCCATATGCTTTGAGGGAAAAAAAGAGAAAGCTTCGAAAGAACAAAGAATTAAATTCTCGAGGAAGAAGAACTCTCTTCTTGGAAATTTTAAGTAAATAAAAGTAGATAAAGATCCTGTGGATCATTCAAAAAAAAAGAGAGAACTCAGGAGTACTTAGCACTCAGCGGGCGGTGCTTAGCGCCCTACGTGCCCCACACGTGGGCGCTATAAAATAAAGAATGCTTAGCACTCAGTGGCTAGCGCTCAGCACTCAGCACCTCACGTGGGCGCTACAAAATAAGGAGTACTTAGGACTCAGTGGTTCGGTGCTCAGCGCCCAGCGTCCCACGCGACCCTCACATGGGCGCCACAGAACATAAAATTCTTGACACTCATCATTCAGCGCCTAACGCCTCACGTGCTTCACACGCGGGCGCCATAGAGAGTGCTCAGCACTCCATATAGAAACAAAAGAAAAGTGAGTAAAGTGTGAGCGTCAGAACTCACATAACTGCTCAGCACTTTTTGCAAGAAAAGGGGACTAAGCCCAAACCAGTGCTTATCACTTCTTTCAAATAAAAGAAAATTGAGTAGGTCAAGCCCAAGCCGGCTAGGTCCCGAATTCAGATCAACTGAGTCCATGGGTTCATTGTTTCCCAAACATGATTCATGATATCCAAAATTATGTTCATCCCACATTTCCTAAGTTAATCTTAGTCCCCCAAAAATGGCTAATGATTCTCAGATGGTCCACCATGATCTCTTCCCTTAGAAACGGGAATTGGTTCAAGGGTATATCTCTCCATACCTTTGATGCATATCGTTGTAATTTCTCAACATCTTCAAAGAGGTGGCGGGTCCCAATAACCAACTGCTTTTGGGTGCACTTCCCAAGCTGACGTGCACACCTTAAACCAAACCACATCCCAAATAGGTGTATCCTATATCATCGTCATACATCTAGTCACGTAACAAATACATAGGCATAAAATGGTGATCTACGGACCGTAACGTCCTTAAACTAAACTTTACGGACAGTAACGTCCTCAAACTACTACGGACCGTAACGTCCTTAAACTAAAATCTACGGACCGTAACATTCTCAAACTACTATGGACCGTAATATCCTCAAACTAAATCCTCACCTCAAAAATGGTGATCTACGGACCGTAACGTCGTCAAACTAATACGGACCGAAACGTCCTCAAACTAAACCCTCACCTCAAAAATGGTGATCTACGGACCGAAACGTCCTTAAACTAACAACAGATCGTAATGTCCTTAAACTAAAACAACAGAGTTAGAATGCTCTCTTGTTGGATCTGAAACAAAAATAATCCTAACACCTTGTTAAGTAGATCTTAGTCTCAAATTGGACTAACATATCTTTAATAAAAATTTAAGTTGATCTTAATCTCAAACGTGATTAATGATTCTTAAATCAACCCAAACCCAAATCTAAGATTTACGGATTCGGACTAATCCACACCCTACGGGAGACAACATAAATTAGTCTCCGTATACAATCCACAGGCAACGAAAAATAAAACAAACACACACGACACAAAGTGAACTTCCGGAGGAGGAGAAAGTGGTTACCGCGATGCGGTAACATAATTAACTGCAGGGGTTTGCGCCTGCAGGGAAGAGCATCCCCACAATCAAAAACCCCTTGCAAACGAGGGGGAATCTGACGAAGTCTGCTACAACGGCCGCATTTGTCCAAACTTCCGATACACGGTGCCATAAATCAACGTGGCATCTTCGGAGAGGTGGACGGATAAACCCAAATAGTATCTGCCCCCAAATTCAGGCAAGACAATCCATCCCAGTTTCATATCTGTTTTCGGCGGCAAACAAAGACGTTAAACCTCAAGGTGTTCCTAGTAGGAGGAGTGTTGTCTCCTGAGAGTTTTCAGCGGATTACACCCACAAAATCCTATAATAAAATAATGAAGATGAAAGTTATGTACAAAGATAAGAACTATAAAAGAAAGAACTTGAAAATAAGAGTTTCCAACTACACCAGCTTTTCAGTTGCCTTGAACCCTATCTTAATGGTCGTGAAAAGATGTTAAAAATCAAATCATCCCTCAAGAAAACATCGCCTTTAGTCTTCCTCCCTACCATTCATCCAAATATCGACCATATACCTCTATGTGTGTGTAAAAGACATCCCTACACTTAGAGAATTCAATTCAAGCTATCATTTTCTTGTCCATCTTTCTTAATTCTTTTTAGTTGGTGAATAGTATCAGATGGAATTTCTAACACGTCCTTCATGCCGCCGTTAATACTTCTTGAGGGACTAACCGACCGATTACCAAATGTGCTTGTATATTCAGGCGTAATTCCTCTTCTTGCAACGCCTAAGGCTTAGCAGTGGCTCCCAAACCAGTTGGTCTAATGCACTAATTGATAAAGCACCCTTACTAAATTTTTCTTATGCTACCTTAAATAATTACAAAACCAGTGTTCATTTTTTTTCCTTCACCACTTATATTTTTTTCCATACTAAGGCTTTTAGACAAGAGTATTTCAAGGTATCCTCTACTATCCCAAGTTTTATGATGTGTGACAGTGTATATAGTAGGGTATCAACGTTCAAAAGTTTAGACTCAAAAATAGCGACTATTTTTCAGACTTATTTTTATTCTCGTATTAGTAATTTCTTTCATCTTACTAACCCTAGGGACAACGGCTCATAACTACTTATTACTAGTTTCTTTTAAGAAAACATCTAACTTTTTTGCTTTTCTCAAACTATTCCTATCTTTCATATGTAATTTTTCAGTTTCAAACTTTCATTATCAAAAAATTTTGTGCTTATATTTATGATAATGGAAAATAATGCGTGAATAAGCACAAACCTCCCCCAAACCTGTTTGCAGCAGTGTCCTTACTGATGTCATCTATTAAGTTAAAAAAAACCTGTAGACTTGGGAGGAAAAGTTAGTAACGGGGACATGAATAAATGACAGTGAAATTCTCCCCCAAACTTATTTTTGGCTCACAATTTTGTAAAAATTTATTTTCTTTCAAGAGCCAAAATATCCCCCCCTAAACTTGAGTAAAATAGTATTAAGCATTTAAAATTTTGAGTGGGGTTAAAGTTATTGGTCAATATAAAGCTTTACAAAGACCAAAAGTCAACACCAACCATTCAAATATTTTATCAATGTAGCACCAGGGATGGTAGAAGAACATGTCACCTATCGACATGAAAAAGTGGGGAGGAGATAAGAGGTATAATAGAACGGGTTTACGTCTCGGTTTATAGAGACGAAACAGTGATGGTGGATTACTCCCATTCTCGTTCTTGATAAGAAGAAGAGTTGGCGGTTCAACTTCTTTGGGTTGGGGTTGATTCATCACAACTCCCATGTCTTCTAAGAATGTGAGTTCTTTGGCGAAAATGTCTTCAAAGCTTTCATTGATATTGCGAATAATAATCTGATCGGAAAGAACGGGATGATACTCGAACTCAATAAAAGGTTCATATTTAGCATTAGATGTTGACCCGGACAGCTTGATAGAAGGGTCTGTATGTGTATAACAAATAGCAGGGTCAAACAACAACGTACTAGCGGAATCAAGATCAGTATCGTGAAGCTGTTCAAATTCGCTACTGTCGGAATCCATCCTTTCAACAAAACATACTTGAGCATAGGGTTCGAAGGGTTCACTTCCCAACTTGTAAATGTTAAGCTCAACTGACATCTTCCTGAAAGATAGGGTCATAAAACCGTCTCGACAATTGATTACAGCGTTGGAAGTCCCTTGTAATGGACGACCTAAAATTACCGGAATTTGGTTTCGTGGGTTCGCCACAGGCTGTGTATCTATAATGATAAAGTCCACAGGGAATATAAATTCCCCTACTTTGATTAACAAGTCATCTAACTCACCGCTAGGTTGGGTGATAGATCGATCAGCCATTCGAAGAGTGCAGTGCGCCGGTTTTAACTCTCTGATCCCTAATTACTCATAAACAGAATACGGAAGCAAGTTAACACTAGCACCTAAATTGAGTAGAGCACGATTGATATTTTTACCCCCAATAGAAATAGATATGGTAGAACTTCCGGGCTCCTTTCGTTTCTTGGGTATTTGTTGTGTAAAAGCAGTGCTTACATTACTCGCAAGGAAAACTTTCTTAGGCACATAAATTTTTCTCTTCCTAATGCACAAGTCCTTTAGGATTTTCAAATAAGACGGAACTTGTTGAATAGCATCTAGGAGAGCAATATTTATATTAACTTGCTTAAAAATTTCCACAATCTTCTCCATTTGGGAATTTGGTCTGTTGCCCCTTAACCTGTTTGGATAAGGAGTTTTATCAATAAGGGATGGGTCCAACATTAGAGAAGATTGTGGGGATGGAATGGATCCTAGAATTGGAGTTGGGATTGTTTTAGGATGACTCGAGAAAGTGGACGGAGGGTTCAAGCCTAGTGGAAAACGGAGAATAGGCATGGAAGAAGGTGGTGGACTAGACGAAATAAGAGAAGAAGTAGAAGCCGGGGTACCATTAATATCATTGACATCAACATCATCAACATGTTCACCCACTTGGCTGTTCAGCACTCTTCCCGATCTCAACATGCTTATGTCACACGCATTATGACTTTGTGAGTGGCCAGGATTCGGTAGAGATTGAGATGGAAGTTTCCCTTTCTCTCTCGCACTCATCGCGACATTTAACTGTGCAAGTTGTGCTACTATCGATTTTATACTTTCACCGTGGGAGGCGGTGTTCTGCATTAACGTTTGGATAGAAGACTTTAAATCAGCCGTCGTTTGCGTGGAATGTTTAATAAACGTATCCAAGATTCGTTCGAATGTAGAGGAGTTTTCGGTACCGGGCGTTTGGAAAGAATTATTATAAGGATCAAAGTTATTGGCCGGGTTTTGAAAATGTTGCGGTTGAAAGGGGTGGTGACTCTGTTGTAGTGGTTGTTGTTGCTATGAGGAGGTCTTTGATAGTTGCTTGAGAACTGGTTTTGATTTTGAGTTTGGTTTTCGTTCCAAGCAAAATTAGGATGATTCCTCCATCCCTGATTGTATGTGGAAGAATAAGGATCGTTTCTACGTCGTTGCTGAAAAGTAGCATAAATTTATTCTTGACCTTGAAACGGTGGACTCAAAGGACATTCTTCCGTCAAATGTGATGGGTCGGAACAGCAACCACACACGGTTTTGGGGAGCATAACCTTGTTTAGGAAAGCAGATGAGAATTTGTTTTCGATGGCGTCGAGTTTCTTTTGCATCGCGGCCATTTCGTCTTTCACTACGATAGAAACATCGAGCTGATGGATACCCCCTAGATGATATTGGTCTAACGCTTTCCCATTGTAAAGTTAGTTCAGTGAGATCATCCAGAAATTGCCAAGCTCACCATCGTCTTTGGACATGAAATGGTATTGACAAATGGTCTCAAGCATCTGTTTTGTCACTGGATTAATACCCTCATATATAATTCGACAAAGGTCCCATCTATTAATTTCGTGATGAGGGCATTGGACTAGCAGATCTTTAAACCTTTCAATGTATTTCCAAAATGGTTCGTTAGGAAGTTAGGTAAATTGGTTAATCTCGTTTCGAACACGGGTGGTCTTATGATTGGGATAAAGTTTCTGAAGGAATGCTATAACGAATTCATCCCAATTGGAAATAGAGTGTGCGGCAGTGTTATAAAGCCATTTTTATGCTAGATTGCATAAGATAAAAGGGAGAAGACGTAGTCTCATAGCATCCACTGAAAGTTGTGAAGTGTCCATCATAGTGCATATGTTTTCGAATTTAGTGATAAAAACGTATGCGTCTTCAGACTCAAGCCCATGAAATTTCGGAAAATAGTTGATGAAGTGGGGTTTAATTTCAAAATTATCCCCATTGGCTGGTGGAAGGGATAGACAAGTAGGAAGGGGACCGCGTATCGGGTAGCATCTCTCTTGAAGAGAGATGCGCGGTGGATTCTACGCACCTACGGGTGGTGCCAGGGGTGTGTTGGTAAAATCTGATGGAGAACCGTCCATCTCGGTCGATGTGGTGGGTGGAGGGGAAAAAGAAAATGAATAAGTACCCACTTCGGAGTCGGTAGCAGAAACACGGACAAGAGGGCACTAGAATCTCGTGTTCAGCTGAGAAAGCACTAAGCGGGTTTAACGCAAGTGGCAGCATGTGAGAACGATTTTTAAATGGTTTGTTTTGAAAAGTGTCGAACATGAGACAAATCACAAAAATTGTATAATCAACCCTTGAACTAAGGTCACCTAAGTCATGTCACTAGACCGCTCCTAGACTTCCAAAGGACAAGTCGCAGGATCAATCCTCTACCACCTCTTTATAACTCTTGTGGCCAGGTAAGTGCCAGGTAAGTGGGAGATATCCTCTATACGAATCACCGAAAATAACAGGCCTAATTAAGCAACCACGTGCCTTAGTCACACTTCCCAAGACACAACAAAAGAAATGCGGATAAGCGATAGATTACCCACGACCCGCCTCTGTCCTAATTGAGCACGACGGTCCTCAGGGTCTTGATCTAGATATTTTTTAATTAATGTAGGGTTATGCGAATGCTCGTTTTGTGATTTGTGGGGCCTAGGAGGGGTGATGAAATCCCCACCTAATCTGAATTTTGGTCTTGCCCCTTAAAGTCCGTTTTAAAATATGCATAAACAAACCAATTTCAAAACATGGAAAAAGATTTTTGAGCGGCGATATTTTGCAAAGAATCCTGCAGAAAATAAAATTATTGGATCTCAGAGGAGAGAGAAAGATATGAAGAAGATATAAGAGAAATTTGGGGCACAACCCCCCAAATCCGCCATGGTTCCGCCGCCAAAACCACGCTTAAGCCGCGGTTCTGCCGCGCAATGGAGGGATCTTTTGACAATTTTTCTACAGTGGCTTCCTTTTCTCCTATCGTCCTCTCTGAAAGTCTCTGAATCTCAAATTCCTCGTTCAAGTGACTCCAGATTCCATCGTAAAAATTTGCACAATAATTGTTAAATATGCAAGATGCAGTTTTGATTTTTATTTTATAGATCGGATAAGAATTCAACCCGAATAGCAAGGAAAAAAATTACGCACGTATCCCCGGCAACGTCGCCATTTGATTGGTTGTGAAAAGAGTGTTTATAGAAACCGCAATAAATAATGGTGTCGCATGTATCTAGTCGAGATGAGTACGGGTCGTCTGTAGGGATGCGTGGAACTTTTAATCTTACTTTAGACGAGTTGATTAGAATAAAAGAAGAATTGAGAATGGATTCTAGATCTATGTTAAACACGGATGTAGAATATATAAGAAGAGAGCTTGTAGGGTTCGTTAGGATTTAGTAGTCATGGATAACTAATAAAGATGACTCCTTTTATCTTTTGATAGATTTGAAACTAGATTGATAGTGATGAATGAAAATTAGGGTTCTTGGAAGAAATTAGAGCTCCCCGCTATTGACCCTTGCCCTTTCATTGATCTCTATTTATATCTAGCCCTTAACAAAATAATTGTTAATCTGATCTCAAATCGCGATCAAGACTATCAATAAATTGAAAGCGCGTCTGATTAAAATGTTTACGATTTTTTGCTAAAGTTTATAAACTTCATAAGATGTAAAAGAAGTTAAAATATTTTCTCATCTATTGTTCTACCCTAATCCTATGAACCCTATCAAGCAGAGAATTACTCGCGCATGCTGGTGATAGAAGAAGAAAGGATAGAGAAGGAATTCATAATGCAGAAATTAAATGCGAAATAATTAATCTAATGATATACCTTTATTAATCAACTTCACAAGTACAATTTCTTCGAGTTTAGATTACAAGAGGAAGAAGAAGTTGCTCTCGATCTCTGCCTCGTAGGAAGTAGATGTTCCGTCGATACTCACGTCTCTTTATCACGTCGAATCGTAGACCTGTCGTGGATCACTTATTCTTTGACGGTGATTTGCTTCGTGTTAAAAGGTGATGATTTCTAGCTTTAGCTCTCGGTCCTTTATATAGCCCTGGAAGCAGAAACCCTAGATCCCAAGTATTAGGGTTTGTTGAGAAGATCCTACCCATAAAATCCCACATCCTAATTCCTCAATAATGTCGCGGACCCGCCACACTTAGCATGATTTGGCCATGGAAGAGCGGTGGGTTGGAGAGATCATGGTTCCAAACATCTGGGGCCTTCTCATAATGACACGTGGAGATTTATGTGATGTCTGGACTCTTGAAATATTCTCTGAGTCTCTATCAGTATTGATTTTATGATTTAATTAAATTTCATCGGCAGATTTTTAATTCCCGACATCCCGATCTCCTGACCTGAGCTAGATCTTGCACAATATCTTCATGAATAATGTTAGTAATATTTTTTATAGAGATATTATTCTTACCATTTGTATGATATTATATCTTTTAAAGAATCTTGATTAGAATATTTGATATGATATGCATAATAAAAAAATATTATATGCATATATTTTCCTTCATAATGTTAATTATAATATATAAACACATGGTAAATAGTATTTTGCTGATAAACCCAAATATGTTCTATATTTATAATAAACACCTTTTGATATTTAAGAAAGTATGGAAAATAGTATATCAAATGTGCGATATTTTCGACTGAACAGTATGCCATAGAGGCCATTATTGTATATGTATACATGTGGATGCTTAGACATATATATGTACAGGACAGTTTTACTCGATATGATAGTATGCTATCTGGTTTCTCAACCTCTTACACTTATAGAATTGCTAGTTTAGGTATATAGTTCGAATCTTGGGTTTTATGGGACTCCGTTGCTCGCAAGAATTTTTCGTTTTCACTTCCGCCTTGGTCGCGGCCTCCACGGTACGGGCGCCGGATCCCAAAAGGTGAGTTATAGTATATGGTATATGCTTGATGAGGTGTGTCATGTATCATAAGAAAAATACCATATCTAAACTACCTAGCAAGCATAACACAAATTTGATTCTAACCTTGACATTGCAAATGGTGATAATGAGAGAAAAGGATATATGATAAAGGTTTAAAGTAACCAAAATCAACATACCATATCAAACATTTTCATTGAGCAATTTTCATATTACAATCCCGTTTAAGCACATTAAACATTCATAAGAGGAGAAGGAAGGTAAAACCATTCATCTCACTTCCTCACCGTCACCACAACCACAAAGATTACTCAAACATTATATAAAAGAAAATGAACAACACAAAAGAAAGAACATATAAAAAAACAAAAGAAAAAAGAGTAAAAGCAAAAGAAAGTGAAAGTCTTTATTCATAAAATGTAGGGCTTGAGCTACAAGGTAGATAGCAATTTCAACCTCCTTAATGGAGCACTCAAGTGAGAGCTCAAAGAGGGAAGAAGAAGAAGCTGTCAAGTATCGCATACTATTCTCACTCAAAAAGCCAACCCCAAAACTAAATCTGTGATCTGTTATTTATAGGCAACCCAAAATCAAAAGTTGCATATACAAGTGGACTAAAAATACAAAAAGGGACCCTCCAAACTGGGACGAGCTAAAATGGCTCAGTCTTGGCCACAAATTGCGGCCAAGAAGAATGAAATTGCGGCCAAGAAATGGAGGATGGCGTCTACCTTTGGTCTGTGGTCTTCTAGTCTCTTGAGCATCTCTCTGTAGTTGTAATTCATTCCCACTTAGATGCAATCTGGAGATATGAACAGAGAGGGAAGTGATCAAGTGGCCTTGTGTTCACACCTCACATCAATTCTTTTTATTACTAATCATAGCAAAATCCACTTGTGTATCCACTTACAAGGCACCATGATGGTGTTTTCCCACTTAGTAATGGTTCATGCCCCCTTAGTACTTATGATCCAACTCTAGTTCACACTTATTCATACATGATCCTGTTGGACCAAAACCAATTTATTTATTGTACACAACTTAATTTGTTTGCAAAACTCAATGACTTGATCTGTTATCTGTCTCGTTTGCAGTTCCGGCTAAAAACCGTCATTTCTGTTCATGTTGTGTGTCGTCTCCAGTGTTTTTTCCTGTATACCTGTAATCTGTACTAATGTGCAGACACAGATTAAATAGCACTGTTTATTGACAAAATGATAGAAAATGAGCGGTATTAAAATGTAATAAATCGTGCCGAAAAGTACGAAATGCTTAAAGAGCATCAGTCAGTTTAGAGGACCAATTTTTACGGTTCATAGAAACTGTTTTCTCCAAATTTGCTTGATCTGTCGATTGGAGACCTCGGCTTGCCCGCTCATTTGGCGATGATATGGTGTAGAAAGCTTATGGTTGATTGAATATTTTCGCATCAAAGCCTCGAAAGACCGATTGCAGAAATGTGTCCCATTGTCGCTAATGATAGCACGAGGGTATCTGAACTGAGAAAAGATAGTTTCTTTAAGAAACTTAACGGCAACCATGTTATCATTAGTACGGTTCGGTATTTCTTCAACCGATTTAAAGATATAATCAACCGCTAAGAAAATGTATAAGTTTCCAAAAGAGTTAGAAAACGGGTCCATAAAATCAATTCCCCACACATCAAATATCTCAACAACAAAGATTTGTTGGAGCGACATCTCGTTCCTTCATGAAATCCGACCCATATGCTAACACCGTGAATAAGTTTTGCAATAATAATGTGCATGTTTGAATAACGTTGGCCAATAAAAACCGCATTGCAACACATTTTCCGCAGTTTTCTTGGGCCAATGTGACCGCCACATGCTTGATCATGGAAGAAGGACAATACACTCCTGAACTCATTATCAGGGACACACCGACGAATGATCTGATCAGAGCAATACTTGAAAAAATAAGGTTCGTTCCAGTAAAAGTGTTTTACCTGGGATAAAAATCGGTGATTGTATTGATTTGACCATTCGCTAGGTAGAAGCCCCGTTGATAAATAGGTCACGATATCAGCAAACCAAGGTTCGCAAGATAAGGTCAAGAGATGTTCGTCCGGAAAAGAGTTGTTTATTGGAAAGATCAATGTTGGTGAAGAAGGAAGTCGTTAAAGATGGCCGACTACGACGTTTTCATATCCAATTTTGTCTCTTATGACAAGGTCAAATTCTTGCAACAAGAGAATCCAACGTATTATCCTAGATTTAGCATCCTTCTTTGATAAAAGATGCCTTAAGGCAGAATGATTAGTGTAAACTATGACTTGTGAGCTAATTAGGTAGGGCCTGAATTTTTCTAATGCAAAGACAACTGCCAAGAGTTCCTTCTCAGTTGTTATATAGTTCATTTGGGCATCGTTCAAGATCATACTCGCATAATAAATGACATGCGGCATCTTATCAATGTGTTGTCCTAAGACTACACTGATTGGTGATGTTTTTGGAAAAGAAGTGTATCGTAAATAAAGTTAACCGCAATCAATAATGGTGTCGCTAGTAACTACCCGCGATGAGTACAGGTCGTCCTCAAGGAAACGTCGAATCTTTTACTTGCTTTAGACGAGTTGATTGAAAGAAGGGGTGATTGGTTATAGATCTACGATCTACGGATGTAGAATCTATAAAGAAGAGGCTTGTAGGGTTCATAGAATTTAGTAGTAATGGATTATTAATTAAAGATGACTCCTTTTATGTTTTAATAGATTTAAAACTAGATCGATAATGATGAATATGGATTAGGGTTCTTTTAGAAGAAACTAGGGTTTTCCTACTCTTAACCGTTATCTTTGCATTGATCTCTATTCATGTCTAACCTTTACCAAAATAATTGTTAATCTAATCTCAAATCGCGGTCAAGACTATCAATAAATTGGTAGCGCGCCTGATGTTAACATTTATTTTGCTAAAGTTTATAAAATTTATAAGATGTAAAAGAAGTTAAGAGATTTTATCATCCATTGATCTACCCTAATCCTACGAACCCTAGCAAGTTAGGAATTACTCACGCATGGTTGAGATAGAAGAGAAAATGAAGAAGGAGATCAAATTGTAAATGCAGAAAGTAAAAAATGCAAAGAATTAAACTAAAAATCTACCGTTTTATTAATCAACTATCATTTACAAATCTGTCGAATTTAGAGTACATGTTAGTCTACGCCTGCGCCCCGGCCGTCTTTCCGAGGCCAAATGCGGAACAAAAAACTTTTTCGAACTGGCGCTATCGCAAACTTAAAACCCGGATCGTTCCATTAACCGTAAACTAGTATTGTGTACTAGAGGGTTTAGAGATTATACTGATCGATCCGTGTCCTTCGGTCTTTAAGCACTGTCCCTAGCATGTTGCGGCTGCTCCGACGATGTTCGCTCTCCGATCTCGATCGATCCACTGTCTCCTCCTCGCCGAAGGATGCGCCATGTCAACGAATCTTTATACGGGCTCCCACCTCTGAACCGAGGCAATTCGGACACGAAGTTTGCTAGCCGACGTGTCCAAGATTGAAGTAGAATAAGTGTAGACCGCTTTGTCTCGAGGGTTAGTCAAAGTTGCCCAATAGAGAAGTGTGATGGAAATGAGCTTTGGAATGAACTAAGGATTTTTCTTTTCTTTCAAAATTAATTGAATCAATCTCACACCCATACATTTTTGTGTGGCCGGCCACAAAGAAATAGCTTACTGGAAATTGAGGGGGGAGGTGACCAAAAGAGAGGAAGAGTTGACCACGAGAAAAAAATATCTCAACCAAATATCTTTTACAATCCAAAAGCCATTAATGCAAAATAATAATCTCATCTAATCAAGAATGTTCAAGATTGTTGCTGGAAATTTCTCTACCCCCCCCCCCACCACCACCACAGAAAATCCCCTCCTTTGCTAATTCCATATTTGCAAATAAGCCCCCTCCCCCGTTTAAGCAAAATTCAGCCAAGAAGGAAAAATGGGAATTTGGCTGAAACGAAGATACAAACTGGAAACTTCAAAAAGAGATACCGTAATAAATTACAGGATAACCCCGCAACTGTATATACATACCCGCATTTGTATTCCGACCGAATACAAATGCAATGAGATAAAATCTACACAGTATAATACTAGGATCCGGCTTAAACCAAAGCCCGCCAGTATTATCCGTCTAAACCATGACGGGTGTACTTCGAACCCTTCCATAAAATCATACAGCCTCTACAACGTTTCGCCCGAACTGGGAAACTTTCTGTGGGGGACTCTGAAGACTCGTCAATACTCTGGCAATGGGTTTAACCACAAGCCGTCAGTGGTACTAGCTGTACGTAACGGGTGCCCATGTACTGAGTGAAAGGGAGTCCGATGAGCGAACTCATTCTGAAACCCTACTGAGCCTATGTATGACAATATCCGTACAGTCCGGTCTGTTCGTCTATGAGTATCGCATATCGGGTCTAGAGAGCTGGTAAATGTTAGACCCCCAAAAGCGGTATAAGTCGTGTCGGAGTGTAGCCCAAAACAACCTGAGATACTACTGGAATACCTACCAGTAAATCTCGCTTGCCATAGCCATGGACTTCGTGTAATGGCTCTCCTAAACACAGCGTGATCTCACCCCCAACGTTGGGAGAGACGAATCCCCTGCCGATCTGTTCACTGCCTCCATGTGGCTCGGGACTGTACCCAACTAAAACCTGTTTGCACAACTCCTTTGAGCCGTGGTAGGGTAATAATCAAAGCACAGTGGGAATTCACACGAGACAAATGACGATCTCAGGTCAATAGAATAACCTGTACACATATCACCTGGGAATTGCTATCTGACGACAGGTTTTAATAACCAGCTAGCATGTTCCCGGCGAGTCATGTCCGGTGTAATCATAACCCAATGAGCACCTATATACATCTTAGGTGAACTAACTGACACCAATGGCTTATGAGAGCGGCCACCGCCCCTCGTCGGGGTCTCGGCTGTATACACTAGTCCACACCGGAGTATCGATGCCCTATCTCGAAACTCCTGCGACTAGGAACCACTTTTAAGGATGTGCTTATAGACTATCCAACTCTCACGTATATGATCGCTATCATACTGTTGGTAGTCAAGCAAGAATCATACGGGCTCTATCAACGTGCAATAGTGATATATCATGTCTCCTAAAGCAGTACACGTATGATAAAGATAAACCAGATATCATACTATCATCTCGACTAAGACTGTCCTACGGTATAGGTCCTCCCTCAATCATTGCAATCACGTGCCTGCGATACAATAATTGACTTTGAGGGCATTATATCCAACAATCTCCCACTTGCACTTTAGGCTAATTATTGCGATGCCGCATACTCACAGCCCATGTGATACCGAACACCCAACTCCTCTACTAATCAGTGTCACAAAGCTTGTTTGTAAAACTATTGTGTTCGAGAAATAGCCTCAGTGAGTGGATCCGCTCTGATGTTTCTTTCTATGTCTCTCTATATCTCAAGTTCGCGGAGAAACCCATCTCCCGAAATGAGTAATACCTGTCTTAGAATATGTCTGGATATCTGATAGGACCTAGTTCACGAATGAACTCCAAATCCAAACTTCTTAGACTGTATCGTCAACTGAACTTAATCAGTATCCTGCGCCATGCCTCCTTCAGTATCCGCTTGGACCACTTGTCCAAACTACTGTCCCTCGTTAGAGGGAAAACTACAACTCTGACGGTCACTCTGTCATCTAGATCACCTTAGAAGTCTGGAATGATAACAGTCTCCCAAAGGAGGCTACCATTATCAAATCCCTATATCGTCCACTTATTTTCTAAAACTGCATCCGAACATTTCTTCAGGATTGGATCAATATCAACTTATTGCATTTAGTGCAAAAACATCTGGTGTGGTACTTGACATCTCATGATTGACACAATTTCCTAAGCAAGTGATCTGCCAATCATGCACATCCCTATCCCCTTTAGTCTGTAAGACGCCTTTAGAGAGGGTGACTCCATCACCTGCTGGTACACCACCATGCCAGGAGTCATCCATTCTAAATACCTTTAGAATGCTATCTAAGTACCCAGATTGGGAAACTATCTAAATCTAGATCTAAAACCATAGATCTAGTAACCAGAATGTCTGATATAATATCCATATCCTATGTGGAGAAAATACTGTATGACAACCACAGTATAACCGATCGTATTATAGGAATTTTACTGCCTACTCTGTGTATGTCATCCAAATACCAGGACATCACACCCTACTACTTTCTTAACAGATCCATCCCCTATTCTGATGAAATCAAAGCCCATGACTATCACATCAAAAATAGATGATCTATCTCCGCTATAGCTGCTTTAGTCTATAAATAGACACAAGCTTCTTGTCCACTATGCTTCCGCTGCTCCCACTGATTACGACAACCCTCTGGCAGAATAATATATACATGCACTTCTAAAGCTAGTCTAGAACGATGCTGTACTCATTCTCCTGCCGGGTCTCATAGTCTGGAACAGCAGTAATGGCAAGTATGGGTAAACAAGAACCTCTCTGTCACCGTCCTTGAGGCTACCGGAGTACCTCTCGAGTGTCTGAGGTTACCCACCATATCTGTGGAGTGGCTAATGGAATGTCAAACCAGATTGAATTTTTAGGTCCTATTAAATTTTCCGTAATCGTTTGCGGTTCTGGAATCTCTTCCAGTTCTACCATACTCCCACTAGTGTTTTCTGAAAAAATCCATTTTACTAAAACTGTGGCGAGTCAAGAACAATATCACTATTGATCTTCCACATGGTAGAAAGTCAACCCTCGTCAAAGCTAGGGTCAACCCACAAACAGCCATTACAGAAACGTGTCTTGAGTTATCCAGAGTCTGGTTTTAAGCATAAGCCAGACAACTCCATATACCTTAACATCGCTAAGATATGATCCATTCTATATACAATATAGAAACATAGGCACTGATTTAATTAGAACCAGATTCAAATCATGCAGCTGTCTCCAGTGCTTGTCAACTAAATGGAGAGAGGCGGATCGGCATTAATCAACTTAGGAGTTTATCCAATTATGAGTAACCCGAAAGAGAAGCAAGTTCTCTAAACCATTACTATCATCTGAATACCATACACAAGTATCTACATCTTGGATCACCTTGAAGAATCCCGATACTTGCTACACCTGGTTCTCTACTTTAGTCTTATACCTATAACTTCTCAAACTTGGATATTGTATTTCAACGAAATACATGTCTAAAACTAGAGAAGTTACAAGTAAACAGAATATAGTACGAGGACCTACCCCTTTGTCCTAATAGACACTGGACAACATACAATACTTTGTATAAGTCCCCTGAGTTTATAAACTCAAACCCTGCGCGTCCTAGGTTGAAAACTGTACCCAGGCGATTTTTTCAAATATCACCAATTACAACGAATTCCGATATAATGAGGATGATCAACTAATTTCCAATAACATACTCCCACTCATCATCTGTAAAACCATACAGATGTAAGAATCATACCTGGTAAATACAAACCCTGGAGTAAGGACTAATTGGGAAATCAGTTTTCTATTAACAATACACAGTGAAACTGAAACATGAATATGTTTTGAAGGGGTATCCGGGTATTCATAGTAATGCCTCTTCCATTATCCAGATTCATGACTGTAATCGTATATTTCCTTTGCCATCTCTCCAAATCCCTTTATTTGTCTTTAGTCGTCACCTTCTGTACACCATCGTTAGGCTTAATGGTTTTCTTCCATCCATACCGTTTGGCACCAAGCTATGGTTTGGAAGAAGACTATCCAATAAGTATAATAGGTGTACTCTCCTAATTCTAGGAGTACTCGCAACCTGAGAGAAGGTGATGATAAAAGACAACTGAATAAACCTTATTATATTTCTCCTGAACCAGAATCCATCCTCGAAATGGAACAAGTTCCATCGAGTTCGTATATAACCATACGATGGATTATCTAAATAACTATGGATCTTCGTAGTGATACGGGGTGTTCTGGAGAAATACAAAGGTGAAATAGGAGTGGCGATAAAATACTTGGTTTGTTCATGAATAGCAGTCACAATTTACTTTGCCCTCTTTCTAATCCCTTTATTTGTCTTTACTTATTACCTTCTGTACACGACACTTAGGCTAATTGGTTTTCTTCATTCCCCACCGTTCGGCACCTGCATATGGTTTGGAAGAAGACTATCCAATAATCGTAATAGGTGTACTGTCCCCCTAATCTTAGGAGCCCTCATAACCTGAGAGAAAGTAAAAGGAAAAGACAACTGAATAGTCCTATTCTATCTCTCCAGAACCAGAATCCATCCTCGAATCTAGAACAAATTCCTCAGAGTTCGTATATAACCATAAGATGGATTTATCCAATGGAAGTGGATATCCATAGTGATACGGGGTGTTCTGGAGAAATGCAAAGGGTATAAGAAGGAATGGCAATGATGTATGCAAACACAGACAATCTAAAAGCCAGTGTTTTAAGAAAGTTCGGTTAACTTGGTTACTGAGTAATAGTCTAGGGTCGGGCCATGGTCGCTGCCAAAGAGAGAGAGAAAAGAAACACTCTGCGTGCACTCTAACCTCGATCAGAATGGTTATCACTTTATCTAATCAGGAAACCTCCCACTATATACTCAAATTCTCCTCCAAACCTGAAAGAAGAATTAGTCGGGATCACCCGAGGAGTAGACCAACTCATCTGTGAGAATCAGGATCCAACTGTCACCACATGATAACGTGACGGAATCAACTCACGTTATCACACTCCAGATGGTATGCGCATGCCTGGCAAGTTTCAGTTTCTTTAGAAACTCCCGATGTGATTTTTACCCCATGCTCTTATGACCTTGACTAAGGCCAACAAATCATAAGTCACATGTCAATTTCTACACGTCATTGTCCAGGTTAATTTGAACCCACCCATACAAGCCCTTGAATAGGGCCAACAAGGCTGTACGACTGTTCCAAACCAACGCATCTATCTATGCAACAGAAAAGTAACAAATAGCTACCATACACTATGCCTTGACTAAGGCCAACAAACATAGCATGAATACTAAGTGCTACCTGTCTGAAATGTCGGAGGGCTATGAATGGTTTTTGGCGAAAAACCTTTAACGTAATGAACTTGATATCGTTGAAAGAACTGGATAGCTTTTACAAATATATAGTGGCGAAGACCTTTGCTAAAGAGGTCACTCCCGGTGAAGGGATCTAGGCTCTTTCCCCGTAGAATGAGGTGCGGGATATTCCAAACTGAATACCATGACACAAAGCAAAAAGTAATCGACTATAGTGAAGTTATTACCCTGACACAAACCTCTGTCCAAGGGGTCACTCCCTATGAAGGGATCTCGGCCCTTGCCTCGTCGAATGAGGTGCTGGAGATTCATAACCGAATACCACTGTGCAAAACAAAAGAGAACGTTCTTGTAATAACAGCTTTTTGAAAAATGTTCCAACAACATCTATATAGGTCTGTTTTCTTTGCATTGATCTGAATCAACGCAGTCCTATCAATTAATCACACCAATAAAGAATGAAAATAAAATGTACGTATATGCCATCCGCATTCGCCATTGGGTCCCGTCGTCACCCGTTAGGTTACTTAACTAACGACAGAGCGGGGACAGGACTAGTGCGGGTTTAAAACATATACAACATCTACAGTATATATATAAATATACAATAATCGCTCCAGGCGTGATAAATGCAACATCACAGAAAAGTAATAAGCATCACAGAACAATACATATAATCTGGGATCCCCGGGTTCATAGAGCCACAAATGAAACCCGACGTTCCCGTGGTTGTGTGGATAGCCAGTACAATGAAAACCTAGACCCCTACGAGTGCGGAAAGTTACCCGCCAAAACCAGAAGCGAGGCATCCCCCTTCAGCAAAGTGAATGGACCACCCAGCACTTCACGGAATCCGGTAACTTGAGCACCCCTCCTTAGGTCAACCTATACCCCTACGAGTGCGGCGAATAGCCCGCCAATTCTAAAGTGAGGTCCCCTCCCTCTCAAATCCATGAGATGCGGACTCGTTGCCCTCTAGAACCCGACTACCCGTGCACTCCACCGCGGGGTAATCCTAGTACAGAAAAGAAAATATATACAACGGGTACATCGACCTCAGCCCGGTCATGCCCCAAAAGAATAATATACAAACAGGCAGTGACGGCAGTCCACATGTTGGACGCTCTCCCCACAATATCAAATGTATAAATATATCCAAATTGCACTACCATTGCAAGCAAGCTATCCACCACGACAAATTCGCAAAATCACGGCACAACACAGAACATCAACGTGAATTTCACGTTCGCAAACCCCGTCTAAAAGGACTATAGCAATTAGACAAGATTTACAGCTCGAATGACATTCACGGTCACAGATAATAATGTAATGCACTGCAAAACTTTAAACAATGTTAAAAATAACGACTCCAAAATAACCCCCGAATAGCCCAAACAACTTGATAAAAACCATATCCAAATTGGGCCAAATAAAAAATATCACAAGATCAACTTCCCAAAGACCAGAGCACACCCCAAACACAAACACCCGAGGCCAATAATGGGCCGGCCTTGCCAGAAAATGGAGACAAGTAGCCGATTAAAATCCGGTGGCAAGGGTCCGTGTTTAGGGTGTGTTCATGTGGTCTCCCTAGTAGGATTCTGCACTTCTTTAAAAAAAATTTCTGGACCATTTCAAAAACAACAGAAACTATAAATTCCGTGATGTCGTTTGGGTTTCGTTCCGGTTTCGATACTTTAACATTGTCTAAACCAACTAGTAGACGGTTAATAGTTTGGCTCTGATACCAATGTAAGTCTACTCCAGCGCCCCGGCCATCTTTCCGAGGCCAAATACGGAACAAAAAACTTTTTCGAACTGGCGCTAACGCAAAATTAAAACCCGGATCATTCCATTAACCGTAAAGTAGTATTCTGTAATAGCGGGTTTAGAGATTATACCGATCGATCCGTGTCCTTCGGTTTTTAAGCTCTGTCCCTAGCATGTTGCGGCTGCGCCGACGATGTCGCTCTCTGATCTCGATCGATCCACTGTCTCCTCCTCGCCGAAGGATGTGCTACGTCAACGAATCTTTATACGGGCTCCCACCTTTGAACCGAGGCAACTCAGACACGAAGTTTACTAGCCGACGTGTCCAAGATTGAAGTAGAATTAGTATAGAACGCTTTGTCTCGAGGGTTAATCGAAGTTGCCCAATGGAGAAGTGTGATGGAAATGAGCTTTGGAATGAACTAAAGATTTTTCTTTTCTTTCAAAATTCATTGAATCAATCTCACACCAACACATTTTTTATGGCCGGCCACAAAGAAATAGCTTACTGAAAATTGAGGGGGGAGGTGACCAAAAGAGAGGAAGAGGTGACCACAAAAAAAAATATCTCAACCAAATATCTTTTACAATCCAAAAGCCATTAATGCAAAACAATAATCTCATCTAATCAAGAATGTTCAAGATTGTAGCTGGAAATTTCTAGAGCCCCCAAACCACAGATAGGCCCCTCCTTTGCTAAATCAACATTTGCAAATAAGCCCCCCACTTAAGCAAAATTCAGCCAAGAAGGGAAAATGGGAATTTCGCCGAAACCAAGATACAAACTGGCAACTTCAAAAAGCGATCCCCTAATAAATTAAAGGATAACCCCGCAACTGTATATACATACCCGCATTTGTATTCCGACCGAATCAAATGTAATGAGACAAAATCTACACAGTATAATACTAGGATCCGGCTTAAACCAAAGCCCGCTAATATTATCCGTCCGAACCATGACACGTGCACAAGTGCACGCGTATGTTCGAAACCTGTCATAAAACCATACGGCCTCTACAACGTTTCGCCCGAACTGGGAAACTTTCTGTGGGGGACTCTAAAGACTCGTCAATACTCTGGCAGTGGGTTTAACCACAAGCCGTCAGTGGTACTAGCTGTACGTAACGGCTGCCCATGTACTAAGTGAAAGGGAGTCCGATGAGCGAACTCATTCTGGAACCCTACTGAGCCTATGTGTGACAATATCCGTACAGTCTGGTCCGTTCGTCTATGAGTATCGCATATCGGGCCTAGGGAGCTGGCAAACATCAGACCCCTAAAAGCGGTATAAGTTGCGTCAGAGTGTAGCCCAAAACACCCTGAGATACTACTGGAATACCTACCGGTAAATCTCACTTGACATGGCCATGGACTTCGTGTAATTGCTCTCCTAAACACAGCGCGATCTCACCCCAAACATTGGGAGAGACGAATCTTCTGCCGATCTGCTCACTGCCTCCATGTGGCTCGGGACTGTACCCAACTAAAACCTGTTTGCACGACTCCTTTGAGCCATGGTAGGGTAATAATCAAAGCACAGTGGGAACTCACACGAGATAAATGACGATCTCAGGTCGATAGACTAACCTGTATACATGTCACCTGGGAATTGCTATCTGACGACAGGTTTTAATAACCAGCTAGCATGTTCCCGGCGAGTCCTGTCCGGTGTACTCATAACGCAATGAGCACCTGTATAATCTTAGGTGAACCAACTGACACCAATGGCTTGTGAGACCGGCCACCGCCCCTCGTCGGGGTCTCGACTGTATACACTGGTCTACACCGGAGTATCGATGCCCTATCTCGAAACTCCCGCGACTAGGGACCACTTTTAAGGATGTTCTTATAGACTATCCAACTCTCATGGATATGATCGCCATCATACTGTTGGTAGTCAAGCAAGAATCCTACGGGATCTATCAACGTGCAATAGTGTATATCATGTCACCTAAAGCAGTACACGTATGATAAAGATAAACCTGATAGCATACTATCATCACGAGTAAGACCGTCCTACCGGTATAGGTCCTCCCTCAATCATTGCAATCACGTGCCTGCGATCCGATAATTGACTTTGAGGGAACTATATCCAACAGTACAAGAACCCTAGTTTATGCTCCCGATCTCTGTCTCGTAGGAAGTAGATGAACAACTGATGATCAACCTTAATGTGTGGATCGTCTTGGACCTCGTGATCGCTTCGGTTTGATCATTTTTAAAGTGTAGCTCTCAGTCTTTTAAATATCCCTCAAAGTAGAAACCGTAGATCTCATAGGTTAAGATATGCAAGCACGATCCAACCCCCAAATTTCAGATCATACGGCCATTAAATGACCGCGGATCCGCCGCGGATTGTGCCTATTGGCTGCGGAAGGGTGGCGGTTTGGGGAGATCAGGGTTCCAAATTTCAGGTGCTCTCTCATGTTGACACGTGGAGATTTCTTCAATACCTGGATTATTCAAATATTTCCCGAGTCTCTGCCAGTATTGATTCTATGATTTTATTGGCAGATTTTTATCCTGACATCTCAAATATCTCGATCTCCCGACCTGAGCTAAATCTGCACAATATCTTCATGAATAATATTAGTAATATTTGTTAGAGATGGTATCTTAATCTTTTTATATGGTAATAAATCTTTAAGAAATTCGATTAAGATTATTTGATATGATATGCAAAATAAAAATATTATATACATATTATATACATATAGTTTTTTTCATAATGTTAATTATAATATATAAATATATAATAAAGAGTAACTTTGCAGATAAACCCATATATGTTATATATTTATATCAAACACCTTTAAATATTTAAGAAAAGTAAGGAAAATGTTATATCAAAAGTGCAATATTTTCGACTGAACAAATACCCCCGAACTTAAGTTTGATCGTCCCCAGCAAACTAGTTATTCAAGAGAGGGAGAAAAAAAGGAAAAGAAAAACCTAGCACACTTTTGTAGGCAACACGATTGCACTGAGTACGTGCAACAAGCCTTTAAATCTCTAGGTATCCCTGGTAGAAAGAGTGTTGTCTCCTGAGGGTTTTCAGCGGATTACACCCACAAAATTCCATAATAAAAGAAAGAAGATGAAAGTTACATACAACGATAAGAACTATAAAAGAAAGAACTTGAAAAGAAGAGTTTCCAACTATACTGGCTTTTAAGTTGCCATGAGCCCTATCTTAATGGTCATGAAAAGATGTCGGAAATCACATCATCCATCCATAAAACATCGCCTTTAGTCATCCTCCCTATGTTTCTTCCAAACATCGATCATATACCCCTACGTGTGTATAAAAGACATCCGTACACTTAGAGAATTCAATTCAAGCTATCATACTCTTGTCCATCTTCCTTATTACTTTTTAATCGGTGAATATTTTAAATGGATTGCTCACACATTCTTCATGCGACCGTTAATACTTCTTGAGGTACTAACCGACCGATTACTAAATATGCTTGCTCATTTAGGCGTAATTAGCAATTTACTCGTCTTGCCATACCTAAAGCTTAGCAGTGGCTCCTAAACCAGTTGGTCTAAGGCACTAGGTGATAAAGCACCCTCGCTATATTTTTTTTATGCTTCCTTAAGTAATTACAAAACCAGTGTTCATTTTTCTTCACCATTTTTTTCTTTAAATTTTTATTTTTCTTCATACTAAGGCTTTTAAACAAGAGCATTTCAAGGTATCCTCTACCATCCCAAGTTTCAAGATGTGTGCAAGTGCGTATAGTAGGGTATCAATGTTCAAATGTTTGGCCCAAAGAATAGGGATTATTTTTCAGACTTATTTTTATCCTCAGATTAGTAATTCCTTCATCTTACTAACCCTTGGGACAATGGCTCATGACTACTTATTACTAGCTTCGTTTAAGAAAACATATAACTTTCTTTCTTTTCTCAAACTATTCCTATCTTTCATATGTAATTTTTCACTTTCAATCTTTTATTATCAATAAAAAAAATTGTGCTTATATTTATGATAATGCAGAATAATTTGTGAATAAGCACGAACCACCCCCAAACCTGTTTGCAGTAGTGTCCTTACTAATGTCGTCTATTAATCTTAAAAAAAATGTAGACTCGGGAGGAAAAGTTATTAACGAGGACATGAATTAATTACAGTGAAATTCTCCCCCAAACTTATTTTTGGCTCACAATTTTGTAAATTTTTTTTTTCAAGAGCCAAAATATTTTTCTTCCTCCCCCCCCCCAGACTTGAGTAAAATAGTATTAAGCATTTAAAATTATGATGGGAGGTTAAAGTTATTAGTCTATGCGAAACTTTACAAAGATCAAAAGTCAACACCAACCATTCAAAATTTTTATCAATGTAACAATATAGTTGGTGGAAGATCAAAGATTTGAAGAAGTGGGGAGATAGAAGGCGGAATTGATCGGGTTTACGTCTCGGTTGGTAGAGACGGAATAGTGATGGTGAACGAAAACGAGAATGTGAATGATTAGAAATGGGTAGAATAGTCAAATTCTCGTATGGGATAAGAAGAAATGGTGGCGGTTCAACTTTTTCGGGTGGAGGTTGATTTATCACAACATCCGTGTCGTTTAGGAATGCGAGTTCGTCGGCGAAAATATCTTCGAAACTTTCGTCGATGGTCCGAATGAACATTTCAATGTCCATCTGTTTCGCACCCGAATTCAACACACTTGATTTGTCAGAAATTATGGCGGTAGGAGACTTGAAAAGCCCATCTACTTTATTCTCAAAAGAGTCTAAATCAAGTGGTCTTTCTAGAATTATCAAACTCGAAATATTGGAGTGTGATTCACCAAAACTCGATAGAATTAAAGGAAGATTAGAAAAAGAACCAGAGAAAGTGGGAGATGAAATGGGTAAACAAATTTGTGTGTCGAGCATTGTTGAAGCAGATGTAGGAAATGAAAGCCGGATGTCGTATTTCTTATCGGATAAGCTGGTGGTAAGAATAGGATCGGTTATTTGTACAGGAAGATGTTCCTATTCAATAGACGGGACATGATAGATCGGAGAATCTAACTCATCTAACATAATAGGTTCATCTTCAAAAATATCCTCAAAATTCAGCTTATCCATGCGTTTATCATCAATTTCCAGGCGCATATGGGGTTTGGGAAAAATAGTTAATGGTTCGAGATGATGTCCACACGGAAGTGAAAGGACCTGATAAATTGGTGAGAAAAACCTATCCAAAACTGTGGGTTTATCATCAAAAATATTATCAGCGTCAGTATCCTCAATCAAGTGAAAGTCAGACACCTCATCAAAAGCATGGTTTTCAATCAATTTTGGTTCTAGAGTGGAGGTGTAGATATCACAAGGATTGGGTGTGGTTTCACTTGAAATGGACCCTTCACAATCAAGTAGATCAAACATTACAAAGTCGCTTAACTCATCAAACATTCTATCTTCAATTGGTGAATAATTTGGTGTACTCGATAGATTTGTGAAACTAGAGTTATGGAATTCAATTTGGAATAGGAAGGTTTGATTTGGAAGGGTGTACTGCTCACTCTCTCTGCTCAATTTCTCAATTTTTCCCATTGCCGCATCATACATTGGAAAATTTTAAGCTAGTTTGAAACAAGTTGCTGGTTCGTTGGGTTGTATGAGGACGACCTTGGATGCATTCAATTCCTCTATCCGCTGGTACGACGCTACCCGAAATTTTTCCAATGACCGTTTAAGACTAGACATAGGTTGTAAAAGGGTTTCAGTAGAAGATTGAAATTCTTGTGGATAGGTGAAACTCCCAAATGGTTGTTCAGAAGAAATGTCTAGAGAAGGTCTAAAAGTAGGGTAGGATTGATAAGAATCGAATGGTTGTGAAAAATGGACAGGAGTAGGATCAACATTCTAATAAGAAGGTGATTGGAATTGTTATCCTAACAAATTTGGAGTGGTAAATGGAGTGAAAGATCGGTTACGGGATTGTTCAATTCTGTCAGCAATGGACATGGGTTTCGGAGTCGCAACATGACTCTTAGAATGGGTATCAACGTAAGAAGGGGGAGAGGTTGAAACGGCTGATACAAAGTGGAGTTCGGTGTCCAATTTTTGGTCCTAGACGCATCTATCCAATCTCCAAAGAAATAGTAGAGTCGGATTTTGTACCGAAGCAGTTACGAAAACAAGAGATGTCTGGTTCTTGATAGCAAAGCTCGGCAAGAGTTCGTCTGTTTGGGTTACCTATTGTGAGAAGGTGAATATAAAAAAATGGGTGAAAGATTTAACCTCTAGTTGGATTGTTTTTCTTTGAAAGAGGGACTTGAGGGTTGACTCAACAAATCACAAAATGCATAATCAAACCCTAGAACTAAGGTCACCTAGGTCAAGTCACTAGACTGCTCCTAGACTTCTAAAGGACAAATCACAGGATCAATCCTCTACCACCTCTTTATCACTCTTGTGGCTAGGTAAGTGACTGGTAAGTGAGAGGTATCCGCTATATGAATCACCAAAAATAGCGGGCATAATTAAGTAACCACTTTCCTTAGTCACACTTGCCTAAACACCACAAGAGAGATGCGGATAAGCGATAGATTACCCAAGACCCTCCTCTGTCCTAATTGAGCGCAACGGTCCTTAGAGTCTTGGTCTAGATATTTTTTTAATTAATGTAGGGTTATGCGGATACTTGTTTTGTGATTTGTGGGGCCTAGGAAGGGTGATGAATCCACACCTAATCTGAATTTTGGTCTTGCCCCTTAAAGTCCGGTAAAAATATGCTCAAACAAACCAATAATAAAACACACAAAAGATTTTTGAGCGGCGATATTTTGCAAAGAATCCTGCAGAAAATAAAATTATTGGATTTCTAGAGATGAGAGAAAAATCAGGAAAATATACAAGAAGAGTTTGGCGCTCCAATTCCTCTACTCCACCGCCCTTCCGCTGCCAAAGCCAAGCTTAGGTCGTGGTTCCGCCCCAATAGGGAGAGATATGTTGCTTATTTTTCTTCAGTTGCCTCCTAAGCTCCTCTGGGCTTTGCTTGATGTCTTGGAATCTTTAATTCCTTGTTCCAGTGACTCCAGATCCCTTTGCAAAATTCACACAATAATCGTTAAATTGCAAATTGTGGTTTTTTTATGATATGGATCTGGAAAAAATTCAACACGAATATCAAGAAAAAAAATTACGCACGTATCCCCGGCAACGTCGCCATTTGATTGGTGATGTTTTTGGAAAAGAAGTGTGTCGTAAATAAAGTTAACCGCAATCAATAACGGTGTCGCTAGTAGCTAGCTGCGATAAGTATGGGTCATCCTCAGGGAAACGTCGAATTTTTTACTTGCTTTAGACGGGTTGATTGAAAGAAGGGGTGATTGGTTGTAGATCTACGATATAAGAATGTAGAATCTATAAAGAAGAGGCTTGTAGGATTCATAGAATTTTATAGTAATGGATGATTAATTAAAGATGACTCCTTTTATGTTTTAATAGATTTAAAAATAGATCGATAGTGATGAATTTGGATTAGGGTTATTTTAGAAGAAACTAGGGTTTCCCCACTCTTAACCCTTATCCTGTCATTGATCTCTATTCATGTCCAGCCTTTACCAAAACAATTGTTAATCTAATCTCAAATCGCGGTCGAGACTATCAATAAATTGGTAGCGTGCCCGATAAGGATGTTAACATTTATTTTGCTAAAGTTTATAAAATTTATAAGATGTAAAAGAAGTTAAGAGATTTTATCATCCATTGATCTATCCTAATCCCACGAACCCTAACAAGGTAGGAATTACTCACGCATGGTTGAGATAGAAGAGAAGATGAAGTAGGAGACCATATTGTAAATGCAGAAAGTAATGAAGAAAGTAAAATGCAAAGAATTGAACTAAAAATTTACCTTCTTATTAATGAAAAATTATTTACAAATCCGTTGAATTTAGAGTACAAGAACCCTAGTTTATGCTCCTGATCTCTATCTTGTAGGAAGTAGATAAGAAGAAGATGATCAACCTGGATGTGTGGATCGTCTTGGACCTCATGATCTCTTCGGTTTGATCATTTTTCAAGCGTAACTCTCGATCCTTTAAATAGCCCTCAAAGCAGAAACCTTAGATCTCATAGATTACGATATGCAATCACGATCCAACTCCCAAATTTTCAAATCCTTCGGCTACTAAATGGTCGCGGATCTGCCGCGGATTGTGCCTATTAGCTGCGGAAGGGTGGCGGTTTGGGGAGATCAGGGTTCCAAATTTCAGGTGCTCTCTCATGTTGACACGTGGAGATTTTTTCAATGCTTGGATTCTTCAAATATTTCTTGAGTCTCTGCCAGTATTGATTCTATAATTTTATTGGCAGATTTTGATCCCGACATCTCGAATATCTCGATCTCCCGACCTGAGTTAAATCTGCACAATATCTCCATGAATAATATTAGTAATATTTGTTAGAGATAGTAACTTAATCTTTTTATATGGTAATAAATCTTTAAGAAATTCGATTAAGATTATTTGATATGATATGCATAATAAAAATATTATATAAATATTATATGTATATATTTTCTTTCTTAATGTTAATTATAATATATAAACATATGATATAGAGTAACTTTGTAGATAAACCCACATATGTTCTATATTTATAATAAACACCTATAAATATTTAAGAAAAGTAAGTAAAATGTTATATCAAAAGTTCAATATTTTCAACTGAACATGCACCGTTAGCTAAGTCGGATGCATCACACATAAGCTCAAAAGGGTGATTCTATTCTGGAGATGATTGAATGGGGGCGGTAGTGAGGGAACATTTAAGCAATTCAAAAGCAGCCAAGCAATCCGATTCGAAGTGAAAAGTTGTATTCTAGGCCAAGAGAAGAGTTAAGGGTCTAGCAATCTTGCTAAAGTTCTTGATGAACCGTCTATAAAAACCGCCATGGCCAAGAAAGGATCATATATCTTTGACACATTTGGGAGAAGAAAGTTTGGAAATAACATTTATTTTAGCTTTTTCAACCTCAATGCCATTTTGTGAGATAATATGCCCTAAGACAATACCTTCTTGAACCATGAAATGAAATATTTCTCAATTCAAACTTAGATTCTTGTCCTTATAGAGGAAAAGAAAAGCGTCAAGATGACTAAGCATTCTACGAAGGAATCCCTAAAGATGGAGAAATTGTCCATGAATATCTCCAGAAAATTCTTGACCATGTCAGAGGTATCCCCATCATACACCGCTGAAATGTAGTGAGAGCATTGCATAACCCAAAGGGCATGCTTCTATAAGCGAAAGTGCCAAAAGGAAAAGTAAAAGTTGTCTAATCTTGATCCTTATCGGCAATGAGAATCTGGTTGTAGCCTGAGTAACCGTCCAAGAAATAGTAGAACTAATGCCCAGCTCAGTGTTTCAACATCTAGTCAATGAAAGATAAAGGGAAGTGATCTTTCCTCGTCGCGACATTAAGTTTTCTATAATCAATACATACCCACCACCCAGTTTAGGTGCGAGTTGGAATCAACTCATTTGCCTCATTAGTTATAACTGTGATGCCAGACTTTTTAGGGAAAACGTGAATAGGACTCACCCACTGGCTATCAGATATTATGTAAATTATACCACTATCTAAGCATTTGACGATTTCCTTCTTCACCATCTCTTTCATGACGGAATTCAACCGTCTTTATGGGTCATGGGCTGGTTTGGCCTCATCCATCATATGTATATGATGTTCAACAATCAAAGGGCTAACCTCTTTGATGTCCGCCATTGTCCAACCAAAATCTTGCCGATTTGATTTCAAGACAGACAGAAAGACTTTCTATTGCTCTAAGGATAGAGAAGCTGAGATGATGACAGGCAAAGACTCATTCTCATCTAAATATGCATACTTAAGATGAGATGGTAGCGGCTTGAGTTCAAGTGCCGGTGTAGAGACGATAGAAGGTAGGGTAAGGGATCGATGTTCGGACTCTATGAGAGGTTCATAGCTAGCGTAAGAGACTGACTCGGATAACTCAACCAACTCGTCCGAAATGTCAAAAGATTCGAACTCGGGGGTTGACTCATTGACAGAAGGGTCCCACGAATCAAGATCATCAAGGAAAGTGAACCCTTCGTCTTCCCTATTTGTGCAAGAAGCGGAGGGATCAAACAATAATGCACTAGTTGCGTCGAGCTCATTATCGTAGAACAAAAACTCCTCAAATTCACAACTGTCGGGAGCTATCTCGTGGACGGAATATATATCTTTCATATGAGCAGAAGGTTCGGAGAATTGACTTCCTACCCGAAAAATATTAAGTTCAATTGTCATCTTCCCAAAGGATAGGTTCATGGAACCGTTACGACAATTGATTACCGCATTTGAGCGTGCGAGAAATGGTCGACAAAGAATCACTGGGATTTGGTTCCATGGATTTGCCATAGGCAGTGTTTCTAAAACTATAAAATCCATAGGGAATACAAATTCTCCGACTTTAATTAGCACGTCCTCTAGCTCAACCCTAGGGTGGGTGATAGATCAATCAGCCATTTGAAGAGTATAGTGCGTGGGTTTCAACTCTTCTATGCCTAATTGCTCATAAACAGAATAAGAGAGCAAGTTAACACTACCACCACGGTCGAGAAGAGCGCAATTAATGTTTTTACCCCCAATAGTTATAGAAATTGTAGGACAACCGGGGTCCTTACGTTTCTTCGGCAAATTTCGGGTAAGGGCATCACTCACATTACTTGCTAAGAAAACATTTTTAGGTACCTGAGTTTTCCTTTTCTTAGTGCATAAGTCCTTAAGAATTTTTGCATAGGATGGAACTTGTTGGATAGAATCTAAGAGAGGAATATTAATGTTAACTTGTTTAAACATTTTCACAACCTTCTCCATCTGTGGACTTGTTTTGTTGGGCCTTAACCAGTTTGAAAAATGAGCTTTATTAAAAGGGGTTGGATCCAACAGTTAAGGAGAAGTTTCTGGAGATGGAATGGATCCCAAAACTGGAGTTAGGGTAGCCTGAAAGGGTAATCCATTCAAGAAACTGGATGGAGAGTTCGAGCCCAGTGGAGAACGGAGAATGGGCTTGGAAGAAGATGATTGATTAGAAGAAGAAGTAGTAGAAGTAGTAGCCGGGGTGTTATCGAAGTCATCAACTTGTTCTCCAACATGGTTGTTCAATATTTTTCCTGATCTCAACATAGCTACAGCATTCACATTATGATTTTTTTGGTTAGGAATAGCATTAGCGTTTTGTGAGTGGCCGGGATTTGGCAGATGTTGAGATGGAAGTTTCATTTTTTCTCTTTCACTCATCGCTGCGTTTAACTGTGCAATTTATGCTTCGATACATTTGATGCTTTTACCATAGGACGCAGCGTGTTGTACTAACGATTGGATAGAAGAAGTTAAACTAGTCGACATATGTGCAGATTGTTTAATAAAAGATTCTAAGCTTCTCTCGAGTGCAAAGACTTTGTCGGTGCCGGCAGGAGGAACATTATTTTGTGGTTTGAAAGAATTTTTATAAGGGACAAAGTTGTTAGCTGGATTTTGGAATGGTTACGGTTGAAAGGGCTGCTGAATTTGTTGTGGTGGTTGTTGTTGCTATGGAGGAAACCTTTGGTAGTTGTTTTAACTTTGGAACTGATTTTGATTTTGGTTTTGAGTTTGGTTTTGGTTCCAAGCAAAATCAAGATGATTCCTCCATCCTGGGTTATATATGGATGAATAAGGATCGTTTCTAGGTCGTTGCTGAAAAATAGTATTGATTTGTTCTTAACCTTGAGATGAAGGATTCAAAGGAAATTCTTCAGTTAAATGCGACGAGTAAAAAAAGAAAAAACACATGGTTTTGGGGAGAGAAACTTGGTTTAGGGGGGCTAAAAAGAATTTTCTCTCAATAGCTTCGAGTTTCTTTTGCATCGCAGCCATTTCTGCTTTCATTGTAATAGAAGCGTCGAGCTGATGGATACCTGCCCTAGATGAAGATGAAGATGATGTTGTCATCTTATGCTCTCCCACTGTAGTGTTTATTCAATGAGATCTTCAAGAAATTGCCGTGCCTTCTCGTCGGATTTTGACATGAAATGATATTGACAACTGGTTTCTAGCATTTGTTTTTTCGCTGGATTAACACCCTCATACATAATTTGGCAAAGTTTCCATTTCTCGAATCCATGATGAGGGCATTAGACAAAGATATCTTTGAACCTTTCAAAGCATTTCCTAAAGGGTTCGTTGGGAAGTTAGGCAAACTGGTTGATATCGCTCCTGATGCGGGCAGTTTTATGATCAGAATAAAAAAATTTAAGGAATGCCTTAACAAATTCATCTCAACTGGTGATGGAATATGAGGAGGTTCTATAAAGCCACTTCTTCGCGAGATCACACAAGGTAAAAAGGAGAATATGTAATCATATAGCATCCCCCGAAAGTTGGGTGGTGCTCATCATTGCACATACGTTTTGAAATTTGGTTATAAAAACGTTGGCATCCTCATATTCAAGGCCGTGAAATTTTGGCAACAAGTTGATGAAGTGAGGTTTAATTTTAAAGTTATCCCCATTGGCCGGTGGAAGAGACAGACAAGTAGGAAGGGATCCGCAAGTAGGAAGGGATCCACGTGTAGGGTAGCATCGGTCTTGGAGAGCGATGTGTGGTAGATTTTGAATTTGCGCACCTAGAGTTGGTGGTATCATGGTGTTGTTAAAACCTAGTGGAGGTCCATCCATCTCGGGAGACGTGGTAGGTGAAGGAGAAAAAGAAGGTGAAGAAGTATAGACCTCGGAGTCGATAGCATAAACACGGACTAAACGGGCGCTAGAATCCTGTGTCCAACCGAACATGCACTAAGCGGGTTTAGTGCACGTGGTAGCATATGAGAAAGTGGTGAGAAAGATTTTAAGAATGCTTTCTTTGACAAGAATGACTGACGCAAGATTTGACTCAACCAATCACAAAATGCACAAACAGCCCCTAGAGTTAGGGTCACCTAGGTCAAATCACTAAACTGCTCCTAAACTTCCAAAGGACAAGACATAGGATAAATTCTCTATCACCTCCTTATCAATCTTGCAGCCAGGTAAGTGCCAGGTAAGTGAGAGGTATCCGCTATATGAATCACTGAAATAACGGGCCCAATTAAGTAAACCACTCGCCTTAGTCACACTCTCCTTAGACACTACAAGAAAAATGCGGATAAGCAATAGATTACCCACAACCCTCCCTTGTCCTAATTGAGCGCGATTGTCCTTAGAGGCTGGGTCTAGATATTTTTTATTAATGTAGGGTGATACATATACTTGTTTGCGATTTTTGAGGCTTGGGAAGGGTAATGAACTCCCCACCTATTCTGAATTTGGGTTTCTTACCCCTTAATGTCCGTTTTAAATTTATATAACAATCCAAAATCTAAAATATGCAAAAAGATTTTTTTTTATTTGCGGCGCTGTTTGCAAAGAATCCTGCAGGAAGAAACAGTTTATTGGAGTTTCAGAGGAGAAAGGAAGAAGTGGAAATGATACCAGAAAAATATAAGGGCCTGAATCCACTAATTGGCCGCTGTTCCGCCGCTGTTCCGCCGCCAAATATCCTCTTCGGCCATGGTTCCGCCACCATTCTGCATCTTGACTGCTCTAGTTTTTGGCACTGAACTCTACTACTCCTCTGCTCCTATTTGACAGTCTTTGAATCTCTGTTGGTTCACTTCAAGTGCTCCAGATTTCTTGCAAAACTCGCACAAGAATTGTTAAAAATAAAAGATGCGGTTTTCATTTTTATTTTTGTTTTTAAATTTTTTTTATTTATTAAAAAAATCAACCCGAATAATAAGAAAAATATTACTACCATTTCCCCGGCAACGGCGCTATTTGATTTGTTTGAAAAATTGTATTTTAGTGTTTCCTAGATACCACAATCAATAATAGTATCGCAAATAGCTAGTCGATAGTGAGAACGGGTTGTCAACATAGAAATGGTAAATTATTATTCTTGATTTAGACGAGTTAATAAAAAAAGTTTTGATAAATTTATTATAAAGCTAGTTTTTAATATCCCTTACAAAAAGTAAGGAGTTTCTTTCATTAGCAACATCGCTTCAAAATTGATGAGAAAGAGGAAGGAAAAAGATAAAATAAGAAAAACAATTCAATTTAACCAATAAAATTAGATGCGAAGAAATAAATTGCAGAAAAGTATGGAGACAAGAAATAAAAATTACTCTGCCTTTTATTAATAAAAATTTGCATTGCAAAATTTAATTGGCTAAAATAAAAGTGCAAAAAAAAACTAAAAACCCTCGATCGAAAACCCTGGATAGATAACCCTCATTGTTGCTCGGTTCTTATATAGGTTCTGGAACTTAAAACCCTAAATGTCATCTCGACGTATGTGAAAAGAAGATCATGCACATGAAAAAGTTCATCAAACGGCCACGATTTGACCGTGGAATCGCTGCCTATTACTTGATATGGCCGCTAAATCGCCACCGTTTGGTGAGATCGCGTCTCCAAATTTTTTCCTCTTTCTTCTCTCGATTTTAGGAGATCTTTTTTACTATAAAATCCTGAAAATATTGTTTTATTTTTGTAGTTGCGAGAATCTTCAATTTGCTCCAAAATTTGGCAGATTTGATTTGCTAACTTGATTTGATTTGATCTCTTAAATCCTATTTTCAGTCTTGAACTGATTTTCTACTTTTAATCAATGCACAATATCTCAAATCAAATCATTAGTAGCATTTATTTTATTTGAGATAATATTCCAACCAATTTTACTGACAATTAATTTAATTAATGGTTAAGAAATTCAAGGATATTTGATGTTATATGATATGCACATCTTAATAATAATGATTAAGAATCACATGGATATTTTATTTAAATATGATATGCATATATTACACCCAATTATATTAATTTAAGAAACATAGGAAAAAATCTTTTTTCACATAAACCAACATATGTTCTTGAATTACAAATAACACCTTTTAATAATTAATAATAATAGGTAAAATGACTATACAAATATGCAATAAATATGAATGATCACAAGTTTACTTGGTTACCTCATCATATACTATATTCTCTCCAAGTTTCCATTTAGCAATATTTAAGTTAGAATCAAATTAGTGTTAAATTTTCTATGTGTTTAGATAGGATGTGTATATTGATTGTTGGATTGACACACTTCTTAAATCATATAGCCTATACTATCATCCAATCACTTTGCAAGTTTAATACTAAACCATTTTGCTCCCATATGCTAATTTGTGTATTTGTTGATGATGTATGCTTACTAACCCTTATACTTAGTTTTGATAAATTCATACGCGGACATGCAAACGGTAAGTGAGAACAATACGGATTCGTTTCATTGCTCACGTATGAGTTCTTCATCTTGATGGTTTGTGCTTCGCAAACGTCTTGACAAGCCATGCTTCATTTCGGTTCTAACGAGAGGAAGGAACAATAATGATCAAGAGGGTGTTGAAGAATTCACCACGATTCAACCATCCAAACCGGAGCCGCGGCCGCTTTTCTTTTCTTATACTTTGATTTCCTATTTTTTGTGACAAACCAAAACCGAACTCATTCTTTCCTCTTTGAACTTGACGTAAAAACTCTTAATCATCAATTCCCTGTGGATCGACCCTTACTTACCGGATGGATACAACACGCCGCGCACTTGCAGTTTATAAATTTTAAAAGGAGACCAAGCTCGCGTGCACCGTATTTCTAAAAACCATTTCTTTTCAAAACGCATAGGCACGCACACGTGACATCCTAACAAGTTTTTGGCACCGTTATCGGGGAATACGGCAGTCATTTGGGTTATTATTTCTGGTTCAATTGTATATACAAAACTAACTTTAACAAAAAAATTGAAAAAAAACTAAACAAAAAAACTAAATTTTTGACATTTTGTTCTCGGTCTTTTTGATTGTTAGTGTATATGCCCTAGAGGCCATTACTGTATCATACTAGTTTGTATATTACTTAATGGAAGCTTGGGATATTCACCTTGTATAAACAATCTTGCTCAATATAGTAGTATGCTACTTGGTTTGTTTCTACTTCAATGTGTACATGTGTTTATTTTAGTATATCACCTATACGCATTAGTGGAGCCCTTAGGATCTTTGCTTGATTACCAGTGTTGTGATGGCAGTCGCACTAGTGGGGGCTGGGTAATCTATAAGCACATCCTTATACAGGTCCCTAGTCGCAGGACTATCGAGACAGGGCATCGATACTCCAGAGTAGACTAGCATATGCGCTTCTCATCCCAGTGTGGGAGATAGTCTGTCCCACAGCCATCAGTACGTCGTACTGGAGATAGTATACGGGTGCTCGTTCGGTTACGAGTACACTGGACAGGACTCGTCGAGAACTGACAGGTTGGTATTATACCTATCGTCAGTTATCAGTTCCCAGGTGACATGAGTACAGCTTAGTCCGCTGACTTGACACTGGCACTTCGCCTCGAGTGTGTTCCCACTGCACTTTGATCACTACCCTACCGCGGCTCAAAGGAGTCGTGCAAACAGGTAATGGTTGGGTGCAGTCCCGAAGCACTTGGAGGCAGTGACGGTTAGACAGGATTCGTCTCTCCCGGTATTGGGGTTGACATCGCGCTGTGGCTAGGAGAGCCATTACACGAGTAGTCCCTGGCCAGGGAAAAAGAGATATACTGGTAGGCTTCCGATGTTATCTCAGGGTGTTTTGGGCTTCACTCCGACACGACTTGTACCGCTATTAGGAGACTGACGTTTACCGCCCCCTAGGCCCGACATGCGATGTATTAGACGAACAGACCGGACTGTACGGAGACTGTCACATTCAGACTCAGTAGGTGTTCAGATGGGGTTCACCCCGTCAGCCTTCTTATCGGCACCTACCTGGGGACCGTTACACACAGCTAGTGCCGCTTGCGGTCTGTGGTTAAACCCACTGCCAGCGTAGTGACGAGTCTTTAGAGTCCCACACAGAGGGCTATTCGCCTCTGGGCAAAACAGAGTAGAGGTCGCATGGTTTTGCGACAGGGTTCGTTCTCATCCGCGCACTTGTGCACGTTTGGAGTCCGGACGGATATTACTAGTAGGCTCTGGTTTGAGCCAGATACTGGTATACGTTTTGGGGTTGATTTTAACTCATGGTATTCATGTTCCTCGGAACAAGAATGCGGGTGTGTATGCACAGTTGATTGAGGCGGAGGAAGAGTAGGGTTTCGGAACGGGTGCGTATGCACAGTTGACAATCGTCTTTTTCCAAACCCTAATGGAATTATGAAATATCAATTAATAATATTAATTAAATGAAATTGTGTCATGGTTGGGTTTTGTTGACTTGTTGACCATGGTTGACTTGTTGACCATGGTTGACTTGTTGACCATGGTTGAAGGTTTGACCATCATCATTACATAAGAAAGATGCTTTTTGATTCTAGCAAAACCATTTAAAGATTGTAATGATAATGGTCATTCCAAACCATCCATCAACTATTTCATTTTATTATTATTGTTAATTAATAGTTCTTTTCATTTTGTGATATGGTTGTAGAATGAGAAAAAGAGCTCATTCTATCATAACACTTCTCTCTCCTCACTTGTTCTTCTTCCTCCTCTAGTTCAAGGAGAATCCTTCTCATGAGTTGAGAATCTCTCTCCTTGAGATAAAAACACCCCAAAGACACTCTCTACTCACTCTAGGGTTAAAGGTTTAGCAAGCCGAAGATTCTAGTTCTCTCAAAGTTCGAGAAAGAGCCCGAAGGTTGAACCCTCAGGTGGATCCATCTTTGACGGAAGAAGGCAACGAGGAAAGCACCATCAACCCCTACAAAGGTTTCAAGAAGAAGGAGTTCAAGTTAGGTATAACTTCTTTTCAGAGTAGTTAACTCCCTTTAGCATGATAGCTAGTTTTAGTTTAGAAAAGATTCCGACTTTGTTAGTCCATGTTGCCCCATGCGTTAAAAATTTGAGTTTTATACCGTTTCCGCCTCCCCGTAAGAACCGGGGGTCGCAATGTGGACTTACAGTGGTATCAGAGCCTAACTAAACTTAAACTAGCTTAGTAGTAAAGTGTATGGAAGTTAGATCGAGAAAAATCGCAAAACCGGAAAATCAAAAACCCTAAGTTTCTGTTGAAATTTTTTGTGCTCTAAAAGTAAAAAGTTTTACTCCTAAAATCGGCTCAGGGTTTTGTGAAAACACCCACGAAATACGGTCGCATGATTCCTTCAAACCGCCGCGGTTCCGCGGCAATGGGTGGCTTAGGCCGCGGAACCGCCGCCGTTTTGTCTCCTCTTGTGATCGTGTTTTGTGCAGTGTTCTTCTGGTAGGGTTTTGGGATTTTTCAGATATGTTATTTGTGCCCAGATTTTCCAGAAAAGAAATTTGTTTTTGGGGGCCTATAAATCCGTATTTTTATCGAACTTCACTGCACTTTGACTACAATGGTTATATCTGTGATGTTTGCATGTATTGAACGTCGGCTAATCGCTATATGCCGATTAATCGGGGTTATACATATCTGTGATCTGTGTTTGTTGATGGTATGTGTATATGAATGGATTGGATTGTCGAGGGTGAATAGCCGGGATGGATGTGAGATGAGTGTTGTTTTTCTTTCATTCATTTGTAATATGTAAATTGATGTAATATTATTATTTGTATGGCCGCACAACCGGGTCGGGGTTGTAGCCATCATTGTATAATTCTTTTTACTGTTTTTGCTCCTAAGATAGACCCATGGAGGGGTGCACAAACTACCGGGTACTTGGCGGGTAGTTTGCCGCACCCGTAGGGGTCTTGGGTGGGGTATTTGGCTATTCACCGCGACCGTGTAATCCGCTTTCCGTTGCAGGCTCGAACGGATTGCGGATTCCTAGTATATCCAATGTATTCATCTGTGATCTGTAATGTCTATCATTGCTATATATATTTATAACTATTTAGGCGTTGCTTATGTTTTACATCCGCGCTAGCCCAGCCCCCGCTCTGTCGTTAGTTAAGTAACCTAACGGGTAATGACGGGGCCACGTGGCGAATGCGAATGGCATAAGCGTACGTCATATTTTGGTTGTTTTCTGCAATGGTAGGATTAAATGATGGGACGCATTAAAAGAACTAATGCAAGAATATCACGCATTAAAAGAACTAATGCAAGATAATAAACCAAGCTAAAGTCGTTGGAACACTTTCGAAAAACCACTCGGTTCTTTTCAAAACTAACTTTTAAATGCGGAGATTGAGCCACTCCATCTAAAAGCTATCTCGTTCCATCGATTATATCAAGTTCTCTACGTTCACGGTTTCGCCAAAACCATTCGTAGCCCTCCGTCGTTTCACATGAATAGTCAATAGTATTCAAGCTGTGTTTGTTGGCCAAAGTCAAGGCATAGTGATTGGTAGCTATTGGGTATTCATGTGCAGCATAGATAGATGCGTTGGTTTGGAACAGTCGTACTGCCTTGTTGGCCAAAGTCAAGGGTAGGTACGGGTGGATTCAAATTAACCTGGAGAACGACGGGTAGAACTTGACATGTGACTTATGATTTGTTGGCCAAAGTCAAGGTCATAAGAGCATGGGGCAAAAATCCACATCGGGAGTTTCATAAGTACCGAAACATGCTAGATTTGCATACCATTTGAAGTGTGGTGATTCTGGTAGGATTCCTTCAGTTTCGTCACGCGATGATATTTGGATCCCGATCCTACTGTGAGTATATGCTACTCCTCGGGAAATTTCTCACTAAACGATCAATGCTATAAGCCTAGTAGGTGTCTAGAAAGGTGTTAGCGGGGCTACGCCCCCAGGGAAAAGAGGTTCTTTAATTAAGGAACTTCGCGAAAGCGTTGGAAAACCTCCCTCGAAGTACCGACACTGGCCTGGCTGAACGGTTAAGCAAGTATTGTGCGGTGGGATTGATCCCGACTAATTCTTCCTTTATGGTTTGAGGAGGGATTCGAGAGACAGTGGGAGCCATCCTGTTTAGACAAATTAAAAACCACTCTAAACTTGCAAGAGCATCATGCTAAAGTGTTTCTTCTCTCCCTCCTAATTGCAGCGACCAATCGACATGACTGGACTTAAGTTACTTCTAGATAAAAACATACTGACAGGGCCAAACTACAAAGATTGGCTCAGGAATGTCAAAATGGCAATCACTTACGACAAGCTGGGGTATTTTCTTACCACCAAAGCTCCCCCCGTCCCAGGTCCCACCTCCAGCGTCGTGGATAAGGAAATCCGTAAGACTTGGGAGATTGATTGCGCGAAGGCCAGGTGCCTCGTGCTTGCCTCTATGGACAACGAACATCAGAGGAGGCACGAGAATATGGACCTGGAATCCATATTTCTTCATACAAAAGAACTGTATGGAGAGCAGTCTCGTATCGCAAGATACGAAGTGTCGAAGAAGTTATTTTCGGCAAAATTGGCCGTCGGATCATCGGTAGCGGACCACGTGCTTAAGATGATTGGCTACATTAAGGAGCTCGCGGAACTTGGGACCACGTTGGAAAGTGAACTCTATACGGATTTAATTCTCCAGTCCCTTCCATCCACTTACGCCCAGTTTATACTGAACTTCAACTTACAAGAAAAGGAAGTTGAACTTTCAGAACTCCTCAACATGCTGAGGAGCGCAGAGGGCACCCTACAGAAAGGTAGGGAAACACCCGCTTTGTTTGCAGGAGGATCTTCTTCTTCTAGGTCCAAGGCGAAAGCCAAGGGAAAGAGGAAGAAAGCCCTCGCCAAACCAAGGGGCGGTGTTAGTAAAGTGGGTACGAAGGGAAAAGAAAAGGCAACAATGATAGCGGGGAAGCTTGTGGGTAAAGAAGAATGCTTCTATTATCATAAAAGTGGACACTGGAAGAAAGATTGCAGGGCTTGGAAAGCCAGGACACAGGAACTGAAGCAGGTTGCGGCTTCAGCTTCAGGTGTGTATGTTATTGAAAACTGTCTTTCGATAAACTCTACTTCCTGGGTATTGGATACCGGATCAGGATCTCATATATGTAATTCTTTGCAGGCGTTGAGAAACCGTAGGTTTTTGAAGGCAGGTGACATGACCCTCAGAGTTGCGAATGGAGCTAGCATGGATGCTAAAGCCGTGGGGGACTATCACCTGGGAATGTCAGATGGGCATGTTTTGGTTTTGCTTAATTGCTTTTTTGTACCCAACGCAACTTGTAATATCATTTCTGTATCTTTGGTTTCTAAAGAAGGTTATGAATTTGCGTTTGTAAGTAATGTTGTAAACATTCACCTTAATCAAGTTCTGTTTGGGTCAGGTACACTGAGCAATGGTATATACGTGTTAAACCAACCACAGATTTTCAATGTCCAGAATACACACAAAAGAAAGTCTCAAGATATCAATCAGACTTTCTTATGGCATTGTAGACTGGGTCACATCAATGAGAGAAGGTTGACTAAGTTACATACAGAAGGATATTTGGATCCGTTCGAATATCAATCGTATGCCACTTGTCAATCCTGTCTCAAAGGAAAGATGACAAAGACTCCATTCACTGGACACGGAGTAAGAGCGAGCGAGCTCTTGGGACTCGTACACAGCGACGTGTGCGGTCCAATGTCTACACATGCGCGAAGCGGTTACTCTTACTTCATTACTTTTACGGATGATTTTTCAAGGTACGGTTATGTCTTCTTAATGAAACATAAGTCCGAAGCCTTTGAAAAGTTCCAGGAATATAAGAATGAAGTAGAAAAACAAACCGGCAAAAGTATCAAGATTCTAAGATCGGATCGAGGTGGAGAATACTTAAGTGCCGAGTTCCTGAATTATTTAAAAGAGAACGGAATTCTCTCTCAGCTTACTCCTCCATACACTCCGCAACATAACGGTGTATCGGAGAGACGGAACCGAACCCTATCGGATATGGTACGGTCCATGATGAGTAACGCTGAGTTACCGCGATCATTCTGGGGGTATGCGCTAGAATCAGCTGCGTACCTTTTGAACTGAGTTCCTACTAAGATTGTGCCTACTACACCATATGAGATGTGGTGTGGGAAGAGGCCCCATCCCAGTCACATTAAGACATGGGGATGTCCAGCTTTTGTTAAAAAGCAGCATGCGGACAAGCTCGAGGCACGCTCAGTAAAGTGTAAGTTCGTGGGATATCCAAAGAACTCCAAGGGATATTTCTTCTACTGCGAGGAGGAACAAAAAGTCCTTGTTTCTCGTCATGCCTATTTCTTGGAAACTGAGTTTTTGGAAACCCAGATAAGTGGGAGCATAGTAGAACTGGAAGAAATTCCAGAACCACAGACTATTACTGAAAGCTTAGTGGAACCAGAGGGTTCAAAAGAACAGGACATTCCTATGCCGCTCCGCAGGAGTAGTAGGCAGTCTCATCCGCCCGAGAGATACTACGGTTTTCTCATAGACGGGGATAGAGAGGATTGCATCATAGATTATGATGAGCCTACTAGCTTCCAGCAGGCCGTTCAGAGCGTTGACTCGGTAAAATGGCTGGATGCAATGCAGACCGAAATGGAGTCCATGTACACCAACAAAGTATGGACGTTGGACATTGCTCCAGACGGGGTAAAACCCGTAGGATGCAAGTGGATCTTCAAAAGGAAGATTAGTGTAGATGGACAGGTTGAGACCTATAAAGCTAGACTTGTAGCTAAGGGTTTCCGTCAAAGACCTGGTTTGGACTATGACGAAACCTTTTCTCCAGTGGCTATGCTGAAATCCATTCGGATCCTTCTTGCCATTGCTGCCTTCCACGATTATGAGATTTGGCAAATGGACGTAAAAACCGCTTTTCTAAATGGAAATTTAGAGGAGTGTGTCTATATGGACCAGCCAGAGGGCTTCATTCAGAGTGGGAGCAGCGGAAAGGTGTGCAAGTTGCTTAAGTCCATCTATGGACTAAAGCAGGCATCGCGGAGTTGGAACATCTGTTTTGATGAGACGGTCAAGGAATTTGGCTTTATCAAAAATCCAGATGAACCATGCATCTATAGTAGATTTTTAGCGAGAACTGTAGTATTCCTCGTTTTATACGTGGATGACATTCTCTTAATAGGAAATGACATTCCTATGCTACAATCTGTCAAGGGGTTCTTGTCACACAGGTTCTCCATGAAAGACCTGGGTGATGCCTCATACATCCTGGGGATCCGAATCCATCGTGATAGATCCAAGAGGATATTAGGACTTTCTCAGTCCAGGTACATCGACACCATACTGAAAAGATTCAGTATGGAAGATTCCAAGCGCGGTAACCTACCGGCTTGTCACGGGATCACCCTCTCTAAAGAGATGTCCCCCAAGACTGATTTGGAGAGGGATCGCATGTCTATTATACCCTACGCTTCTGCGGTAGGTTCTATAATGTATGCGATGTTGTGTACCAGACCGGATGTAGCTTATGCACTGAGTGTGGTAAGCCGGTATCAGTCAAACCCTGGGGAGAAACACTGGATAGCGGTAAAGAACATTCTTAAGTACCTGAGAAGGACTAAGGAGATGTTCTTGGTGTATGGCGGAAAAGACCTCCAGATCGAGGCCTTTGCTGACTCCAACTTCCAGAGTGACAAGGATGATTCCAAGTCCATGTCGGGTTTTGTCTTTACCCTCAATGGAGGGGCAGTGTGTTGGAAGAGTTCCAAACAGGAAACCGTTGCAGACTCGACGATGGAAGCGGAATACATTGCTGCATCTGATGCCGCAAAAGAAGCTGTCTGGATGAGGAAGTTCTTGAAAGAACTTCAGGTGGTTCCGTCCATTGTTGACCCAATACCTCTGTATTGCGACAACAACGGGGCTATAGCTTTAGTGAAGGAACCCAGGTCCCATCAGAGATCCAGGCACATCTTGAGGCGGTATCACCTGATCAGGAAGATCGTGGATCGTAAGGAGATCGAGGTTCGGAGGGTTGCTTCAGAAGAAAACACTGCAGATCCATTCACCAAGGCACTGCCCCAGACTCAGTTCGAGCGGCTGATCGAGATGATAGGTCTTCGATACGCCAGTTCATGGCCTTAGTGCAAGTGGGAGATTGTTAGTGTATATGCCCTAGAGGCCATTACTGTATCATACTAGTTTGTATATTACTTAATGGAAGCTTGGGATATTCACCTTGTATAAACAATCTTGCTCAATATAGTAGTATGCTACTAGGTTTGTTTCTACTTCAATGTGTACATGTGTTTATTTTAGTATATCACCTATACACATTAGTGGAGCCCTTAGGATCTTTGCTTGATTACCAGCGTTGTGATGGCAGTCACACTAGTGGGGGCTAGGTAATCTATAAGCACATCCTTATACAGGTCCCTAGTCGCAGGACTATCGAGACAGGGCATCGATACTCCGGAGTAGACTAGCGTATGCTCTTCTCATCCCAGTGTGGGAGATGGTCCGTCCCACAGCCATCAGTACATCGTACTGGAGATAGTATACGGGTGCTCGTTCGGTTACGAGTACACTGGACAGGACTCGTCGGGAACTGACAGGTTGGTATTATACCTATCGTCAGTTATCAGTTCCCAGGTGACATGAGTACAGCTTACTCCGCTGACTTGACACTGGCACTTCGCCTCGAGTGTGTTCCCACTGCACTTTGATCACTACCCTACCGCGGCTCAAAGGAGTCATGCAAACAGGTAATGGTTGGGTGCAGTCCCGAAGCACTTGGAGGCACTGACGGTTAGACAGGATTCGTCTCTCCCGGTATTGGGGTTGACATCGCGCTGTGTCTAGGAGAGCCATTACACGAGTAGTCCCTGGCCAGGGCAAGCGAGATATACTGGTAGGCTTCCAGTGTTATCTCAGGGTGTTTTGGGCTTCACTCCGACACGACTTGTACCGCTATTAGGGGACTGACGTTTACCGCCCCTAGGCCCGACATGCGATGTATTAGACGAACAGACCGGACTGTACGGAGACTGTCACATTCAGACTCAGTAGGAGTTCAAATGGGGTTCATCCCGTCAGCCTTCTTATCGGCACCTACCTGAGGACCGTTACGCACAGCTAGTGCCGCTTGCGGTCTGTGGTTAAACCCACTGCCAGCGTAGTGACGAGTCTTTAGAGTCCCACACAGAGGGCTATTCGCCTCTGGGAAAAACAGAGTAGAGGTCGCATGGTTTTGCGACAGGGTTCGTTCTCATCCGCGCACTTGTGCACGTTTGGAGTCCGGACGGATATTACTAGTAGGCTCTGGTTTGAGCCAGATATTGGTATACGTTTTGGGGTTGATTTTATCTCATGGTATTCATGTTCCTTGGAACAAGAATGCGGGTGTGTATGCACAGTTGATTGAGGCGGAGGAAGAGTAGGGTTTCGGAACGGGTGCGTATGCACAGTTGACAGTCGTCTTTTTCCAAACCCTAATGGAATTATGAAATATCAAGTAATAATATTAATTAAATGAAATTGTGTCATGGTTGGGTTTTGTTGACTTGTTGACCATGGTTGACTTGTTGACCATGGTTGAAGGTTTGACCATCATCATTACATAAGAAAGATGCTTTTTGATTCTAGCAAAACCATTTAAAGATTGTAATGATAATGGTCATTCCAAACCATCCATCAACTATTTCATTTTATTATTATTGTTAATTAATAATTCTTTTCATTTTGTGATATGGTTGTAGAATAAGAAAAAGAGCTCATTCTATCATAACACTTCTTTCTCCTCACTTGTTCTTCTTCCTCCTCTAGTTCAAGGAGAATCCTTCTCATGAGTTGAGAATCTCTCTCCTTGAGATAAAAACACCCCAAAGACACTCTCTACTCACTCTAGGGTTAAAGGTTTAGCAAGCCGAAGATTCTAGTTCTCTCAAAGTTCGAGAAAGAGCCCGAAAGTTGAACCCTCAGGTGGATCCATTTTTGACGGAAGAAGGCAACGAGGAAAGCACCATCAACCCCTACAAAGGTTTCAAGAAGAAGGAGTTCAAGTTAGGTATAACTTCTTTTCAGAGTAGCTAACTCCCTTTAGCATGATAGCTAGTTTTAGTTTAGAAAAGATCCCGACTTTGTTAGTCCATGTTGCCCAATGCGTTAAAAATTTGAGTTTTATACCGTTTCCGCCTCCCCGTAAGAACCGGGGGTCGCAACGTGGACTTACATTGATCTGCTATCACTTTGAGATTCATTGAAAGATTTGGAGTAGAAAATGGGACAATTATAAGACAAGGATTACACAGTACAAAGTTGGAAACTCAACTCAAAAACTTGGCCGCCTTTTTATTCTAAAAAGCCGCAATTTGCGACCCAAATTTCTTGGACGACTCTCCTTGCTTCTTCCGGTCCTAGGCACCTTAGCCACAAATAGTCGAATGATCTCTTATAAAGAGTATCATTGACGAAGGAGAAAGACAGGGCTCGCTTTATGAGCTGATATCTTGACGACGCGTCTTCGGGTGCTCGAAGGGATTTGAAGTAGTCTATGAAGACTTTTCTCCAATCCTTAGCCTTTTCTTCGTCCTCTACTTGGAAAGCCACTTGTTTGGTCGCTTCCTCTTCTTCATATGACTCCAGAGATATTTCTGATGGCGTGAGAATCCGACGGCTTTGCACGATGATCCTTACGTCATCGAGGTTTTCGTTGGCTAGCTCTTTAGCAAGCTTTGCTAGCGCATCCGCCTTACTATTTTCCGCATGCGGTATACTTTCCAGGATGTAGGAGGGAATTTGTGTCAGCGGTTGCCGCACTCTTTCGCCATATTTTACCAACTCGGGTTTGCATGTCTGATAGTCACCATTCACTTGGCTAACGACTAGCTGGGAGTCTCCATATATGAGGAGGTTTTTGATGTCCATGTCAACAGCAATCTCAAGACCTCCTATCAACGCTTCATATTCCTCCTCGTTGTTTGTTCTCGGCTTCGTTAAGAGAAGGGCAAAACGCATTATCTCTCTTTGTGGAGTCACGAGGATAAGGCCCACCCCAGCTTTGATTATGGGGGTGTTTTGCTTTCTTTTCTTCATGGAAGATGCCCCGTCGAAGTATAGTTCCCATCGGGAATTATTTCCTTCCGTCTTCCCTTCGATTACATCGAATGCGTGTTCATCTGGCAATTCACAATTTAGAGGGGAATCGGCTGGTATTGGATGTTTAGCAAGAAAGTTGGCGATAGCCTGGCCTTTTACTGCCTTGAGGGGTCGATATATTATCAAGAACTTCATCAAGAGGAGGGCCCATTTAGCAAGCCTTCCTGTTAGTATGGCTCTTGACATCAAATATTTGAGAGGATCCACCTTTGATATGAGATGGACCTCATGTACCAATGCATAATGTCGAAGCTTTGTGATCGCAAAAATTAATGCCATGCAATGCTTTTCGATGGGGGAGTAATTATTTTCTGCCCCCAGAAGAACTCGACTCAAATAATAGAGAGCGCTCTCCTTCCCCTGGTCGTTCTCCTGTGCCCATAATGCGTCTAGAGAAACTTCAAGGGTTGTTGTGTACAAGATGAGGGGCTTTCCCTTGACTGGAGCGGCCAGTACTGGTGGGTTCAGCAGATATTGTCTGATTTCGTCCAGTGCACTATGGTATTTACGATCCCAAACGAACGGGGTTCCCTTCTTCATTAGATGGCTGTAGGGGCGGCATTTTCCGGAGAGGTTGGCTACGAACCTTCGGATATACGTGAGCTTTTCTTGGAGAGACCGCAATTGTTTGAGAGTTCTTGGCACAGGAATTTACATAATAGCCTTGATCATTGATGGATCTATTTCGATGCCTCGGTGTCGTATGATAAATCCTAGGAATTTGCCTGAGGAGACTCCGAATGCGCATTTCAAAGGGTTCATCCAGATTATATTTCCGAAGACGCTGGAACACTATTTTCAAATGCTCCCAGTGCTCCTCACACGCTTTGCTTTTCACCACGAGGTCATAGATATAGCATTCAACGATCTCATGGATGAGGTCATCAAAGATCTTCATCATGGCCCTCTGGTAGGTAGTGCCAGCGTTCTTCAGTTCGAAGGGCATCGCCTTATAGCAGAATATGCCTAGCGGAGTCTGAAAGGCGGTATGCTTTTTGTCTTCGGGATGCATCTTTATTTGATTATACCCTGAAGAGCCATCCATGAAGGAGAAGACTTCATGAGTGGACGTGTTATCTATCATCAGCTCGATAACCGGTACTGGGAAGTCATCCTTTGGGCAGGCTTTGTTGAGATCCCGAAAGTCCATGTAGATGCGTATTGTCCCATTTTTCTTCATCACCGGGAAAATGTTAGCGATCCAGTTAGGATATTGAACTTCTTGGATGAAGCCGGAGTTGATTAGTTTCTTGATTTCGGAATTGATGCTCATCTCGAGTTCGAGCCACATTCTTCTTGGCGCCTGCTTGACTGGCTTAATATCTGGAAATATAGCCAGTTTATGCACAGCTATCTCCGGATCTAATCCCGGCATCTCGGAATAGTTCCATGTGAAGCAGTCTTTATAGTGCATAAGCACGTCTTTTAGTGTAGCCACTTGCTTTTCAGACAGCAGCTTACTGACGAACGTTGCCCTCAGATCGTTTGTCGTTCCCAAGTCGATTTTCCTTAGATTATCTGCTATGGTGTGTATCCCATCTTCTATCTCTTTTAGCGCCGGTGGAAATTCTGAGATCACCTCGTCCTCATCTTCATTTGCGAAGAACTGGGAGGGGTTGTTCACATTCTCATGCTCTCCCTCCTTTGAGAATGTTATCATATGGCAGGTGCGAGCTCTTTTCCAAGCTCGATGTTGATCTGGACTTTCCTTCGCGGTGTAGGCTGCTCTTAGCTCATGCTTTCGTGGTGGGGCTACCCTCCAACTGTTGGATAGAGTGAACTTGCCTTGTTGATACTGGTCTTTGACCCAGTCTTTGAAAGTGAAGCAATCTTCAAGAGGATGTCCTATTGCTCGGTGGTAGGCGCAATAAGCCGAATGATGGATCTCGTTTATTTGCTCAGGGTGCCGAGATTCTGGGAGCATCATCATTTGATGCTTCATGACAAGGTTGAATATTTTCCTTGTCTTGACTTGAGGGAAAGAGTACTCCCGACCCATATTCTTCATAAAAGACGGGTTCCAGCCGACCTTTTCTTGAAAGCGTGGCATCTTGGACTCGCTTCGCTATTTTTGAACATCATTCCCGTCCCTCACCTTATTGTTGCTTCTACGTCGGGCATTTTTCTTACCACGAGAGCTGTTAGTTATATGTATGCCCTAGAGGCCATTACTATACATAGGATGTATATTGTAGTGGATGCTTGGGCATATATAGGGAGGACTTTCTTGCTCGATATGATAGTATGCTATCTGGTTGCTCTTTACCTTAACGTGTATACTGATTGTCTCTCTGTTACATGTTGGTAAAGCCCTTAGGATGTGTACTTGACTGCCTGGACTATGATGAAGATCATGCTAGTGGGGACATGGTAGTCCATAAGTACATCCTTCAAAGTCCCTAGTTATGGGTGTATCGAGACAGGGCATCGATGCATCAGAGTAGACTAGCGTATACGCATCTTGACCCATATGATGGGCGATGGATGATCCCATATCCATCGGTGTTTGAAATCAAGGATGGTGTACGGGTGCTCAATGGAGACTGGGTACACTGGACGGACTCGCCGAGAACTCCCAGATGGTATTATACCTTACGTCAGATGGCAGTTCTCTGGTAACACTGGTACAGGTTAGTCTGTAGACCCGAGATCGTCATAGAGTCTTGTGTGATTCCCACTGTGCTTTAATTTCCACCTTACCACGTCCAAGAGGGCGTGCACAACGGTGGTTTTTGGGTACAGTCCCGAATCACATGGAGGCAATGAGCTATAGGAGGGGATTCGTCTCTCCCAGTATAGGGAGTTGATGTTGTGCTGTATTCGATTGGCTATAACCGGAAATCCCTGGCCAGGGTTGCTGAGATCTACTGGTAAGTGTTACCAGTAGTTTCTCGAACTGTTATAGACCTCATATCAACACGACTTATCGAGCTATTAGGGTCTGACGTTTACCACCCCTAGGCGAGATATGCGACATATCAGACGACGAGACCGGACTGTACGGTAAGTGTTACTGGTTGGATTCACAGGAGTGTGAGTGGGCTTGCTCGTTGATCTTCTGATCGCTCAATACCCGGGTGGCCGTTACGTTTAGCAGACCGTTTGCGACTTGTGGGTGTTTGATATGATCATCACCTACTGCCGGCGTATTGACGAGTCTTTAGAGTCCAACACAGAGGTTTGCTGGCTCAAACGAAACGAAATAGGAGCGCATATGAGATATGTGCGGGACCGAGAATAATACCAGTATGTGATACTGTATTCGATTCTCGCGATTTGTGACATTGATCGGCTATATGCGATATAGCCGGGTTATCGGATCAAGTGTTGATTCGATAAGTTGTTACTATTGATATCAGTCGGTTATATGCAATATGACCGGATTATTAAATCAAGTGTTGATTTAATGATTTAATGTATAATTATATATTTGATATATTATTTTACATTAACTAGTATTGGTTCACTTAAGATTATTTTTCTCACTAAATTGTGCACAAGATTGTATATGTGATATATTTTTGTGCACTAGTTTGTATCATGTTTGATGATACATGCAAACATGGGTGGGTGTGTGACTTACACCTTTGGTTAGTTAATGGTTAGGTTTTTGTTTTCTTTATTTATTTTATAAAAACAAAATGGTTTCTTTCTTTTCTTTGCTAGAAGCTTCATGTTGTTTTCTAGCATCTTTGAAAAGTCTAAATTTTATTCCTTAACCTAACCATTTACCTAAACCTTAGTTTATTTTCTACACATGTTACTTCACCCATGGTTGCATTATGATAAGCATCACTTGATTTATTATTTTCTAGAATTGATTTATGTTTTTCCTTCTTCTTCTTCATCTTCATGAAGTGAAGAAACCATTCTTGAAAATTTCCAAGTAATGAAATCAAGTGAGAAATCCAAATCCAAAGTGAACCCACTTCCTATTTCTTCATCCTCTACCACTTGCCATGTAGTATAGGGTGTTATCTTCACAAGTTTCATGACCTAGTGAAGATGGAGCTTGAGTTTGATTCGCCTCGACGTAGATCATCTTTGGCATCGAAGTCAACGACCTAGCCCGATCATTTCTCCAATGAAACCAACGCTAGAGTCCAGGATCTGGTTGATCGCAGCGGAGGGACGTCATCACGGAGCTAAAGAAGTGGAGGACCGGATCTACAAAGGTTGTAGTCCCTTTCACTTTCTAGTAAAGTTGTTTACTTGTACGTTTTTCTCCTTACCTCTAGTCAACGATCTAGCATTAGGGTTTCTCGGCATAAGAGAAAAATTTGATTTTGGAATGGTTGATGCCTTGTGGGACCTCTTGAGTGTGCCTAGGAACCCTACAGTGGTATCAGAGCCTAGCTAGAGCTTTAGGCGATGTGTAGACGATGTTAGAGATCCGATCGAACCCCGAAACCCCAATGAATACCCTTCTCTGGACATTTTCTGAAAATGTGGGTTTTTCCAAATTAAAAATACTCAAAAAAATCAGCAGGGAATTCTATGGACTTACGTGCAAAATGAGACCCTAAGTCACTTGAACGGCCGCGGAACCGCGGTAATGACATGCCATTAGCGGCGGTTCCGCGGCACCACTGTAGAGTTAGGGTTTCTAGTTTGTACAGTTGCCTCCGAATGTGTTTCCTGATGTTTCTGGGTACTTTTAAATATACTCATGTGTTGGGTTTTTCTGGGTTGTATTGGGAGTTCATTGTTTTGATCGGAAAGTATAGCTTCGTCTATGTGTTTTCCGGATCATTTTAGAACATGTTAAAAGGTTCGACCAGATATAAATACCCATTTTTTCCCCTGCCGGGAAATTTCCAAGTGTTGGATTTTTCCGTGGTTTAAGAACGTTCTAAGTAGTGCAAGTAACGCGATGGACCCTCTAGAAGACAATAAACCTTAACTCGATTATGTGACCGTCTTGAACTGCCCTTTGAACCTTAGGGTTTGGGGCAGTACGGCGTGCCACATGTGAGGCGTTGGCTTGACCCTTCTACGGCTGGACAGTAGGTACTGTGGCATGAAGTGAATGTTTTAAAACTTATTTCATGTGTTGAGCTTTTCGGGAAAACTTGGGTGTTTGATTGTTCGATCGGAAAGTTTAACATTTTCTATTTATCCGGAATGTGATAAAAAATTTGGAATCTATAAGTAGTTATGAGATAACTGAATGAATGTTATAAATCTAGCAGTTTAGTCTCACTTGATCGGTTGCCATGGAATTTTGATGCGATCAAAAGTCCGTCGCAATCACGTAGCGTACGCGGATACTCGCTGGTAAACTTAATAGATAGCCACGCCCTATAGCCCAGACCAAGTGACTGTAGGAGAACCCCGTCGCCGAAAGCATCCGTTCGGGTGCTCGCGGTAGCGGTGTTCCGCCTTAGTGCACTTCGTCGACGGTATCGGGGGTGTGGCCGTCTACTAAAGTTTGCGACGAGCATTCAATCACATGTCGGGAATTTTTTTGAATTGCTCGACTTGATATTGAAAAGAGTTTTCGATAATGAGACTAAAATGTGGGGTTTATAATTGTTAGGCATGCGATGTCTAAGGAATTTATTTGATTAGGCATGCGATGTCTAAAGAGTTTGCGGATTCCAACAGTTGTATTCATACATTTTCTTTTTGTGACCGTAAGTGTAATATGTGATATCGCCGGTTTCGTTGCTATATGTCAACGACAATTGGGATGGGCTATTTACTTACGTTGATGATATGTGATGTTATGTGTTGCTGGATATGTTATATTAGATCGTCGTGTTTGAATAGCCGGGGGTTTTTTATGTGAGATGGGTGTTTTTCCATTTTCATTCATGTAAAAACTTGTATGTAATATTCTTTTATTTGGGGCACTTCCAGGTTGCGGAAGATGTCACCGTTGATGTATATTATTTACTTTTCCGCATTAGGATAGACCCAAGGAGGGGAGCACAAGTAACCGGGTTCTAGGGTCCAGTGGGAGACCATCTCGAGGAGTCGAGTCCGGGTCTCCTAACCCTAGAATTGGTAGGATTGCTTACCGCTCTCATAGGGGTCTAGGGGTGTGGGATTGGCTATTCATCACAACCGTGGAATCTGTGTTTTATAAAGGCTCAAAATAAAATACGGACGTCCTAGTATATCCAATATTTCATATGATATTTTCTGCTGCGTTATCTGTGATGTGATCATTTGATATGCTGTGATGGATATTATATAGACGTTACTTATGTTTTACACCCGCGCTAGCCCTGCCCCGCTCTGCCGTTAGTTACCTAACCTAACGGTGCACGAGGGGACATTGAGGCGAATGCGGATGGCATAAGTGTACATCGTATTTATCTGTGATGTTTAGGTGATTTAAATGATGGGACTTCATTGATATGATTAATGAAAGAAAAGAAACCTAAAAGATGTTGTGGAATCAAATTTTCAAAAACAGGTAGGTACAGTTCTTGCTTTGCATCGCGGTGTTCCTTGTAGAACATCCTGCACTTTATTCGATAAGGAAAAAGCCGAGATCCCTTCACCGGGAGTGACCCCTTTAGCAATAACTAGCAGATGCTACACCCCTCGGTTTGTCTTTTGATTGCTTCTATAGTTTTTACTTTGCACAGCGGTATATATGATATATCCTGCACCTTATTCGATGAAGAAAGGGCCGACGATCCTTTCACCGGGAGTGACCCCTTTAGCAAAACTAGAAAAGCCTCAAAAACACTCCATTTCAAAATTCATTCGATTCTACAACGATATCAAGTTCATTACGCAATAGGTTTTCTTAAAAACCTGTCGTAGCCCTCCGTCATTTCAGATAAGTAGTAGTTAGTATTCGTGCTGCGTTTGTTGGCCTTTGTCAAGGCGTAGTGTGCGGTAGCTGACTAGTGCTTATCTGCTTATGCATATGATGCAGATTGGGTTAGGGTAGTCGTACGAACTTGTTGGCCTTTGTCAAGGGTCGTGCGGGTGGGTTTAATTCAATCATGAAATGACGGGTTGAACTTGACTAGCATCCTGTGGTTTGTTGGCCTTTGTCAAGGTCATAGGAGGTTAGGGGCAAAATAATCAGGAATTTCAAGTGTTGAAATTTGCAATAAGATTGCATACCTTCTATGAGATAGTTGGATCCCGATACCCGCTGTGAGTAAGAGTTACTCCTGGGAGAGTTTTATACATTACAATTAGCCGATCAAGTAGGTGTCTAGAAAGGTGTCAACGAGGTTACGCCTCTGGGAAAACGAGGTTTACTTTAATTAGGTTCGTTCGAAAGCACGGGGGACCTCCCTCAAAGTACCGGCACTGGCCTGGCTGAAAGATTGGTGAACTTGTAATGTGTAATGAATCCCGGCTAGTCTTTCCTTTTAGGGTTTGAAGGAAGATTTGATAAAAACAGTGGGAGCCATCCTAATTAGATAAAATATATAACCAATCTGATCTTATAAGAGCATACGCTGAGTGTTTTCTTCTCTCTCTCTCCAGGTAGCGACCATATTATGCTTTAATCAAGATAATAATACGGATGAATTGACCGAACCCACTTGTTATACTGAGATGGGGATCGTTGGTCTCGCTCCAACCTATAATTGTTATAAGATAGAGCAGGAAATTGGGGAATACCAGGTTTCCCGTGCCGCCAAATGAAGAAAGTGCATGCTGATGCATCGTCTTCGGGTGTGTTCATTATAGAGAACTGTTTCTCAGTATCCTTTACATCCTGGGTATGAGATACCGGATCAGGATCACGCATATGTAATCTGTTACATGGGCTACAGGAAGGTAGAGAACTGAGAACGGGTGATAAGTTTCATGAGACAGAAAAACAGTGCAGGCGTTGCAGCCAAGTCTGTTGGTCACTATCACCATGTATTACCAGAATACATTGATTCTGAACAAATGTTATTAGATATCGAACATGATATACAACATCATATCAGTCTCTTTATTAGTAAAGAAGTGATATAATTTTGTATTGTTGGATAATGTTTTGAACATTTCCTATATCAAGAGTTGATCGGTTCAGGCACGTTATCGAAAAGCATTAACGTTCTAAATCAAACTACAGTTCTTAGTATATAGAACACACACAAGAGGAATAGTTCGGAAATGAACGAATCCTTCTTGAGGTATTGTAGAATAGGTCATATCAATGCGACCCGACTAGCTGAAGTTACATTTAGATGCATATTTAAATCTGTTTGAATTTACATCTTGTGAAACTTGCCGGTCATGTCACAAAGATAAGATGACCATAGCTCCGTTTATTGGAAACAGAGAAAGAGTTAGTGAACTCTTGGGATTGATACATGCTAATGTATGAAGGTCCCCTGTCTATACATACCAAGACCGGTCCTTTGTACTTCATTACATTCTCTGATAATCTCTCAAGATTCAGACATATGTTCCTATTGAAATACAAGTCCGAACCTTTTGAGATATTCACAGAATATAAGTTAGAAGTAGAGAACCAAAATATGGTTATAAGTATTATGTCCTTTGATGTGATCAAGGAGGAGAATACTTGAGCACGGAATTCCTGAACTATCCTAAAGGAGAATGAGATTCTCTCTCAGCATTACTCCTCCGTATACACCATAGCACGATGGTATATCGGGGCGGAACAATAGCAACCTATATAATATGGTGTGCTCTATGATGAGTATTACTGAGTTTCCTATTTCCTTTTGGGAGTTATGCACTTGAGAAGCTGCATACCTATTGAATAGGGTTCAAAACAAATCAATTGCCTACCACTTCATATGTGATATGGAAAGGGAAGAGCCCATATCTTAAGTTTGTTAAGATTTGGTGTTGTCCGGCCTATGTCTAAAAGCAAAATCCGAACAAGCTCGAGGCAAGGTCTGTTATGTAGAACTGGAAAGGTTCCAGCTATACAAACTACAGCAGATGATTTGATAGAACCAAAGAATTCAATAGTAACCAACGAACCTCGGCCTCTCCACCGATCTAGCAGGGTTCCTCACCCACCTGAGAGATACTTCGGTTTCTCTATGATAGTGGGAGTGAGGATTGCATCATGAGATGATGACCCAATTATTTTCGAGCTGGCCATCAGGAGTGGGACTCTATAAGAATGGCTGGATGCTTAGCGATCTGAGATGGAATCCTTATACACCAACAAAGTATGGACTTTGGTTGCTTTATCTGAAGGGTTAAATCCCCATCAGGAGCAAGTATATCTCGAGAAGATTACTTGGTGTACATGGAAAAGTTGAGACTTTCAAAGCTAGACTTGTTAAAGGTTTGCATCATTGACCAGGTATGGCTAATGATGAAACCTTTTTCTGGGGCCTATGCTTAAGTCCATCCAGATCCTACTTGCCACGGCTACATACCATAACTACGATATCTGGTGGTTGGGTGTCATGACAGCTTTTCTAAATGATGTTTTAGAAGAGAGCGCCTATAAGTACACAGCCAGAGGGCTTCGTAGACAGTGGGAGCAGCGGAAATGTATGCAAGATGTTTTATGTGATAAAGCAGGCATCGCAGAGTTGGAACGTCTGTTTTGATATGATAGTCAAAGAGTTTGACTTCATCAAAATGGTAGATAAACCTTGTATATACAAAAAGGTAGTAGGGAGTATGGTGGTGATCCTCGTAAAGTACGTTGATGACATACTCTTGATAGGAAAGGAGTTTCCTATGCTACGCCCGGTCAATCTCCGCTTATCACAAGGATTCTCCATATAGGATCATAGTGATACCTCCTAAATCCTGAGATTTGGATCTATGAGATAGATCTAATTGGATGTTAGGATTCTCACTGGTTGTATTAAGTTGGTATCAATCGATCCTAGGGAGAATCACTGGAAAGGCTCCAGGGTGATAAGGACGACTGAATGTCAGTCGCAGGCATTGTCTTTACCCTCAGTGGAGGGACGGTGTATTGGAAGAGTTCCAAGCTAGATACCGTGACTTACTAGACGATTAAAGGCAAGATACATCGTTACCAAGGATGCTACCAAAGAGGCAGTCTGGATATATATATAAGTTCATGAGATGAACTTCGTTCCTACCATTGTGTGACAATGGAGTTGTGGCTTTGGCCAAGGAACGCCCGTCCCATCAGAAATCCAGATATAATTCGTAGGCAGTATCACCTGATCATGGAGATGGTTGATCTCTAGGGAGATCGAGGTTAAGAGAGTAGACTCAGAGGACAACACGGCAGATCCACTCACAAAGGCTTTTTCCCAGAGAGAGACTATTATGGGATGGTGGAGTATGAGATACTACAACCACTGCTATCAGATGGCCCTAGTGCAAGTGGGAGATTGTTAGTTATATGTATGCCCTAGAGGCCATTACTATACATAGGATGTATATTGTAGTGGATGCATGGACATATATAGGGAGGACTTTCTTGCTCGACATGATAGTATGCTAACTGGTTGCTCTTTACCTTAACGTGTATACTGATTGTCTCTCTGTTACATGTTGGTAAAGCCCTTAGGATGTGTACTTGACTGCCTGGACTATGATGAAGATCATACTAGTGGGGACATGGTAGTCCATAAGTACATCCTTCAAAGTCCCTAGTCGTGGGTGTATCGAGACAGGGTATCGATGCACCAGAGTAGAATAGCGTATACGCATCTTGACCCATATGATGGGCGATGGATGATCCCATATCCATCGGTGTTTGACATCAAGGATGGTGTACATGTGCTCAATGGAGACTGGGTACACTGGACGGACTCGCCGAGAACTCCCAGATGGTATTATACCTTACGTCAGATGACAGTTCTCTGGTGACACTGGTACAGGTTAGTCTGTAGACCCGAGATCGTCATAGAGTCTTGTATGATTCCCACTGTGCTTTGATTTCTACCTTACCACGTCGAAGAGGGCGTGCAAAACAGTGGTTTTTGGGTACAGTCCCGAATCACATGGAGTCAATGAGCGATAGGAGGGGATTCGTCTCTCCCGGTATAGGGAGTTGATGTTGTGCTGTGTTCGATTGGCTATAACCGGAAATCCCTGGCCAGGGTTGCTGAGATTTACTGGTAAGTATTACCAGTAGTTTCTTGAACTGTTATAGACCTCATATCGACACGACTTATCGAGCTATTGGGGTCTGACGTTTACCACCACTAGACGAGATATGCGACATATCAGACGATGAGACCGGACTGTACGGTAAGTGTTACTGGTTGGATTCACAGGAGTGTGAGCGGGCTTGCTCATTGATCTTCTGATCGCTCAATACCCGGGTGGCCGTTACGTTTAGCAGACCGCTTGCGGCTTGTGGGTGTTTGATATGATCATCACCTACTGCCGGCGTATTGACGAGTCTTTAGAGTCCTACACAGAGGTTTGCTGGCTCAAGCGAAACGAAATAGTAGCGCATATGAGATATGTGCTGGACCGAGAATAATACCAGTATGTGATACTGTATTCGATTCTCGCGATTTGTGACATTGATCGGTTATATGCGATATAGCCGGGTTATCGGATCAAGTGTTAATTCGATAAGTTGTTACTGTTGATATTAGTCGGTTATATGCAATATGACCGGATTATTAAATCAAGTGTTGATTTAATGATTTAATATATAATTATATATTTGATATATTATTTTACAAATTAACTAGTATTGGTTCACTTAAGATTATTTTTCTCACTAGATTGTGCACAAGATTGTATATGTGATATATTTTTGTGCACTAGTTTGTATCATGTTTGATGATACATGCAAACATGGATGGATGTATGACTTACACCTTTGTTTAGTTAATGGTTAGGTTTTTGTTTTCTTTATTTATTTTATAAAAACAAAATGGTTTCTTTCTTTTCTTTGCTAGAAGCTTCATGTTGTTTTCTAGTATCTTTGAAAAGTCTAAACCATTTTGTTTTTATTCCTTAACCTAACCATTTACCTAAACCTTAGTTTATTCTCTACACAAGTTACTTCACCCATGGTTGCATTATGATAAGCATCACTTGATTTATTATTTTCTAGAATTGATTTATGTTTTTCCTTCTTCTTCTTCATCTTCATGAAGTGAAGAAACCATTCTTGAAAATTTCCAAGTAATGAAATCAAGTGAGAAATCCAAATCCAAAGTGAACCCACTTCCTATTTCTTCATCCTCTACCACTTGCCATGTAGTATAGGGTGTTATCTTCACAAGTTTCATGACCTAGTGAAGATGGAGCTTGAGTTTGAGTCGCCTCGACGTAGATCATCTTCGGCATCGAAGTCAACGACCTAGCCCGATCATTTCTCCGATGAAATCAACGCTAGAGTCCGGGATCTAGTTGATCGCAGCGGAGGGACGTCATCACGGAGCTAAAGAAGTGGAGGACCGGATCTACAAAGGTTGTAGTCCCTTTCACTTTCTAGTAAAGTTGTTTACTTGTATGTTTTTCGCCTTACCTCTAGTCAACGATCTAGCATTAGGGTTTCTCAGCACAAGAAAATTTTGATTTTGGCATAGTTGATGCCTTGTGGAACATCTTGAGTGTGCCTAGGAACCTTACAAGAGCGCATAGCGGGCTGAGGATAAAGGGCATCGTCTTCTTCTCTTTCCATAGCAAGCTGAATGAGACATTGCGTCCTGGATTTCTCGTAAATGGCCATTTCGCGGTTGTGGTCATCCTGAACCTTTTGACCCGATTCACTTATTAACTTGTCAACATGTTCTTCAAATGACCGACTTGGTATTCGTACGGCGGGATCTCATTCTAGTTCGACCTCAACGCTATCTGGAAATGCATTCGCTTCTCCGCCGAAGTTATTTATGACATGGCAGCCATAGCATTGCTCCCGTTTCTTGGACCGAACGTATCCAAACCCCGTCGTCTCTATCCTCCCGTTGGGTATTTTCCGCTGAGTCCTGGGAATGTTCCAAATCTTGTTGTAGAACCGGCTTGTCGAGCGGTTTGTTTGAAAGGTACGCCTTGGCATCTTAGTATCCTATTCAATCCCCCTGCGTAATATCTGGGCAGACGGATCGGTTGGAGCCTATCGAGTGCGAAACCGGAACCATGCTAGACTTATTTCTCCACTTTGTTCTCCGTGGATTGATATAAGAGAATAACCTTTTCACCTTTTTTCCTAGAAGGATCGTAGAAGGTCTGCAGCTCTTGCACGCCGTATGTATTGAGCGCATCAAGTTCCCTGTAATGCTGTTGCGGAACCATGGTGATTTGCAAACTCTGATCAGCTTCAGCAAAGGTCTACAATAATTGACGAACAGAGAACACTGTGTTGACCTCGTCTTCAGATTGGTTGCCGCAGACCAAGATAGGAGTAGATGGTCCTGGCCTGCTGCCTTAAGGTTGCCCCGAGAAGACTATCTCTTCATCCTCCTCGATATCACTCCCAAATATCGAGATTGTGGGGACGAATTTTTGTTTATTCTCCGGTTTACGACATATTTCCATGTCTTCGAAGTCCGACAAGAAGTACTTAGCGTCTTCATAGTTGCCGAATTCATTTACGAAGAATGGGTTTAGCTCCCCTGTAATTGTGTATTCGAGGCAGTCTTTGAAGTACTTCATACACTAATGTTGTGTAGAAGGGATGTTATACTCATGTAACCAAGGTGGTCCGAGCAGAGCGTTATAGCAAGTTTTGGCGTCGATGACATGAAACTTGATGTCAGTGACGAGCATCCCGAAGCGTAATGTCAGTATTACGGACCCAAGCATCCGTGATGACTGCGAGTCGAACCGAAGATAGTAATTTTGTCTCGAGCCAGATGTTGAACGTTCATGCAAATCTCCTTCAGCACTCTCACATTAAGAGGTTGACGAAGGACCCGTTGTCAACAAGGATCTTCCCTATCTTAATGTCGTGGAAGTACCCAGTGACATACAGAGGACGGTTGTGCTCTCGCGTTCCGAGAAGGAGATCTTTATCGCCGAATGTGATGTCAGCCGTGTGAACTTCTTCCAGCTCGTCATTCATCTTTTCTTTTGCCACGAAATCTTGAAACTGATCGGGCTCCTGTAATACCTTGATCAGAGAATCTCGTGCCTCTTTGGACAGGAGGAGAGCATCCAGTATACTCAGTTGTGAAGGTATCTTTCTCAGGTGTGCCAGGACATTGTAACCCACCTTTTTTACTTAAGCGGGTTCTTAGCTATGAGCTCTTTGACGGCTCTATCATCGAGGGAAATTTCCTCAGGGACCTTTTCCTTCCCCTTGTCTCTCTTATCCGAACCTTTGTTTGAGGGTCCAAGATTCTTTTCAGGCAACGTACGGTTACGCGGCTGAATGTTCTTGCATTTCTTCACCTCTTCTTCTTTTCCAGAGGTGGATTCCTCGAAGAGAGGGCCGAGGGCTATTTCTTCGTCAAAATCGCTCCCGAAGGTAAGAACTTAAGATTTCCCTTTTGTTGAAATGGCATCAACCATATGATAGTTACCGGCTGTTTTTCCGCGCTCATCTGTCATATTTTTTCGCTGTCGACGAACTTCACGCTTCATCCTCTTGAAATGTTGTCGGTGAGCAATGTATCCCTTCCATCACTGCTTGAAGGCATTGCATTCTTTGGTGGGGTGCATGACCTTCCAATGGAATAAGCGGTATTTTGGATGTATATCCGCTTCGTCAAGGCACGTACTCCCGGGAGTATTTCTTTCGAAAGGTGGCAGCTTCATTCCCATTGACAGGGCTTTGATGAACTGTTTCCCCATCTTAAACCTTCTTTTGTCTGCCGCAGGTGTGCTTCGATCTGGTTGGAGTACTTTATGACTCTTCCTTGCCGCAGCTTCTTCATCCTGACTCCAACGCTTGGCCTTTTCGTATATGGCCATTTCATGTTCTCAGTTAGCTTTGCTCTTCTGAAAGGCTTCGCTCAGCATCCTGTCAATCAATATATGACGGCTCCAGGGATTTTGACTCCGGTCCTGCCCCCAGTTCCTCTCCGTTGCTTTCCTCCGCCGAGGGGGCTTCTCCGTCTTTTAACGATAGGTGAGAGACCATGTGGCAACTCGCTACATACTCCTCAAGTTCTTCTGACGATTTGTTTCCCTTATCATTGTCACTGTCTCCATTCTTAAGAATATGCTTGAGAAACTCTTCAAGTGTGACTGGGGTCTGCGCCTTTTGGTTGTATTCCTCTAGTGCGTTGATGTACTTTTGCAGGTCCGTGCGCTTGTCGTCGGGTTGCATAACCTTCTTGGTCTTTTTTTTCCTTTCGAGGACTTTGACTACTTGACCTGGGTGTTTTGCCCATTGTTACCGGCGTTCGGTGTCGAGCGCGATTTAAGCATCCCCTCAATGATCTCAGGCTCCGGCGGGCTTTTCCATCTGATCGCCGGGTATGCTTGAAGATCCTTCAGCATTCTTTTAGTTTTAGCCGAAAGGACAATTTCCCATGGAGCTTCTTCTATAAATGAGCATGATGCCCCCGGCGTGTCTACCCTTTTAGGAGCGTGCTGCTGTGGCGGGTTTACCTTCCAATTTTCGGACAGCGCGAATTTTCCTAGTTGGTATTGGTCCTCAACCCAGTTTTTGAAGATGTATCAATCTTCAATTGGGTGACCCATTACTCTATGGTAGGGGCAGTAGTTAGGACTGTTGACGTTACCAGGCTGCAGTGAGCTTCTTGGATCCAGCAGAGTGACGAGCCTGTTGCGCACTGACAGATCGAACAGTCTCCTCGTTTTATCCCGGGGAAACGAGTAAGGACGTCTCAACTTTTCTTCGAGGGATCGTGGTTGGTTGCTTTGGCGAGCAACCAGTTTTAGGTCACTCGGCTGTTGTTGAGCGTTGCCAACGAAGGTCGCTTTCCCTTTGTCCCTTTCATTCTGGAGATCCGTTTCTAAAGAGGACGGCCTATGGCCCATCTGGTCCATTTAGGCCAGCTTGTCAATCAAGGACTGGAAGGTGGTTGGCTTGAAGAACATCATAAATTGGGATATAGTCGCCTGAGGATCAAGGGTCCCTACGAACATACCCACGGCAGGAGCTTCTTCTATGCGTTGTTCGCATTTTGACCATAGGTTCCGCCAACGAATTGAGTATTGAACCCAGGTTTCTCCCGGCTTCACCCTGGCATTGATTAATCCGGTGATCGGGGTACTGTTCATATCATATTTTTGCATTTTTATATCGCTCATTCTTAATCACATTGCAAATAAGTAGGTGCTTTTGATCCATGTCTGCTAAATAGTTGCAAGTTACAAGTTCTCAGCTCTTTACAGTGATATTCGTAAAAGTCACCACAAATGTGGGACTACGACCAATAATAGATGAATACTGATCCACATGATGCCGCATATCAGTTCAAGCAGAGTTCGAGGCAAAAGTCCACTGCTAAATATCTGGAAGAGAACAGAAGAGCTTTTAAGAAACCAAGTGTACCAAACATAAGATAAAAGCAACTGGTAGAAGACCTGAAAAGATGGACCCAAGATTCCACCATATGGCCGCGGAACCGCGACCAAACAGGCACTTCAGCCGCGGTTCCATGGCCGTGCAATGCACGTGTCAGTGGCAGTGTTGGTGCATTGACTCGGCTCTCTTAGGGTAGTTCTGTAATTTCGTGTATGGATCAGAATGTAAACCTAGGGTTTTCATATCTATAAATAGGAGGATTCAAAGCCAAATTAGCATGCCTCTTTTTATTTTTAGATTTAGAATTTTAATTTTGTTCTTTATCTTTATCAATTCAAAAATTGTAGAGATCGTTGAGAGGTTATCAATAAAAAATAAGTTTTTTTATTTTTCTCGCATTCTTCTTATCGTATTTTATATCTGCAATTATTATTTATTAATCCAGTTGTAGAATTTAATCTGCATTTTTCTTATCTCGAATTTTATTTTTATCTTTTTAATGGGTGAGTAATTCCTCACTTGTTAGGGCAGGAGAAGGAAGGTTTGAGAGAAGGAAATATCTCTCACTCCTTTCTTTACCCAACACCTTACAATTCGGACTCCAATTAATTGAACCATAATCCGCTCACTACGGCACCCTATCCTACATGATAGCGGTGATTCCCTAGTTAGACCGGTTGTGGTTGAATTAATTAGAGGTTAGGGCTAAGAGACAAGAACGGACGGATAAGGACTAAAAGGGAGAAACTAAGCATGGAAAGCCTAGCTTATACTTGCAAGTTTCTTCCTAGTCGTGCTAATCCCCGTTGTTGTCGATTACCTTAAAACCGACATTAAATAGGGCATTGAAAGAAGTAAGAATTTCCTAAACTCGAACTAACCTAATCCTAACCCTAGCAAGTCTTTTATCATCTTTTATCTCATACGTATATCTTAAAACAAAACCACCAATTTTTTGGACTTAACTCGTTAAAATATAAAGAAAAAGATTCCATCTCCCTATGGATCGACATGTACTCAACCGGCTAGCTACCAAGCGACACCGTCTTGATTGCAGTAATTAAAACACAGAAAATCTTTATCAATAAATTGGCGTCGTTGCCGAGGAGACGATAGTTTATTTCTTTGTGTAATTTCGGGTTAATTAAAAAAATATTTAAAAATTATAAAAATTGAAAAATTAAAAAAATCATCTTATTATTTGTGATTAGTTTTTGTGCAAGTGTGCAGGCTTGGAGCAAATTCTAGTTCAGATCTGGAGTAAATTCAGTGAACAAATCAATATTCAGGGGATCTAAACAGAAAGAGGAAAATCAACTCAGCACAGAGAACCAAATTTGAAGATCCAAACCAACTGTTCAGCCGCGGAACCGCAGCAGAAGTAAGGGTTGGACCGTGGAACCGCGGTCAACAGGTGATGTCGGCAATTAAAAATTCTCTGTGAGTATCTCTTTTCTCCTCTCTTCTCCTCTGAACTCCACTGATAAATTTTTCTGCAGCATTCTTTGTACAAATTCTCTTCCCTTCCAATAAACTGATTTTTGTGCAGGATTCTTTGCACCGCAGCCAAAATAAAAATTTTTGAAAATGTTTTAGATTTTTTGTTGTTACTGCTTTGCATAAATAATACGGACTTTTAAGGGGCTATAACACCAATTCAGATTGGGTGGGGATTTCATCACCCTTCGTAAGACCCCAAAAATTACTAAAAGCATACGCATCACCCTTGAGCTTAATTAAAAAATATCTAGACTCAGCCAACTAAGGACTGTCGTGCTCAATAGGACAGAGGAAGGCAGTGGGAATTCAATCGTTTATCTGAACTTAACTTTGTGGTGCCTAGGCTAGACAAGTGAGAAAGGTAACTTTAAAAGACCCGTATCACGGTGATTCGTGAGCGGAACCCTCCTTTCTTCATTTGTGCTTACCTGGCCATAATTGGCAGTGAAGAGACAATTTGAGGGATATCTCACAACTTGTCACTTTAGAACTGATCGCACGCCAAAAGCATGTCGGATATTTAAAAGTTCTAAAGTTTAACCGTGATCAGGACGGTGTCGCTTTGCAGCTAGCCGCGATGAGCACGGGTCGATCCATAGGGAGACGGAGCGTTTTAAGTTCTTATTCTTACTAGCTAATGCGCGTGGAGGATTTGTTCGTTATCTAACCTATGTGTTATATTCAAGTATAAGGCTTGTTAGGAAACGATAGGATAGTGTAAGTTAATGGATTCCGTATTCAAGTACTTTGAGCCGAACTTAACGATTGAAGCTAGAACAATCGGCAACAACATGGATTATGGGACTTAAGCACGGTATTCATGGAATCCGGCTTATTGACCCTTGTCCGTCCGTTCTTGTCTCTTGCTTTCGCCTCCGGCCAAACCGAATGCAACCGGTCACGGTTAGGAATCACCTTTACCTTGGTAGGGTAGGGTGCCTAACGGAGTGCTTGCGTAAGCTTTGGGCGGAGTTTCAAATGGAAAAGACAGGAAAAGGAAATGAGAAACGGAACGTTAACTTACGATATCTTTCTCTTTTCTTAACAACAATATTCACACCACCATTCATAAAACAACAAAGAGAGCAAAAGAAAAGATACAAAGAAAAGAAAAGACTACAAGAAAGTAATTAAAGTGCATGGAATTTAAGTGCAAGAATTAAAAGAGCAAGAATAAAATGCAAGTAAGTAAAAGACTAGGAACCAAAGAACATATTGCAAGACATGGGTTCAATAACAAAATCTTAAACTTGCAAGCTCAATGAAGAGGCTGCAAGATCAAGAAAAGGCAAAGAACTTATGGTGAATGAAGGTACAAAAAAGAGATCATTATTAATCTTCAAGAATGATACAACTCTTGAGATCAATAACCAACCCTTAAACTTTCAAGCTCAATGAAGAGGTTAAAAGATCAAGAGAAGGTTAAGACTTCAAGGGGACTAAGCTATTTACATGAAAAGAGAAAAGAAAACTTGGACTAAAGAATGACAATCCCAGACTAAAGAATGACTTTCCCACTGCCTGCTATATATAGGCAGAAAAGAAAAGAAAATAAACAATAAAATTAGGGCCTCGTGGCAGCAAGGAGGGGTGTGTGAAGAACTGGGGCCCACTAGAGGTGGTGGGGCCGGCCAGGCCGGGCTATGATGTGATGTGGCCAGCCACAATTTGTGGGAACAGTCTCATACTTCGTGTGATGGTTTATTTTTTCCCTCACATCACTTTGGCGCAGTTTATTTTCTCTGATTTGGTTTGGTCTGCACCCAGATTTTGGAGGGAATTTTGAATCTTCATTTCAACACATAATCTTTACCACTAAATGCTCATTACTTCATCCCCATATGTGACTAAATCCATGGCTGCCCCCATTATGGTCTTGTTGATTTGTCCATTTGATTTTATTTCAGTTTTGGAAGGAAAAATCAACACATAATATTTAGCCTTGAATGCACATAACATTTTGCCTTGAATGCACATTATATCATATCCACATGTGCCTAAAAGTCTTGTGTACACACTTGTTGTGTTGGACCATTTAGATAAAAAAGTGTGTACACAAACTTGTTGCAAAAGAACTCATGAAGTATTGGTCGGTTTGCGGTTCTGGTTGCAGTGTCGGCTCTCAAATGATATATCCGTGCTTTTGAATGTATTTCCAATATTTTGTTACGAATACATGTAATCTGTATTACTGAGCAGACACTGGTTAATAGTACCGATAAATACAACAAATAGATATTGAATGAGCGGTATTAGAATGCAGTTTTCTGATATGAACGAATACCCCCAAACTTATCTTTTGATCGTCCCAAGAAAAACCATTTATTCATAAAAGAAAATCCTAACCGCACATTCGCAGGGAACGCGATTGCACTGAGCGTGTGCAACAAGCCATTAAACCTCTAGGTGTCCCTAGTAAGAGGAGTGTTATCTCCTGAGGGTTTTCAGCGGATACTACCCACAAAATCCCGTCAAGCTAGTTTTGCGAAATAACTATAATTCAAACCCTAAGGTTTTGTTTTAAAGATAAAAATTCTATTATCCTAAATTTAGAACTATCGAACCTTTATTTTTCACACCTCGCTTCTCATTAAACTTAAGATTTTATATGTCTTTACGTGCAGTGCAAATAGTGTCATTAAGTTTTAAAAGGATCGATTAAATTTGTCATGTCACAAAATAAAGCCCAGATAAAAACTTAAAAAGGATCACATAAGTTTTATAAAGAGTTAAGTACTTCTCAAGTTTCATTCTCTAGTTAGGTTTCAAATTCAGAATTTCTATCTTCCTTAACAGGAAACTAAGTCTTATTTTTCACTCCACATTTTTCTTGTTTTCGTTTCATACACACCTCTATGAACGTGCAATAGTATTTATCATAGAATAAAACCTTTCATATCTCCACTAGAAATATTTTTATAAAAACCTGTCTTTTGTCAACATTATTCTCACACAAAGAACCGTTAGGAATTTTAACTCGGAGAGAACACTTGCTTGACTTTTTTTTAATCTGGACTTTCTAGGCTTCTTAGCAAGCTTTGGGCCAATGCTCCCAAACCAGTTGGTTTTAGGGCATTAGGTGTAGAGACACCCCAGCAGACTTAATTACTCAAGTTACCTAGGCCTAAAACAAAAGACCAATTTTGGCGTGAAAATCATAACGATTTAATGTGAACGGAGATATAATTGGTTGTTCAATTATTTTTTTGGATAAAAGACATGTTTAGTGGGTTAGGTGTGTAATCACTCCAATCAAGATTCAGATGGGTTATTCTTCAGAATTAGTTCTTATCAAGGCATTAATAATATCCCTTCATATCCACCTCTCTTTATAAACTAGTCTTGATATTACCTATTTCAGAATAAACCTATTTGATCCTCAGAAAATAGTTTATCAATTTAAAAGTTTTCAGACATAATAGACTTGTCATTTAATTTTCGAAACTCACGACACGTGTAGTATGATGTAAAGACGTATATTAGCTATAGTTAACTTTAAAGGAGAGTTATCTTTCAGGTTTTCAAAATCTAAAAATAGGATTTAGTTGTTCCTATCTTGATAAACAAAACCGTCGAAATATTGAATCTAAGTTCTCCACTAGCTAACTTGACGACAAAGTTTTTATGTTTTTAGAAAATTTTCTAATTTTTATGGGTTTTAAAATAAGTATGCAAATGCAAAATATACAAATGAATAGGAAGGAAGAAAGCTTACCGAGCACACCCCAAACTTAAACTTGACAGTGCCATCACTGTCAGGCTACACCAAGAGGATCAAAATTGTCGGTGCCTCCCCAAAATCAAATTATATACAAAAATAAAAACAAAAAATATGTACACCAAAAGGTTCCCCCCCAAACTTAAGTAAAACAGTGTTTCCACTGTTAAGCATTGAAGTTCAGGATTAGGGGGGAAAGAGAACAGTATCAATCTATAAAATGCCTTACACAGGCCAAATGTGAGCACCGACCATTCAAAAATCTTATCGCTATTATGTGCATGTTGGTGAAAGAATACGGTGAGGAAAGAAATGGAGAATACGTGAGACCGTATGGAGGTAGAAGTGGTATACGGTCTCGGTGGAGGAGAAGAATGGCGGAAGGGAGAAAGAAATGGAATACGAACTTGAGGGTGAAAATAGAGTGAATAAATTAGCACAATTTGTAATGACCGATGTGTAAGAAGCGTTTGTACTAATGTATTAACCCGTCGAGAAATGGGGTCAAATCCCTCAAGATTCGTGAGAAATGGGTACGCCGAACTTGGTAAACCAGACACAAGAAATGAAAGTGATACGGTTTCTTGCGCGGTCGGAATGATGGAAAGGATTGAGGGGAGTGCTTGAGGAAGGTTATTGGTTACAGGTTCAGGAGGTTGTACACAGTAAATGAAAGGGATATGATGAATTGGAAAATCCGACTCATCATCTAGAACTGTTTCATCCTCAAAAATATCCTCAAAATTCTCCTCAAAGTTAAGCCTATCCATGCATATTTCATCAAAATCAAGACGCATATGAAGTTCGGGAAAAACAGTTAATGACTCGGGATGATGAATTGGAGAGAAAAACTCATCCAAATCTACAGGTTCATCATCCAAAATATTCCCAGTGTCAATATCCTCAATCAAGTGAAAATCAATATTCTCAGACACCTCATCAAAAGCATGAACTTCAATCAATTCTGGTTCTAAGATGGGGGTGTAGAGGTCAAAGGTTTAGGACTGGTTTCACTTGGAAGGGACCCTTCACAATCGGGTAAATCAAATACTACAAAGTTGCACAATTCATTAACCCTTCTATCTTCAATTGGTGAATCGTTTGGAACATTCGATAGACATTCAAAAATGGAGTCGTGTGATTCAAGTTGAAACGGGTAGGTTCGATTTGGAAGGGTATACAACCCACTCTCCACTCAAATTCTCAACATGTCCAACCGCCTCTTCATACATTTGAAAATTTGGAACTAGTTGGAAACTAGCTACCGGGTTACTAGCTTGTATGAGGGCAGCCATGGACGCATTCAAATCCATCATCTGTTGGCATGACGTTATCCTAAAGTCTTCCAATGACTGTTCTAGACTAGACATAGGTTGTGAAGGGGTTTCAGTAAAAGATTCAGAGTTGTTTGGATACTGAAAATTCCCAAATGGCAGTGTAGAAGCAGTGTCTAGGGAAGGCGCAAAAGTTGGGTAGGACTGGTAGGAATTGAATGGTTGGACAGGGGTAGGATCAACATACGAATAAGAAGGTGAATGTAATTGTTGATCCAAAGAATTTGTAGTGGTGAAAAGATTGAAAGATCGGCTACGGGATTGTTTAATATGTTCAGCGATGGACAAATGACGACTTGCAAAAGGTGTATCAATATAAGAGGGTGGTGAAGGTTGAAACGGTTGATACAAAGTGGATTGCGGAGTACCAGTGTTTGTCCTAGACGCATCTATGTGATCTTTCAATGAAATTTTGGGCATGGAGGGGTCGTTCAAAATTCGACCAAAGTAAGAACCGTAGGAAGTTATGTTTGGTTCTGGGTACCAAAGTTTGGCAAAGGTTTTTCGAGGTGGGGTACCCATGATATGAAGAGAGAAAGAAAGAAAGGAAGAGAAAAGGAGGGAAAAAAAGAATGTGATTTTTTTATTTTTTTATTTTTTAGTTAGTTATTAACAAAAGAATGAAATATACACACAAAAAAGAATCTGGACCAAAAACAATCATGATACAAAAATACCATACACCTAATCGTTCTAGGGTTCACCTAGGTCAACTAGACCTGCTCAAGAACTTGGTTGTCGAGGTAAAACTGTGTCAAGCCAAAATATACTGATCATGAAGCCAGGTAAGTGCAGAGATAAGGGGAGGTTTTCCGACGCTTTCGCGAATGTCCTTAATTAAATAACCCTTTCTCTTTTGGCGGTTTTGCCGTTAACACTTTCCTAGACACCCCGTAAACAATATACCATTAAGCGATGTTCTAAACACAATTAACCTCTCCTAGTGAGCGCGAAGTCCTTAAGGCTTAAAGTCTAGTTTCTTTTAAAATTTGTGTGGGTAAGCGTTATGTTTAAGTTCGTGATTTGTGGGCCACGGAAAAGGTGATGAAATCCTTTACCGTATATTGTGGGGTTCGCTTGCCCTTAAGTCTATATTAATGTATGCAATGCACAATTCAATGAAAAAAATTCATTCAAAGAATCAAACAATCGTTTTTTATTTTAAGTTCGGCACTGCAACAAATACGGGTTAGTCAATTTTTGGCGTTTACTAGCGAACTTGCAAAGAATTCTGCAAAGATTTTATATTGGAAGCGTCGGATTTGAGAAGAAGGTGTTAGTAAAGTACGTACCGTTAAGTTATGGATTAAGAAACCCCCATTGAATCGAATCCAAGTAGCTTGAAAAGTTTGCTTGCGCGGGTCAAACTACCAGGATCTTTAGCACTGTACTTCGTAATCACCCTAGCTTTGAACGTACATTTTTCTCCCCATAATCGACGTACGCAATTCCGCAAAATCTACAAATGTCGAAAAAAATGGATAATAGTGCGGAAAAACAATACGAATGCCCAAATACCTGCACACTAAAAATTATAAAAAATAAACAATACAAATAGGACAAAATCAGAACACTTGAGCCCAGAGGAGAAATTGGATGCAGAAGGAGGTGGTAGGGCTGGCGACGCCGGATTTGTGGATGATGTCGTCGGCCAACTTGATGTGGTAGGGCTCCAAATTTCAACAGTAGTCTCAGTGTTCCACTATTGCCACACAGGTAATGTTTATCTTTTCTATTGAGATCCAAAGTGCTTGCAGGTCCAATTTCCAGAGAACAAAAATGGTTTGTTTTGTTAGTTTTTGTTTTGGTTTTTGGTTTTGAAATTTTTATGTTGTTTTGAAAAATAGGGTTAGATGGGTAATAACAAGATTAACCTGAAATAAAAAAAACAAAAACGTTACCGTGTCCCCGGCTACGGCGCTATTTGATCGCACGCCAAAAGCGTGTCGGATATTTAAAAGTTCTAAAGATTAACCGCGATCAGGACGGTGTCACTTTGCAGCTAGCCGCGATGAGCACGGGTCGATCCACAGGGAGACGGAGCGTTTTAAGTTCTTGTTCTTATGAATTAATGCGCGTGGCGAATTTGTTTGTTATCTAACATATGTGTTATATTCAAGTATAAGGCTTGTTAGGAAACGATAGGATAGTGTAGGTTAATGGATTCCGTATTCAAGTACTTTGAGCCGAACTTAACGATTGAAGCTAGAACAATCGAAAACAACGTGGAATAGGGGACTTAAGCACGGTATTCGTGAAATCCGGCTTATTGACCCTTGTCCGTCCATTCTTGTCTCTTGCTTTCGCCTCCGGCCAAACCGAATGCAACCGGTCACGGCTAGGAATCACCTTTACCTTGGTAGGGTAGGGTGCCTAACGGAGCGGTTGCGTAAGCTTTGGGCGGAGTTTCAAATGGAAAAGACAGGAAAAGGAAATGAGAAACAGAATGTTAACTTACAATATCTTTCTCTTTTCCTAACAACAATATTCACACCACCATTCACAAAACAACAAAGAGAGCAAAAGAAAAGATACAAAGAAAAGAAAAGACTACAAGCAAGTAATTAAAGTGCATGGAATTTAAGTGCAAGAATTAAAAGAGAAAGAATAAAATGCAAGTAAGTAAAAGACTAGGAACCAAAGAACATATTGCAAGACATGGGTTCAATAACCAAATCTTAAATTTGCAAGCTCAATGAAAAGGTTGCAAGATTAAGAAGAGGCAAAGAACTCATGGTGAATGAAGGCACAAAAAAGAGATCTTTATTAATCTTCAAGAATGATACGACCCTTGAGATCAATAACCAACCCTTAAACTTTCAAGCTCAATGAAGAGGTTGAAAGATCAAGAGAAGGTTAAGACTTCAAGGGGACTAAGTTATTTACATGAAAAGAGAAAAGAAAACTTGGACTAAAGAATGACAATCCCAGACTAAAGAATGACTTGCCCACTACCTGCTATATATAGGCAGAAAAGAAAAGAAAATAAACATTAAAATTAGGGCTTCGTGGCAGCAAAGAGGGGTGTGTGAAGAACTGGGGCCCACTGGAGGTGTTGGGGCCGGTCAGGCCGGTCTATGATGTGATGTGGCCGGCCATAATTTATAGGAACAGTCTCATACTTCGTATGATGGTTTATTTTTCCCCTCACATCACTTTGGCGCAGTTTATTTTCTCTGATTTGGCTTAGTCTGCCCCCAGATTTTGGAGAGAATTTTGAATCTTCATTTCAACACATAATCTTTACCATTAAATGCTCATTACTTCATTCCCACATGTGCCTAAATCCATGGCTGCCCCTGTTATGGTCTTGTTGATTTGTCCATTTGATTTTATTTCAGTTTGGAAGGAAAATCAACACATAATATTTAGCCTTGAATGCACATAATATTTTGCCTTGAATGCACATTATATCATATCCACATGTTCCTAAAAGTCTTGTGTACACACTTGTTGTGTTTGACCATTTAGATAAAAAAAAGTGTGTACACAAACTTGTTGTAAAAGAACTCATGAAGTATTGGTCGGTTTGCGGTTCTGGTTGCAGTGTCGGCTCTCAAATGATATCCGTGCTTTTGAATGTATTTCCAGTATTTTGTCATGAATACCTGTAATCTGTATTACTCAGCAGCACTGGTTAATAGTACCGATAAATACAACAAATAGATAATGAATGAGCGGTATTAGAATGCAGCTTTCTGATATGAACAGGAACAGTTAGAAGAAGTCTAGTGGACTTTGAGGACCATAGCTCTGGGTATGATTGTGCATGTTTTAACTGTGATTGTTTGAAATTTTTCCGTAAGTCCGTACACATTCTTGCAAAACTCTTTCTAAAAAAACACTTTCAAAAATTTCAAAACTCCAAAAACAAACAATTTTTTTTATACAAATATAATTAAAAAAATCACATTCTTTTTCTTCTCCTTTCTCTCATCACATCATGGGTACCCCTACCTCGCAAAACTCTTGCCGAAGTTTGATACCCACATCCAGACATTACTTCCTACGGTTCTTGTTTTGGTCGAATTTCGAACGACCCCTCCATGCCCAAAATTTCTTTGAAAGATCGAATAGACGCGTCTAAGACAACCAATTAGATTCTGCAATCAACCTTGTATCAACCATTTCAACCTTCACCACCTTCTTACGTTGATAATCCTTTTTCGAGTCCTGTTGTAACTTTGAAACTTATTTCTATTGCTGAACATATCGAACAATCTCGTAACCGGTCTTTCACTCCTTTCACCACTGCAAATTCTTTGGATCAACAATTCCATTCACCTTCTTATCCAAATGTTGATCCTACTCCTGTCCAACCATTCAATTCCTAACAGTCCTATCCGACTTTAGCACATTCCCTAGACATTGCTTCTACACAGCCATTTTGATGTTTCACGTATTCAAACAACTTTGAATCTTTTACTGAAACCCCGTCACAACCCATGTCTAGTCTGGAACAGTCGTTAGAAGACTTTCGGGTAGTGTCGTACCAACAGATGATGGATTTGAATGCGTCCATGGCCGCCATCATACAACCTAACGAACCGGCAGCTAGTTTCCAACTAGCTCTACATCTCCCAATTTATGATGAGGCGGTAGGACAGGTTAAGAATTTGAGTGGAGAAAGTGAGTTGTACACCCTTCCAAATCAAACCTACCAGTCCCCAATTGAATCCCACAACTTCGGTTTTAAATGTCTATCGAGTGTCCCACGTGATTCATCAATTGAAGATAGAATGATTAATGAGTTGTGAGACTTTGTAGTGTTTGATTTGCCTGATTGTGAAGGGTCCCTTTCGAGTGAACCTACACCCAATTCTTTTGACCTCTACACCTTCACTCTAGAACATGAATTAATTAATACACATGCTTTTGATGAGGTGTCTGAGAAACTTGATTTTCACTTGATCAAGAATATTGACGCAGGGAATATTTTGGATGATGAACCAGCAGTTTTGGATGAGTTTTTCTTTCCAATTCATCATCCCGAGACATTAAATGTTTCTCTCGAACTTCATATGCGTCTTGATTTTGATGAGAATTGCATAGATAAGCTAAATTTTGAGGAGAGTATTTAGGAATTTTTTGAGGATGAAGTAGTTTTACTTGAGGAATCGGATTTTCCAATTCATTCTATCCCTTTCATTGACTGCGCACACCCTCCTGAATCTTTAATCGATACCCTTCCTCAATCACTTCCATCCATCCTCTTCCGACCTTGCAAGAAACCGTTACACTTTCATTTTCAATGTCTGGTTTACCAAGTTCGACGTACCCATGTTTTCTCACGAATCTTGAGGGATTTGACCTCATTTCTCAGTGGGTTGATAGATTAGCATAATCACTTTTTACACATCGGTCATTACAAATTGTGCTAATTTATACACTCCATTTCCACCCTCAAGTTCGTATTCCACTTCTTTCTCCCACTTTCTCTGGTTCTTCTTCTAATATTCCTTTAATGATAGCGAGTATTAATGAATCACAATCCGATATTTTGATTTCGATAATTCTAGAAAAACAACTTGATTTAGACTCTTTTGAGAATAATATAGATTAGCCTTACGAGTCTCCTACCTCCATAATTTTTGAAAAATCAAGTGTGTTGAATTCTGGCGCGACACTTATTGACATTGAAATGTTCAATCGGACCATCGATGAAAGTTTCGAAGATGTTTTCGCCAACGAACTCACATTCCTAAACGACACAGATTTTATGATTAATCAACCTCCACCTGAAGAAGTCGAACCACCACCATTTCTTCTTATCCCATACGAGAATGTGACCATTCCTCCCATTCCTAATCATCCACATTCTCGTTTTCGTTCACCATTATTGTTTCATCTCTACAAATCGACGTAAACCTTTTATTTTACACCACTTATCTCTTCCCCACTTCTTCTTGACTCCATACAACATGTTCTTCGACCAACCTGTGCGTTTCACTGATAATTCTTCGAATGGTTGGTGTTGACTTTTGGTCTTTGCAAAGCTTGGCATTGACCGGTAACTTTGATCCCCCTTTTTAAAAGCTTAGCATTGTTTAAGTTAAGTTTAGGGGGTATAATTTGGCTCTTGAAAATAATTCTTTTAACTCAAACTGGTGAGCCAAAAATAAATTTGGGCGAGATTTTCACAATCATATTTCATGTCCCCATTAATAAATTTTTCCTCCCAAGTTTACAGCTTTATGAGATTTTTAAAAAATGGCAACAGTGGAAACACTGTTTCACTTAAGTTGGGGGGGGGACCTTTTTGTGGATATATTTTGTTTTCTTTTTCTTTTAATAATAAAAAAATAAATAAACAGAGGAGTACCGGCAATTTTGACCCTCTTGGTGTAGCCTGACAGTGAGGACGCTGTCAAGTTGAAGTTTTGGGCTGTGCTCGGTTAGCTTTCTTCCTTCGCATTCATATGTATATTTTTGCATTTGCATACTTATTTTAAAACCCATAAAAATTGAAAATTGAAAATTCCAATTTTGGCCATATTTGACTTAAGTTCAACATGACATTTGAATAATTAGGAAAAACTAGATCCTAAAGTTAGTAAATTAAAAATCCTAAAAATAACCTTTCTTAAAGTTTAACTGTACGCCCTTGTAGTTTATTTAGAAATAGGAAAATTTTGAGTTCAGTTCTTGAGTTAAATCGAAATAAGGGTAAAATATTGAAAGCTCTATTTGAAATATAAGTCTGAAAAATAATTCTGAACCTTAAGTCCAAATTCTGAAAATATATACCCTACTATACGCACTTACACACACATCTTGAAACTTGGGATAGTAGAGGATACCTTGAAATGCTCTTGTCTAAAATCCTTAGTCTGAAGGAAAATAAAATAAAAATATAAGTGGTGAATAAAGAGATAAAAAAATGAACACTGGTTTTGTAATTGCTTAAGGCAGCATAAATAAAAAAAATATAGCGAGGGTGCTTTATCACCTAGTGCCTTAGACCAACTGGTTTGGGTGTCACTGCTAAGCCTTAGGTGTTGCAAGACGAGGAATTACGCCTAAATGCGCAAGCACATTTTGTATTAATGGTCGCATGAAGGATGTGTGAGCAATTTCATCTAAAATTCACCAACTAAAAGTATTTTGGAAGATGGATAAGAGTATGATAGCTTGAATTGAAATTTTAAGTGTAGGGGTGATAATTACACACACGTAGGGGGTAATATAATTGGAGTTTTGAGGAGAGATGGGAATAAAAGATAGGGCTTATATCATCAGTAGAGATGATAAAAATTCCTGAGTTAAGATTGCACCTTAGAAGGAAATCTTAGGAGATGCTGAAAGCTTTATATACTTCAAAACGTATATGATCTTATGTTAAATAAAAAGGAAGCGTGAAAAATACGGGTTGATGGTTTCTAAGTTGAACATAATAGAATTTCTTTCTAAAATACCGAATTGAAGAATTAGAGTCAATGGCCAAATTGATCGGATTTTGTGGGTAGTATCCGCTGAAAACCCTCAGGAGACAACACTCCTCTTATTAGGGACACTTAGAGCTTTAACGGCTTATTGCACGAGCTCATTGCAATTGCGTTTCTGCGAAAGTGAGGCTAGGATTTTTCGAGAATAAAATTGGCTTTGCTTGGGACGAGCAAAAGACAAGTTTGGGGTATTTGTTCATATCAGATTTTTGCATTTTTATATCGCCCATTCTTAATCACATTGCAAATAAGTAGGTGCTTTTGATCCATGTCTGCTAAATAGTTGCAGGTTACAGGTTCTCAGCTCTTTACAGTGAGATTCGTAAAAGTCGCAACAAATATAGGACTACGACCAATAACAGAGGAATAGATCCGCAGGATGCCGCATACCTGTTCAAGCAGAGTTCAAGGCAAAAGTCCACTGCTGAATATCTGGAAGAGAACATAAGAGCTTTTGAGAAACCAAGTGTACCTAACAGAAGATAAAAGCAACTGGTAGAAGACCTAAAAAGATGGACCCAAGATTCCATCATACGGCTGCAGAACTGCGGCCAAACAGGCACTTCTGCCGCGGTTCCGCGATCGTGCAATGCACGTGTCGGTGGCAGTGTCGGTGTATTGACTCGGCTCTCTTAGGGTAGTTCTGTAATTTCGTCTATGGATCAGAATGTAAACCTAGGATTTTCCTATCTATAAATAGGAGGGTTCAAAGCCAAATTAGCATGCCTCTTTTTATTTTTAGATTTAGAATTTTAATTTTGTTCTTTATCTTTATCAATTCAAAAATTGTAGAGATCGTTGAGAGGTTATCAATAAAAAGTAAGTTCTTTTATTTTTCTCGCATTCTTCTTATCGTATTTTATTATCTGCAATTATTATTTGTTAATCCATTTGTAGAATTTAATCTGCATTTTTCTTATCTCGAATTTTATTTTTATCTTTTTAATGGGTAAGTAATTCCTTACTTGTTAGGGCAGGAGAAGGAACGTTTGAGAGAAGGAAATCTCTCTCACTCCTTTCTTTGCCCAACACCTTAAAATTCGGACTTCAATTAATTGAACCATAATCCGCTCACTACGGCACCCTATCCTATATAATAGCGGTGATTCCCTAGTTAGACCGGTTGTGGTTGAATTAATTGAATGTTGGGGCTAAGAGACAAGAACGGACGGACAAGGAACAAAAGGGAGAAACTAAGAATGGAAAGCCTAGCTTATACTTGCAAGTTTCTTCCTAGTCGTGCCAATCCCCGTTGATGTTGATTACCTTAACACCGACATTAAATAGGGCACTGAAAGAAGTAAGAATTTCCTAAACTCGAACTTACTTAATCCTAACCCTAGCAATTCTTTTATCATCTTTTATCTCATATGTAGATCTTAAAACAAAACCACCAATTTTTTGGACTTAACTCGTTAAAACATAAAGAAAAAGATTCTATCTCCCTGTGGATCGACCCGTACTCAACCGGCTAGCTACCAAGCTACACCGTCTTGATTGCGGTAATTAAAACACAGAAAATCTTTATCAATCAGGTGTGCTCGCTTGCGTTTGCAAAATGTTGCATGAACAGTAGTTCCATTTCTGAAAATGTTTTGACGAAGTCATTCGGAAGCTCCGAGTACCATTCAAATGTTGTCTTCGCCAAGCTGCCGATGAACTGGCGAAGCAGCAGTTTGTCGTCGCTTCCAGTATTGCTGCATAGAGCTCTGAACTGAGTGACGTGCTGATGGGGATTGCATGTCCCCTTATACATGTGGAATTTAGGGATCGTATATCCGGATGGGTACGATCGTACCAGCCTGGATAACGTCGCCCAGTTCTGATGACTTGGCCAGCCGCTTCTCTTTCCTGATGAACTCGTATTTGTTGAGCTATGTAGTTGTCAAGGGCAGCCTCGGAGATCGTTTCTTCCTTAGCTACTGAGAAAGCCGGTGGAGGGTTTGATATCTCCCCTCTGTCAACTTCTATGATTATCGGTGGATCTTCAGCTGGATCATCATCCTAACCATGTGTTCAGTTGATAAAACTGCACATTTGTTATTACATTTTTTCTACTATTTCTATATTAGAAAAGGTATTTATTATAATATATGATACATATGACGGTTTATCTGTAAAAATACTATTTTCATGTGTTTATATATTATAATTAACATTTGGTATGAAAATGTATGCATAAATACCATTGACCAAATCTTAATGGTGAAATTATTATCTCAATAAAACAATCTCTACTAATATTATTTGTTGAGTTGTTGTGCAGAATTTTCAGGGCTAAAATCAAGGGAATCAAAGTTGTTAGTGCAAACCTGCCTAATTAAGAAAGCAAACTAAGAAATCAAGTCTGGCATTAACGAAGAAAAGATTTTCAGTTTCCTGAGATTCAAAGATCGCCACGTGTCATATACACATAGCCCCAGAAGACCAAATCCAACAAGCTTACTATTTGGCCGCGGATCCGCGGCCAAACCCACCATTTGGCCGCGAATCCACCGCGTTCCAGAAGAATTATGAGATGTAAATTTGTTATTAGGATCATAACTACTTTCTTCCAAATTAGGAAGCTAGGGTTCTAGCTTTGGGAATATAAATAAGGATCGAAAGCCTCTTGGAAAAATCATCAAGCCGACAAGATCACGAAGTCCAAGATGGCTCACGCATCCAGGCTGATCATCAACTATTCGTCTACCTCCTTAGAAGAGATCGAGAAGCAAACTAGCATTTGTAATCATTTTCTAAGGGAATAAAGTGTAAATGAATTTTGTTGATTAATAAATGTAGTTCTTTTTTCTTATTCTATTTATTTTTAGTTTTAATATGATTTCTCTCTCCATCTCTTCTTCTCCTAACATGCGCGAGTAATTCTCCGCTTGTTAGGGTTCGTAGGATTAGGGTAGGTTAATGGATGATGAAGATCCTTAAACTCTTTTTACGTCCTATAAAGTTTATAAACTTTACCAAAAGAATCATTAACATCCTAATCGGGCGCGCTACCAATTTATTGTTAGTCTCGACTGCGATTAGAGATTAGATTAATGATTGTTTTGGTAAAGGCTAGATATGAACGGAGTTCCATGTTGATATAGGGGTTAAGAGTGAGAACCTTTTTCCCTCCAGAAACCCTAATCTACATGCATCTCTGTCATTCTAGTTGTAAATCTATTAAAGGATAAAAAGGGAAATATTTAATTAATCATCCATAACTACTAAATCCTAACGAACCCTACAAGCCCCCTTTTATATAAAACTTACATCCGTAGTTAAACTAGATCTATATTTTGCATCCGTGTTTAACGTAGATCTAGAAACTATTTCCACTATTCTTTATTCCTCTATTCTTCCTCTTTCTCAACATGCCTAAAGTAAGAATAAAATATTCAACGTTTCCCAAAAGACGACCCGTACTCATCCCGGTCTAGCTACATGCGACACCGTTATTGATTGCGGTTAACTACTGCACATAAATCTAGATCAATCACCATGTCTTGGAACAGGAGTGCCATCTGTTTTATATTAGCCGCTTGTTCCGCGACCTCCTTATCCTTCCTTTCCAGCACCCTCCGCAGGAACTCAGTATCGGTCTCTTGTTCCTGGCGCTACTCAGATGTTGCTTCTGGGCTTTCTTTCTTCCCAGTCAGTGCGGCCATCTTTTTCAGCATCTCCTGGAGTTTTTGTTGTTTCTCCTGAGCTTTTCTCACAGACCGTGTGAGTGGTCGATGACCTGTGGAAGTACGACTTTCCTCTTTCCCGGAAGCCATGTACACCGTGTGTACTACCATGCCCCCGGACGTAGGGCGTTTGGGTCCACTGCCTTTGAAATTTGCCGCAGGCATGGGGATCTTCTCTGGCCTTCTCCTTTTTTGGAAGGTCGAAGTTGAGGGGTTCATTGCAGAAAGCATCCATATAGACGATGCCGTCCGTGGTATGATGGCGGGATGGTCCTCCTCTTGCCGAGCTTTCATTTTCTTCAGTCGGCGAGAGTATTATTTGTCAATTACAGAATCTTGGACTCTCCGCCAGACCCTGTGGATCTTGAAGGACAGCCATTGAGGAGGCTGTTCCGGTTTTGCCTGCGTTGTGTTTTCAACAGGCGGAGGAGACCTCTTTAGTACAGCGGTTGGAGAGTTCTTGCACACCCTCCTGAGCAGCTCGAAGCTGTTCCCAGTTGGAACAGTAGTGTCAATTTCCACCATTGGAGCTGGTGGGGTAAGTCCAGAAGGGGAAATGCCCCCATCTTTCCTTACTCGGCGCCAGTAGTGACGTCGAGCACGTCTTGCAGATGGGATTGCCTCAATTGTGGAAGCGGCTTCGTCATGCCCCCTGCTTTGGTGAAGGACTACAGCTGGTGTCAGCCTGTCGAAGGCTGACGTCCGTTGGGAGGGGACAGTCAATCTTTCGAAGGTCGTCCTTTTGGTAGGTGAAGCAGTCTTGATGACTTTGCCGGAAGCAGGAGTTGGAATGGCCAATCTTGCGAAGACCAATCCTTTAGCAAGAGAAGCCCTTTTGATGACTTCATCTGCCGGCACTGGAATGGCTATCCGCTTCAGGATAACCTCTTCAGGTATTGTGGGCCTCTTTGCAGGCCCACTGGAGCTTTGGCTCGGTCTGTCAAAGAATGAGGTGGCAGACTTGGACGACCCGTTGAGAGGAGCCGTGGTGGATGCAAGTCGATCAAAGACCGACTTCTTTGGAGCTTCTTATGGTAGCATCGGAACGCTGAAGCTTGATGGTGGGATCATGGTCCCAAAGAACAGTCCAGTGGTGGCCTGAGTTACCTGTTCCACTAGCATTGCGAAGATGGAGGCTGTTTGGGGCCCGTAAGTCACTCCTCCAGTCGGGACGGAGCGAGAGTTGCTGTTGCAGTTAGTGCAGCTAGAGGCCATCGATGTTATCTCCTTTTCTGTATGGAGCAAGACACCAAATCTTAGTACCTTGAATCTAGGGGCAACCATATTAAACCGCGATTTGTTCATGAACACGACACACGAAGCATGGAATAGAAAAAGGAAAAGGTCCCACAGAGCGTGCCAGAATCTGTTTACCATCGGAAATGGGGAAGACAAACGTCTTGCCTGAATTTAGGGGCAGATGCTATTTGGTTTTATCTGTCCACCTCTCAAAAGATGCCAAGCTGATTTATGGCACCGTGTATGGGAGGTTTGGACAGATGCGGCCATTGTAGCAGACTTCATCAGATTCGCCCTCGTTTGCGAGAGGTTTTTTGATTGTGGCACGCTCTTCCCTGCAGGCGCAAGCCTCTGCAGTTAATTGCGTTACCGCATCGCGGTAACCACTTTCTCCTGCTCCAGAAGGTCACTTCGTGTCGTGTGTGATTGTTTTATCTTTGGTAGCCCATGGATTGTATACGGAGACTAATTTATGCTGTCGCCCGTAGGGCGTGGATTAGTCCAAATCCATATAGTTTTAGATTTGGGTTTTTATTTAAGGACCATTAATCTATTTTTAGGTTAATATAGACTTAAATGGGGCTCAATTTGTTTTTGTTAAGGATACGTTAGTCCAATTTGAGGCTAAGATCCACTTAACAAGGTTTTAGGATCATTTTTATTTCAGATCCAACAAAAGAGCATTTGGGCTCTATTGTTTTAGTTTAAGGACGTTTCGGTCCACAGTGGGATGTATCCTAAGAGTTATTTGGTTATCGGGACCCACCACCTCTCTGAAGATGCTGAAGAACTACAGCGACATGTACCAGAGGTGTGAGGAGATGTACCCTTGAACCAATGTTCGTTGGGAGATCTGTAGTCGTATTTGGGACTAAGAACAATTTGGAAAATGATGAGCACATGGGCTCGGTTGATCTGTATTGGGGATTTGGTCAACTTAGACTCAACCCACTCAGTCTTTGAATAAAGTGTTAAACACTTTCTTGGGTTCAGTCCATTTTCTTTGCAAATAATGCTTTGCTTTACTTCCCCCCTTTTGTTCTTTTATTTTTGATGGAGTGCTAAACACTCCTTATTGAGCAGCGCCTATGTGCGGAGCACGTGGGGGCTTGGCGCTGAGTGCCAACTACTGAGTGCTAAGCACTTCTTATTGAGCAGCACCCACGTGAGGGACACATGAGACGCTTGGCGCTGAGCGCCAACCATTGAGTGCTAAGCACTCTTTATTGAGCAGCGCCCACATGAGGGACACGTGAGGCGCTTGGCGCTAAGCGCCAACCATTGAGTGCTAAGCACTCTTTATTGAGCAGCGCCCGCGTGAGGGACACGTGAGGCGCTTGGCGCTAGGTTTTCTTTATATGTTCTGTTCTAAAATGTTCAATTCTCTGTTCTTTTCTGGATCTTTGATCCCCAAGAACAAATTCATCCCCATGAGAATTAAATTCTCATTTGTGGGAGACTTGTCTCATGGATCCCAGATCCTGGGAAAGAACTATGTTCTTTTATGAGGGTTAAACCCTTGGATATGCAGATGAGATGCTCTGATCTCTATTTTTTATTTACCTCGAAGTAAGGTGCTCTTCTTTCTTCCTTCTTAATGCTTTCTGCTTTTTTTTCTCAAAGCTTATAGGGGGTCTCTCTGTACAAGACTTGAAGTCTTGGGGCCTTTATATAGTGGAGGCAAGTTTGTTGATTTAGTTAAAGAAATCTCTTATTGAGAGATCCTTAATTGATTTGAGGATTTTATCCGCCGTTGGATCTTCGTTCCAAGGACGTTTGTTTTACAGAAGATATTTTTCTTGTTTTTAACAAAATTGGGGAAATATTTTCCCATACAGAATCTTTCTGTATATATAGGTGATTTTTAATCACCATTGGATTTTTTAATCCAACGGTACTCTGTTTTACAGAGAGTAATCTTTCTTGTTTAGAAAGATTTGAGGAATATTTCCACAACAGAAGTTAGTTCTGTACATTTTGATGATTTATCATCTCCGTTGGATTTTTGATCCAACGGCTCTGTTTAACATACGGTTTTTTTAACTCTTCGCGCTGGCGCCCTGTGCAAGGTACGTGAGGCGCTTGCCCTCGTGCAAGGCACGTGAGGCGCTGCCTCAGAGTTTTTAACTCTCGGTGCTGGCGCCCTCGTGCAAGGCACGTGAGGCACTGCCTCAGAGTTTTTAATTCTTGGTGCTGCCTTTCAAATTTCAAACAGAGCTTTGCTCTTTTGTTGGGGAAACAGTGAGGAACTGATATAATTGGCACTATCGAGCCAGTATTATCCAAAGGACACCGGTTTATACTGGTAACAGCCAACTACTTCTCTAAGTAGGCAGAAGTAGTACCGCTAAAGGAGGTGAAGACGGAGAATATCCTCCATTTCTTCAAAACCCATATCATATACCGGTTCGGGATCCCGCGACGGATTATCTCGGATATTGGACCAGCTTATAGAAGCCACAAAATAAGTCGCTTCGCACAGCAGCATAAAATAGACTGGAGATACTCTTCAGTCTATAATTCTCGGGCCAACGATCTATCTAAAGTCTTCAACAAGACCTTGACCAAGATTATAAAAAAGATGGTGTCCAGAAACAAAAAGGACTACCACAGAAGGCTGCATGAAACTCTTTGGGCATACCGAATAATGTTCAAGACGGCAATGAATACAACACCATACGCACTGGTGTTTGGCGCAGAAGCAGTGCTCCTACTGGAGATAGAACTACCCTCTTTACGAGGGGAAGTTCAATACAACGCCTTCGACGAAACCTGCCTTATAGCACAGCAAAATCTGGAGGCTTATAAAGCAAGGATAACCCGATCATATTAAAAATTGACCAGGCCAAGAACATTCCGCTAAGGCGAACTCGTGCTGGTTGTCAAAAGGCCAATGATCCACAATCGTGAAAAATGGGGGAAGTTCGAGCTAAACTATGAAGGCACGTACATCATAAATAAGGTCTACCAAGGTGGAGCTTATCTGCTCGTGGATATGCATGGCTAAAGGCCATTTCAGCCGATAAATGGTCGATTCCTCAAAAAGTACTACGCCTGAAAAGTCACAACTTAGGTCAATGGTAGATGACGATGCTTGTGTTCACTCGCTATCTTCCTGAGTTAAAACTCTGAAAGTGGTCCTTAAACTAAAAATGGACAGAAATGTCCCTTAACTAATATTAGACCGAAATGTCCATACACTAATATCCGTCCCAAATACGGCGATAATGGACCGAGAAGTCTTTAAACTAATATTAGACCGAAACATCCTTAAACAAAAAACTCGCCCTAAAATACGGCGATATTGGATCGAGAAGACCTTAAACTAAAAACTCACCTCAAAATACGACGATATTGGACCGAGAAGTCCTTAAACTAATATTGGACCAAGAAGTCCTTAAAATAATATTAGACCGAAGAATCCTTAAACTAAAAAACTCATCCCAAAATACGGCGATAATGGACCTTCATGTCCTTAAACTAACACGTTTAGCCCTATGGTAGATCCCCATATTGATTACCGTATACAATCCACATGAATAAACAATTCACAGCTCCCCTACGTCCTACATGATGCGGTCCTTCAAAAAAGATTGGGGCCTACAACAAATGGTGCATTACCTTACGGGTCGTCTAAAAAAACCGCTACGTCCATAAGAAAAATGGGCACGGATGAAAACCTGAAAGGGCGCCTGTTCATATCAGAAAACTGCATTTTAATACCGCTCATTAATTATCTATTTTGTTAAATATCGGCGCTATTAACCAGTGTCTGCTCAGTAATTACAGATTACAGGTATTTATGATACAACACTGAAAATACACTCATTATCATGGATATAGCATTTGGGAGCCAACACTGCAAACAGAACAGAAAATCAACCGATATCCAAAGAGTTTTGTTTTTGCAAACGTGCATGTATACACATTTTTTATCAAAAATGATCCAACACATACAAATTTGAACACCCTTTTATGATGTATGAACCTAGGGGGTTGCTTTGTCACACAACAATGATGAGTGGTGCAAGTGGGAGTGATGTGCATTAAATGCATAAAGCATTGATGTGATATGAACCTTTGCAACTTGATCTCACTTCTTCTCTGTTCATCACCTCAGATTTCACCCATGTGCAAATTACAACAAATTGCAACTATAGAGAGATGCCCAAGAGACCAGAAGTTCACAGACCAAATATGGGCCCCACTCTCCAAATTGAGGCCGCAAATAAATTCATTTTGGCCGCAAATTGCGGCCAAGTTGGTGCCAATTTGGGTCGTTCAAATATGGTGGGTCCCTGGTAGTCTTTTCAGTCTATTGTCATCTGCAACTTTTGATTTTGGATTCTCTATAAATAGCAGATCGGTTCATGAGGAAAAGGGAGAACTTTTTGCATAGCTTGTAACTATTTTGATAAAATTCTTGTAGCTCTTGGGATTAGACTGAGTTCTTTGCCTTCCTCTGGTCTTGTAACCTCTATCTTTGAGCTTGCAAGATTAGATTTTGGTAGTTGAATTCATTTGCTTGTATTTGAATGTCATTACAATAAAACCTTCATTAAGTTCAAGTTTGATTCTTGTGTCTCTTCCCTACTTCATTCTTATTTCTTTTAATTATTCAGTTGTGTTATTTCAATTATGATGTGTGAGTAGTTATTATTGGGATATGGTGAGTTAGGTTGTGGAATGACTTTACTTCAAACCCCTCCCTTTTGATTCTTGCATTTTACACTTTTTTTTTCTTAATTGTGCAATTGTATTATGTTTTGCTTGATAGGATATATCATTTTGAATGGTTGCAAATCAACCTTTAACATATATCATATTTCTTCTTTACATTTTATTGTTGCTATATTATGATTTGAAGTTGAAATGAATACGGAATTATGTTAAGTGTCACAACTAGCTAGATAGGATATATAGCATATAAGCATATATTCTATACTTGATAACTTCACTTAACTAACTCCATATTCATTTCAATCTCAATCTCATTCTTTTTAGTTTCCGTTTTACTTAACCTTGATATCGTATTCTAACCCGACGCATGTTTCGGATGGATGTGGTATGCTTTCTCAATTCAAATGGAAACTAGAAAAATGAACCTTGAATCAAAACGGAGAGTTGGGGGTAAATGTCGTATTTCACTCATACTAAACCTTAGCCTAAGTTTTCCCTAAAACAAAACCTTTCTTCTTTTAATTATTGTAAAAACGTGACAAACATCCATTTTCCAACCCATTGTTTCATAACTCAAATTGATGTCATGATATCCACTCCTTGTGGTTTGACCCGTGCTTGCCGGCTTGCTTCAACGCACCGTGCACTTGCGGTATTTTTAGAACTCGAAACTCACATCGTGCACTATTTTCACCAACAAAACCGTACTTGCTGGCTTGCTTCAACGCACCGTGCACTTGCGATATTTTTAGAACTCGAGACTCACATCGTGCACTATTTTCACCAATAAAACCGTGCTTGTCGGCTTGCTTCAACGCACCGTGCACTTGCGGTATTTTTAGAACTCGAGACTCATATCGTACACTATTTTCACCAACAAAACCGACATATCTTAATTAAAACGAAACGCGACAAAAGCACGACACCGTGAGTTTTCAACAAGTTTTTGGCACCGTTGCCGGGGAGTGGCAACACCACGAAGTTATTTTGAGTTCTCTCTGTATATACTTTTAGAAAAATAAAAATAAAAATAAATAAACAAATAAAAATCTTTTAAAAAAACACCAAAAACAACACATACGACATTTTTGCTCTCTGTATTTTTGTTCTTTTGTTGATATGATTGTTATCAAAATATTTTACATATAGAAAGGGGACAATAATAGAACTAAAATAGACACCAAGAAATTGGAGCAAAAATACCACAACTTGGCCGCAAATTTAACCATTTTGGCCGCAATTTGCGGCCTCACTATAGTATTTAGCCCCAATTCTTCTGTTACTTCTCTATATTTATGTTATTAATCCATTTTTATATGAAAAATTTGATAATTATGTATTTATAGAACTTTGGCCATAGATATTGTATAGTGCACTAAATGTCGTATTTTTTCAACAATTCCAGATTTCGACGAAAATACGAACTACGATCGTGCGGAGCTAAGAGCAAAATTCAGGAACAAGGCGTTAAGAAGTTATCAGTGCCAAAGATCCGGGTAGATCGACGCGTGCAAGCGAACACTCAAGCAATCACGGATCAAGTCAACGGGAGTTTCTAAACTCAAGAATTTAAGGTACGTACATTTCCTAATACTTTCTCCTCAAGTCCGACGCTCTAATACTTCAATTTTTTACAGGATTTCTTTTGCAAACTCCGCTGCACAAGTGCCAAAGAAAACTAACCGTATATTTTGCAGCGCGCCGCTTATAACGTAAAATACGATTGATTGATGATTTGAACAACTTTTATTATTTGCGCATTGCATAAATTTAATACGGACATAAAGGAAAAGAACCCCAACAAGATACGGTAAGGGATTTCATCACCCTTCTCCGTGGCCCACAAACCACAAAGAACGTGCATTTTTCACACCTCCATTAACATTAAAAGAAATTAGACTTTCAGCCTCTAAGGACTTCGCGCTCAATAGGGAAAGTTAAGTGTATTTCGAACACCGCCCATCGGTATATTGTTTAAGAAGTATCTAGGAAAGTGTGAAAGGTGCAACCACCGAAAGAAAGAAGGTTATTCTAATTAAGGAACCTCGCAAAAGCAAGAGACAACCTCGCTTCTTCTCTGCACTTACCTGGCTTCTCGATCAGTCTACTTGGGCCCGTTTCGCAGTACATTTTTACTTCACAAAGCATGTTTTTTTGAGCAGGTCTAGTTGACCTAGGTCCTAGACTGTTTAGATGTGTGCAGTGTGTCTTGTTTGTGTTCTTGTTATACTTTTTTGTGTGATATTTGTTGTTGTGAATATTTTGGTAAACAACACCTTTTTTCCTCCATTTCCTCAATCTTTCCCTACCACTTCCGGATAGGACATGTTAGCTTGGACTAGAGATTAACAATTTCGATTGGTCCATTTTATGACTGTATCTTCCGACTCTTCTACACCTTCTGATTCCTTGGAACCTCTGAGACCTTCTTATCTTCTGCCTCATCGGAGCCGTCCGATCCTACACTTCTTTCACCTTCACCTTCTTCTCCTACACCACCGACAATGATGAAGCAAACGATCGTTGGGCAACAGAAGGCAGCGTTACAGCAAAGATGCTACCCACACCGTTCATCCCTTCCTTCATGCATAGTGTTGCCCACCATTGTGGAAAACAACTATGAAATCAAGCCGCAATTCATACCACTACTCTAGAAATTCCATGGACTCAAGTCCGAGGATGCTTACCTTCTAATCAGTGAATTTGAAGGAGTGTGTGCTATGATGAAAATTCACGAAGTGGGTGAGGATTTCGTTCAGCTCAAATTCATTCCTTTTGCGCTTAAGGACAATGCGAAAAGTTGGTTAAACAGTTTGCTAGCTAGATCAATCATGACATGGGACGGCTTTATGAAAGTTTTTCTAAATTTTTTTTACCCTATTCATAAAACCGTGCGAATTCAAAATGAACTCCACAATTTCAAACAAAAAAGGGTGAATTTTTTTGGAAATGCTTAGAAAGATTTAAAGACATCTTAATCAAATATCCCCATCACGGGTTAAAACAGTGGAGGTTGTGTTAGATTGTCTATGAAGGTTTAGACTCCAGTTCACACATGATGTTAGACTCCATGTGTCATTGCAAATTTCTGAGCTATGGTGCTAAGGACGCATAGAACTTTTTAGAGGAACTGGCTGACAAGACCATTCAGTAGGAGAATATGAGTAAGAAACCATCTGAGACTAGGAGCGGTGCACACATAGTTGACACCTCTATAGCTGCTGAAGCAAAAATCGCCGCTCTTGTACGGCGAATGGAAGCTTTAGAGGGCAAAAATTCACCGCTAGCGTTCAATCAAATTTCTCCGACTTTATGCGCTAACTTTCAGCATCCTAGCCACATAATGGAAGAATGTCCGTTTCTCGTTGGGTCCCAGGGACCTGAAAACGTTAATGCGCTGTATCAAAACTAGTGTCCCAGGAACGATCCCTTCGCATAGACGTACAACCCTGGTTGGAAGAATCATCCCAATTTTACTTGGAATCAGGCACCTTTTCAAAACAACAATTCAAACCCGCCTTTCCAACAATTTCAAAATTCAAATTTCCAAAACCAGAAATTCGGATACTTAACCTGTTGGAGATAGTGCCCTCAGAGTCAATTATTGGATCACAGGAACGTGATTGCAATGATTGAGGGAGGACCTATCCCAGTAGGACGGTCTTACTCAAGATGATAGTATGCTATCCGGTTTATCTTTATGATCATGTACTACTTTAGGTGACCTTACAGGTTGCTATTACACGTTGATAGAGCCCTTAGGATTCTTGCTTGACTGCCAGCAGTATGAGGGCCATCATATACGTGGGAGCTGGTAGTCTATAAGCACATCCTTAAAAGGTCCCTAGTCATGGGAGTTTCGAGACAGGGCATCGATACTCCAGAGTAGACTAGTGTATACAGTCGAGACCCCGACGAGGGGCGGAGGCCGGTCTCACAAGCCACTGGTGTCAGTTGGTTTACCTAAGATGTATACAGGTGCTCATTGGGTTATGAGTACACCGGACAGGACTCGCCGGGAACATGCTAGTTGGTCTTATACCTGAAGTCAGATAGCAGTTCCTTGGTGACATGTGTACAGGTTAGTTCATCGACCTCAGATCGTCATTTATCTCGTGTGAGTTCCCACTGTACTTTGATTACTACCCTACCACGCTCAACGGAGACGTGCAAACAGGTTTTAGTTGGGTACAGTCCCGAGCCACATCGAGGCAGTGAGCGGATCTGCAGGGGTTCGTCTCTCCCGGTATTGAGGGTGAGGCCTCGCTGTGTCTAGGAGAGCCCTTACATAAAGACCTTGGCCAAGGCAGGAGATTTACTGGTAGGTATTCTAGTAGTATCTTAGGGTGTTCTGGGCTACACTCCGACACGACTTGTACCGCTTTTGGGGGTCTGACTTTTACCAACCCACTAGGCCTGCTATGCGATGCTCATAGACGAATGGACCGGACTGTACGGATATTGTCACTGACAGGCTCAGTAGGGTGTCAGGATGAGTTTGCTCATCGACGTCCCTTTTGGTCAATAGCTGGTATCCCGTTACGTATGGCTAATACCTCTGACGTGCTAGTGGTTAAATCCACAACCAAGGTATTGACGAGTCTTTAGAGTCCCCCACAGACAGTTGCTCAAGTTTCGAGCGAAACGCTGTAGAGGCCGTATGGAGATATGGCAGGGTTCGATCAGATACTTGAGGAATTGCACGGAACATGATCGGACGGATAATACTAGCGGCCTTTGGTTTAAGCCGGATCCTAGTATTGTACAGTATAGATTTTGTCTCATTGCATTTGTATTCGGTCGGAATACAAATACGGGTATGTATATATAGTAGCGGGGTTTTCCTGTAATTTATTACGGGATCAGTTTTCTGAAGTTGCCAGTTTGCTTTCTGTTTCGGCCATTTTTCTTTGTATCTTTCCTTGGCTGAAAATTGGTGGAGGAGGGCTTATTTGCAGTTGTGCAAATTAGCATTGTGGAGGGTGGTCTTTGCATATTGTTGCATCATGATGGTTGCACCATCATTTGACTCCTTGACTTTATCATGACTTGACTTTTGTTGGAATGATGATGGTTGATGGAGTGTTGGTTTTGTTTATGATCATTTTCTTTAACATGATAACCCTTTTCTCTCTCTTTGATGATTGGCTCACACTCTCACCTCATTTATACTCTCCCCTCTCATTCTCTTTTTACCCATGGCCGGCCATTCAAAGGGTGGGCTGTCCCTAATTTTTGGAGTGCAAAAATTGTTTTTTTGGCTTTGCAAAAATCATATAGATCCTCCTCTAAAAGTTCACCCCATTCCTCCACTCAAAAGGAAACTTCTAGTAACCCCAATGAGACATAGCACTACACTACATTCTACAGCAATTCTTGGGCACGTCGGCTCGCCAACTTCGTGCCCGAGTTGCCTCGGTCCAGAGGTGGGAGCCCGTAAAAGAAGCCGGCGATGTGGTGCCCTTCCGGCGAGGAGGTGAAGACCGGAGATTCCGCAGGAGATCGGGACGACGACGAGAAGACCGAAGGACACAGATCGCTCGGTATATCTCTCTACCCTGTTCTTTAGTTAGCTAGAATTAGTTTAATGGCCCGATTCGGGATTTTTGTGCGCGGTGGTGCCGGTTATAAAGTTTAAAGTAAATTATCGTTTCAGCATTTTGGCCTCAGTTTGACGACCGGGGCGCCGCCGTGCACTCACACTGGTATCAGAGCCACGCCATTAATCTAGTCTAGCTTGGTCTAATGTGTTTACATTTTCGATCGAACAAAATCCAAAACCCTCGATTTCAATGCATCGGTTCTCTGTCGAAATTTTTTTGGCTCGAAAAATTTTTCAGGTTATTGCAGAAACTCGATCAGGGAATTATAAGCACTCTGTTAAAATTTGGTCGCATGAACGCACTCTTCCACCGCGGAACCGCGGCCAAACCCATGTTTGGGCCGCAGTTCCGCCGCCACCTTTACTGTTCAGTGAATCAAATTTTTACAGAGGGTCTCTGTGTTGAAAATAGGGGTTTTTGTATATTATCTTTTGGGCCCAGAATTTCTTTATGTGCTACAGTAGTGCTTGGGGCCCACTTGGGAAAATTTGATCGATCGGAAATTTTAAATAAGTTAGTTCACAGTATTTACATTATATCTGCGACCGTGAATGTCACTTGATCGGTAAATCCTGTCTAACTGCTATAGCCCTTTTAGACGGATTTGCGAACGTAACATTCACGTTGATGTTCTGTGTTGTGCTGTGATGTTGCGGATTGTCGTGGTGGATAGCCTGGATGCAATGTTAGTACAGTTTGTTTTATATATACATTTGATATTGCGGGGCGAGCGTCCGACATGTGGACTGCCGTCACTGCCTGTTTGTATATCATTCTTTTGGGGTACGACCGGGGTAAGGTCGATGTACCCGTTGTATGTATATTTTACTTTCTATACTAGGATTGCCCCGCGGAGGGGTGCACGGATAGGCGGGTTCTAGAGGGCAACGGGCCCGCATCTCATGGCGTTGAGATGGAGGGGGCTTCACTCTAGAATTGGCGGGCTATTCGCCGTACTCGTAAGGGGTACAGGTTGACCCAGGAAGGGTGCCCAAGTTACCGGATTCCGTGAACTGCTGGGTGGTCCATTCACGTTGCTGAAGGGGGCTGCCTCGCTTCAGGTTTTGGCGGGTGACTTGTCGCGCCCGTAGGGGTCTAGGATTTTCATTGCACGGGCTATCCACACGACCAGGGGAACGTCGGGTTTCAGTAGCGGCTCTATGAAACCCGGGGATCCCAGATATCTGTATTGTTCTGTGATGCTTATTACATTTCTGTGATGTTGCATTTTATCACGCCTTGAGAGAATATTATATATTGGTATATATACTATTAGATGTTGTATATGTTTTGCATCCGCGCTAGTCCAGTCCCCGCTCTGTCGTTAGTTAACTAACCTAACGAGTAATGACGGGACCCAGTGGCGAATGCGGATGGCATATACGTACGTCATTATTTTCGTTCTTTATTGGTGTGACCAATTGATGGGACTGCATTGATTCGGATCAATGCAAGTTAAACAAACCTAATCTGATGTTGTTGGAACAATTTTTCAAAAAGCTGTTATTGCAAGGGCGTTCTCTTTTGTTTTGCATCGTGGTATTCAGTTGGAATATCCTGCTCCTCAGTCAACGAGGCAAGGGCCGGGATCCCTTCACCGGGAGTGACCCCTTGGACAGAAGTTTGCGTTAGGGCAATAACTTCACTATAGTCGTTTACTTTTTCTTTGCATCATGGTATTCAGTTGGAATATCCTGCACCTCATTCTACGGGGAAAGAGCCGAGATCCCTTCACCGGGAGTGACCTCTTTAGCAAAGGTTTTCGTCAATACATATTTATAAATCTATCCAGTTCCTTCAACGATATCAAGTTCTTTACGTTTAAGGTTTTCGCCAGAAACCATTCGTAGCCCTCCATCATTTCAGTTAAATATTTGGTAGTATTCAAGCTATGTATTTTGACCTCACGCCAAGGCATAGTGATTGGTAGATGCCGGATATTTATCTGTTGCATAGATAGATGCGTTGGTTTGGGACAGTCGTACTACTATTTTTGCCTTCATCAAGGGTATGTACGGGTGGGTTCAAATTAACCTCGAAAATGATGGGTAAAACTTGACATGTGACTTATGATATTTTGACCTCACGCCAAGGTCATAAGAGCATGGGGTAAAAATCTACATCGGGAGTTTCTAAAGAAACTGAAAGTTGCCAGATATGCGCATACCTTCTGGAGTGTGATAACGTGAGCAGATTCCGTCACGTTATCATGCGATGATAGTTGGATCCCGATTCCCACTGATGAGTTGGTTTACTCTTCGGGTGATCCCGACTAATTCTTCTTTTAGGTTTGGAGGAGAATTTGACGTTACAGTGGGAGGTTTCCAGATTAGATAAATTGGTAACCATTCTGATCTAGGTTAGAGTGCACGCTGAGTGTTTCTTTTCTCTCTCTCTTTGGCAGCGACCATTGACCCGACCCTAAGACTATGACTCAGTGACCAAGTTAACCGAACCTTCTTAAACACTGGCTTTTGGATTGTCAGAGTTGCATACCTCATTGCCACTCCTACTTTTACCCTTTTCTCCAGGACACCCCGTATTACTACGAACGTCCACTTCCATTGGATAAAACCATCGTATGGTTATATACGAACTCGAAGGAATTTATTCGAGGATGGTTTCCGGTTCTGGAGAAAACAAATAGGACTATTCAGTTGTCTTTTCCTTTTACCTTCTCTCAGGTTGCGACTACTCCTTGGTTTAGGAGATAGTACACCTATTACGCAAATTGGATAGTCTTCTTCCAAACCTTAGGCTGGTGCCGAACGGTGGGGAATGAAGAAAACCAATTAGCATAACGATGGTGTACAGAAGGTATTATGTAACGACAAAGAATGGGATTAGAAGGAGGGCAAAGTAAATTGCGACTGCTATTCACGACCAAACCAAGTATTTCATTACCACTCCCACTTCACCTTTGTATTTCTCCAGGACACTCCGTATCACTACGAAGATCCACACTTTATTGGATACTCCGTCGTATGGTTATATACAAACTCAAAAGGAACTTGTTCCAGTTCGGGGATGGATTCTGGTTCAGGAGAAATAGGAATAAGGTTTATTCGGTTGTCTTTTATCTTCACCTTCTCTCGCATTGCGAGTGCTCCTAGGATTAGGACAGTATACCCATTATGCTTATTGGATAGTCTTCTTCCAAACCATAGGCTGGTGTCGAACGGTAGGGAAGGAAGAAAACCATTTAGCCTAAGAGGGTGTACAGAAGGTAATGACTAAAGACATATAAAGGGATTTGGAGAGATGGCAAAGAAATATACAGTTACAGTTATGAATCTGATAATGGAAGAGGCATTACTAGGAATACCCGGATACCCCATACGAAACATTTCAATGTTTCGGTTTCACTGTATACTGTTAAAGGAAAACTGATTTCCCAATTAGCACTTGCTCCAGGGTATGTATTTAACAGGTATGATTCTCACATCTGTATGGTTTTACAGATGATGAGTGGGAGTAAGTTATTGGAAATTAGGTGATTATCCTTATTGTATCGGAATGCGTTGTAATTGGTGATATTTGAGGAAATCGCCTGGGCTATTTGCCGGTCAGCAAATATTTGGTTTTGAATATCCGTTGCTATGCACCAATTTCAAATTGATATATATGTACGTCTATTTTTATAGAGTGAGATATAACTTTTTGAAATTATGTCTATGATATTTACCTATATCGGCGGATGGTTAGGTAAGGAGCATTGAACGACGGTGTAATTCTTCTTAACCATAAGTACAGTTTTCGACCTACGACACACAGGTAATGAGTTATTAGACTCAAAGGACTTATACGGAGTGTTGTATGTTGTCCAGTGTCCATTAGGACAGAGGGGTTGGTCCTCGTACTATATTCGGATTACTTATGACTTCTCTAGTTCTTAGATAAGTGTTTCGTAAAAACACAAGGTCTGAGTTTTGAGAAGTTATAGGTATATGAATAAAGTAGAGAACCAGGTGTTGCAAGTATCGAGATTCTTCAAGGTGATCGAAGATGTAGATACTTGTGTAGGGTATTCAGTTGATAGTAATGATTAAGAGAACTTGCTTTCTCTTTCAGATTACTCAAAATTGGAAGCACTCCTAAGTTGAGTAATACTGATCAGCCTTTTGCCATTTAGTTGACATGCACTGGAGACAGCTGCATGATTTGAATCTGGTTCAATTAAATCAGTGCCTCTATTTCTGTATTGGATATAGAACAGTTCATATCTTAACGATATTAAGGTACGGGGAGTTGTCCGGCTTATGCTTAAAACCAGACTCTGGATAACTCAAGGCACGTTTCTGTAATGACTGTTTGTGGGTTGACCCAGGCTATGACGAGGGTTGATTTTCTACCATCTGGAAGATCAATAGTGATATTGTTCTTGACTCGCCACAGTTTTAACAAAAAATGGATTTTTTCTGAAAACAGTAGTGGGAGTATGGTAGAACTGGAAGTGATTCCAGAACCGCAGACGATTACTGAAAATTTGATAAGAACCTAAAGATTCAATCTGGTTTGACATTCCATTGGCGACTCCGCAGATATAGTGGGTAACTCAGGCACCCGAGGGGTACTCCGGTAGCCTCAAGGACGGTGACAGGGAGGTTCTTGTTCACCCAGACTTTCCATTGCTGTTGTTCCAGACTGTGAGACCCGGCAGGAGGATGAGTATGGCGTCTTTCTAAACTAGCTTTAGAAGTGTACGTCTATATAACTCTGCCAGAGGGTTGTCGCAGTCAGTGGGAGCAGCGGAAGCATTGGTGGACAGGTGACTTATGTCTATTTATAGACTAAAGCAGATATAGCGGAGATAGATCATCTATTTCTGATGTGACGGTCATAGGTTTGACTTCATCAGAATAGGGGATGGATCAGTTAAGAAGGTAGTAGGGTGTGATGTCCTGGCATTCGGATGACATACACAAAGTAGGAAGTGAAATTCCTATACTACGATAGGTCATACTTTGGTTGTCACACAATGGTTTCTCCATATAGGATATGGATATTATATCTAACATTCCGGTTACTATATCTATGGTTTTAAGATCTAGATTTTGGTAGTTTCCCAATCAGGGCACTTAGACAACATTCTAAAAGTATTTAGAATGGATGACTCCTGGCACGATAGTGTACCTGTAGGTGATGGAGTCACCCTCTCTAAAGGTGTCTTACAGACTAAGGGGGAGAGGGATGTACATGATTGACAGATCACTTGCTTAGGCGATTAAGTCAATCATGAGATGTCAAGTACAACACCAGATGTTGTTTTTGTAGTAGATGCAATAAGTTGATATTTATCCAATCCTGGAGAAACATTCGGAAGCAGTTTTAGAACATAAATGGTTATTCTAGGGATATGATAACGATAGTCTCGTTCAGGAGACAGTTATCATTCCAGGCTTCCAAGGTGACCTGGACGATAGGGTGGCCGTCAGAGTTATAGTTTTCCCTCTGACGATGGGCAGTATTTTGGACAGGTGGTCCAAGCGGATACTGAGGGAGGCATGGCGCAGGATACTGATTAAGTTCAGTTGACGATACAGTCTAAGAAGTTTGGATTTGGAGTTCATTTATGAGCTAGGTCCCATCAGATATCCAGACATATTCTAAGACAGGTATTGCTCATTTCGGAAGATGGGTTTCTCCGCGAATTTGAGATTAAGAGAGACATAGAAAGAAACATCAGAGCGGATCCACTCACTAAGGCTATTCCTCGAATGCAATAGTTTCGCAAACGGGTTTTGTGAGACTGATTAGTAGAGGAATTGGGTGTTCGGTATCACACGGGCTGTGAGTATGCGACATCGCAATAATTAGCCTTGAGTGCAAGTGGGAGATTGTTGGAGATAGTGCCCTCGGAGTCAATTATTGGATCACAGGCATGTGATTGCAATGATTAAGGGAGGACCTATCCTAGTAGGACAGTCTTACTCAAGATGATAGTATGCTATCTGTTTATCTATATCATCGTGTACTGCTTTAGGTGACCTTACAGGTCGCTATTACACGTTGATAGAGCCCCTAGGATTCTAGCTTGACTGCCAGCAGTATGAGGGCGATTATATACGTGGAAGCTGGTAGTCTATAAGCACATCCTTAAAAGGTCCCTAGTCGTAGGAGTTTCGAGACAGGGCATCGATACTCCAGAGTAGACTAGTGTATACAGTCGAGACCCCAACGAGGGGCGGTGGCCGGTCTCACAAGCCACTGGTGTCAGTTGGTTCACCTAAGATGTATACAGGTGCTCATTGGGTTATGAGTACACCGGACAGGACTCGCCGGGAACATGCTAGTTGGTCTTATACATGACGTCAGATAGCAGTTCCCTGGTGACATGCGTACAGGTTAGTTCATCGACCTCAGATCGTCATTTGTCTCGTGTGAGTTCCCACTGTACTTTGATTACTACCCTACCATGCTCAAAGGAGACGTGCAAACAGGTTTTAGTTGGGTACAGTCCCGAGCCACATGGAGGCAGTGAGAGGATCTGCAGGGGTTTGTCTCTCCCGGTATTGGGGGTGAGGTCACGCTGTGTGTAGGAGAGCCCTTACACGAAGTCCTTGGCCAAGGCAGGAGATTTACTAGTAGGTATTCCAGTAGTATCTCAGGGTGTTCCGGGCTACACTCCGACACGACTTGTACCGTTTTTAGGGGTCTGACTTTTACCAACCCTCTAGGCCCGCCATGCGATGCTCATAGACGAACGGACCGGACTGTACAGATATTGTCACTGACAGGCTCAGTAGGGTGTCAGGATGAGTTTGCTCATCGACGTCCCTTTTGGTAAATAGCTGGTAGCCCGTTACGTATGGCTAATACCTCTGACGTGCTAGTGGTTAAATCCACAACCAAGGTATTGACGAGTCTTTAGAGTCCCCTACAGACAGTTGCTCAAGTTTCGGGCGAAACGCTGTTGAGGCCGTATGGAGATATGGCAGGGTTCGATCAGATACGTGCAGTATTGCACGGAGCATGATCGGACGGATAATACTACAGGCCTTTGGTTTAAGCCGGATCCTATTATTGTACAGTGTAGATTTTGTCTCATTGTATTTGTATTCGGTCGAAATACAAATGCGGGTATGTATATACAGTAGCGGGGTTTTCCTATAATTTATTACGGGATCAGTTTTCTGAAGTTGCCAGTTTTCTTTCCGTTTCGGCCATTTTTCTTTGTATCTTTCCTTGGTTGAAAATTGGTGGAGGAGGGCTTATTTGCAGTTGTGCAAATTAGAATTGTGAAGGGTGGTCTTTGCATATTGTTGCTTCATGATGGTTGCACCATCATTTAACTCCTTGACTTTATCATGACTTGACTTTTGTTGGAATGATGATGGTTGATAGAGTGTTGGTTTTGTTTGTGATCATTTTCTTTAACATGATAACCCTTTTCTCTCTCTTTGATGATTGGCTCACACTCTCACCTCATTTATACTCTCCCCTCTCATTCTCTTTTTAGCCATGGCCGGCCATTCAAAGGGAGGGCTGTCCCAAATTTTTGGAGTGCAAAAATTTTTTTTTGGCTTTGCAAAAATCATATAGATCCTCCTCCAAAAGTTCACCCCATTCCTCCACTCAAAAGGCAACTTCTAGTAACCCCAATGATACATAGCACTACACTACATTCTACAGCAATTCTTGAGCACGTCGGCTCGCCAACTTCGTGCCCGAGTTGCCTCGGTCCAGAAGTAGGAGCCCGTAAAAGAAGCCGGCGATGTGGTGCCCTTCCGGCGAGGAGGTGAAGACCGGAGATTCCGCGGGAGATCGAGACGACGACGAGAAGAACGAAGGACACAGATCACTCAGTATATCTCTCTACCCTGTTCTTTAGTTAGCTAGAATTAGTTTAATGGCCCGATCCGGGATTTTTGTGCGCGGTGGTGCCGGTTATAAAGTTTAAAGTAAATTATTGTTTCCGCATTTTGGCTTCAGTTTGATGGCCGGGACGCCGCCGTGCACTTATATAACCAACCATCCCCAACAGCCGAATCAGCACAACTCAATCTTTACACCCCCTGGGTTCGCCCAAGACGACAAGAGGGTGTCATCCATTGAAAAAGGGTTGGAAGCTTTGATTAAAACTTCTGCGCAGACTTCATCTAGTCTGGCTACTTTTATGCAAACATCCGGTCAGTTGCATAGTGCTAACACTCAAGTGATAGCCAGACTAGAAATCCAAATCAGTCAACTGGCTGCTGCAGTTAATGAACGTGAAAAAGGAACATTTCCCTCTCATCCCGTGATGAATCCAAGAAAGCAGAGAAACAATAATGCTCATACTGTTCAGCAGAACAATATTGAAAATGCGATCGCCGTCACCGTCCTTAGATCAGGACGGACGATTGACAACAAGGTTGTCAATCCCAACGACTCATCCAAATTTGTGGTTGTCAGTTTACCAGCAAGTATCTCATCTTTTGTTCCTCATTATGATCCGTCATCATCTTCATCACCTTATTCTTCTTCTTCTTCATCATTGTCTGCTACACCTCCTTCAAAGCAGCTTGAGAAATCGCCGCAATACCACCCTGATGATCCAGCAAGAACATTCCCGCCTTCTGTACATGTTCCATCTGCAGCTTCTCCAAACTTAGTGTTTGGGCCCAAGGCTCCCTATTCTAGTAGGTTGAAATCGAAGAAGCCTTATGCAAATATGGAAAAAGTGTTAGAAGTTTTCAAACGCTGTGAAGTCAACATTCTTTTGTTGGACGTGGTCCAACAAGTTCCGGCGTATGTGAAATTTCTGAAGGACCTGTGCATACAAAAACGACGCACGAATGTGCCCAAAACTGTCTTCTTGGCCACCACTCTGAGCGATATCTTGTCCAAATCCATTCTGGTAAAATATAAGGACCCTGGCTATCCGACTATTTCTTGCACAATCGGGGACAAGCAAATCAACCATGCCTTGTTAGACTTAGGGGCAAGCGTGAACCTCCTCCCATACTCAGTTTACAAACAACTGGGATTATGAGAACTCAAGCCGACCAGAGTGACTCTGCAACTGGCAGATCGATCAACGAAGGTACCGCGGGGAGAAATTGATGATGTTCTAATCAAGGTCGGGGAATTCATATTCCTCGTAGATTTCATTGTGTTGGAGACTGAGCCCGTCACCAATCCCAGCAGTAAATTCCAGTCAAACTGGGACGACCTTTTCTAGCCACATCCAACATGTTGATAAATTTTCGTAATGGATCCATTAAACTCTCATTTGGAAACATGACAGTTGACCTCAATATCTTCACGCTAGGAAACCAAGCGAGTGAGAAACACGACGACACTTTTAAAGTCAACGCTGTAAACGATATGTCTGAGGAGGGGACATTTGACTTCAAAAATGAGTGTCCTGAAGAAACGTTTGAAGAACTATTTTCTAAGGAGCTTCTTTTCCTTGAGAATCTAAGTCCTGAACAGGCTTCCTACGCACACTGGGGGCCCCAATTTGAACCACTTCATAACGAACTGGCCCCTGAAGTGCGACCATCTGTGGAGGAGCCACCAAAACTCGACCTCAATGTTCTTCCTGACCACCTTAAGTATGCATACTTGGGAAATAACGAAACGCTTTCAGTTATAATAGCAACCGACCTTGCGCCTGAGTAAGAGTTAGCCCTCATGGACGTTCTAAGAAAGAATATGGAAGCGATTGGGTGGTCAATGGCTGATATCAAAGGAATCAGCCCTTCTATCTTCCAGAACAGAATCCATATGACTGATGATTCCAAACCCTTCAAAGATCCTCAACGCCGGCTTAACCCGGTGATGAAAGAAGCGGTAAGGAATGAAATGCTAGAGTGTCTGGATAATAGGATCATCTATCCCATATCTGATAGCAAATGGGAAAGCCCCATTCACGTGGTACCAAAGAAATCGGGACTCACTGTAATTACGAATGAAGCAAACGAGCTAATCTCAACCCACACACAAACGGGATGGAGAGTCTGTATTGATTACAGAAAGCTCAAGCAGCCACTCGCAAGGATCATTTCCCGCGGCCCTTCATTGATCAAATCCTTGAACGCCTAGCCGGACATGCCTACTATTTTCTTAGATGGGTATTCCTGCTACAATCAAATCCCGATTGATCCAGAAGATCAGGACAAAACAACCTTCACTTGTACTTTTGGTACCTTCACCTACCGCCGCATGCCCTTTGGGCTGTGCAATGCACCTGCAATATTTTAGCGGTGCATGATGAACATCTTTTCTGATATGGTAGAGCGATTCTTAAAAGTTTTCATGGATGATTTCTCCGTCTTTGGAGATTCATTTTCTAAGTGTTTGAGGTATCTTGAGTTAGTCATGATACGATGCAAAGAAAAACACCTCACACTCAACTGGGAGAAGTGTCATTTCATGGTCAAATACGGCATCGTGTTAGGCCATATCATTTCTGAAAAAGGTATTGAAGTCGATAAGGCAAAAATCGACGTCATTTTAAGCCTCCCACATCCATGGACTGTCCGTGACATTAGGGCGTTCTTAGGCCACGCCGGTTTTTACAGGCATTTCATCAAGGATTTTAGCAAAATGGATAGACCCTTGACTTCTTTGCTGGCTAAAGAGACTCCCTTTGATTTCAATTCTGAGTGCCTTCATGCGTTCAAGCTTCTGAAATTGGAACTCACTTATGCTTCGATTTTAAGTGCACCGGACTGGAGTGAACCTTTTGAGCTAATGTGTGACGCTTCTGACTTTGCGATAGGTGTTTTCTTAGGACAACGGTTTCAAAAGAAGCCGCATCTTATCCATTATGCGAGCAAGATGTTGAATGACGCACAGCTGAATTACACCACCATAGAAAAAGAATTCTTAGATGTTATGTACGCACTTGAGAAATTCCATCCTTACTTGATCGAAACCCACGCCACGATTTACACTGATCATTCTGCACTTAAGCACCTCTTTGCAAAAAAGGATGCCAAGGCCAGATTGATACGTTGGATTCTCATTCTTCAAGAATTTGACTTAACCATCAAGGATAAGAAGGGAACCGACAATGTTGTTGCCGATCATTTTTCTCGCTTAACAAATGCACCAACTGAGGAAATTCCAATCGACGAGTAGTTCCCTGATGAACAACTTCTCTCTGTATCAATCGAACCCTGGTTCGCTGATATTGTCAACTTTCTTATTACCGGAGAAACACCTTCCTTTTGGTCTAATCAGGACAAGTCAAAATTTCTCTCCCAAGTCAAATTCTTTTATTGGAATGAACCATACTTGTTCAAGTACTGTCCTGATCAGATTATTAGAATGTTCATCTCTAACTCTGAAGCGAGATGTGTTATGTCCTTCTGTCATGATCAAGCTTGTGGGGGCCATTTTGGACCCAGAAAGACAGCTGAAAAGGTTTTGCAAAGCGGCTTCTACTGGTTGACGCTTTTTAAGGATGCTTTCGAATATTGCAAAATCTGTAGCCGCTGCCAACATATGGGAAAGATTGGAAAACGGAACAGATGCCCCTACATCCATTCTGATTGTAGAAATTTTCGATGTCTGGGGTATCGATTTCATGGGGCCATTCCCAAACTCCTTTGGGAATTTTTACATTTTGCTGGCTATGGATTATGTGTCCAAATTGGTGGAGGTTGTCCCATGTCGAACCAACGATAACAAGGTTGTCGTAAAATTCTTAAAAGAGAACATCTTCTCTCGGTTCGGTATGCCTCGCACCATCATCAGTGATAATGGAACACATTTTTGCAACCGGTCTTTTGAAGCACTGATAAAGAAGTACTCCATTAGCCATAAATTGTCAACACCCTACGACCCTCAGACTTGCGGTCAGGTCGAAGTCTGCAATAGACAGACTAAACAGATTCTGGAAAAGACTGTCAGCCACCACCGCATGGATTGGTCATTGAAGTTAAATAGCGCGCTTTGGGCATTTCGCACCGCCTTCAAAACAAATCTTGGTATGTCCCCATATCGACTCATCTTTGGAAAAACGTGTCATTTTCCTGTTGAATTGGAACACCGCACGTTCTAGGCAGTCAAACAGCTCAATGTCGACCTAGAAAAGGCCGATGAGACTCGAAAACTTCAATTAAATGAGCTCGAAGAGATACGAAATGACGCGTATGAGAATGCTAAACTGTACAAAGAAAAAGCAAAAAAAATTCACGACAAGGCGATTCTCAGAAAAACTTTCACTGTGGGACAAAAGGTTTTACTTTACGACACCAGGCTTCATCTGTTTCCTGGGAACTTAAAGTCACGTTGGACAGGTCCATTTATTGTGCGCACCGTCTTTCCGCACGGTGCAGTCAACATTGAAGATCAGCACTCAGGAAACACTTTCAAAGTCAATGGCCAACGTCTGAAGCCATTCTTAGAATTGCCTACAAAAACGGGAGAGCTCATGTTTTTACATAGCCACGTTATCTTGATTAAATCACATCCCCATGTTATTTTTTTCCTGTATATACTTTTTGAGTCTTTTGTAATTATTGGCGCTTTTTATTATTTCTTTTTAAAGAGGTTTTTTTTTTTGCAAACTGCCTTTTAAATACACCCCCCAACCTAACCCGAGACCTCATCTTCAGATTTTCCCAAAACTCTACATCTCTCTCCTCGAAACAAACCCTAACACCAAAGATTCACCCCAAACCCCCCGATAAGGCCGGCAAAATACCACATCTGGCCGCAATTTGCGGCCCGATCTTCCCCGACGACAATGATTTTTCGTTCTCTGTAAGACCTTCTTCTCTTCTTGTTCAATTTCTATGCAAAATTCATTTTTAGATCTAAATATGGTGGCATTTGAATGTGAGAAGAATTTCTTCGAAATATTATTCGATGAAACTTACGGACAGTATTTCTATGAAGAAATATGTCAAAGAGGGTGGGATTTTTTGATCTACAACAGCGAAGATCTATTCGCTATACGAGAGTTAGTGGAAGATTTTTATGAGGCGTTAAAAAATGGTGAACCCGGATCGGGGTATGTGGAGTTTTTCTTTCGAGGGAGACGTAGAATTTTTCAACCCGAAACAATCTCGAGGGTTAGCAACATCCCAATGCGGCCGGGAAATCAGTAACAGCATGAATTGGCGGTTTATCGATCCTTATCGGGGGATTTTGTGGAATTGAAGGATAAGGGACTGAACCCCTCAAAAATGTACAGGAACGTACATGCGGTCTGTCGGTGGGCAAACCGCAACATCAGGGGTAAAAGCCGTGTCTCTTCTATTCCGGCTGGAGTAGGACATATCGTGCACTGTTTGATGAAAAAGGATCACCATTTTTGTGTGGTGACATAGTTGTTCAACATGATTACGGAGGGGGTCACCCAAAAGAAACCCCTGCTGCCAGTCCTATTGACCCTCCTTTCAAAATACTATATGGAGAGGGTAGAGTTTGATGGTTATGTGGCCGCATATGCAAATTGGCCGGTTGAGTTGGAGCGGATTTCACACGGATACACCGGCAGCCATTACTGTAGGGTTCCTAGGCACACTCAAGAGGTCTCACAAGGCATCAACCATGCCAAATTCAAAATTTGCCGGTGCCGAGAAACCCTAATACGGATCGTTAACTAGAAATTAGGCGAAACTACAAGCTAGTTAACAACTTAACTACTAAGTGAACGGAAATACAACCTTTGTAGATCCGGTCCTCTACCTCCATAGCTCCACGTTGACGTCCCTCCGCTGCGATCATCAGATCCCGGACTCTAGTAATGGTTTCGTCGAAGAAATGATCGGGCTAGGTCGTCGACTTCGATGCCGAAGATGATCTACGTCGAGGCAACTCAAGATCAAGCTCCAACTTCACCAAGTCATGAAACTTGGGAAGAAAACACCCTATACTACATGGCAAGTGGTAGAGGATGAAAAAATAGGAAGTGGGTTCACTTTAGAATTGGATTTCTCGCTCTTTTTCTCATGTTGCCATTGATGGTAGCAAGCTCTCTTCTTGTTGAAGAAGAAGAAGAAGAAGAAAAAGAATATGATGAGTATTCTTTTAAAATAGAAAACTGTCACGACCCGAGAAATTCGACTCGTGACCGGCACTTAACCACGCAACGTCTACAGGCGCAACGCGGCTAAGTAAGCCGAACCCAGAAATCAAAACCAATAAATAGAGTGATTTAAAACGTTTTGTAAAAAGCAATAGTAAATGTCTGAAAAACTTCCATTTATTTAGTAGAAATCCCTTTTTAGTTCACAAGTTATGAGTTTTATAATTTTGGTAACATTTCCTTTTTAAAAACATTAACCCCGCAAGTCGGGTAAAAGTAAGGTGTAGCGGAAATAACAAGTGACATGAATAAAGCATCACAATATGATATACGACGCCGTAGCGAAGAATACACAGTAAAATAAGGACAATATCATAAAAGAATAGACTGCATAAAGTAACGTCGGCTCACATGCGAGCTCGACACCAGACATAAAATCATACATATCGTCCTCACAACTGTCTCTAAGTCAATACAGAAGGTAGATGGAGAGTGCTAGATACATCAATATACAACTGAAAGATAACAGATACCGTACAAAACCCACCTAAACAGCAAAAGGGCTATCTCTGCTCAAAAGGGGTATCTGTACCAAAAGATGAGGTAACAGCCAGCCGTGACTACTCCCAAGGGCAACCTGCAAACACTGTGGCACAACGGGGGTGAGTTGCCAACTCGTGAATAGAGATAACATATAAAGGTGATCGCAAGCATGCACATATAGCGTGGCTCTACTAATGCCAGCAGATGATATCAATGCATGTCAACAGTGGATACAGTAGTAATGCATGTACTCTAACAGGTAAATGCCACAGGATGAGATGTATAGTAATCAATACTGAGTATGGGATAAATAATATCTACATGGACTATGTCAACATGGAAAGCAATAATCGGTGCCTCAAACTGCACCCAAATCCCACATATACTCAGGCGCCGGCACACCCATCGGCCCTCAAATCCTGTATATCTCGGAGGAATCACGAGTGCCCAACATCGACACCCAAAACATCATAAAATACCCGTGTCCAGCATCGACACGTAAATCCTCGAACATCGGGCGCCGTCAGTCCGGACCGGCCCCACGGGGTCCGTCTGCGGTATCGGCCCTCGGCCCCGGCAGCACGGTCATCCCGCATCCATCACTCGACTCTGGTCAGTATCCTCCGGACAACTGCCAGGTCCAACCAATCACCGGTAGGTACTCGCCCGCCTCCAGGCTCAATCGGCAAATCTCATCGATCATCTCGCCGAGGGGAACCATACCGGGCCCACCACGAACCCGCAAACGGAACATCCACTCCTCGAATCGGGTTTCAAGCACACGTCTCAGCACCGAGAAAACGCGTGGTGGACACACCAAAATATCATACCATGAGGTACCGGGTTTTTCAAAATAGCATATCTTTCCTTAAAAATTCCACGGTCCTCAAAACAGAAATCACATGAGAATCCAATACCAATAGTAAAATCCAACGCGAGGTACAATATACATCAATCCATGGTATAGGTATAAGGGGAAAACCGCTTTTTAAAGTAGTTTCATTTCCGGTTTTAAAAGATGTCATGCGGCCCCCAATATACATGTAGGTCATATCAAATCACATATGAGGCGAATATAGCAATATAAACATGGCAGCTCTATAGTGAGTGTGACATGACAATTACTAACGGTGTGTGTGTAGCATGTAAATAGTGCCCGTGCAACATAAACCGTTAGTAATAGTGCGGTGTTCTATCAGTTCTAAGCAATATATATATCAACACAGCAGAGAATGCAATATGCGATGACAGTCTATGGGGTGCATGCAACATATAGTAAATAAGTCATATCAGCCCTGACGCATAACGCCATGCGGGCGATATCCCCGTAGATGTGAAATCTACAGACAGTGTCTCGCGCTAAGTGTATCCAACCACTTGCTTGCCCTTCTTTGCGGCGTCCGTCTCACTGGCCTGCGAACCTAGAATCATAAACACATATCACACATATAAGCTCAATTTCGTCAAAAACGCGATATCACGGTCAAACTAGAAACTCGTGTCGCAAACTAATCGCGCGTGTGCGCGATACGCTAAAACGTGTACTCACGCGACACAAAACTACCCCGACGCGCCGCGATACGCAGAACCCAAACCTACTCACGTATCACGCGTGTCGCGAAGGTTTAGAAAAACGGCAAAACAGGTAACTGGTCCCAGATTTTTCTACAGAACAAATCTTAAAAATATAAATATACCAAAATACCCTACACACAAAAACACACCTACAGAACCCAAAAACCACCAAAACACCCCCTGTCTGGCCGCAAATTGCGGCCAGAATGGCGGTTTTGGCGGCCAAAGGGGGGAGTTAGGGGGTCGGGTTTCACCTGGTGCATCATCTCCACTCCACTACACTACAGTCTTCCCAAAATCATTCTGCACTCACCGGGTCAATAGCAGTTCCAGAAAACTCAGATTTTGCCCAAAAACGACATTTGCATCCAATATGAAATCTGGTGGTATTTTAGTGAAATCGGGGTTGGACTAGGTTTACATGGTCACAACAAACCTCAAGCATCCTACTGGAACTAATCTACACCTCATTAGCACAAAGTTCACACTAAATACCCCATATCGCACTAAAACACACAAAAATCCTTAAACCGATGCAAAACTACACTAACTAGGCAAACTAGGGAATAAGTTTAGGAATTATACCTCACTCTCGACCCTAGGGAGCTGCAGGAAGGAGAAGAAGTGAAGGGGAGGGGCTGCACATGGTGCTGGAGCTGCTGCTGCTCACTGCTGCTGATGCTTCTGCTCTCTGCTGCTGATGCTGCCTCTTGCTTCAGAGATTGTTGCTGTTGTTGTGTTTGCTGCTGCTGCTGCTTGTTCTGGAGCTGGGGGAAAGAGGTAAGTGTGTGGGTGAGTGAGTGTTTGAGAGAGAATGGCAAAGGAATGGGGGCAACACTCAAGTCCAAGGTCAACCCTCCTCTCTCTCTCCACAACATGGCCAAGCATGGCTAAGCCATGCCTCTCTCTCTCTCATGCCAACTCAACACAATTAAATTTAAAACAAAAGACTTAATTCTAATATTAACCTACCATGGTAAAATTATGGTATCATCACATTTCAAAAACCCTAGCTTACATGCACAAGTGTGTGCAAGCCTAGGAAAATTTTGGAAAAATGTTTATTAAATTAGGAAAAAATATTTAAAACACAATTTGGTAAACTTTTTATTAAAAATCATTATTTAATTATAATTATTCACTAACCCTTATCCTAAGGTGTTACAATCTCTCCCCCTTAAAGAAATTCGTCCCCGAATTTCAAAAATCTAACTAAGGTTATCTTCAAAAAGATGGGGATACGTCTTCATCATCTCGCTTTCGGTCTCCCAAGTGACCTCTTCACGGTTCTGACCACGCCAAAGTACTTTAACTGATGGAATCTCCTTCGATCTCAATTTCTTCACTTGTCGATCTAAGATCATCACCGGGTGCTCTGCATAGGAAAGATCACGCTCAAGATGGATCGTCGGATGCTGAATCGCGTGCGAAGGATCATGTAGATATCTGCGGAGCATCGAAACATGGAATACGGGGTGCACGTCTGGAAAGCTGGGCGGAAGGGCTAACCGGTAAGCTACTGCACCGACACGCTCGAGGATCTCGAAGGGGCCCACATACCTGGGGCTAAGCTTCCCCTTCTTCCCAAACCTCATCACACCTTTCATTGGGGAGACCCTCAAGAAAACATGATCACCAACAGAAAACTCAAGTCTGCGTCGTCGACGGTCTGCATAAGCCCTCTGCCTACTCTGCGCTGCTCTCATCCTATCGCGAATCAACTGGATCTTCGCGGTCGTCTCCTCAACGATCTGTGGCCCTAAGATACTGCTCTCACTGAGCTCTGTCCAACAAGTAGGTGACCTGCATCTCCTCCCGTAAAGGGCCTCAAACGGTGCCATCTGAATAGTCTCCTGGTAGCTGTTATTGTAGGAAAACTCTACCAAGGGCAAATGATGATCCCAGCTACCTCCGAAATCTAGTACACAAGCTCTGAGCATGTCCTCGAGAGTCTGGATGGTCCGCTCTGACTGTCCGTCGGTCTGCGGATGAAAAGCCGTGCTGGAACTCAAGCGAGTGCCCAAAGCCTCCTGAAGCCTCTGCCATAGTCTACTAGTAAACTGGGTGCCTCTGTCGGACACAATGCACGTCGGGACTCCGTGTAGTCGCACTATCTCGTCAATATAGATCTGGGCATACTGAGTAAATCCGAAAGTCGTCTTCACCGGTAGGAAGTGAGCCGCTTTCGTCAAACGATCCACGATCACCCAGATGGAGTCATACCCCCGACTAGTCCTGGGTAGACCCACCACGAAATCCATCGAAATCTGTTCCCATTTCCACTCCGGAATGGGTAATGGCTGTAGCTCTCCCGCGGGCCTCTGGTGCTCAGCCTTGACTTGCTGACAAGTCAGGCATCTCGATACAAAATCTGCAATGTCCCTCTTCATTCCGTCCCACCAGTAAACATCTCTCATATCATGATACATCTTGGTTGAACCGGGATGTACGCTATACACCGATCGATGTGCCTCCTCAAGAATCTCACGCCTCAGTCCCTCAGCATCAGGTACGCACAGTCTGACTCCAAACCGTAGTATCCCCTGATCATCGATCACGAACTCGGAAAATCGGTCCTGTCCCATCTGTACCATGATCTCTGAACATCGGTCGTCACTGAGCTGTGCCTCACGTATACGATCAATCAACTGTGGGCGTGCACGGACGTGCGCTATCTGTCCTCCAATCGGCGTGAACTCGAACTGTACTCGACTGTCGCATAATATCTGCCAATCCGCCGATGACTGCTCCTGCACTGCGCTCAAACAAGACAAACTACTCCCGGGCCTCCTGCTCAAAGCATCCGCCACCACATTTGCCTTGCCCGGGTGATATAAGATCTCGCAGTCGTAATCCTTCACTAACTCCATCCATCGACGCTGTCGAAGGTTCAGGTCCCGCTGCTGGAATATGTATTTCAAGCTCTTGTGATCCGTAAATATCTGGCACGACTCACCGTATAAGTAATGTCGCCAGATCTTAAGTGCGAAGACCACTGCTGCCATCTCCAAATCATGAGTGGGGTAGTTCTGCTCGTGCTTCTTCAATTGTCGCGAGGCATACGCGATCACCCTATCATGCTGCATCAGAACGCATCCCAATCCCACTCGAGAAGCATCACAAAAGACCACAAATCCGCCCGATCCGGAAGGTAAAGATAACACCGGTGCCGTCGTCAGCCATGTCCGTAACTGCTGAAAGCTGTGCTCGCACTCCTCCGTCCAAACGAAAGGAACTCCCTTCCGGGTCAACCCGGTCAACGGTGTAGCAATACGTGAGAAGTCCTGCACAAAACGCCTGTAGTAACCGGCCAATCCCAAAAAGCTGCGAATCTCCGTCACTGATGTGGGTCTGGGCCAACGCTGAACGGCCTCGATCTTCCTCGGGTCAACACATATACCGCCTCGTGAAATCACGTGACCCAAGAAGTCCACGCTGTCTAACCAAAAAGCACACTTGGAGAATTTCGCATAGAGCTGGTGCTCCCTCAATGTCTGCAATGTAACCCGCAGGTGCTGCTCGTGCTCCTCACTACTCCGGGAATACACCAAGATATCGTCAATGAAGACTATGATGAACAGATCCAAATAAGGCCGGAAAATGCGGTTCATCAAGTCCATGAAGGCTGCTGGCGCATTGGTAAGTCCGAACGACATCACCAAAAACTCGTAATGGCCGTAGCGCGTACGGAAGGCTGTCCGGGGAATGTCCTCCTGTCGAACCCGCAGCTGATGATAGCCCGATCGTAAATCGATCCTCGAAAAGTACCCTGCCCCCTGAAGCTGGTCGAACAAATCGTCAATACGCGGCAAAGGATACATGTTCCGCACTGTCACCCTGTTCAGCTGGCGGTAGTCGATACAAAGACGTAAGCTGCCGTCCTTCTTCCTGACGAACAGGACTGGAGCACCCCAAGGAGAAACACTGGGTCGAATAAGTCCCTTGTCCAGCAAATCCTGTAACTGACCCTTCAGCTCACTAAGTTCCGCCGGGGCCATCCGATAGGGCGGTATAGAAATAGGCCCCGAACCAGGAACCAAATCAATACAGAAAGAAATGTCGCGCTCAGGCGGCAACCCAGGAAGCTCGTCAGGGAACACATCAGGAAACTCGCTAACAACCGGAACCTGATCCAATGGAACCTCTGTAGCGTGAGCATCGCGAACATAAGCGAGAAATCCCTGACATCCCTTCCTCAAAAGCTGTCCAGCGCGAAAAGAAGAAATCACACTGTGAGGGGCGGCACCACGGTCCCCCAACACAACAAAAATCGACTCACCGGGGAAACAGAACCTAACTGTCTTCTCGCGGCAGTCCACAGAAGCATAGCACGTGGCTAACCAATCCATGCCCAAAAGAACGTCGAAGTCCAACATCTCCAGAAGGATCAAGTCGACAGGCAACTCTCTCTCGCCAATACAGACGATACAGGATCGGAACACGTGCCTAGCCACAAACGACTCTCCCACAGGAGTAGTCACCACAAGCGGCTGATCAAGTAAGCCGGACTCTCTACCCAAACTCGGCACAAAGTGCGTGGATACGTACGAGTGTGTGGATCCGGGATCGAACAATATATGTGCATCAACCGAACATACAGGAAGGATACCTGAAACCACTGCATTGGACGCCTGTGCGTCCTGGTGTGTCAAAGCAAAGACCCTCGCCTGTCCACCACCTGTAACTGACTGACCTCTGCCTCGGTCATCTCGTTCTCTCTGAGCAACTCATCCACGCCCGCGACCTCTCGGTGCATAAGTCTGGCGCGGAGCAACGGTAGGCACAACGGGCAACGCCCTCTGGGGTGGTGAAGGTGGTAAGGTAACATGCGGTGCTGCCGCCTCCCTCCGGTGTGTCTCTGGACAATCTCGAACGAGGTGAAGTAGGCTGCCACATCTGTAGCAACCCCGCGGCGACTGCTGACCGTCCTGGGGATACGAACTAAACATCCGACCCCGTCCCGAATCTCTGCTACCCCTCGTACCGGAACGATACCTGTCGCGGCGTCTGAATGACTGCCTCCGTGCGGAAATACTGGTACGAACTCTCTTCGGCTCTGGAAGTACCGAAGTCTCGACAAGGTGCTCCTCGACCACTAGGGCTGCGTCTACAGCTGCTGCATAGGTCTCGTAGTGCTGCGCGCTGATCGCGAGGAACACTGGTGAAATCAAGCCCCGAACAAATCTCCGGACTCGCAACTCCTCGGTGGCCACTAGATGTGGGGCGTAGACTGCTAGCTCTGTAAACAGTACGTCATACTCTGCCACTGTCATCCCTGGCGTCTGGCGCAAAGACTCAAACCTGCGTGCTCGGGCATCTCTAACACTCCGGGGAAAGAAACGGGCTAGAAATATGGTCACGAACTCCGTCCAGGTCATAGGAGGAAGACCTGCTGCTCTGCCCTTCTCCACTGAATCACACCATTTCTGCGCAAGACCTTCCAGGCGAAAGCTCGCGAACTCAACCCATCTCGCATCTGCACATCTGAGGGAACGGCATATCCTGGCCATCCTGTCTATGAAAGATTGTGGGTCCTCGGCTGTATCGATGCCTGTGAATACTGGAGGCTTCAGCCTCATGAACTCTGATAGCGATACTGTAATCGCCTCCGTGGCTGCAGGGGCAACTGGCTGTGCGGTAGGCACCATCACGGTCTCTGGAACTGGTGGAGCTACCTCTGGTCGCTGCGCTCGAAGCGTCTCAACTAGCGATCCTATCATCTGGCGCATCTCCTGCATACCAGCCCCTAACGAGGCGATCTGCTCTGTCACGGCAGGAACAGCCTGCTCGGGTACAACCGGCGTACTGCCCGGATCAGTCCTCGTCTCGGACGAGTCAACACGAATCTCGGCCCTCGCGGCCGCTCTCTGTGCCCTCGTAGTCTTAGGCGGCATAATGGCTGAAAGAAAATTTGGATTCGATAAGAACACGGAAATCGAATCACAAGAATATATGGAGGAATCAAATCAACAAGTCCTAAGGTCGCGTAAGCGGAGTACCGTGTCGTGAGTATGCCGCGGAACATACGCACGCTACGCTACCCTGCCGCAGCTACCTACTCCATCTTACCAGGGTCATCCTACACTCCGAAGGTAAAACCTATGCTCTGATACCAACTTTGTCACGACCCGAGAAATTCGACTCGTGACCGGCACTTAACCACGCAACGTCTACAGGCGCAACGCGGCTAAGTAAGCCGAACCCAAAAATCAAAACCAATAAATAGAGTGATTTAAAAAGTTTTGTAAAAAGCAATAGTAAATGTCTGAAAAACTTCCATTTATTTAGTAGAAATCCCTTTTTAGTTCACAAGTTATGAGTTTTATAATTTTGGTAACATTTCCTTTTTAAAAACATTAACCCCGCAAGTCGGGTAAAAGTAAGGTGTAGCGGAAATAACAAGTGACATGAATAAAGCATCACAATATGATATACGACGCCGTAGCGAAGAATACACAGTAAAATAAGGACAATATCATAAAAGAATAGACTGCATAAAGTAACGTCGGCTCACATGCGAGCTCGACACCAGACATAAAATCATACATATCGTCCTCACAACTGTCTCTAAGTCAATACAGAAGGTAGATGGAGAGTGCTAGATACATCAATATACAACTGAAAGATAACAGATACCGTACAAAACCCACCTAAACAGCAAAAGGGCTATCTCTGCTCAAAAGGGGTATCTGTGCCAAAAGATGAGGTAACAGCCAGCCGTGACTACTCCCAAGGGCAACCTGCAAACACTGTGGCACAACGGGGGTGAGTTGCCAACTCATGAATAGAGATAACATATAAAGGTGATCGCAAGCATGCACATATAGCGTGGCTCTACTAATGCCAGCAGATGATATCAATGCATGTCAACAGTGGATACAGTAGTAATGCATGTACTCTAACAGGTAAATGCCACAGGATGAGATGTATAGTAATCAATACTGAGTATGGGATAAATAATATCTACATGGACTATGTCAACATGGAAAGCAATAATCGGTGCCTCAAACTGCACCCAAATCCCACATATACTCAGGCGCCGGCACACCCATCGGCCCTCAAATCCTGTATATCTCGGAGGAATCACGAGTGCCCAACATCGACACCCAAAACATCATAAAATACCCGTGTCCAACATCGACACGTAAATCCTCGAACATCGGGCGCCGTCAGTCCGGACCGGCCCCACGGGTCCGTCTGCGGTATCGGCCCTCGGCCCCGGCAGCACGGTCATCCCGCATCCATCACTCGACTCTGGTCAGTATCCTCCGGACAACTGCCAGGTCCAACCAATCACCGGTAGGTACTCGCCCGCCTCCAGGCTCAATCGGCAAATCTCATCGATCATCTCGCCGAGGGGAACCATACCGGGCCCACCACGAACCCGCAAACGGAACATCCAATCCTCGAATCGGGTTTCAAGCACACGTCTCAGCACCGAGAAAACGCGTGGTGGACACACCAAAATATCATACCACGAGGTACCGGGTTTTTCAAAATAGCATATCTTTCCTTAAAAATTCCACGGTCCTCAAAACAGAAATCACATGAGAATCCAATACCAATAGTAAAATCCAACGCGAGGTACAATATACATCAATCCATGGTATAGGTATAAGGGGAAAACCGCTTTTTAAAGTAGTTTCATTTCCGGTTTTAAAAGATGTCATGCGGCTCCCAATATACATGTAGGTCATATCAAATCACATATGAGGCGAACTATAGCAATATAAACATGGCAGCTCTATAGTGAGTGTGACATGACAATTACTAACGGTGTGTGTGTAGCATGTAAATAGTGCCCGTGCAACATAAACCGTTAGTAATAGTGCGGTGTTCTATCAGTTCTAAGCAATATATATATCAACACAGCAGAGAATGCAATATGCGATGACAGTCTATGGGGTGCATGCAACATATAGTAAATAAGTCATATCAGCCCTGACGCATAACGCCATGCGGGCGATATCCCCGTAGATGTGAAATCTACTCACAGTGTCTCGCGCTAAGTGTATCCAACCACTTGCTTGCCCTTCTTTGCGGCGTCCGTCTCACTGGCCTGCGAACCTAGAATCATAAACACATATCACACATATAAGCTCAATTTCGTCAAAAACGCGATATCACGGTCAAACTAGAAACTCGTGTCGCAAACTAATCGCGCGTGTGCGCGATACGCTAAAACGTGTACTCACGCGCCACAAAACTACCCCGACGCGCCGCGATACGCAGAACCCAAACCTACTCACGTATCACGCGTGTCGCGAAGGTTTAGAAAAACGGCAAAACAGGTAACTGGTCCCAGATTTTTCTACAGAACAAATCTTAAAAATATAAATATACCAAAATACCCTACACACAAAAACACACCTACAGAACCCAAAAACCACCAAAACACCCCCTGTCTGGCCGCAAATTGCGGCCAGAATGGCGGTTTTGGCGGCCAAAGGGGGGAGTTAGGGGGTCGGGTTTCACCTGGTGCATCATCTCCACTCCACTACACTACAGTCTTCCCAAAATCATTCTGCACTCACCGGGTCAATAGCAGTTCCAGAAAACTCAGATTTTGCCCAAAAACGACATTTGCATCCAATATGAAATCTGGTGGTATTTTAGTGAAATCGGGGTTGGACTAGGTTTACATGGTCACAACAAACCTCAAGCATCCTACTGGAACTAATCTACACCTCATTAGCACAAAGTTCACACTAAATACCCCATATCGCACTAAAACACACAAAAATCCTTAAACCGATGCAAAACTACACTAACTAGGCAAACTAGGGAATAAGTTTAGGAATTATACCTCACTCTCGACCCTAGGGAGCTGCAGGAAGGAGAAGAAGTGAAGGGGAGGGGCTGCACATGGTGCTGGAGCTGCTGCTGCTCACTGCTGCTGATGCTTCTGCTCTCTGCTGCTGATGCTGCCTCTTGCTTCAGAGATTGTTGCTGTTGTTGTGTTTGCTGCTGCTGCTGCTTGTTCTGGAGCTGGGGGAAAGAGGTAAGTGTGTGGGTGTGTGAGTGTTTGAGAGAGAATGGCAAAGGAATGGGGGCAACACTCAAGTCCAAGGTCAACCCTCCTCTCTCTCTCCACAACATGGCCAAGCATGGCTAAGCCATGCCTCTCTCTCTCTCTCTCATGCCAACTCAACACAATTAAATTTAAAACAAAAGACTTAATTCTAATATTAACCTACCATGGTAAAATTATGGTATCATCACATTTCAAAAACCCTAGCTTACATGCACAAGTGTGTGCAAGCCTAGGAAAATTTTGGAAAAATGTTTATTAAATTAGGAAAAAATATTTAAAACACAATTTGGTAAACTTTTTATTAAAAATCATTATTTAATTATAATTATTCACTAACCCTTATCCTAAGGTGTTACAAAAACAAAATGATACTTATCATAATCTCAACCATGGTTAAGTGTAAAGAATTAACTAGGGTTTAGTTGAATGGTTAGGGTTTGGACATGAAGACAAAATGGTCACTTAGTCAAAGCTTCATGAAGCTTCAACAACAAAACAAACTAAGCCACCATTTCATTTTTGCCCAAAATGAATTAATGAATAAATAAATAAATGAATAAGTAAGTAAATCAAAACCCTAACCATTAACATAACCATGGTTTAATTCTTTACACAAACCCAAGTTTGCATGTATCATCAAACATGATACAAACAAGTGCACAAAAGCATATCACATATACAACTTGTGTACATCAAGTGAGAAAATCCAATTTAAGTGAACCAATACTAGTTAATGCAAAGTAATATGTCAAATATATAATTATGCATTAAATCATTAAATCAACACTTGATTTAACGATCCGGTCATATCGCATATGACCGACTAATATCCAATGTATCGACTTCTAGAATATATGCTTGTATGCTATATATCCTATCTAGCTAGTTGCGACACTTAACATAATTTTGTATTCATTTTAACTTCAAATCATAATATAGCAACAATAAAATGTAAAGAAGCAATAGGATATATGTTAAAGGTTGATTTGCAACCATTCAAAACGATATATCCTATCAAGCAAAACATAATACAATTGCACAATTAAGAAAAGAAGTGTAAAATGCAAGAATCAAAAGGGAGGGGTTTGAAGTAAAGTCATTCCACAACCTACCTCACCATAGCCCAAGAACAACTACTCACACATCATAATTGAAATAACACAACTGAATAATTAAAAGAAATAACAATGAAGTAGAGAAGAGACACAAGAATCAATCTTGAACTTAATGAAGGTTTTATTGCAATGACATTCAAATACAAGCAAATGAATTCAACTACCAAAATCTAATCTTGCAAGCTCAAAGATAGTGGTTGCAAGACCAGAAGAAGGCAAAGTACTCAGTCTAATCCCAAGAGCTACAAGAATTTTATCAAAATAGTTACAAGCAATGCAAAAAGTTCTCCCTTTTCCTCATGAACCAATCTGCTATTTATAAAGAATCCAAAATCAAAAGTTGCAGATGGCAATAGACTGAAAAGACCACCAAGGACCTACCATATTTGAACGACCCAGATTGGCACCAACTTGGCCGTAATTTGCGGCCAAAATAAATTTATTTGCGGCCTCAATTTGGAGAGTGGGGCCCATCTTTGGTATGTGAACTTCTGGTCTCTTGGGCATCTCTCTATAGTTGCAATTTGTTGTAATTTGCACATGGGTGAAATCTGAGGTGATGAACAGAAAAGAAGTGAGATCAAGTTGCAAAGGTTCATATCACATCAATACTTTATGCATTTAATGCACATCACTGCCACTTGCACCACTAATCATTGTATTGTGCCAAGGCAACCCCCTAGGTTCATACATCACAAAAGAGTGTTCACATTTGTATGTATTGGACCGTTTTAGACAAAAAATGTGTACACATGCATGTTTGCAAAAACAAAACTCTTTGGATATCGGTTGATTTTCTGTTCTGTTTGTAGTGTCGGCTCCCAAACGCTATATCCGTGATAATGAGTATGTTTTCAGTGTTTTATCACGAATATCTGTAATCTGTAATTACTTAGCAGACACTGGTTAATAGCACCGATATATAACAAAATAGGTAATGAATGAGCAGTATTAAAATGCAGTTTTCTGAGATGAAAAAATACCACCAAACATATCTTTTGCTCATCCCGAGCAAAACAGAAAACCTAGCCTCACTTTCGTAGGGAACGTGATTGCACTGAGCATGTGCAACAAGCCATTAAAGCTCTAGGTATCCCTAGTAGGAGGAGTGTTGTCTCCTGAGGGCTTTCAGCGGATTGCACCCACAAAATCCAGTCAAGTTAGTTTCACAAGAAAACAATTGATTCTAATCTTAAGGTTAAGTATCGAAGCTAGAAGTTCTATCATCCTGGTTAGAAAGCGTCCAACCATATTTTTCAATCCTCACTGTTTGTTCAACATAAGCTAATACGCGTCTTTACGTGATTTGTGCGGATAGTGTCCATAAGTTTTTAAGAACTAGATTAGGGTCATCATGTCATAATTATAGACCAGGATAAACTTCTGAAGGCTCACACGAGTTTGAAAGGAGTTAAGATTTTCTCAAGTTTTATTCCCCGGTTAGGTTTCAAGTCAGAATATATATCATTTTTAACAGAGAACCTAAGTCTTATACTTCACTCCACCCTTTCACCTGTTTTTGTTCATACACACCTTTTGTTATCATGCAAAACGTCTTAATAAATACAAACCTTCATATCTCCATGAAAAAACTGTTTTAATAGAAAATTCGTCTCCGCCAAGATAAGTCTCCCACAAAGAACCGTTAGGACTTTTAACTCGGAGAGAACACTTGCTTTGCTTATTTTATCTGGCGATTGAAAACTTAGCGAGATTTGGGCGAATGACTCCCAAACCAGATGGTTTTAGGCCATTAGGTGTGAAGACACCCCAAGGACTTATTACCCAAGTTACCAAGGCCACAAAACAAAAGGCTCATTTTATATTAAATAATTCTGCACTCAGTGAAAATGGAGATATAGCCAGCTTTTTCTTTTAAATCTTAAGACGTTACATATGGATAAGGTGTGTAATTACTCCAACAAGATTTCAGATGGGTTATTTTTCATACTTATAGCTTCTGTTAAAACCTCAATAACATCCTTCATATTCACCTTACTTTATGAACTATTCTTGATATTACTTAACTTAGAACAAACCTATTTGATCCTAAAGATGTTTATCAATTTTAAAAGTTTATAGACATGTGTGAATTTCATCAAATTCTCAAAAACATACGATGGGTGTAAAGTGATATAAAAGACGTATATCAGCTATGGTTAAACACAAGGGAGGGTTATTTTTCGGGTCGTCGGTCTCACAAAAAGGATTTAGTTATCTCTATCTTATAAACTGAACCGTCAGACTTTGAATCTAAGTTTCCCCGCTAGCTAACATGACAAAGATTTTATGTTTTTCAAGAATTTTTTTTTATTGAACAATAAGCCAAATGCAGTACAAAAAAAAATATGCAATGCAACTATATGAAAAATAAAGGAAAAAAGTACGTGAATGAAAGTGTGAAAATGCAGGAAACGTGCAAATGCAACTATATGCTATGAACCTATCTGGGCTATGAGTAAAATCAGCAGGACTACCGGCGAGCTAGTGAAAACCCGAAAGGGAACGAACTCATTAAAAGAAAGGAAAATATGCACTTGCAAAGTCCTCATGACTATGTAAGGAGAAAACACATGCGTGAGACCCTTACGACTCACAAAGGAGCAACATACTTAGAAATCCACATGATTTTAAGGAGAAAATACACTTATGAGATCCTCACGACTCGTAAGGAGAATATACCCTCTATAAGACCCTCACGGCTTATAGAATTCAAAAGCTTTAAGTTACAAGGATCGGAACCCGTTCTTAAGCCCCATAACCCTACAAAATTTTTATGCCCTACAAGCAATCCAATATTGACCCTTGTATACAATCCATGGGCATACATAAATATATTCCCCACCAAGTCCCACCAATGGTGAGAAATATCCCCATATAGTGAACGACAATTGTAAGTCCTCTCGACTTACAAGGAGAAAATATTCTTGTAAGATCCTTACGGCTTACAAAAGAAAACACACTTAGGTATCCTCACAATTCTTGAGGACAAAATACACCTATGAGATCCTCATGGCTCATAGGGAGAAAAAGCCTTAGTCGACAGGATCTTAACCTTATTTGCTAAGCTACCTTTGTTCAAATCAACAAAGGCAAATGATGATTCACTCCTGGCAATATCCCAGTTGTAGCGATACTGATACCTAAACAGATATCAAACTTTAAGTCCTCTTATGGCAAATGATGATTCGCTCCTTACAACATTCCAATTGTAGCGATATTGATGCCAAAATTGGTATCAGGACCCTAGTCCCCGACTCGCAACAAAATCAGGAAGAAAAAATGCATATGAAATTGCCGAAATGATGGGGAAACTCGCAACAGAATCAGCGAGCAAAAAAATGCATATGATATAGCCGAAATAATTAGGCACCGCAAAAAATAGCCGAAATGACTCGGCAATCGTGACTTTCACGATATGAAAAAAAGAAAAGATAGAGCATCACGGAAATAAATAAAAACAAAATATAAAATATATATATAATAAAAAAAAATTATGCCCTGCAAGTAGGTCCATACTGACTCTTGTATACAATCCATGGGCACAAATAAAAGAAAGGGGAACCATATTTTCCCACCATGCTTCGTCAAAAGAAGAACCGAGTCTTGATGGTACATCTACAGCCTAGAGACTAATTCGACATCTCTCTTACTCTAATGGAGATGTGGTGTCAACAAGGCTCCAGAAAGCCAAATCAAAACGGGGTAATGGCAAAATCCTAGCTCCAGCTCTACGTTCCTTCTCGGTGCAGACGCGACGTAAAATAAAAGAGGAGCGATGGAAAATTCCTAGCTATGGATCTTGATGGCACGTCTACAGCCTAAATACTATTTGGACGTCCTACTTACTCTAGCAAAGTACAAACGCGACATCAACAAGGACCCATGGGTCAAATAAAAGTGGAGTGATGACAAAATCCTAGCTCCAGATCTCGATGGTAACATCTACAGCCTAGAGAACATCTCGACGTTCCTCCTCATTCCAGCAGGGTACGGACGCAACTATCAAATGAAATTGGAGCAATGGCATATTCCTCGCTCGATACCATGATTGCGATACATATAGTATAGAGATCATACAGATGTTTTCCCAACTTCAGCAAAGAATCTGTATGACATCATCAAACCAAAAATGAAGTGGCAGCATATTCCTAGCTTCAGGTCTTGAAGGCAACACATAAAAAGCCTAAAGACCATTGGAGATCATCCCACCCCAGATGAGTGCGGTTATGACTCATCGGGGCTTCAAATTAAGCCTAAGCTCAAGTAAAAAAGCGCCACGGCAAATACCTAATGCTTGACCTTCCGACGGTAATACGGATATTCCAACCTAAGAAGATTACTTAAAAACGTCTTGTCCAGCCTCAGAAGGGATCAGAGACATGACAGTCGCGGGGCTACTCGAGCAGCAACCTAAGGGACTGCATATCGAGAAATACATCAGCCAATGCGATGGTACGATGGACTTAAACCTAGTACCACAAAACTAACGGACCCCTATCATAAAAGAATGGGGGTTGTCTATGTCCAACGTTAGGGAGAATTTGTCTGTAAATCTAAAGGAGGTAAACTAAAAACTCCGAAATGAATACATAAACAAAACACTTCGAAATGAGTACATAAACTAAACACTCCGAAATGAGTGAATAAACTAATCCCTGCCAGATCAAGACAATCAAGAAAAGGATAGTGCAGATATGAAAGAAAAAAGGCTTGTCATTCGTACTTCAGAAAAGACGACCAAAAAACTCTACTACATCATTTCAGGTTTATAACAGCAAGATGCTAAATTCCGGACATGGATTCTCAAACTTAAAGGAAAATTTGAGTAAAGCACTTCTAACTTCATTGACCATCATCTTATGAATCTTCTCCCGAATGCAATCTTCGGGATCACCGCTCATGTCTTTCATCCTTTGGTTCGAGAATATTATCGCTTTCTGTTGGAAGACGCGATACAAAATAGTGATGGGGTCATCTCTTCATTTCTTCGAGATCAGGCCCATCAGATATACCGAATGCACCTTATCTTCAGCGTCATCAAGTCCCTGGAGTGGCATAGCCTTATCAAGCTCAGGAAGCACTTCCCAGATCGATCCAACAATGATCTTCAAAAGGGCAGAACGGCGGGGGAGCAATCGACCGTTGTAATCATCGAAGTGACCCATCACCTCGTCACATTGGGCCGCTGTGTATTCTTTTCCCTGGAGGCAACCTTGAATACGAATCTCCTCATAAGAGACAATCTTTTCAAGATCGTACAAATGACCAGCCATGATACCTGAAAAGAAACCAGGTGGAGAGTTAGCAATAAAAAATACTAGAATCACTAAGTCAAAAAGGTTGGTGGGCTCCACGAAATCAATGTGGCGGCTCATCAATGATGAAATATGTGCCTATTGTGAGAATCAAAAAGGATTCTCATTAAAAGAACAGTGGAGTTAAAACTCCCAATATCCCCGAAAAGCGGGTTTTTTTCAAAAACAACAAAAAATTCAAATCTTACAAGATATTAAAACCCTAGAAACCCCGAAAAGGGGGGAAATATCCAAGAACAATAAAAGGAAATTAAAGGGAATAAAATTCCCAAAATTCCTAAGAATCAAACCAGAGCTAAGCTCTGCCAAAAAACAATAATAGAATTAAATTCCCCCAATGATAGGATTAAATCCCAAAAATCCTCATGTTAGGAAACTCATGGGTTAAATAATGGAATCAAATTCTAGAAAACCTCATATGTCAAGATTGACAATAAGGAAAAACCCTAAGAAGAGAATCAATGATTCTCAAGAATATCCATTGACTCAAATTTTTGATATAGACATCAAGATCCACTATCTACATTAAAAATTTTCTTTTTTTAAGATCTTTAAGAGATCGATTCAAGAAAAGAGCTAAGCTCTGTCAAATATGATAATGGGTTTAAAATCCGAGAAAAAATATACCCAAAAGATATTGAGAGCTAAGCTCTGGTCATAGTCTTCACCAAAAATTTTGGCAGAGTTGACTCTGTTCAAAGGAATTTTGAGGGCAGAGATCTAAGCTCTGAACGAGAATAAAATTCTCAAGGAAAGAAAAACTTAACGAAGAAGATGAAGAAACAGTACTCACTTCAGGGCCAAGGGCCATATTTATAGGACGTGATGGAATCGGCTCAACATCCCACTCCCCTAAGTGATCTAACAGTGATAAAATTAACATTGTTTCACTCACGTGCGAGCCACGTGAAAGCAACGTTGGGGGGCATTTTTCCCATATAAAAAAGGGGAGAAAAGAAAGAGGAATAGAATTCCCACAGTTTGGCATCACGTGTTAAACACATGAGCGCTTATATGCAAAGCATATAAGCGCTGAAAACAAATAACTATGGGCCAAATTGGCCTTACGTGTTAAACACGTGAGCGCTTATACACAAAGCATATAAGCGCTGAAAACAAAGAACTAAGGACCTGGCCTCATATGTTAAACACGTAAGGCCTCACGTGTTAAACATGTGAGCGCTCAGGAGCAAAGCATATGAGTGCTAAATATAAGCAGGTTAAAACCACAATAGGGTTACGTGTTAAACACGTGAGAACATACTTTCTGAAGCACTAGCTTTAGATAGAATTAAATTCTATATAGAATTGAATTCTATTTTAAGAAAATACTTCCCATGATCTTTCTAAAAAGATAAAGATTCTCTGTTAAATTGAGAGACGTTGGATCAATGATCCAATGGAGATTAAAAATCATCAAATGATGGAATTAAATTCTATTATAGGAGAATATCTCCTTAATCTTTCAAAAATGAGAAAGATATTCTCTGTTAAGCAGAGAGCTGTTGGATCAAAAATCCAATAACAGAATTAAATTCTAATATGGGAAAGTAATCTTTCTAAACAAAGAAAGATATGCTCTGTTAAATAGAGAGCTCTTGGATTAAAAACCCAATGGTGATTAAAATTTTACAATCCCCTAATCTGTTGGCTATAGTGCTCTCAAGTCAATTATTGGATCGCAGGCTCATGATTGCAATGATTGAGGGAGGACCTATACCGGTAGAACGGTCTTACTCAAGATGATAGTATGCTATCTGGTTTGTCTTTATCATTGTGTACATGCTTCAGATGACATTACAGATGTTAGTGTATATGCCCTAGAGGCCATTACTGTATCATACTAGTTTGTATATTACTTAATGGAAGCTTGGGATATTCACAGTTGTATAGACAATCTTACTCAAAATGGTAGTATGCTACTTGGTTTGTTTCTACTTTAATGTGTACATGTGTTTATTTTAGTATATCACCTATACACATTAGTGGAGCCCTTAGGATCTTTGCTTGATTACCAGCGTTGTGATGGCAGTCACACTCGTGGGGACTGGGTAATCCACAAGCACGTCCTTATACAGGTCCCTAGTCATAGGACTATCGAGACAGGGCATCGATACTCCGGAGTAGACTAGCGTATGCGCTTCTCATCCCAGCAGGGGAGACGGTCTGTCCCACAGCCGTCAGTACGTCTGTAGGGTGTTTTTCGTCACCCCAGTGAGATGGGAATACGCGAGCGCTTGTCAGGCGTACTACAGATTCCCCCTGCCTAGGGTAGGCCGGGGTTTAATGATTGTGGGGATCCGAATCTCCGGCAGCCGCGGACTAAGCTGCCGTTAATTACCCATCGCCTTTGGGGCGAGGGAACCTCCGATTAACGGGTTAAACTGGTCATGCGAACTCAATGTGCAGTGTGCGTGTGTTTTGAAAGGGGGTTTTGGATATATCGGGAGCCACGCAGAGTATGTATATGTGTGAATTTGTATACATATGTATGTGTATGCGTATGTACATAAAAAGAGAGGGAAAAGGCATCCAAGGGATGCGTGGGGGCCACGTGTCGGCACGCGAGCGCCTTGCGCACTTGCGCAGGTGCGCAAGCGCGCGCGCCACGTGTCGACGTGCGGGCGCCTTGCGCACATGCGCAAGCGCGCAGGCCACGTGTCGGCACGCGGGCGCCTTGCGCAAGCGCGCAGGTGCGCAAGCGCGCACGCCACGTGTCGGCACGCGGGCGCCTTGCGCACTTGCGCAGGTGCGCAAGCGCGCGCGCCACGTGTCGGCGCGCGGGCGCCTTGCGCACTTGCGCAGGTGCGCAAGCGCGCGCGCCACGTGTCGGCACGCGGGCGCCTTGCGCACTTGCGCAAGCGCGCAGGTGCGCAAGCGCGCGCGCCACGTGTCGGCACGCTGGCGCCTTGCGCACTTGCGCTGCGCGCCGGAGAGGCACAAGAGGCTTTTAGCCTGAAAAAAATTTCTTAGAAGAGAAATCAGAGAGGAGTTGGACTCCTGAATGTGTTTTTCTTCTTTTTGGGGGGTTTAGTGAAAGATGTTCTTCTTCTTCCTCCTGTTGTTTGGCCGGATCTTGAAGATCAAGGGATGTGAGATATCAAAATCTCTCCTTTTTGAGATCTGATGGCAGATCTGGGTTTCCCTTAATGGGTTTTGTGGTGAAAAACTATTTTGTTTTGAAAAAGGAAGAGTAAAACTCTTGATTTAATTCAAAAGAAAGAAGAAGGTCTTGGAACCTTGAGGAAGGAGAAAAGATCTCAGATCTAATTTTTGTGGAGAGAATGGAAAAGTATCTTTTTTTATTCATCATGTTGCCTTTTATAGGCTTACATATTTGCATATAGCCCCTTGGGCTTCACAAAAATGGCATTTTAGCCATCCTATGGCTCATGTGCCATTTCATTTTTTGCACATAAGACATGGGCTTACAAAATATTGGCTTTATGCCCATTTCGCATACATTCATGTATAAAAAAATTACATAAAAAATTATTTATTACATGATTTCATTTTTGGCATGGGAAGGGTCGGCCGCTTCATGTTTCGGACTCGACCTGGGCATGGGCCCACTTGACCTGGGCTTGGGTCCACCAGGTTTGGGGTTGACCTTGACTTTGACTCGGTCAACGGGGGTGTAAATTTTTACCCCAACAACGTCGTACTTGAGATAGTATGTGGGTGCTCATTAGGTTACGAGTACACTGGACAGGACTCGTCGGGAACTGATTGGTTGGTACTATACCTATCGTCAGTTATCAGTTCCCAGGTGACATGAGTACAGCTTAGTCCGCTGACTGGACACTGTCACTTCGCCTCGAGTGTGTTCCCACTGTACTTTGATTACTACCCTACCACGGCTCAAAGGAGTCATGCAAACAGGTAGTAGTTGGGTGCTGTCCCGAAGCACTTGGAGGCAGTGACGGTTAGACAGGATTCGTCTCTCCCGGTATTGGGAGTTGATATCGCGCTGTGTCAAGGAGAGCCATTACACACAGTCGTCCCTGGCCAGGGCAAGCGAGATATATTGGTAGGTTTCCGGTGTTATCTCAGGGTGTTCTGGGATACACTTCGACATGACTTATACCACTATTAGGGGACTGACGTTTACCGCCCCCCAGGCCTGCCATGCGATATTCTCAGACGGACAGACAGGACTGTACGGAGATTGTCACATTCAGGCTCAGTAGGAGTTCAGATGGGTTTCACCTCGTCAGTTTTCTTATCGGCATCTACCTGGGGGCCGTTACGCACAGCTAGTGCCGCTTGCGGTCTGTGGTTAAACCCACTGCCAGCATAGTGTCGAGTCTTTAGAGTCCCACACAGAGAGCTATTTACCTTTAGGCAAAAGAGTAGAGGTCGCATGGTTTTGCGACAGGGTCCGGTCACATCCGCGCACTTATGCACGTTTGGTGTCCGGGCAGTTATTACTAGCGGGCTTTGGTATAAGCCAGATCCTAGTATACGTTTTGGGATTGATTTTATCTCATTTTCATTCGTGTTCCCCGGAACGCGGATGCGGGTATGTATGCACAGTTGACATAGGCAGAGTATTCTCATTAGGGTTGTTGACTGTTGACTTTTGCTAAACCCTAATGAGAATTAGAAATATGATTAAAAATAATATTAATTAAGTATAATTGTGACATGGTTGGGTTGAAGGGTTGACCTTGTTGACTTGTTGACTTTGTTGACCGGTTGACTAGGTTAGACTTGTTGACCACCATCATGACAATGGCTATCATTTCTTGGCATTGACTTTAGCTTGCTTGTTTTGTTCACAAATTGGATTTAATGCAAGAAATGATATTGCCATGTGATATGATAACAACCATCACATAATACTCAATTATTATTACTTGTTATCATGATTTTGGATTATGAGAGCTTGGATGGCAAAAGTCTTGCTCATTCTTTCATTTCCTTTCTCTCTCATGCTTGAGCTCTCCCTTTTCCTCTTGCTCTCTCTATTTCATGGTTCACTTGTCTCATGTGTTGAGAAGCAAGAACCATAGAGATAAAACCCAACACACTCCTCTACTCATCCTAGTTCATAAGGTCTAGCAAGCCAAGTGTTCTAGTTTCTTCTAGTTTGAAGCGAAGCCAAAGGTAGAAGCTTTCGGGTGGATCCATCTTCGGCGCGAGGAGACGACTAGGTGAGGCCGATCCGACCACCGCAAGGGGTTGAAGACGAAGGAGTTCAAGTTAAGGTATAACCCCCTAACCGAGTAGGTAAAACTTCTAGTTAGGTTGTTAGATGGTCGTTTAACAAAGATCCATATTTTAAGTCCATGTTACCCCCTAAAGAAAAATTGTTTTTCGCCATTTCCGCAACCCCAAAGAACCGGGGATGGGTAACGTGGACTTACAGTGGTATCAGAGCCTAGTTAAACACTATCTAACATGTTAGCAAAGTAACTAGAAGTTCGATTGAAGAAAAAGTCACGAAACACGCCCGAAAAGTATAGTTTCTGCCGATTTTTTTTCTTGTTCAAAAAATAATAAATCTTACACTAAAAATCGGCTCAGGCTTTTTATAACACACTATAGAAAATTGGTCCTGGGAATCGGTCAAATCGCCGCAGAACCGCGGCAGGAGCATGCTCCCGCCGCGGATCCGCGGCCGAGTTGACTCGGCCGTGGGCGAATTTTCTTGCAGGGTGTTCAGTGAGGTGTTTTAGGATTTTTACAATATGATTTTTCTGCCCAGATTTTCCAGAAAGCAAAATTTGTTTTTGGGGCTTAAAAATCCGTATTTTGATCGAACTTCTAAAGACTTAAGCTAACGGGTTTATATCTATGATGTGATATATGTATTGAACGTTTGCTAATCGCTATACGTCGATTAGTGGAGGTTATACATATCTGTGATCTGTAATGTTGATGGTATGTGTATATGAATTCATTGGATTGTCGCGGATGAATAGCCGGGGGGTTGTGAGATGAGAGTTTTCTTTTTCTTTCAATTCATGTAAATTTATAATTGATGTAATATTATTTATTTGGCCGCACAACCGGGATGAGGTTGTAGCCGTCATTGTATAATTTCTTTTACTGTTTTTGCTCCTAGGATAGACCCATAGAGGGGGTGCACAAACTACCGGGTACCTCGAAGTGCCGAGTGGCCTACTCACGTCGTTGAGGGAGGTTGCTTCGCTTCGGGTATTTTGCGGGTAGTTTGCCGCACCCGTAGGGGTCTAGGGTGGGGTATTGGCTATTCACCGCTACCGTGTAATCCGCTTTCCGTTACAGGCTCGTACAGAATGCGGATTCCTAGTATATCCAATGTGTTCATCAGTGATCTAGAATGGCTATCATTGTTGTATATCTATATATGATATCTATTTAGGCGCTGCTTATGTTTTGCATCCACGCTAGTCCAGCCCCCGCTCTATCCTTAGTTAAGTAACCTAACGGGTAATGACGGGGCCCCGTGGCGAATGCGGATGGCATAAGCGTACGTCATATTTTGGTTGTTTTCTGCAATGGTAGGATTAAATGATGGGACGCATTAAAAATCAATGCAAGAAAATAAACCAAAGTAAAGTCGTTGGAAAAATTTCAAAAACCACTCGGTTTTTTTCAAAAACAACTTTTAAACGCGGAGCTTAAGCCACTCCTTTTAAAAGTTATCTCGTTCCATCGATTATATCAAGTTCACTACGTTCATGGTTTTGCCAAAACCATTCGTAGCCCTCCGTTGTTTCACATGGATAGTCAATAGTATTCAAGCTATGTTTGTTGGCCAAAGTCAAGGCATAGTGATTGGTAGCTATTGGGTATTCATGTGCAGCATAGATAGATGCGTTGGTTTGGGACAGTCGTACCATCTTGTTGGCCAAAGTCAAGGGTAGGTATGGATGGGTTCAAATTAACCTGAAGAATGACAGGTAGAACTTGACATATGACTTATGATTTGTTAGCCAAAATTAAGGTCATAAGAGCATGGGGCAAAAATCCACATCGGGAGTTTCTAAAGAACCAGAAACTTGCTAGCGCTGCATACCATTTGGAGTGTGATGATTCTGGTAGGATTCCTTCAGTTTTGTCACGCGATGATATTTGGATCCCGATCCTACTGTGAGTGTATGCTACTCCTCGGGAAATTTCTCACTTAACGATCAATGCTATAAACCAAGTAGGTGTCTAGAAAAGTGTTAGCGGGGCTACGCCCCCAGGGAAAAGAGGTTATTTAATTAAGGAACCTCACGAAAGCGTTGGAAAACCTCCCTCTAAGTACCAACACTGGCCTGGATAAACAGTTAAGCAAGTATTGTACGGTGAGATTGATCCTGACTAATTCTTCCTTTTTGGTTTGAGGAGGAATTCGAGATACAGTGGGAGCCATCCTGTTTAGACAAATTAAAAACCACTCTAAACTTGCAACAGCATCATGCTGAGTGTTTCTTCTCTTTCTCCTAATTGCAGCGACCAATCGTCATGACCAGACTTAAGTTACTTCTAGATAAAAACATACTGACGGGGCCAAACTACAAAGATTGGCTCAGGAATGTCAAAATGGCAATCACTTACAACAAGCTGGGGTATCTTCTTACCACCAAAGCTCCCCCTGTCCCAGGTCCCACCTCCAGCGTCACGGATAAGGAAATCCGTATGACTTGGGAGATCGATTGCGCGAAGGCCAAGTGCCTCGTGCTTGCCTCTATGGACAATGAACATTAGAGGAGGCACGAGAATATGGACCTCGAATCCATATTTCTCCATACAAAAAAACTGTATGGAGAGCAATCTCATATCGCCAGATACGAAGTGTCGAAAAAGCTGTTTTCGGCAAGGTTGGCCATCGGACCATCGGTAGCGGAACACGTGCTTAAGATGATTGGCTTCATTGAGGAGCTCATGGACCTAGGGACCACGTTAGAGAACGAGCTCTATACGGACTTGATTCTTCAGTCCCTTCCTTCCACTTACGCCCAGTTTATCATAAACTTCAACATGCAAGGAAAAGAAGTTGAACTTCCGGAGCTCCTCAACATGCTGAGGAGTGCAGAGGGCACCCTATAGAAAGGTAGGGAGACATCCACTTTGTTTGTAGGAGGATCTTCCTCTTCTAAGTCCAAGGTGAAAGCCAAGGGAAATAAGAAGAAAACCCCCACCAAACTAAGGGACGGTGTTAGTAAAGTGGATACGAAGGGAAAAGCAAAAGCAACAAAGATAGTGGGGCAGCTTGTGGGAAAAGAAGAGTGCTTCTATTGTCATAAGAAAGGACACCGGAAGAAAGATTGCAGGGCTTGGAAGGCCAGAAGCCAGGATCCGAAGCAATTTGCGGCTTCGGCTTCAGGTGTGTATGTTATTGAAAACTGTCTTTCAATAAACTCTACTTCCTGGGTATTGGATACCGGATCAGGATCTCATATCTATAATTCTTTAAAAGCACTGAGAAAGCGTAGGGTTTTGAAGGGAGGTGATATGACCCTCAGAGTTGCAAACGGAGCTGGCATGGATGCTGAGTCCGTGGGGGACTATCACCTGGGATTGTCAGATGGACACGTTTTGGTTTTGCGTAATTGCTATTTTGTACCCAATGCAACTTGTAATATCATTTCTGTATCTTTATTATCTAAAGAAGGTTATGAATTTGCATTTGTAAGAAATGTTGTAAACATTCACCTTAATCAAGTTCTGATTGGGTCAGGTACATTAAGCAATGGTATATACGTATTAAACCAACCACAGATTTTCAATGTCCAGAATACACACAAAAAGAAAGTCTCCGGAAACAAACCAGGCTTTCTTATGGCACTGTAGACTGGGTCACATCAATGAGAGAAGGTTAACGAAGTTACATACAGAAGGATATTTGGATCCGTTCGAATATCAATCGTATGCAACTTGTCAATCCTGTCTCAAAGGAAAGATGACAAAGACTCCGTTCACTGGACACGGAGTAAGAGCGAGCGAGCTCTTGGGACTCGTACACAGCGACGTATGCGGTCCAATGTCTACACATGCGCGAAGCGGTTATTCTTACTTCATTACTTTTACGGATGACTTTTCAAGGTACGGATATGTCTTCTTAATGAAACATAAATCCGAAGCCTTTGGAAAATTCCAGGAATATAAGAATGAAGTCAAAAACAAACCGAAAAAAGTATCAAGACACTGAGATCTGATTGAGGTGGTGAATACTTGAGTGTCGAGTTCCTGGATTACCTAAAAGAGAATGGAATTCTCTCTCAGCTTACTCCTCCGTACACTCCGCAACATAACGGTGTATCGGAGAGACGGAACCGGACCCTATTGGATATGGTACGTTTCATGATGAGTAACGCTGAGTTACCGCGATCATTCTGGGGATATGCACTAGAATCAGCTGCATACCTTTTGAACAGGGTTCTAACTAAGACTGTGCCTACCACACCATATCAGATATGGTGTGGGAAGAAACCCTATCTTAAGCACATTAAGACATGGGGATGTCCGGCTTTTGTCAAAAAGCAGCATGCGGACAAACTCGAGGCACGCTCAGTACAGTGCAAGTTTGTGGGATATCCAAAGAACTCCAAGGGATATTTCTTCTATTATGAAGAAGAACAAAAGGTTTATGTTTCTCATCATGCCTGCTTCTTGGAAACTGAGTTTTTGGAAAATCAAATAAGTGGAAGCGCAATAGAACTGGAAGAAATTCCAGAACCACGAGCTATTACTGAAAGCTTAGTAGAACCAGAGGGTTCAAAAGAACAGGACATTCCTACGCCGCTTCGCAGGAGTAGTAGGCAGTCTCATCCGCCCGAGAGATACTACGGTTTTCTCCTAGACGGGGATAGAGAGGATTGCATCATTGAAAATGATGAGCTGACTAGCTTCCAGCAGGCCATTCAGACCGTTGACTCGGTAAAATGGCTGGATGCAATGCAGACCGAAATGGAGTCCATGTACACCAACAAAGTATGGACTTTGGACGTTGCTCCAGATGGGGTAAAACCCGTAGGATGCAAGTGGATCTTCAAGAAGAAGATTGGTGTAGATGGACAGGTTGAGACCTATAAGGCTAGACTTGTTGCAAAGAGTTTTCGTCAAAGACCTGGTTTGGACTATGACCAAACCTTTTCTCCAGTGGCTATGCTGAAATCCATTCGGATCCTTCTTGTCATTGCTGCCTTCCACGATTATGAGATTTGGCAGATGGACGTAAAGACCGCTTTTGTAAATGGAAATTTAGTAGAGTGTGTCTATATGGACCAGCCAGAGGGTTTCATTCAGAGTGGGAGCAGCGGAAAGGTGTGCAAGTTGCTTAAGTCCATTTATGGACTAAAGCAGGTATCGCGGAGTTGAAACATCTGTTTTGATGAGACGGTCAAAGAATTAGCTTTATCAAAAATCCAGATGAACCATGCATCTATAGTAAATTTGTAGCAAGAAGTGTCGTATTCCTCGTATTATACGTGGATGACATTCTCTTGATAGGAAATGACATTCCTATGCTACAATCTGTCAAAGGGTTCTTGTCACACAGGTTCTCCATGAAAGACCTGGGTGATGCCACTTACATTCTGTGGATCCGGATCCATCGTGATAGATCCAAGAGGATGATAGGACTCTCGCAGTCCAGGTACATCGACACCATACTGAAAAGATTCAGTATGGAAGATTCCAAGCGCGGTAACCTACCGTCTTGTCATGGATCACCCTGTCCAAAGAGATGTCTCCCAAGACAAATTTGGAAAGGGTTCGCATGTCTATTATACCCTACGCTTCTGCGGTAGGCTCTATAATATATGCGATGTTATGTACCAGACCAGATGTAGCTTATGCACTGAGTGTGGTAAGCCAGTATCAGTCAAACCCTGGGGAGAAGCACTGGATAGCGGTAAAGAACATTCTCAAGTACCTGAGAAGGACTAAGGAGATATTCTTGGTGTACGGTGGAAAAGACCTCCGGATCGAGGCCTTTGCTGACTCCAGCTTCCAGAGTGACAAGGATGATTCCAAGTCCATGTCGGGTTTTGTCTTTACCCTCAATGGAGGGGCGGTGTGTTGGAAGAGTTCCAAACAGGAAACCGTTGCTGACTCGACGATGGAAGCGGAATATATCAATGCTGCAGATGCCGCAAAAGAAGCTGTCTGGATGAGGAAGTTCTTAACGGAACTTCAGGTGGTTCCGTCCATTGTTGATCCAATACCTCTGTATTGCGATAATAACGGGGCTATAGCTTTAGCGAAGGAACCCAGGTCCCATCAGAAGTCCAGACACATCTTGAGGCGGTACCACAGACTCAGTTCAAGCGGCTGATCGAGATGATAGGTCTTCGATACGCCAGTACATGGGCTTAGTGCAAGTGGGAGATTGTTAGTATATATGCCCTAGAGGCCATTACTGTATCATACTAGTTTGTATATTACTTAATGGAAGCTTGGGATATTCACAGTTGTATAGACAATCTTGCTCAAAATGGTAGTATGCTACTTGGTTTGTTTCTACTTTAATGTGTACATGTGTTTATTTTAGTATATCACCTATACACACTAGTGGAGCCCTTAGGATCTTTTCTTGATTACCAGGATTGTGATGGCAGTCACACTCGTGGGGACTGGGTAATCCACAAGAGCATCCTTATACAGGTCCCTAGTCGTAGGACTATCGAGACAAGGCATCGATACTCCGGAGTAGACTAGCGTATGCGCTTCTCATCCCAGAAGGGGAGACGGTCTGTCCCACAGCCGTCAGTACGTCGTACATGAGATAGTATGCGGGTGCTCGTTAGGTTACGAGTATACTGGACAGGACTCGTCGGGAACTGATTGGTTGGTACTATACATATCGTCAGTTATCAGTTCCCAGGTGACATGAGTACAGCTTAGTCCGCTGACTTGACACTGTCACTTCGCCTCGAGTGTGTTCCCACTGTACTTTGATTACTACCCTACCACGGCTCAAAGGAGTCGTGCAAACAGGTAGTGGTTGGGTGCAGTCCTGAAGCACTTGGAGGCAGTGACGGTTAGACAGGATTCGTCTCTCCCGGTATTGGGAGTTGATATCACGCTGTATCAAGGAGAGCCATTACACACAGTCGTCCCTGGCCAAAGCAAGCGAGATATACTGGTAGGTTTCCAGTATTATCTCAGGGTGTTCTGGGCTACACTCCGACACGACTTGTACCGCTATTAGGGGACTGACGTTTACCGCCCCCCTAGGCCCGCCATGCGATATTCTCAGACGAACAAACCGGACTATACGGAGATTATCACATTCAGGCTCAGTAGGAGTTCAAATGGGTTTCACCTCGTCAGTCTTATTATCGGTATCTACCTGGGGGCCGTTACGCACAGCTAGTACCGCTTGCGGTCTGTGGTTAAACCCACTACCAGCGTAGTGTCGATTCTTTAGAGTCCCACACAGAGAGCTATTCGTCTTTAGGCAAAAGAGTAGAGGTCGCATGGTTTTGCGACAGGGTCCGGTCATATCCGCGCACTTGTGCACGTTTGGTGTTCGGGCAGTTATTACTAGCGGGCTTTGGTTTAAGCCACATCCTAGTATACGTTTTGGGATTGATTTTATCTCGTTTGCATTCGTGTTCCCCGGAACGCGGATGCGGGTGTATATGCAAGGTTGACAAAGACAGAGGCAGAGGATTCTCATTAGGGTTGTTGACTGTTGACTTTTGCTAAACCATAATGAGAATTAGAAATATGATTAACAATAATATTAATTAAGTATTATTGTGACATGGTTAGGTTGAAGGGTTGACTTGTTGACTTTGTTGACCGGTTGACTAGATTGGACTTGTTGACCACCATCATGACAATGGCTATCATTTCTTGGCATTGACTTTAGCTTGCTTGTTTTGTTCTCAAATTGCATTTAATGCAAGAAATGATATTGCCATTTGATATGATAACAACCATCACATAATACTCAATTATTATTACTTGTTATCGTGATTTTGGATTATGAGAGCTTGGATGGCAAAAGTCTTGCTCATTCTTTCATTTCATTTCTCTCTCATGCTTGAGCTCTCCCTCTTCCTCTTGCTCTCTCTCTAGTTCATGGTTCACTTGTCTCATGTGTTGAGAAGCAAGAACCATAGAGATAAAACCCAACACACTCCTCTACTCATCCTAGTTCACAAGGTCTAGCAAGCCAAGTGTTCTAGTTTCTTTTAGTTTGAAGTGAAGCCAAAGGTAGAAGCTTTCGGGTGGATCCATTATCGGCGCAAGGAGACGACTAGGTGAGGCCGATCCGACCACCGTAAGGAGTTGAAGACGAATGAGTTCAAGTTAAGGTATAACCGCCTAATCGAGTAGGTAAAACTCCTAGTTAGGTTGTTAGATAGTTTTTTAACAAAGATCCGTATTTTAAGTCCATGTTACCCCCTAAAGAAAAATCGTTTTTCACTATTTCCGCAACCCCAAAGAACCGGGAACGGGTAACGTGGACTTACAGCAGATCACTATTACATATTGATAGAGCCCATAGGATCCTTACTTGACTACCAGCAGTATGATGGCGATCATATACGTGAGAGTTGGGTGGTCTATAAGCACATCCTTAAAAGGTCCCTAGTCGAGAGAGTTTCGAGACTGGGCATCAATACTCTAGAGTAGACTAGTGTATATGGATCGAGACCTCGGCGAGGGGCGGTGGCCGGTCTCATAAGCTATTGGTGTCAGTTGGTTCACCTAAGATGTATACAGGTGCTCATTGGGTTATGAGTACACCGGACGGACTCGCCGGGAACATGCTAGTTGGTATTATACCTATTATCAGATAGCAGTTCCCTGGTGACATATGTACAGGTTAGTCTATCGACCTGAGATCGCCATTTGTCTCGTGTGAGTTCTCATTGTACTTTGATTACTACCCTACCACGGATCAAAGGAGTCGTGCAAACAGGTTTTAGTTGGGTACAGTCCCGAGCCACATGGAGGCAGTGAGCAGATCGCCAAGGGATTCGTCTCTCCCGGTATTGGGGATTGAGGTCGAGGAGTGCACGGATGGCCATCATCAGAAATCCTCGACCGGGGTAGACGAGAATTACCGATCTAGGATTGGTAGTTTCTCAGTTGGTGATAGGTTTCATGCCGACACTAAATATCAAGTTATTAGGGGTCTGACTTTATCCACCCCCTAGACTCGATATGCGATACTCATAAAAAAACGAACCGGACTGTACGGATATTGTCACTGTCTGGCTCAGTAGGGTTTCAGGATGAGTTTGCTCGTCGGCCTCCCTTTCGCTCAATACCTGGGAAGCCGTTACGTACAGCTAGTGCCACTGACGTGCTTGTGGTTAAACCTACTGCCAGCGTATTAACGAGTCTTTAGAGTCCCACACAGAGGGTTTCCCTGGTTCGGGCGAACCGTTGTAGACGCTGTATGGTTTTATGGCTGTGTTCGATCATATACGTATACTAGTGCACGGATCATGATCGGACGGATAATACTAGTGGGCTTTGGTTTAAGCCGGATCCTAGTATTATATTGTTGGATTACTTTCGTCTTGTTGTATTCATATTCAGTCGGAATACGGATGCGGGTATGAATATACGGATGAGGGGTAATCTTGTAATTCATTATAAGATTTTTTTAGTTGATGCCATTTCTTTTTGTTATTGTAAGGAAAATGTGAGGTTTAGTCTTGGCCTTGAGCATTGATTCATGTCACATGCACTTGGTGACTCATGGTGTTGGGTCTAGTGATCATTTATTGTGACATAGATTGTTTTTGAGGCCATAATTATTGTGTGGGATATTTTTGGTGAGAGGAGGCAGTTCTTTTCTAGCCTTGGGTTTTTTCTTTAGTTGTGAAAAAAGAGCTCACAATATCACACACAATACTCAAGCCTTTTCTTTACTAGCTTCTTTCTTGAGCTCACACTTTCCTCCATGGGCATCTTCTTCAACCTCCAGCCATCCCTCTCATGAGTTGAGAATCCATGGGTGTATTGAGACAAAGTATTCACACACACTCTCTACTTCATCTTGGGCATCTAGGCTAGCAAACTAGATGTTCGAGTTGCTTCGGTTTGGAGACGGGAGCCCGTATTAAGAACCCTCGATGTGGATTTTCTTCGACGGAGGGAGACCGGAGATCAAACTTGATCGGGGATGCTACGTGGAGCTTGGGATAGAGGTTGAAGACCGAAGGACACGGATCGATCGGTATAACCTCTCTAAACTCCTTTTGTAGAACTAGTATAGGGTTAATGGTACGATCAGTCAATTAGGGTTCCGTTAGCGCCAGTTTTTAAAAGTTTTTGTTCCTCATTTGGCTACGGATTGATGGTCGGGGCACTGCCGTAACCCAACATAGTATCAGAGACAATCCATTAACCGCATATTAGTATGTTTAGATGATGTTAAAGTATCAAAACCGAAACAACTCCAAATCAATACCCTGCACATTCTAGTTTCCGTCGAATTTTTATTGGTCTTCTAAAAATATTTTAGTAACTGCTGAAGACTATTTGTATGACCCCAAGAGCACACACCAAACACGAACCCATTTCACCCTATTAGGACTGGCCGCATGTGCCTAAAATCCGAGTTGGCCGGCCATAGTGAAGACTTGCGACTTCGTATTTTGTGTGTGGTCTGGTCTCTGGAATATTGGTTCAGTGGTATTGCTAGTTTAGCCCAGTTTAGATATAGTTTTATCTAATTGTTTGGGGCTATTCGGGGTTATTTCGAAGTCGATATTTCTAACACTGTTTAAAGTTTACAGTATATACATTTCTATCTACGACCGTGAATGTCATTAGAGCGGTACAACTTTTCTGATTGCTATAGTTCTTTTAGACGGGTTTGTGAACGTGACATTCACGTTGATGTTCTGTGTTGTGCTATGTTATTGAGGATTCATCGTGCTGGATAGCTTGGGTGCAATGCTAGTACAGTTTAGTTTTATTTGTACATTTGAGATCACGGGGTGAGCGTCCGACATGTAAACTGCTGTCACTGCCTGTTTGTATATTATTTGTTTGGGGCACGACCGGGTTGAGGTCGATGTCACTGTTGTACATATTTTCTTTTCTGTACTACGATTACACCGCGGTGGAGTGCACAGATAGCCGGGTTCTGGAGGGAAACAGGTCTGCATCTCATGGTTTTGAGAAGGAGGGGGCCTCACTCTAGAATTGGCAGGCTATTCGCCGCACTCGTAGGGGGTACAGGTTGACCCAATGTGGGTGCTCAAGTTACCGGATTCCGTGAAGTGCCGGGTGGCCCATTCACTTTGATGAAGCGGTTGCCTCGCTTCTGGTTTTGGCGGGTAACTTTCCGCACTCGTAGGGGTCTAAGTTTTCATTGCACAGGCTATCTACACGACCAGGGGAACGTCGGGTTTCACTTATGGCTCAAAGGAAATCCGGGGCTCCCAGATTATCTGTATTGTTCTGTGATGCTTATCGCTATTCTGTGATGTTGCATTTATCATACCTGGAGCGATTGTTATATATTGCTATATATATACTAGTAGATGTTGTATATATTTTACACCCGCGCTAGTCCAGTCCCCGCTCTGTCGTTAGTTAAGTAACCTAACGGGTGATCGGGACCCAGCGGCGAATGCGGATGGCATATACGTACATCATATTTTCATTCTTTTCTCGTGTGATTAATTGATGGGACTGCATTGATTCTGATCAATGCAAGGAAAACAGACCTGTTTGATGTTGTTGGAACAATTTTAAAAAGATGTTATTACAAGGTCGTTTTCTTTTATTTTGCACAGTGGTATTCGGTTATGAATATCCAGCACCTCATTCGACGAAGCAAGAGCCGAGATCCCCTCACCGGGAGTGACCTCTTGGGCAGAAGTTTGTGTCAGGGTAATAACTTCACTATAGTCGATTACTTTTTTCTTTGTATCGCGGTATTCAGTGAGAATATCCTGCACCTCATTCTATGAGGAAAAAGCCGAAATCCCTTCACCGGGAGTGACCTCTTTAGCAAAGGTTTTCGCCACTATATATTTGTGAAAAGCTATCCGGTTCCTTCAACGATATCAAGTTCATTACGTAAAAGGTTTTTCGCCAAAAACCATTCGTAGCCCTCCGTCATTTCAGACGGGTAGCATTTAGTATTCATGCTATGTTTGTTGTCCTTCGTCAAGGTGTAGTGTATGGTAGCTACATGTTACCTTTCTGTTGCATAGATAGATGTGTTGGTTTAGGACAGTCGTACAGCCTTGTTGGCCTTCATTAAGGGCGAGTACGGGTAGGTTCAAATTAACCTGGACAATGACGAGTAGAACTTGACATGTGACTTATGATTTGTTGGCCTTCGTCAAGGTCATAAGAGCATGGGGTAAAAATCACATCGGGAGTTTCAAACATACAGGAAACTTGCCAGATATGCGCATACCTTCTGGAGTGTGATAACTTGAGTGGATTCCATCAGGTTATCATGCGATGATAGTTGGATCCCGATACCCACTGATGAGTTGGTTTACTTCTCAAGTGATTTTAGATGATCCTGACTAATTCTTCTTTCAGGTTTGGAGGAGAATTTGAGGATACAGTGGAAGACATCCTGATTAGATGAAGTGATTAACCATTCTGATCTAGGTTACAGTGCACGCTGAGTGTTTTCTCTCTCTTTGGCAGAGACTATGTCCCGACCCTAGACTATAACTCAGTAACCAAGATAACCGAACCTTCTTAAAACATATTGACTTTTGGATTGTCTGAGTTGCATACCTCATTGCCACTCCTACTTTTACCCTTTGCTTTTCTCCGGAACATTCCGTATTACTATGAAGATCCACATTTATTGGATATGAACATCATATAGTTACATACGAACTCGAAGAAACTTGTTTCAGATTCTAGGATGGTTTTCGGTTCTAGAGAAATTGAATAGGACTATTCAGTTGTCTTTTCCTTTTACCTTCTCTCAGGTTGTGAGGGTTCTTAGGATTAGGAAAGGGTACACCTATTGCGCTTATTGGATAGTCTTCTTCCAAATCATAGGCAGTTGCCGAAAGGTAGGGAAGGAAGAAAACCAATTAGCCTAAGTGTGGTGTACAGAAGGTAATAAGTAAAGACAAATAAAGGGATCAAAAAGATAGCAAAGTAAATTGCGACTGCTGTCATTCACGACCAAACCACGTATTTCATTGCCACTCCTACTTCGCCTTTGAATTTCTCCAGAACACTCCGTATCACTATGAAGATCCACAGTTATTGGATAATCCGTCGTATAGTTACATACGAACTCGAAGGAACTTGTTCCAGTTCGAGGATGGATTCTGGTTCAGGAGAAATAGATAAGGATTATTCTATTGTCTTTTATTTTTACCTTCTCTCAGGTAGCGAGTGCTCCTAGGATTAGAAGAGTACACCTATTACGCTCATTGGATAGTCTTCTTCCAAACCATAGGCTGGTGCCGAACAGTAGGGAAGGAAGAAAACCATTTAGCCTAAGGGTGGTGTACAGAAGGGATTTGGATTTGGAGAGATGGCAAAGGAAATATATGGTTACAGTCATGAATTTGGATAATGGAAGAGGCATTACTAGGAATACCCGGATACCCCTTTGAAACATTTTCATGTTTCAGTTTCATTGTGCGTTGTTAATAGAAAACTGATTTTCCAATTAGATCCTTGCTTCAGGGTATGTATTTACCAGGTTTGATTTTCACATCTGTATGGTTTTACAGATGATGAGTGGGAATAAGTTATTGGGAATTATGTGATTATATCCTCATTATATCGGAATTCGTTGTAATTGGTGATATTTGTGGAAATCACCTGGGTTTTTGCCAGACCACAAATACATGGTTTTGAATATCCGTTGTTATGCACCAATTTCAAACTGATATATCTGTACATTTATTTCATAAAGTGAGATATAACTTTTTGAAATTATGTCCATAACATTTACCAATATCAGTTGATAGTTAGGTAAGGAGCATTAAACAGTAGTGTAATTCTTCATAACTATAAGTACAGTTTTTAACCTACAACGCACAAGGTTTTGTAAGTCTACGGTAGCGCCCCGGCCGTCTAACAAACGCCAAATGCGGAACAAAAACTTTTATCCGGCGCTATCGTATACTGTAACCCGGATCTGCCATTATTGCTAAACTAACAAACTACAAAGTGGGTAGAAATGTTATACCGAACGATCCGAGTCCTTCGGTCTTTAACCATCATCCCACGCTTTGTTGCGGCTGCTCCGGTCTCGTCGATCTCCTATCTCCTCGTCCAGGTGGCACCACGTCAACGGATCTTTAAACGGGCTCCCGCCTCTGACTCGAGGCAACTCGGTCATCAAGTTTGGTAAAAGAGATGACCAAGATTGATGTAGAGAATGAGTAGAACACTTTGTCTCACTTTTTCCAAAGCCATGGACGAACGGTCAATGAAGTTGCCTTTTGAATCGGGTAAATGAGAAATTGGCATTCTAATTTTCATGAACCAAATACATAAACTTTTTTTCCAATCAACAACCATAATCTTTTCTAGAGGGGGCCGGCCACTATATATGAGGAGGGGGGTGAGTGTAGGAACCAAAAAGGTGACCATTAGCACTAAAACAAATGTTTGAGTTATATAGAACACCTTGCATAACATTAAATGAAACCTAATGAGTCATAAGCCAAGTCACCATTCATTTAATGCATACATTGAACCAAAACCAAGTCACCACATCTAGAACCTTCTAGAACCATGACTCACCCTCATGAAGAAAAGATAAATCTGCATTTAACCGAATGTTTAATATGGGTGATAGAAAACTGGAAACTGGCAACTTCCAAAAGCGATCCCGAAACGAATTTCAGGATAACCCCGTAACAGTATAAACATACTCGCATTTGTATTACGACCGAATACAAATGCAACTGAGACAAAGATATTATATCTACACAGTATAATACTCGGATCCAGCTTAAACCAAAGCCCACCAGTATTATCTGCTCAAAGCATGACATGTGCGTAAACGCATGTGCATTTTCCGAACCCTGCCATAAAACCATAAAGCCTCTACAACGTTTTGCCCGAACTTAGGAAACTATCTGTGGGGGACTCTAATGACTCGTCAGTATCCTGGCAGTGGGTTTAACCACAAGCCGTCAGTGGCACTAGCTGTGCGTAACGGCTGCCCATGCACTGACCTCAAGGGAAGCCGATGAGCGAACTCATCCAGGAACCCTACTGAGCTTAACAGTGACAATGTATATACAGTTCGGTCCGTTCGCTTATGAGTATCGCATATCTACCTAGGGGGCTGGTAACGTCAGACCCTCAATAGCGGAATAAGTCGTGTCGGAGTGTAGCCCAAAAACACCCTGAGATACTACTGGAGTACCTACCAGTAAATCTCCTGCCTCGGCCGAGGGCTATGTGTAATGGCTCTCGTAGACACAGCGCGATCTCACCCCCAATACCGAGAGAGACGAATCCCCTGCCGATCCGCTCACTTGCCTCCATATGGTTCGGGACTGTACCCAAAAACTACCTGTTTGCATGACTCCTTTGAGCCGTGGTAGGGTAGAAATCAAAGCACAGTGGGAACTCACACGAGACAAATGACGACCTCAGGTCGATGAACTAACCTGTACACATGTCACCAGGGAACTGCTATCTGATGATAGGTATAATACCAACTAGCAGGTTCCCGGCGAGTCCTGTCCGGTGTACTCATAACCCAATGAGTACTTGTATACATCTTAGGTGATCCAACTGACACCAGTAGCTTGTGAGACTGGCCACCGCCCCTCGTCGGGGTCTCGACTGTATACACTAGTCTACTCCAGAGAATCGATGCCCTGTCTCGAAACTCCCACGACTAGGGACCACAATTAAGGATATGCTTATAGACCACCCAACTCTTACGTATATGATCGCCATCATACTGTTGGTAGTCAAGCAAGATCCTAAGGGCTCTATCAAAGTGTAACATTGATCAGTCACCTGAACCTGTACACGAATGATAAAGGCAAACCAGATAGCATACTATCATTACGAGTAAGACTGTCTTACCGGTATAGTACTCCTCAATCATTGCAATCATGTGCCTGCGATCCAATAATTGACTTTGAGGGCACTATATCCAACAATCTCCCACTTGCACTTAAGGATAATTATTGCGATGTCGCATACTCACAGCCCGTGTGATATCGAACATCCAACTCCTCTACTAATCAGTTTCACAAAGCCCGTTTGTAATACTATTGTGTTCACGAAATAGCCTCAGCGAGTGGATCCGCCCCGATGTTTTTTTCTATGTCTCTCTTAATCTCAAGTTCGCGGAGAAAGCCATCTCCCGAATTGAGTAATACCTATCTTTGAATATGTCTAGATATCTGATGGGACCTAGTTCATAAATGAACTCCAAATCCAAACTTCTTAGACTGTATCAATCACTGAAACTAATCAGTGTCCAGCACTATGCCTCCCACAGTATCCTCTTGGACCACCTGTCCATAATACTGTCCCTCGTCAGAGGGAAAACTATAACTCTGACAATCACTCTGTCATCCATGTCACCGTTGAAGCCTGGAATGATAACCGTCTCCGAAAGAGGATGCCGTCATCAAACCCGTAGAACATGCACTTATGTTCTAAAACTGCTTCCTTATGTTTCTTCAGGATTGGATCAATATAAACTTATCGCATCTAGTGCAAAAACAACATCTGGTGTGGTACTTGAAATCTCATGATTGACTCAATTGCCTAAGCAAGTGAGCTGCCAATTATGCACATCCCTCTCCCCTTTAGTCTGTAAGACACCTTTAGAGAGGGTGACTCCATCATCTGCAGGTACACCACCATGCCAGGAGTCAACTATTCTAAAAACTATCAGAATACTGTCAAAGTACCCATACTGGGAAACTATCCAATTCTAGATCTAAAACCATAGATCTAGAAACCAGAATGTCTGATATTATATACATATCCTGTCTGGAGAAACAACTGTGTGACGACCACAGTACAACCGATTGTAGTATAGGAATTTTACTTCCTACTCTGTGTATGTCATCCAAATACCAGGACATCACACCCTACTACCTTCTCAACAGATCCATCCCCTATTCTGATGAAGTAAAATCCATGACTGTCATATCAAAATTAGTTGATCTATCTCCGCTATATCTGCTCAATTCTATAAATAGACATAAGCTACTTGCCCACTATACTTCCGCTGCTCCCACTGACCACAACAACCCTCTGGCAGAATAATATACACGTGCACTTCTAAAGCTAGTTTAGAACGATGCTATACTTAACCTCCTGCCTAGTTTCATAGTCTGGAACAACAATAGTGTCAAGTCTGGGTAAATAAGAATCTCCCTGTCACCGTCCTTGAGGCTATCTGAGTACCTCTCGGGTGTCTGAGGTTACCCACCATATCTGCGGAGTGGCTAATGGAATAGATTGAATCTGTAGGTCCTATTAAATTTTCCGTAATCGTTTGCGGTTCTGGAATCACTTCCAGTTCTACCATACTCCTACTACTGTTTTCTGAAAAAATCCATTTTACTAAAACTGTGGCGAGTCAAGAACAATATCACTATTGATCTTCCAGATGGTAGAAAGTCAACCCTCGTCATAGCCTGGGCCAACCCACAAACAGCCATTACAGAAACGTGCCCTGAGTTATCCAGAGTCTGGTTTTAAGCATAAGCCGGACAACTCCCCATACCTTAACATCGTTAAGATATGAACCATTCTATATCCAATATAGAAACTTTGGCACTGATTTAATTAGAACCAGATTCTAATCATGCAGCTGTCTTCAGTGCATATCAACTTAATAGAGAGAGGCTAATCAGCATTACTCAATTTAGGAATACATCCAATTATGAGTAACCTGAAAGAGAAACAAGTTTCTCAAAAACCATTACTATTATCTGAATACCAATCACAAGAATCTACATCTTCGATCTCTTTGAAGAGTCCCGATACTTGCGACACCTGGTTCTCTACTTTATTCTTATACCCACAACTTCTCAAAACTTAGACCTTGTACTTCTACGAAACACTTGTCTAAAAACTAGAGAAGTCAAAAGTAAATAGAACATAGTACGAGGACCAACCCCTTTGTCCTGATGGACACTGGATAACATACAATACTCTGTATAAGTCCGCTGGGTTGAATAACTCAAAACCTGTGCATCGTAGGTTGAAAACTGTACCCAGGCGATTTCCTCAAATATCACCAATTATAACGAATTCCGATATAATGAGGATGATCACCTAATTCCCAATAACTTACTCCCACTCATCATCTGTAAAACCATACAGATATGACAATGAAACCTGGTAAATACATACCCTGAAGTAAGTATCTAATCGGAAAAATAGTTTTCCTTTAACAATGCACTGAAACATGGAAATGTTTCGTAGGGGTATCCTGGTATTCATAGTAATGCCTTTTCCATAATCTAATTCATGACTTTAACCGTATATCTCTTTGCCATCTCTCCAAATCCCTTTATTTGTCTTTATTCATTTCCTTCTGTACACCATCGTTAGGCTAAATGGTTTTCTTCCTTCCCTACCGTTCGGCACCAGCCTATGGTTTGGAAGAAGACTATCCAGTAAGTATAATAGGTGTACTCTCCTAAACCAAGGACTACTCGTAACCTGAGAGAAGGTGATGATAAAAGACAACTGAATAATACCTTATTCTATTTCTCCTGAACTGGGAAAAAAAGCAAAGGTGAAGTAGGAGTGGCGATGAACTATGCAGTTTGGTCGTGAATGATAACAGTCGCAATTTACTTTGCCCTCTTTCTAATCCCTTTATTTGTATTTAGTTATTACCTTCTGTACACCCTACTTAGGCTAATTGGTTTTCTTCATTCCCTACCTTTCGGCACCTGCCTATAGTTTGGAATAAGACTATCCAATAAGCGTAATAGGTGTACTCTCCTAAACTAAGGAGCCCTCGCAACCTGAGAGAAGGTGATAATAAAAGACAACTGAATAAACCAATTCTATTTCTCCTCAACCTGGATCCATCATCAAAGAAGTCCCTCCGAGTTCGTATATAACCATACGATGGATCTATCCAATGGAAGTGGATGTCCGTAGTAATACGGGGTGTTCTGAGAAATGCAAAGGGTAAAAGAAGCAGTGGCAATGACTTATGCAACTCAGACAATCCAAAAGCCAGTATTTTAAGAAGGTTCGGTCAACTGGGTCACTGAGTCATAGTCTAGGGTCAGTCAAAGGTCGCTGGCAAAGAGAGAGAGAAAAGAAACACTCTGCGTGCACTCTAACCTAGATCAGAATGGTTATCACTTTATCTAATCAGGAAACCTACCACTGTACTGTCAAATTCTCCTCCAAACCTAAAAGAAGAATCAATCGGGATCAACCGAAGAGAAAACCAACTCATCAGTGGGAATCAGGATCCAACTCTCATCGCATGATAACATGACGGAATCCACTCACGTTATCACACTCCAAAAGGCATGCGCATACTTGGCGAGTTTCAGTTTCTTTAGAAACTCCCGATATGATTTTTGCCCCATGCTGTTATAACCTTGGCATTAGGTCAAAATGTCATAAGTCACATGCCAAGTTCTACCCATCACTATCTTGTCAATTTGAACCCACCCGCGCATGCCCTTGGCATTAGGTCAAAATGGCAGAACGACTATCCCAAACCAACTCATCTATCTATGCAACAAATGAATACCCAGCAGCTACCAAACACTATGCCTTGACGTTAGGTCAAAATACATAGCTTGAATACTACTGAATACCCTGTTCCCCTCCGAATGGCGGCGCGACGCGGGGGGTGTCTTGCCTGAGATTCGGGGCAGATGCTAATTGGTGCTATCCGTCCACCTGTCCGATGATGCCAAGTTGATTTATAGCACCATATATCGAAGGTTTAAACGGATGCGTCCGATGTTGCAGACTTCGTCAGATTCCCCCTCGCTTGAGGGGTTTTTGATTGTAGGGACGCTCTTGCCTGCAGGCGCAAGCCCCTGCAGTTAATTATGCTACCGCATTGCGGTAGCCACTTTCTCCTTCTCCAGAAATTTCACTTCGTATCGTGTGTGTGTATTTTGTGTTTGGTTGCCCGTGGATTGTGTACGGAGAATGAGTTATGTCATCGCCCGTAGGGCGTGGACTAGTCCAAATCCGTATTATCTTAGATTTGGGTTTGGGGGTTTGGGTTTAAGGATACGTTTGTCTCGTTTGAAACAAAGATTGACTTAAATGGTTGTTAAGGATACATTAGTCTAATTTTAGGCTAAGATCAACTTAACGGAATCGTTTAGATCCGACAAGAGAGCAATAAAGGGGGGGCCCTGTTGTTTTGTTTAGTGACATTGCGGTCAATAGGTAGTTTAAGGACATTGCGGTCCAATGTTAGTTTTAAGACGTTGCGGTTAAAGTTAAAGACGTCGTAGTCCGTGGATTTAAGGACTCCACAGTCCAATGTTAGTTTTAAGACATCACGGTCAAGGTTAAGGACGTCGTAGTCCGTGTATTTAAGGACTCCACAGTCCAATGTTAGTTTTAAGACATCACGGTCAAGGTTAAGGACGTCGTAGTCCATGGATTTAAGGACTCCACAGTCCAATGTTAGTTTTAAGACATCACGGTCAAGGTTAAGGACGTCGTAGTCCGTAGATTTAAGGACTCCACAGTCCAATGTTAGTTTTAAGACATCACGGTCAAGGTTAAGGACCTCATAGTCCATGAGTTTAAGGACCCCACAGTCCAATGTTAGTTTTAAGACATCACGGTCAAGGTTAAGGACGTCGTAGTCCGTGAATTTAAGGACTCCACAGTCCAATGTTAGTTTTAAGACATCACGGTCAAGGTTAAGGACCTTATAATCCATGGGTTTAAGGACGCCACAGTCCATATCAATGTGTGGTCATCGGGACCCGTCACCTCTTTGAAGACGTTGAGGAATTACAACGCCAAGTATCAAAAGAGTGAAGAAATGTACCCTTAAACCAAGGTGGATTAAGTGATCTGTAGTCCAATTAATTATATTATGAGCCCATTGGCTCAGTTAAGTCTGAATTGAGGACTTATGGCCAGCTTGGGGTAAGTCCAATCATGTTTAGAATATTGGCCCTCTGTTGGTCCATTGAAGGAGAGGCTTTGCCTCTAGAAACTTAGCCAATTGGGCTAAAGCTAGTGTTGAACACTAGAGACCAACAGTGTTGAACACTGGGAATAAGATTAACAAGTTAGTGTTAAACACTAAAAGATAACCAGTGTTGAACACTGGGAACAGAGTTTTCAAATTAGTGTTAAGCACTAAGGAAAATCAGTGTTAAACACTGGGAACAAAGATTTCAAATTAGTATTAAACACTAAGGAAATCAGTGTTAAACACTGGGAGCAGAATTTTCCAAATTAGTGTTGAACACTAAGAAAATCAGTGTTAAACACTGGAAATGGAGTTTTCAAACTAGTGTTAAACACTATGGAAATCAGTGTTAAACACTGGGAGCAGATCATCAGTTTGATGTTAAATATTGTAAGAGAAGAGATCACGTGGGGGCACGTGATAGGGGCTCACGCTTTGATCTGTCAGAATGTTCATTAAGGGTCACATGGTGACACATGAGGGCGCCCCAGAGCTTCTTTTCTTTTTCTTTTTCTTTGTGCGTTTTGGGGGTCACGTGGAGCACGTGAGGCGTTGCCTCAAAGTTCTTCTCTATGGATCTTTACAGGGGTCACGTGGTCGCACGTGACCCTGTTTCTTTGCCTGTTTGAAGATGTGTTTATATTTTTAAGAATTAAATTCTTCATAGGGTTAAACCCTAGCAATAAACATTAGAGGAATTAAATTCATGTTTTCTTCTGAAGAATTATATTCTTAGATAGGGTTAAACCCTAATTTCTTTTCTGTAGAAATTAAATTCCTCATGTATATAAAGAATTGAATTCTGGCATAGGGTGAAACCCTAATTTCTTCTTTTTTTAAGGGAATTAAATTCCTGTGATTTTGAGAGAATTAAGTTCTCAATTAGGGTTAAACCCTGGTTCTGTCCATTTTGAAGGAATTAAATTCCTATAACATAGGGTTAAACCCTAATTTTATCTCAAAGGAATTAAATTCCTATAATTCTGTGAGAATTAAATTCTCAAAACTCAGTTTCTCCTCTGTGTTTTAGATCTGCATGGCAGGATCTCAACCCAATGAGAATTAAATTCTCAATTCATGGGAAGATGTGCACTTTGCAGATCCTCCAACAGAGAAAGAACTAAGTTCTTTTCTTTATCCAAGAGTTAAACTCTTTTGAGAATTAAATTCTCTTTTCAAGCCTCTCCTCTCTTACCTACGGTTTTCTTTTGCAGAAGATCAATTTCTTCCAAAATCTCAAAGCTCTATCTCTCTCTCTCTATATATGTCTCTCTCCTTTCTGGCTCCTATTTATAGGAGAAGGAAGAGAATCAATCAGTTTTTAGTGAATCTTTAATTGAAAGATTTGATTTTTTTATTAAGAGATTTGATTTATATTTATCATTCATCTGGACCTTTTGATTATTAGGTGAATTTTATTCACCATTGGATTTTAAATCCAAAAATATCTCTTTGTTATTTCGGTTAGATTTTAAGGGGAAATCTTTCCAAGTCTGATATTTTTCCATAAATTGGTGATATTTAATCACCCTTAGATCTTTAATCCAACGGTTCCAAATAATCTTTTCCACTTCGGAAAGACTTGAGAGATCTTTTCTCAGAATTTAATTCTGTCATAGAAATAAGGCTCTTGAGGCCGGTCACGTGTGGCCACGTGACCGTTGGTCACGTGTGCGCACGTGACCACCCCTGGAATGGGCTTCCCTTCCTTCTGCGCTCTATTCTTTGTCGTTGCTTAGCCATCACGTGTCAACACGTGACCGCTAGTCACGTGCTAGCACGTGATGCTTCTTCCGGAGCTTCTTCTTGACTTTTAATCAGGGAATGGAAGTGCTTTGTGCAGCTGCTTTTAGATGTCACGTGCCAACACGTAACCGATGGTCACGTGCTAGCACGTGATGCCTCCTCCGTAGGTTTTCCTGATTTTAAATCAGGAAACAAATGCCCCCACAGCGTTGTTATCACGTGTCTGCACGTTAGTGCAACGCTGTCACTTTTGTGACCGTCGGATCTGCCCTGGGGTTAGGGTAGATGAAACGTTTTCCATCCATCCTATAAATGCCCATGTCCTTTCAGAAGAGCCTCCACTTTGCTCATCTTCCTCCTTGCATACTTTTTTCTGAGAATTTAATTCTCCTCTTCCTGAGCTTAGTTCTCTTCCTTGAAACATTTTCAGAGTTTAACTCTGTTCAAAAAGGACTCTTTTCTTCAGGTAATGCTCTTGAACGAACGAAGCACCCTCATTTTAAAAGAACTCTCTGGATTTTAAATCCACATTAGGGGTTTCACCCTTTTTAACACGAACCCATTTTTTTCAAGTTCATCAGCAAGAACATAGGCCATCTAAATTTCAAACTGTAAACCTCTAAGGGTTCATCTCATCTTTTAGGGAGATGATGATGGCGGTTGTCTTTTCCGAGGAATTTAATTCCATTTTAGAGAAAATGTCTCTGGGAATTTAATTCCTTTCTCCCAGTAAGGAATTTAATTCCTGTGAAGAACTTAGTTCTTCCCATGGAGCCTTCTTAGGGTTTTCTTGCCCTAGGTTGTCCTTCTGTAATCAATGAAGAAGAAGCTTGCAATGATGTCTTTTGTGGGAATTTAATTCTCTTGATCCTGTTTGATTTGCTGCAGAGTCCAATGTGGATTTCTTTTAGGGGAGTGTGTAGGGTTACTTGAAACCCACTGCTTATTTAATGAGAGTATTCCCTTTGTCTCATTATGATTACTGTGTCTCATCATTAGCCAGCCGTCATCTTGATTTCGTGGGACCCACATGTTTTGTAACTAATGGTCCTACCAAACAAGTCCACTGTCACTTTCTTCAACTGTCTTCATATATTTATGCTCATATATATATATATATATATATATATATATATATATATATATATATATATATTCCTGGCTTCACTTTTTACAGTTTTCCTTTACTTTGTTTCAAGTGCGATGGCTTCTGTTCCGTGCTTTCCCTTCACTCGCTCGGAGGCCGCTTTTCCTCAATCACCATCTGACGAGGAAGCGATGGCGATGATCCGGGCTCATGACCCGAACTGCACCAACTTACTTCTATGGGGAACTTGGTACAGCCATATTATCCGGGGTCGCCGGAGTTTCCTCTGTGAAGTGCCGACAGAGCCCACTTTCCCATTTTTGCCGATGGATCCTCCGAGGACGGTTTTCGCTGTGGAGATGCAAAATTGGACTCCGACGGGACGACTTGAGCCTTCGACGACCGGTATCCCGAACCATCCAATCCCCGCAATAGATTTCCTGGGACGACGCATTTGCCAGGGTGAGGCCCACCTATGGGGACAAATTTATAAGATAGGGCTCACTCCTCGGCATCCTACGGGCTACCTCCTCTGGGCTCTCTATATCCTTGCTACCCATCGTGCGCGGCTGCAGAAGGTGAGGCTTTACCAAGCGATATATGCATCACTCTTCCATTATCAATCCCCGCATGTCTGGTGAGTTAAGGCGTTCTTGAATCAATGGAATCTCCCTACTAACACTTTTCTTCTGGGGGACAGAGAAGTCTCGATCTCTTTGGGAGAGTTCTATGAGATCTCGGGACTGCCAATTCGAGGGACGCTTTATGAGGAGTTGCTGCCCTATGATGAATACGTCTTTGAACCCGAGCGTGCTCCGGTTGACGGCTTGTCTGCTGAGAACGCCGTCCGCCACAAGCGTCCCAGCTTGATCAAGGCGCTAGGTATCTTCGACCGATTGTTCACCGAATCTGAGGAGCAGGGTGTTACCTTTAAGAGTTTCATTGCCTGCTTCCTTCACGAGGACATCTTGTCGAAGACAGCTCCGAAGCTCGCCAACATCAAAAACCCCTTTGGGTTTGGTCTGAAGAAGCTGCCGACCACTGAATCGGATCTACCACAGTACTACATCCCCATTATGACGCCGATGTCTTTCGAATCCATTGCAGCTCCCGGCATGGATGAGGAGACGTTCTTCGTGGGATTTGTCAGTGTCTGGCTCAGTTGGTTTGTCATCCCCATGCATCGTCGCTTTATGAGGGCTTCGGTTATCTACCCGGCTCATTGTATCGCTGAGGGGACGCGGTTGGCCGTCGGTATCCCAGTGTTGGCGCATCTTTATCACAGGTTGGGCACCGCAGCTAATACTTCTACTCCTGGTGTGGATGTAGTAAACTTTTCGCTTCATTACTTCACGTCCTGGATCGAAATGCACGTGTTGGGGGCTTTTGCTGTGCATCAGAGGCCCGCATTTTACGACGCCTACCCCTTCCCATGACTTATGCGATTGGTGGATGCTTCTGCCACTGATCCAACTCAATTTGGGGCCATTCGGGCGTTGATTGCTCCTTACGCTACTGCTAGCAGGTTGGTATTTAATGATCGGGTGTTATCTTCTTCCGCGTGTTCAGCCCAGCCGCTTTGGGATCGGTCGATAGACAACGCGCCCTCTTTGAAGCCCCGGGAAGCCGCACGCTTATACGCAATCAAATCGGGTTACCTGGTGTTCCGTCAGGACAGTGCGGCTCTCTTCATGCGGTACAATCCGCATCGCTTTGCCCGGCAGTTTGGCTATGATCAGGGCGTCCCATTTGAAGCTTTCATAGTCGCGCCGGTTCCTTCGCTCGAGGCCATCCGAGATGCCGCCCACCACTTTGTGAGGCTGAACACCGGTTCTCAGTTCATGATCCCCGATGGTGATTACATTCCCCGATGCGTGGGGTCGTTCACAGGCTGGTATCTCCATCGTGTGAACCCAATTATTATTGAGGAGAGAAGGGTGCTTCTTGGCCACGGTGCCCCTATTCAGGTTCCGGCCACGAGAGCCACGCTGCGACCGCGTGCCCCGGACCGCTTTCCCCTGAGGGATACCGGCGCTGCGCTTATTCCTGGGGAGTCGGGAGTAGATCTTACTCCAATAGTTGGTATGCCCCTGGGTACTCGGTCGTGGGGTAGACAGGCTCCAGTAACAGCGCCACTACCCAAGGCAGCTTCATCCTCCTTGGCATCGACAATGGCGGTATCATCCTCGGTTGTGGCACCAAGCGGGGGTAATAAAGATGAGGGTATTGAAGGCGACGTAGGCCGCCGCCGCACCAAGGCTCCACGGGGAAAGAAACGGTCATTTTCGGAAACCGGCTCTGGGTCCAAGCAGCTGAGGAAAGTGGCCACCAATTTGCTCGATTCTTTGGCGGAGTCTGAGCCTATTCTTGAGGATGAACCATTGGCCTTGCAGGAGTCAGATGCCGGACTACTTTTCCTGAGTTCGGCCGCCGAAGAAGCCGCACAGTTGGCCGAGGCCATACGGCGTTCCAAAGATGCGTCTCAGAACGCCAGGGTTCCGAAGAAGCCATATCCTGCTGTAATCTTTTACGAAGACCCCTCGTGGATTCGGCGGCGGTTTATCGGCCCTTTGGAGGAATGGGGGGAAAGGGCCCTGAAGCAGGCCGTTTCAGAGGACGCAGCGGACACACTTTCTTTGTGGACCGGCGGCCATGAGTCTACCCTCGAACCCAGGCGAGAACGCCTCCTTGAGAAGGAGCAGCGGCTTGAAGAAGCCATATTGAAGGCTTCCCTGCGCATCGGTATGTTTTTGTTCTCTTTTTGTAGCTTTTCAGATTATTTACGCCTGTATATATGTATCCTTATTCTTGTGTGGATTGTGCAGAATCTTTGACGATGGGGGAGCTCCCTATGGGCTCATTGAAGCTAAAGCCTGTCGAAATTCCCGATGAAGCATTGCTCGATGTGGAGGGGGATGATGAGGCTGCTCCTCTTACGATAGAGTCTCCGATGGCGATTCTTGGTCACGGGGCGCTCGCTCCTTTGGTGGAGGCTCCTCTGGTGGTCGCCGTTCCAACGACTCTTCCTCAGGATGGCCCAGAGGCTGGGATGGAGGTAGCCGGGACGACCCTCCCTTTGTTGGAGCCCGAGGTTACGGCGGAGGCCGTTGAAGCCGCCATCCCCTCGACTCAGAATGGGAGGAGTGTTGAAGGTATTCTTTTACATTTTAAATTAGCAATCTTTCTGTTGTCTGAACTCTTTTGTTTTCTCAGAATTGCGCGGGCTGGCGGCCCCTATTGCTGATCTGTCTCCCCGGCAGTCGTTTCAGCATCTGCTGGAGATGGCAGCTCCGCAGGCGATCTCTCCTCAGCGCATCGTCCTTTCCTCTGGGCAAGGTTAGCGTCGTTCACCATTTTTTTTTATTATAGCATTGTCGCCATTTTGCGAAATAATATTGATGTCTTTCACAGTTTTGGAAGCCGATGACGAGGTCGAGGTCGTTGAAGGGCCAGGGGAACCTTCAGCTCCTACTTGCATGACCGTAGGTAAGTGACATTTCATTGTAATCCCATTTATTCTTTTGCTTAAGAATTTTATTGACATATTTCAAACTTGAACAGCCCTGCTAGTCTCAATAGCGTTGGAATCGCGCATCGTGATGCCGCCCGGCCCCTATGCTTTGCGGGCTTCAGAACGCTTGGCCCAATTAAGCCTTGTCTCCTTATCATCTTTGATTGAGGAGCTCCGTGCTGGCAGCGCGACCACTGCTGAAGCATTTGCTGCCGAGGCTAACGGTTCTCTTCCTTTTCTTGCCACCTACCATAGCGAAGAGGTAGTGCGAGTCTAGGTGGAATTCTGTCGGCAGGTGGAGGCCTGCTTGCACGCCCTTGAATGTTCCCGCCTTTCCTTAGAGGTCGTGGGTGCAAAGGCGGACTTGCGGGGGCTGATAGCGCGGTGCGCGGTAAACATGACATCATGCGAGAAGAGGCTCGGCTGTAAATTCTCGGAAAGGGAGCTGGTTTCTAAAGCGCTGGGCGAATTTCAAGCTAATCTTACCGCCAAGGCCAACAAAGCATATGAACTCTGGCGGGTGCTTCAAGAGTCTATCAAAGAGGTGGTGGCTCTCGATAAGGCTGCCACGTTTACTCGCGAAAGGGTCGAGGCCCATAAGGGTACCGAGAAAGAGCTTGAAAGCCGGCTTGCTTCGTATCAGGCCCAGCAGGCTCAGGCGGAGGCTCGTCTTCTGGCGATCCTGAATAATGAAGCCGTGACCCAGCAAAAGCAGGATGAGCTAGCGAAATTACTAAATCGCCCGCCAGCTTGAAAACTTGTATTTTTTTCTTCCTTTTTGTACATACTCCTGGATGAGAGTATATTCTTTTTGCCTCTTTCATGAATTGTACTTTATATCCATTTTAGTTATGAATAAAAGATATATTTTTTCTTCTCAATGGTGTGTCCCCTTTCTATTGAATGTGTTCTGCGGACAATTTATCTTGGCCTACTTGCAGGGCAGCGATGGCTTAGGATTCAGGGTTAAGATCTGCCTCCTAAGACTTTTGATCTTTGTGAGCCGTGAGGGTCTCATAAACAGTTTTTCTCCCTACAGGTCAAGAGGATCCCATAGGTGTGAATTCTTCTTAAGAATTGTGAGGATTCTTAAGCGGGTTTTCCTTTGGGAGTCGTAAGGATCTCACAAGAGAATTTTCTTCCTTGCAAGTCGTGAGGACCAATAAGTGCTGAGTGCGGTCGCCCTTATCCGTATTTCACGGGGTCAAGGGTCGCTTTGGGATGTTCTCCAGGGTATCGTAGTTTAAAGACATCGCGGTCAAGGTTAAGGACCTCATAGTCCGTGGATTTAGGGACTCCACAGTCCGATGTTAGTTTTAAGGCATCGCGGTCAAGGTTAAGGACCTCATAGTCCGTGGATTTAAGGACTCCACAGTCCGATGTTAGTTTTAAGACATCACGGTCAAGGTTAAGGACCTCATAGTCCGTGGGTTTAAGGACTCCACAGTCCGATGTTAGTTTTAAGACATCACGGTCAAGGTTAAGGACCTCATAGTCCGTGGGTTTAAGGACTCCACAGTCCGATGTTAGTTTTAAGACATCCTGGTCAAGGTTAAGGACCTCATAGTCCGTGGGTTTAAGGACTCCACAGTCCAATGTTAGTTTTAAGACATCACGGTCAAGGTTAAGGACCTCATAGTCCGTGGGTTTAAGGACTCCACAGTCCGACGTTAGTTTTAAGACATCACGTCAAGGTTAAGGACCCCATAGTCCATGGGTTTAAGGACTCCACAGTCCGATGTGTGGTTGCAGGGACCCGTCACCTCTTTGAAGTCGTTGAGGAATTACAATGCGAGGTATCAAAGGAGTGAAGAGATATACCCTTAAACCAAGGTAGAATCAGTACAGAATCAGGGTGGTTGATCGTTAGTTTTAAGACATTACGGTCGAGGTTAAGGACATCATAGTCCGTGGATTTTAAGGACTCCACAGTCCGATGTTTGCTCTAGATGCTTCACACGGGTTCACTGCCGTGCTTGGCGAGGACCAGGCTCCGCTCTGGGCGTTTTCCACGGGGTCAAAGAGTGACGTTATCCGCGTTCCACGTAACCAGGAATTTTGCACTAGATGCTTCACACGGGTTCACTGCCGTGTTCGGGGAGGACTAAGCTCCACTCTGGATGCTTCACATGGGTTCACTGCCGTGCTCTGCGAGGACCAGGATCCGCTCTGGATGTTTTCCACGAGGTCAAAGAGTGACGTTATCCGCGTTCCACGTAACCAGGAATTTGCCCTAGATGCTTCACACGGGTTCACTGCCGTGTTCGATGAGGATTAGGCTCCGCTCTAGATGCTTCACACGGGTTCACTGTCGTGCTCTGCGAGGACCAGGATCCGCTCTGGATGCTTCACACGGGTTCACTGCCATGCTCTGCGAGGACCAGGATCCGCTCTGGAAGTTTTCCACGGGGTCAAAGAGCGACGTTATCCGCGTTCCACGTAACCAGGAATTTTGCCGATTGTATCCGCATTTCACGGAATGGAGGTTTGACACTTGGTGATATGTATGTCGCCGAGCCATGGAACTGGGGGTTGCCTCTGTTCCGTTTCGCTTGATGTTGTGTCCGAGTGTTGAAACGATCTCCAGGTCACTTACGGTCCGTCGAGATTTGGCTTCTTCTACTGATGAAACCTGGGGAAGGAGTATCATCCCTTCTTTGTTTATGCCCCTGGATTGTATACAGGGATTGATGTAACATCACATGTAGGCATAAATTTTATTTTTATTTTATTTCTTTTTCCATGATGCTCTATCATTTCAGCTTTTATATCGCGAAGGTCGCGATTGCCCCATCATTTCGGCGATTTTTCGCGGTGCCCAATCATTTCGGCTATTTATTTTATTTTTTACTCGCTGCTTTTTATTGCGAGTTGCCTAATCATTTCGGCTATTTATTTTATTTTTACTCACTGATTTTTATTGCGAGTTGCCCAATCATTTCGGCTATTTCTCATGCATACATTTTTACTTGCTGCTTTTTTTTGCAAGTTGCCCCATCATTTCGGCTATTTCGTATGCATGTGTGGCTCGCTAGCCTTTTCGCTGCAAGCTTGGATTTTAGACACCGATTTCGGCATCAGCACCGCTACAACTGGGATGTTTCCAGGAGCGAATCATCATTTGCCTCTATCGATGTTGAACAAAGGTGGCTTAGTAAACAGGGTTAAGGGGCCTATCGACTAAGGCTTTTGACTTCATGAGCCGTAAGGGTCTCACAAAGGTATTTCTCTCTACAAATCGTGAGGATCTTGCAGGTGTGTTTTCTTCTTGGGGATCGTAAGGATTCCTAAGTGTGTGTTCTCTTGCAAGTCGTAAGGATCTTATAAAAGGGTCTTCTCCTCATAAGTCGAGAGGACTTACAAGGGTTGCTCACCATATGGACATATCCCTAGTCATGGGTGGGACTTTGCTGGGGAAATGTTTATTCGCGCCTGTAGATTGTATACAAGGGTCAGTATTGAGCCACATGCAGGGCAATATCAAAGGTTGTGGGGGGGTTTGCTTAAGAACAGGTTTTAGGTTTCTGTAACTTAAGACTTTCAAATCTTATGAGCCGTGAGGGTCCTATAAGAAAGTTCTCCTTACGAGTCGTGAGGATCTCGCAAGTGTATTTTCTCTTTAGGAATCGTGAGGATCCCTAAGTGCGTCACTCCCTTGTGAGTCGTAATGATCCCACGCCGGTGGTTTCTCCTTATAAGGTCGAGAGGATCCTGTAAGTGTCTTTTAACGAGGTTGCGCCCTTTCGGGTTTTCACAAACACTCACCGATAGTCCTGCTGTTTTTACTCACGGAGCCCTTTCGGGTTTTCATCCGTGCCCATTTTGCTTATGGACATACCTTTTTTTTTATTCTTTCTCTTTTTTTTTACAAGGTCGCGCCCTTTCGGGTTTTCGCGAACACTTGCCGGTAGCCCTGCTGTTTTTACTCATGGAGCCCTTTCTGGTTTTCATCCGTGTCCATTTTGCTTATGGACATACCGTTTTTATATTTATTTTTTTTATTTATATATTTTCTTTTTCTTTTTCTCTTTTTCTTTTTTTATTCACCTCGCCAACCTAAGGATACTGCGGTAGTTTAAGGACGTTTCGGTCCGTCATTAGTTTAAGGACGTTTCGGTCCGTCGTTAGTTTAAAGACGTTTCGGTCCATCGTTAGTTTAAGGACGTTTTGGTCCATCCAGGGGAAGGCCGGCTACTGCTTATAAAGTCTGAGCTTAGGAAGATAGCGAGCGGACATAGTCGTCGCCATCTATCATTGACCTAGGCTGTGGCTCATTAAGCGTAGTATTTCTTTAGGAAGCGGCCGTTTATTGGCCTGAAAGGCCTTTCACCGTGCATGTCCATGAGTAGATAGGCTCCACCCTAGTAGACCTTGTCTATGATGTACGGGCCTTCATAGTTTGGCTCAAATTTTCCCCGCTTGGCACGATTGGGGATCATAGGTCTTTTGACCACTAGTACGAGTTCGCCTTGGCGGAATGTCCTCGGCCTGGTCAATATTTCGTACGAGCGCGTCATCTTTGCTTTATAGGCCTCCAGATTTTGTTGCGCTATGAGCCGGGTTTCATCAAGGGCATCAAGCTCCTCAAGCCGAAGGTGAGCATTTTCTTCGTCCATCAGCTCGTAGTGGACTGCCACTCATAGAGAGGGTAGCTCTATCTCAAGGGGGAGTACTGCTTCCGTACCGAATACTAATGCGTATGGCGTTGTGTTCGTGACCGTCTTGAACATAGTTCGATACGCCCAAAGAGCCTCTTGCAGTCTCTCATGCCGGTCCTTCTTATTTCAGGACACCGTCTTTTTCATGATCTTCGTTAGGGTCTTGTTGAAGGCCTCGGCTAGACCGTTAGCTCGGGGATTATAAACTGAGGAATACCTCCAGTCTATATTATGTTGTTGCGCAAAGCGGCTGATCTTGTGACTCCTGTAGGCAGGCCCGTTATCAGAGATGATTCGTCGCGGAGTCCCAAACTGGTAAATAACATGCGTCTTGAAAAAGTGGAGGATATTTTCCGTCTTCACTTCCCTCAGCGGTACTGCCTCTGCCCATTTGGAGAAGTAATCAGTCATCGCCAAGATGAAACGATGTCCCCTGGACGATGCTGGTTCGATGGGGCCGACCACGTCAGTCCCCCACATTTCAAACGGCCAGCTAGCCACCGTTGGATGTAGTGGATTTGAGTGCTGATGGATAAAGTCCCCATGGATTTGGCATGAGTGGCATTGCTTCATATACTCGAGGCAGTCCTGGATCATTGTGGACCAGTAATAACCAATTCGTTTGATCTTCAAATTCATCTTCGGGCCCGCTTGGTGGGCACCACAGATCCCATCTTGAACTTCTTGAACGACTCTTTCTGCTTCGTCGGGTCCTAAGCATCTCAGCCATAGAGAATCAAACGACCTCTTGTACAAAGTATCATTGACGAAGGCGAAAGACGGAGCTCGTTTCATAAGCTGATGTCTTGAGGACGCATCTTCGGGCGTTCGACGGTATTTGAAGTAGTCTATAAACACTTCCCTCCAATCTTCAGCCTTTTCCCAGTCGGTTATTTGCAGGGTCGTCCGTTCAGTTGCTCTCTTTTCTTCGGATGATTCCGGAGGTATTTCTGCTGGGGCAAGCACCCGACGGCTTTGTACCACGATTCTGACGTCATCGAGGTTCTCGTCAGCCAATTCTTTAGCGAGCTTGGCCAACACGTCCGCTTTGCTGTTTTCCGCGCGCGGTATGCTTTCCAAAGTGTAGAACAGGATTTGAGTCAGCAGTTGTTGTACTCTCTCTCCATACTTCACCAGCTCTGGCTTTCATGTCTGGTAGTCGTCGTTTACTTGACTAACGACCAGTTGGGAATCTCCGTATATGAGGAGGTTTTCAATTCCCATAGCGATGGCGATCTCGAGGCCTGCTATCAGAGCTTCGTATTCGGCTTCATTGTTCGTCCTTGGTTCTGTTAAGGAGAAAGCAAAGTGCGTTATCCCTCCTTGTGAAGTTATGAAGATGAGACCCACCCCTGATTTGATTATAGGGGTGTTTTGTTTGTGTTTCTTCATAGAAGATGCTCCGTTGAAATAAAGCTCCCATCGGGTATCACCACCGTCGATCGTGTCAAATGCATGTTCGTCTGGAAGATCGCAATTCAGAGGAGAACCGGCAGGTACTGGGTGCTCAGCAAGGAAGTCGGCGATGGCTTGGCCTTTTACCGCCTTAAGAGGCTGATAGGTTATTGAAAACTCCATCAAGAGCAGGGCCCATTTAGCGAGTCTCCCTGTCAATATGGCCTTTGACATTAGATATTTGAGAGGGTCTGCCTTCGAAATGAGATGGACCTCATGCGCCAACGCATAGTGCCGGAGTTTTTTTATCGCAAAGATTAACGCCAGGCAATGTTTTTCGATAGGGGAGTAGTTGTTTTCTGCCCCCAGCAGAACTCGACTTAAATAGTAGAGTGCTCTTTCTTTCCCTTGATCATTCTCTTGCGCCCATAATGCGCCTAAGGAACCTTCGAGGGCGGTTGTATAAAGAATGAGAGATTTTCCCTTAACCGGAGCAGCTAACACTGGCGGATTCTGGAGGTACTGCTTGATTTCGTCCAGCGCGTCTTGGCATTTATGATCCTAGATGAACGGGGTTCCCTTCTTCATCAGGTGGCTGTAAGGACGGCACTTGCCTGAAAGGTTGGCTATAAATCGCCATATATACGCGAGCTTCCCTTGGAGAGACCGTAGCTGTTTGAGAGTCCTTGGCGGAGGCATTTCCATGATCGCCTTGATCTTTGACGGATCTATTTCAATACCTCGGTGTCGGACGATGAATCCCAGGAATTTGCCCGAGGAAACTCCGAATGCACACTTGAGAGGGTTCATCTTCAAGTTGTATTGTCGAAGGCGTTGAAATACGGTCTTCAGATGCTTGAGGTGTTCCCCATATGACTTGCTTTTCACGACGAGGTCGTCGATATAACATTCGATGATTTCATGTATGAGATCATCAAAGATCTTCGTCATGGCCCTTTGATAGGTGGCACCGGCGTTCTTTAGACCGAAGGGCATCACCTTGTAGCAAAATATTCCCAGAGGGGTCCGAAAAGCAGTATGCTTCTGGTCCCCGGGATGCATCTTTATCTGATTGTACCCTGATGAGCCGTCCATGAAAGAGAAAACCTCGTGAGTGGACGTGTTATTTATCATCAGCTTGGTTACCGGTACTGGAAAATCGTCCTTCGGGCAAGTTTTATTGAGATCCCTGAAGTCCACGCATATGAGCACCGTCCCATTTTTCTTCATTACCGGGATGATGTTGGCGATCCAGTCAGGATATTGAACTTCTTAGATAAATCCAGAATCGATCAACTTCTTGACTTCGGCGTTGATGCTCATCTCAAGCTCGAGCCGCATTCTTCTCGGCGCCTGTTTGACTGGCTTAACGTCCGGAGATATCGCTAACTTATGCACAGCAATTTCCGGATCTAGTCCCGGCATCTCGGAATAATTCCATGTGAAGCAATCTCTATGCTTCAGATAGCAACTCGCTGAAAAACGTCGGTCGCGGGTCGTTCGTCGTTCCCAGCTCAATTTTTCGGAGGTTACCTGCAGTAGTATGTATGCCATCTTCTAGTTCTTTCGGCGCTGGCGGAAATTTCGAGATTACCTCGTCGTTATTGTTTTCGAGGCACCAGGGAAGGTCATCCATATTCTCGGGCTCTTCTTTTGATATCGTTATTACGCGACAGATACGAGCTTGCTTCCAAAACCGACGTGGGTCTGGTTCTGCTCTTGTGGTTTTGGGTTCGTGCTTTCGCGGCGGCTTTACCCTCCAGCTGTCGGATAGAGCGAATCTGCCTCGTTGGTATTGGTCTTCGACCCAGTTCTTGAAGGTGAAGCAGTCTTCAATAGGATGTCCTATGGCTCGGTGATAAGAGCAATAGTCCGGATGAGAGACCTCATTAGCTTGCTCAGGGTGTTTAGACGCCGGAAGTGTAATCATTCGATGTTTCAAAGCGAGGCCAAGTATCTTACGTGTTTTATTCTGAGGAAAAGAGTATGCCTGACTCATCTTCTTCATGAGGGACAAATCTGGACTGCTCGATTTCCGATCGCGTGACTTCTTGGTCCCGCTATGTCTCTATCGAACGCCTTTTCTGCTCTTCGACTTGTTTCTATCTCTGCGTCGGACCTTTTGCACCACAGGTTGACAGGGAGGAGTATTTTCGTCTTTTGCAGTCTGTTGAAGAAGACGTTGCGTCCTGGCTTTCTCATAGATGGCCATTTCGCGGTTATGGTCGTCCCGAGCTTTTTGACCTGCTTTCCTGATAAGCTCGTTCATTCGTTCTTCAAATGACGGACTCGGCACATTGATTGCGGGATCCAGTTTTGATGAGGGGTTGGCATTTCCTAACAGGGTGTCCTCTTCTTCATCGAAATTATATATGGCATAACTACTATGGACCCGTTCCCATTTCCCGGCTCTCATGTATCCAAGCCCAAGTGTTTCCATCCTCCCATTGGGCAATTTGCGCTGAGTCCCAGGGACATCCCAAATCCTGTTATAGAATCGTGCTTGTCGAATAGTCTGTTTTAAGGGTATCCCTTGGCGCTTCAATAGCCTTTTTAGTCTGTTTGTGTAGTATCTGGGCAAACGGGTGGGTTGAATCTTGTCAAGTGTAGAATCCACGCCATGCCAGATCTCTTTCTCCACTCTTGTTTCCGAGGATCGATAGAACAGGATTGCCTTTTCGCCTTTTCGACTGGGAGGGACGTAAAATGTCCGCAACTCTTGCACGCTATGAGCTTCAAGTGCATTTAGGTCTTTGTAGTGTTCCCACGGCACCATGGTGATTTGCAAATTCTGATCATCGCTAGGGGACACTTGTATTAACGGACGACTGGAGAACACGGCATTAACCCCATCTTCCGAGTCACTTCCGAATATCAATATGGGGGTGGACGGTCCCGGGTTGTTGCGTCTAGACGGCCCAGCGTAAACTATTTCTTCTTCTTCTTCGGTATCACTCCCGAAAACAGGGATGGTGGCGGCGGCTTTGTTTTCCGGTTTGCGACACCTTTCTGTATCCTCAAAGTTTGGCAAAAAGTACTTTGCATCTTCGTATTTGCGAACTTCGTTCATGGAGAATGGGTTTAGCTCACCGGTTACGGTATACTAGAGACCATCCTTGAAATACTTCATACACTGATGTTGCGTAGAAGGGATGATGTTGTACTCGTGTAACCAAGGTCGGTCGAGCAGAGCATTGTAACATGTCTTGGCATCTATGATGTGAAACTTAATGTCTGTGACGAGTAGCCCAAAGCGTAGCGTCAATATCACAGACCTAAGAGTTCTCGATGATTGGGAGTCGAATCCGGAGATGGTGATCTTGTCCTGAGCAAGGTGATGGACGCTCATGCAAATCTCCTTTAACACCCGCACGTTGAGGAGATTAACGGAAGACCCATTGTCGATCAAGATTTTGCTTATCTTTATGTCGTGGCAATATCCAGAGATGTATAGGGGACGGTTGTGGTCGCACGTCCCAAGGAGCAGGTCTTCTTCACCGAAAGTGATATCAGCCGTGTGCACTTCTTCCAATTCATTCTCCATCCTTTCTTCGGTGAGGAAGGCTTGGAATTGTTCGGGATCTTGTAGCGCCTTAATTAATGAATCCCTCGCTTCTTTTGATAACAGGAGGGCGTCGAGAATGCTGAGCTGCGAGGGTAGCTTTCTCAGGTGCGCTAGGATGTTGTAGTCCACCCTACTCTTCTTAGGCGGGTCCATGGCAGTCAGCTCTTTCATAACTTGGTCATCTAAGGTGATATCATCAGCGACCTTTTCCTTTCCCTTATCTTTTCTAGTTGCGGGTCCGAGGTTCTATTCCGGGAGCGTGCGATTGCGCAGCTGAATGTTTTCGAGTCCTCTGGTTCTTCTTTTTTCCCCAAAACGGATTCTTTAAAGAGAGGGCCCAGAGCCATTTCTTCATCAGAATCGCTCCCGAATGTGAGCACTTGCGGTCCCTCAGCGTTGACCGTGTAATAGTTACCGGCAGTTCTTTTATATCCTTCGGTCGTACTTTTCTGCTCCCGACGAGCTCTGCGTTTCATTCGTTTAAAATGTTGCCGGTGAGCAACATATCCCCGCCACCATGTCTTAAAAGAGTCACACTCCTTAGTAGGGTGTGAAATCCTCCGATGATATGAGCAATAATTAGGGTGCCTCTCCGCCCCATTGAGCGTGTTTTCTTCCGAGGGTGGTAGCTTCATTCCCATCGACATGGCTTTGGAAAACCTTTTCCTCGTCTTGAATATGTTTTTACCCGCATCAGATGTCTTTTGATCTGGCAGGAGTGCTTCGACTCTTTCGTTTAGTTGCTTGCGTTTTTCTCCCTCTGATGCGGCCATCTCACGCTCTTGGTCGGCATTACTTTTCAAACGAATCTCGTCTAGAATGGCATCAATCATTTCTTCTGTTGGCCGCAAAAGCTTCGGCTCAAGCTCTGCCCCCAGTTTCTTAGTGCCAGGAGTTTTGTCATCGTCCGTAAACGAGTGGGAGATCACATGACAACTCGCCACATACCCCTCGAATTCATCCGACGAGCTTTCTCCATTATCTTCCTCCCGAAATACATGGTTGAGGAATTCTTGTAGCGTGATGGGAGTCCGCGCCTTTTGATTGTACTCTTCCAGCGTGTCAATTTGCTTCTGCAAGTCCATGCGCTTGTCTCCAGGCTTCACTGGCTTTTTGGATTTCTTCTTCTTTTTCTTCGAAGATTTTGATGGTTGGGTGTGAGTACTTGGGCCATCACCTCCAATCTTTGTAGTTGGACGCAGCTTCAGCATCCCTTCGATGATTTGAGGTTCAAGCGGGTTCTTCCATTTGATCGCCGGGCATGTTTTAAGATCGTTCAGCATCCTCTTGGTTCTTGCTGACAGCACGATTTCCCATGGAGCTTCTTCAATAAAGGAACAAGTTGCCCCCGGTGTATCCATCTTCTTAGCAGTGTGAGGTTGTAGCGGGTTCACCTTCCACTTTTCGGACAGCGCAAACTTTTCCTGGAGGTATTGATCTTCAATCCATCCTTTGAAGATGAAGCAATCCTCAATCGAATGGCTTACCGTTTGATGGTAAGCGCAATAATTGGGGTTATTCACCTCAGTGGGTTGTGGCGGTCGCCTTGGGTTTGGAAAGTTGATAAGCCCGTTGCGTACGGCCAGCTCGAATAACCGTTTCATCTTGTCCCGTAGGAACGAGTAGGGGCGCTTCATCTTCTCATTATAATACCGCCGTCTTTCTTCCAGTTGATCCGCCAGCTTTAGGGCACTGGGTTGCTGCTAAGCGTTCGCGACGAAGGTTGCCTTCCCTTTACCCTTGTCATTCCGAGGTTCTGGCTTCGAGGGAGACGGTCTATGACCCATCTGGTCCATCTGGGCCAACTTGTCGATTAAAGCCTGGAACGTGGTTGGCTTAAAAAACATCATGAACTGGGAGATAGTTGAATGGGGGTCTAGGGTTCCCACGAACATGCCCACTGCGGGCACTTCCTCAATGCGTTGTTCACATTTCGACCACAGATTTTTCCAGCGTATAGCGTACTGGACCCACATTTCGCCTGGTTTCACCCTGGCATTAATCAATGCCGTTATCGGAGTGCGTTCGCTAGCGCTTGCGAATCGCTGAGTGAATAGCAATTCCATTTCAGCGAACGTCTTGACGGAATCGTTCGGGAGTTCCGAATACCATTCGAACGCTGTTTTTGATAAGCTGCCCACGAACCGGCGAAGCAACAGTTTATCATCACTGCCGGTGTTACCGCAAAGGACCCTGAACTGGGCAACATGTTGGTGGGGATTGCCAGTCCCCTTATACATATGGAATTTCGGTATCGTATAACCCGGCGGGTATTTGATCTAGTCGTACCAGCTTGGATACGGTCGCCCCGTTTTTACGACGCGACCGGCTACCTCAATCGCCTGATGAACCCGGATCTGTTGGGCTATATAGTCGTCCAAGTCAGCCTTGGAGATTGTCTCCTCCTTGGTCGTTGAAAGAGCCGGTGGTGGATTTGACGTTTCTCCTCTATCATCTTCGAGGATGGTCGGGGGATCTTCAGCGGGAGGATCTTGTTGAATCATCATCCCAACCATGTCTTGAAATAAGTGAGCTATTTGCTTTATATTGGCTGCTCGTTCCACAGCCTCTTTATCTTTCTTTTACAACATCCTCCGAAGGAACTCAGCGTCGGTTTCCTGCTCTTGTCGCTGATCCGAGGAAGCTTCGGGGCTTTCTTTTGGCCCAGTAAGCACGGCCATTGCGATCATCATTTCTTAGAGTTTCTACTGTTGCTCCTGAGCTTTGGTCACCGACCGTGTAAGCGGTCTATGACCTGTAGACGCACGGCTGTCTTCCTTCCCCGACGCCATGTACACAGTATGGACCATCATGCCCCCAGACTTAGGGCGTCTGGGCTCAGCGCCTTTAGCTCTCGTTTCAGGCCCGGGGATCTTCTCCGGCCTTCTCTTTTTAAGAGTAGTGGAAGTTGAAGGGGCCATTGATGTGGGCACCCAGACATCTTTTCGTGGCTTATCATGATGGTTGACTTCCTGTTGGATCTTCAGCTTCTTATGCCGGCGGGAGAAATTTGGATCGATCACCGAGTCTCGGGTCTGCCGCCAGACTTTATAGATTTTGGAGGACAGCCGTTGAGGAGATTGGGGCTGTTCTGGCTTTACTTCTACAGCCTTTTTCGGAGGAGGGGGAGACCTCTTTAGCGCCGCGGTAGGAGAATTCCTACGCACCTTATTTAGCATCTCGAAGCTGTTCTCAGTTAGAACAGCAGCATTAACTTCTGTCGTTGGGGCTGGAGGAGTTTGCCCAGAAGAGGAGTTGCCTCCGACCTTCCTCACTCGGCGCCAGTAACGACGTCAAGCGTGTCGTGCTGATGGAATCGGCTTGGTGATGGCGATAGCCTCGTTTTTCCCCATGTGTAGGTGGGGGGTCGCCGTTGGTATCAGCCTGTTAAAGACTGATGTCCTTTGGGTAATAGGCACGGGAGCTGGAACAGTCAATCTTGTAAAGACCGACTTTTTGGCAGGAGAAGCCGCCTTGACGACTTCAGGGAAAGGATTGGTTATTTTCTTAGGAGCAGCCTTCTCTGGAATTGCAGGCCCCATTGCGGGCCCACAGGAGCTCTGGCCCAGTCTGGAGAAGACCGAGGCACTAGTGTTGGGCGACCCGTTAAGAGGGGCCACGGTAGGTGTAAGCCGATCGAAGACCGACTTCTTGGGAACATCCGGCGTTAGCACAGGAACGGTGAAGCTCGTTGGCGGGAGCATGGTCCCGAAAAATAACCCTGTGGTGGCTCGAGTGACCTGTTCCACGGGCATCGTGAACAGCGAAGCAGCTTGGGGCCCGTAGGCTATACCTCCTGGCGAGGCAGAGCACCGGTTGCAGTTGTAGTTGGAGCATTTCGCACAAGTGGAAGCCATTGATTCTTTGCTTTCTGCAATCAGCAAAATGCTAAATCTTAGTATCTCGAAACCCAAGGGCAACCATTAGCGAGCCATGTTTGGTTCGCGATCACGACACACGAAGTGTGGAGTGGAAAGAGGAAAAGGTCCCACCGGGCGTGCCAGAATCTGTTCCCCTCCGAATGGCGGCGCGACGCGGGGGCGTCTTGCCTGAGATTCGGGGCAGATGCTAATTGGTGCTATCCGTCCACCTCTCCGAAGATGCCAAGTTGATTTATGGCACCATATATCGAAGGTTTAAACGGATGCGTCCGATGTAGCAGACTTCGTCAGATTCCCCCTCGCTTAAGGGGTTTTTGATTGTGGAGACGCTCTTCCCTGCAGGCGCAAGCCCCTGCAGTTAATTACGCTACCGCATTGCGGTAGCCACTTTCTCCTTCTCCAGAAATTTCACTTCGTGTCGTGTGTGTTTATTTTGTGTTTGGTTGCCCGTGGATTGTATACGGAGACTGAGTTATGTCGTCGCCCGTAAGGATTGGACTAGTCCAAATCCGTATTATATTAAATTTGGGTTTGGGGGTTTAGGTTTAAGGATAGGTTAGTCTCGTTTGAAACTAAGATCGACTTAAACGGTTGTTAAGGATACATTAGTCTAATTTTAGGCTAAGATCAACTTAACGGGATCGTTTAGATCCGACAAGAGAGCAATAAAGGGGGGGCCTGTTGTTTAGTTTAGTGACATTGCGGTCAATAGGTAGTTTAAGGACATTGCGGTCCAATATTAGTTTTAAGACATTGCGGTCAAGGTTAAGGACGTCGTAGTCCGTGGATTTAAGGACTCCACAGTCCAATGTTAGTTTTAAGACATCACGGTCAAGGTTAAGGACGTCGTAGTCCATGGATTTAAGGACTCCACAGTCCAATGTTAGTTTTAAGACATCACGGTCAAGGTTAAGGACGTCGTAGTCCGTGGATTTAAGGACTCCACGGTCCAATGTTAGTTTTAAGACATCAGGATCAAGGTTAAGGACGTCGTAGTCTGTGGATTTAAGGACTCTACAGTCCAATGTTAGTTTTAAGACATCACGGTCAAGGTTAAGGACCTCATAGTCCATGGGTTTAAGGACCCCACAGTCCAATGTTATTTTTAAGACATCACGGTCAAGGTTATGGACGTCGTAGTCCGTGGATTTAAGGACTCCACAGTCCAATGTTAGTTTTAAGACATCACGGTCAATGTTAAGGACCTCATATTCCATGGGTTTAAGGACCCCACAGTCCGTATCAATGTGTGGTCATCGGGACCCGTCACCTCTTTAAAGACGTTGAGGAATTACAACGCCAAGTATTAAAGGAGTGAAGAAATGTACCTTTAAACCAAGGTGGATTAAGTGATCTGTAGTCCAATTTGGAAACAAGACCAATTAATTATATTATGAGCCCATTGGCTCAGTTAACTCTGAATTGAGGACTTATGGCCAGCTTGGGCTAAGCCCAATCATGTTTAGGATATTGGCCCTCTGTTGGTCCATTGAAGGAGAGGTTTGCCTCTAGAAACTTAGCCCATTAGGCTAAAGCTAGTGTTGAACACTAGAGACCAACAGTGTTGAACACTGGGAATAAGATTAACAAGTTAGTGTTAAACACTAAAAGATAACCAGTGTTGAACACTGGGAACGGAGTTTTCAAATTAGTGTTAAACACTAAGGCAAATCAGTGTTAAACACTGGGAATAAAGATTTCAAATTAGTATTAAACACTAAGGAAATCAGTGTTAAACACTGGGAGAAGAATTTTCCAAATTAGTGTTGAACACTAAGAAAATCAGTGTTAAACACTGGAAATGGAGTTTTCAAACTGGTGTTAAACACTATGGAAATCAGTGTTAAACACTGGGAGCCGATCATCAGTTTGATGTTAAATATTGTAAAAGAAGAGATCACGTGGGGGCACGTGATGGGGGCTCATGCTTTAATCTGTCAGAATGTTCATTAACAGTCACATGGTGACATGTGAGGGCGCCTCAGAGTTTCTTTTCTTTTGCTTTTTCTTTGTGCGTTTTGGGGGTCATGTGGAGCACGTGAGGCGTTGCCTCAAAGTTCTTCTCTATGGATCTTTACAGGGGTCACGTGGTAGCACGTGACCCTGTTTCTTTGCCTGTTTGAAGATGTGTTTATCTTTTTAAGAATTAAATTCTTCATAGGGTTAAACCCTAGCAATAAACTTTAGAAGAATTAAATTCCTCTTTTCTTCTGAAGAATTATATTCTTAGATAGGGTTAAACCCTAATTTCTTTTCTGTAGGAGTTAAATTCCTCATGTATGTAAAGAATTGAATTCTGGCATAATGTGAAAACCCTAATTTCTTCTTTTTTTTAAGGGAATTAAATTCCTGTGATTTTGAGAGAATTAAGTTCTTAATTATGGTTAAACCCTGGTTCTGTCCATTTTGAAGGAATTAAATTCCTATAACACAGGGTTAAACTCTAATTTTATCTCAAAGGAATTAAATTCCTATAATTCTGTGAGGATTAAATTCTCAAAACTCAGTTCCTCCTCTGTGTTTTAGATATGCATGACAGGATCTTGATTGGTAGAATTTAAGTTAACCGCAATCAAGACGGTGTCGCTATGCAGCTAGCCGGTTGAGCACGGGTCGATCCACAGGGAGATGGTTCTATTTCCGTTCTTGTCTTAGATGAGTCAATAAAGAATTTGTGTATGTTTGTTCGAGACTATCCTATGTGTAATATTTGCAAGTATAAAGTTGTTAAGAAAAAGATACGAGATTATAAGCTAAAGAAATCCGTACTCAAAACCTTTGAGCCGAATCTTGACCAATTGAAGCTAGAGCAATCGGCAACAACGTGGATTAGGGGATTTAAGCGCGGTATTCGTGGAATACGGCTTATTTACCCTTGTCCTTCCGTTCTTGTCTCTTGCTTTCGCCTCCGGCCAAACCGAACGCAACCGGTCGCGGTTAGGAATCACCGTTACCTTGTCAGGGTACGGTGCCTAACGGAGCGCTTGCGTATCGTTTGGGCGGAGTTCAATGGAAAATACGGGAAAAGGGAATGGGCAAAGAAACGTTAACTTATAATACCGTATTATTTCTTAACAACGACAATTACATTCATTCACAAAAAAAGAACCAAAAAGAGAGAGAGCAAAAAGAAAAGAACAAAGAAAAGAAAAGATTACAAGTAATTAAGTGCATGAATATAAATTGCAAGAAAGTAAAGCAAGATAATAATAAGCAAGTAATAAAAAGCGATAAAAAGAACAAGGAACTAGAACTCAAGACAAGCATGTGATCAATAGCCAACCCTTAAACTTGCAAGCTCAATCAAGAGGTTGCAAGATCAAGGGAAGGGTAGAGAACGCATGTGAAATGAAGCGCTAATTTCATAAGAAAATACGACCCTTGAGATCAATAACTAACCCTTAACCATTCAAGCTCAATGAAGAGGTTGAATGATCAAGAGAAAGCAAGAATCTCAAGAGGAAGAAGAAACAAAAGAGAATGATACAAAAAGCCCTCATCTTCATTGATCTCCCACTCAAAAAGCTCTCACTACAATTTTCATGGAAAAAGAATGAAGAAGAAGAAGAAAAAGACTAAATCCTAAAAAGAAAGAAGAACAAAAGAATCACCCTTGGCTTTGGCAAGTTCTGGAGTATTTATAGGCAGAGGGTTGAAGACCTAGGGCAACCATCAGAACACACATAAAAAGACCATTCTACCCCCCAAAGTTGACGCAGAGAGGAGACCACATGGCCGTGGATCCGCGGCCAAGACCCCCCTTTGGCCGCGGATCCGCGGCCTTATTGATGAATTAGGTCTTCTTCTTTTTGGTGCTTCCCTGTTTTTCAGTGTACATAATTCTGGTACATGTATTTTCTCAATTTGGCTCCACGATTTTTCCAGAATTTCTGTTGAGGGAAAGGTGGACTTTTTGTCAAGATTTGGCATGATTGCCTCGAGCTCCGCGTAGATTTTCTTGGATCTTGTGCTGCCATTGAGCCTTGTGCCTGAAAACGACATTGATTTGACATTTCGTCTCCCTAAACTGGTATCTGGCAACATACGGATGAAGAGCGGAGACCGTGTTTTATCTGTGGTTGGCAGGAACCCGGATTTTGTCGTGTTTTCCATGAATTTCACCGTTTTAGAACCGAGAACCTGTATCCTGCAATTGACTAGCAAACACGGCTCAAGAGTATCTACTGATAAACACACGAGCGTAAGAATGGGCGGTATAAAATGCAATATTCTGATATGAACAGATCTCAACCCAATGAGAATTAAATTCTCAATTCATGGGGAGATGTGCACTTTGCAGATCCTCCAACAGAGAAAGAACTAAGTTCGTTTCTTTATCCAAGAGTTAAACTCTTTTGAGAATTAAATTCTCTTTTCAAGCCTCTCCTCTCTTACCTAGGGTTTTCTTTTGCAGAAGATCAGTTTCTTCCAAAATCTCAAAGCTCTCTCTCTCTCTCTCTCTCTGTATGTCTCTCTCCTTTCTGGCTCCTATTTATAGGAGAAGGAAGAGAATCAATCAGTTTTTAGTGAATCTTTAATTGAAAGATTTGATTTGTTTATTGAGAGATTTGATTTATATTTATCATTCATCTGGACCTTTTGATTATTAGGTGAATTTTATTCACCATTGGATTTTAAATCCAAAGATATCTTTTTGTTTTTTCGGTTATATTTTAAGGGGAAATCTTTCCAAGTCTGATATTTTTCCATAAATTGGTGATATTTAATCACCCTTAGATCTTTAATCCAACGGTTCCAAATAATCTTTTCCACTTCGGAAAGACTTAAGAGATCTTTTCTCAGAATTTAATTATGTCATAGAAATAAGGCTCTTGAGGCCGGTCACGTGTGGCCACGTGATCGTTGGTCACGTGTGCGCACATGACCCTCCCTGGAATGGGCTTCCCTTCCTTCTGTGCTCTGTTCTTTGCCGCTTCTTAGCCATCACGTGTCAACATGTGACCGCTGGTCACGTACTAGCAAGTGATGCTTCTTCCGGAGCTTCTTCTTGACTTTTAATCAGGGAATGGAAGTGCTTTGTGCCGCTGCTTTTAGATGTCACGTGCCAACACGTGACCGATGGTCACGTGCTAGCACGTGATGCCTCCTCCGTAGGTTTTCCTGATTTTAAATAAGAAAACATAACCAAAAGAAATGACGGAGGGCTACAGCTGGTTTTTGGCGAAAAACCTTTAACGTAACGAACTTGATATCGCTGAAGGAACCTGATAGCTTTTTATAAAAATATAATGGCGAAAACCTTTGCTGAAGTGGTCACTCCCGGTAAAGGGATCTCGGCTCTTTCCTCGTGGAATGAGGTGCAGGATATTCCAACTGAATACCGCGATGCAAAGCAACTTGTAATCGACTATAGTGAAGTTATTACCCTGACGCAAACTTCTGCCCAAGGGGTCACTCCCGGTGAAGGGATATCGGCCCTTGCCTCATCGAATGAGGTGCAGGATATTCCAACCGAATACCGCTATGCAAAACAAAAGGAAACGTCTTTGTAATAACACTTTTTAAAACTGTTCCAACAACTGCCAAACAGGTTTGTTTTGCTTTACATTGATCAGAATCAACGCAATCCCATCAATTAATCACACCAGAAAAGAATGAAAATAAAATGCACATATATGCCATCCGCATTCGTCACTGGGTCCCATCATCACCCGTTAGGTTACTTAACTAACGACAGAGTGGAGACTGGACTAGCGTGAGTGTAAAACATATACAATATATACTAGTATATATACTAATATACAATAATCGCTCCAGGCGTGATAATATGTAACATTACAGAAAAGTAATAAGCATTACAGAACAATACAGATAATCTGAGATCCCCGGGTTTCACAGAGCCGCTACTGAAACCCGACGTTCCCTGGTCGTGTGGATAGCCTGTGCAATGAAACCTAGACCCCTACGGGTGCGGCAAGTTACCCGCCAAAACCTGAAGCGAGGCAGCCCCTTTACAGCATAGTGAATGGACCACCCTGCACTTCACGGAATTCGGTAACTTGGGCACCCCTCCTTGGGTCAACCTGTACCCTCTACGAGTGCGGAGAATAGTCTACCAATTCTAGAGTGAAGCCCCTCTGCCTCTCAAAGCCATGAGATGCGGACCCGTTGCCCTCCAGAACCCGGCTATCCGTGCACTCCGTCGCGGGGTAAACCTAGTACAGAAATGAAAAATATGTACAACGGGTACATCGACCTCAGCCCGGTCGTGCCCCAAAAGAATATTATACAAACAGGCAGTGACGGCAGTCCACATGTTAGACGCTCGCCCCGCAAAATCAAATGTACAAATAAATCCAAACAGCAATACCATTGCACACTGCTATCCACCAAGACAAATCCGCAACATCACAGCACAACACAGAATATCAACGCGAATGTCACGTTCGCAAATCCGTCTAAAAGAACTATAGCAATTAGACGCAATTTACCGCTCAAATGGCATTCCCGGTCGGAGATATAATATAAGTAATGTAAACTAACACGTTTAAATTTCGATCGACAAAATTTTCCGAAGTGGGCCCCACGTACATCTGCAGAACAGTAAAAAATCTGGGCCCAAATGAAATATACCAAAAACCACAATTTACCATGGAAAGCTCACTGGAAAAATTCGGAGCACTATTCCCACACACTGGCCGCGGTTCCGCGGTCAAACCCTAGCTTTGACCGCGGCTCCGCGGCAGTACTGTGGGATCATGTGCCCAAATTTCACCAGAATGCTTAAAAAAGTATGCACAATTTTCTGTGATATGCAAAATAATTTTTAAACCAGATTTAAAATCGACAGAAACATAGAACAGAAAAATTGTAGTTTTTGAAATTCGGTCCGATCGATATTTTAAACGCGTTAGCACAAGTTAGTAAAGCTTAATGGCGAGGCTCTGATACCACTGTAAGTCTACGGTAGCGCCCCGGCCGTCTAACAGACGAAAAATGCGGAACAAAAACTTTTTAACTAGCGCTATCGTATACTGTAACCCGGATCTGCCATTATTGCTAAACTAACAAACTACAAAGTGGGTAGAAATGATATACCGAACGATCTGAGTCCTTCGGTCTTTAACCATCATCCCACGCTTTGTTGCGGCTGCTCCGGTCTCGTCGATCTCCGATCTCCTCGTCCAGGTGGCACCACGTCAATGGATCTTTAAACGGGCTCCCGCCTCTGACTCGAGGCAACTCGATCATCAAGTTTGCTAAAAGAGATGACCAAGATTGATTTAGAGAATGAGTAGAACACTTTGTCTCACTTCGTCCAAAGCCATGGACGGACGGTTAATGAAGTTGCCTTTTGAATCGGGTAAATGAGAAATTGGCATACTAATTTTCATGAACCAAATACATAAACTTTTTTCCAATCAACAACCATAATCTTTTCTAGAGGGGGTCGGCCACTATATATGAGGAGGGGGTGAGTGTGGGAACCAAAAAGGTGACCATTAGCACTAAAACAAATGTATGAGTCATATAGAACACCTTGCATAACATTAAATGAAACCTAATGAGTCATAAGCCAAGTCACCATTCATTTAATGCATACATTGAACCAAAACCAAGTCACCACATCTAGAACCTTCTAGAACCATGACTCACCCTCATGAAGAAAAGATAAATCCGCATTTAACCGAATGTTTAATACAGGTGATAGAAAACTGGAAACTGGCAACTTCCAAAAGCGATCCCGAAACGAATTTCAGGATAACCCCGTAACAGTATAAACATACCCGCATTTGTATTACGACCGAATACAAATGCAACTGAGACAAAGATATTATATCTACACAGTATAATACTCGGATCCGGCTTAAACCAAAGCCCACCAGTATTATCTGCTCGAAATATGACACGTGCGTAAACGCACGTGCATTTTCCGAACCCTGCCATAAAACCATACGGCCTCTACAACGTTTCGCCCGAACTTGGGAAACTATCTGTGGGGGACTCTAATGACTCGTCAGTATCCTGGCAGTGGGTTTAACCACAAGCCGTCAGCGGCACTAGCTGTGTGTAACGACTGCCCATGCACTAACCTCAAGGGAAGACGATGAGTGAACTCATCCAGGAACCCTACTGAGCCTAACAGTGACAATGTATATACAGTCCGGTCCGTTCGCCTATGAGTATCGCATATCTGCCTAGGGGGCTGGTAACGTCAGACCCCCAATAGCGGTATAAGTCGTGTCGGAGTATAGCCCAAAAACACCCTGAGATACTACTTGAGTACCTACCAGCAAATCTCCTGCCTCGGCTGAGAGCTATGTGTAATGGCTCTCCTAGACACAGCGCGATCTCACCCCCAATACCGGGAGAGACGAATCCCCTGCCGATCTGCTCACTTGCCTCCATGTGGCTCGGGACTGTACCCAAAAACTACCTGTTTGCACGACTCCTTTGAGCCGTGGTAGGGTAGAAATCAAAGCACAGTAGGAACTCACACGAGACAAATGACGACCTCAGGTCGATGAACTAACCTGTACATATGTCACCAGGGAACTACTATCTGACGATAGGTATAATACCAACTAGCAGGTTCCCGGCGAGTCTTGTCCGGTGTACTCATAACCCAATGAGCACCTGTATACATCTTAGGTGATCCAACTGACACCAGTGGCTTGTGAGACCGGCCACCGCCCCTCGTCGGGATCTCGACTGTATACACTGGTCTACTCCGGAGAATCGATGCCCTGTCTCGAAACTCCCACGACTAGGGACCACAATTAAGGATATGCTTATAGACCACCCAACTCTCACGTATATGATCGCCATCATACTGTTGGTAGTCAAGCAAGATCCTAAGGGCTCTATCAAAGTGTAACAGTGATCAGTCACCTGAACCTGTACACGAATGATAAAGGCAAACCAGATAGCATACTATCATTACGAGTAAGACTGTCTTACCGGTATAGGTCCTCCTCAATCATTACAATCACGTGCCTGCGATCCAATAATTGACTTTGAGGGCACTATACCCAACAGGTTTGAGTTATTCAACTCAGGAGACTTTTACAAAGTATTGTATGTTGTCCAGAGTCCATTAGGACAGAGGGGATGGTACTCGTACTATTTTCTGTTTACTTGTGACTTCTCCAGTTTTAGACAAGTATTTCATAGAAATACAAGATCCAAATTTTGAGAAGTTATAGGTATATGAATAAAGTAGAGAACCATGTGTTGCAAGTATCAGAATTCTTCAAGGTGATCAAAGATATAAATACTTGTGTATGGTATTCAGTTGATTGTAATAGTTTTGAGAACTTGCTTCTCTTTCAGGTTACTCATATCTGGATGCATTCCTAAGTTGAGTAATGCTGATCGGTCTCTCTCCATTTAGTTGATATGCACTGGAGACAGCTGCATGATTTGAATCTAGTTCCAATTAAATCAGTGCATCTGTTTCTATATTGTATATAGAACGGTTCATATCTTAACGATGTTAAGGTATATGGAGTTGTCCGGCTTATGCTTAAAACCAGACTCTGGATGACTCATGGCACGTTTCTGTAATGGCAGTTTGTGGATTATCCCGGGCTATGAGGAGAGTTAACTTTCTACCATCTGAAAGATCAATAGTCATATTGTTCTTGACTCGCCACAGTTTTAGTAAAATGGATTTTTTTTAGAAAAAAAGTAGTGGGGGTATGGTAGAACTGGAAGTCATTCCAGAACCACAAACGATTACTGAAAATTTAATAAAATCTAAAGATTCAATCGGGTTTGACATTCCATTGGCCACTCCGTAGATATGATGGGTAACCTCAGCCATCCGAGAGGTACTTCGGTATCCTCAAAGACGGTGACAGAGAGGTCCTTGTTTACCCAGACTTACTATTATTGTTGTTCTAGACTATGAGACCTGGCAGGAGGTTGAGTATAGAGTCGTTCTAAACTAGCTTTAGAAGTGCACATGTATATGACTCTGCCAGAGGGTTGTTGTAGTCAGTGGGAGCAGCGGAAGCATAGTGAATAAGTAGCTTGTGTCTATTTATAGACTAAAGTGGATATAGCGGAGATAGATCATCTATTTTTGATATGACAGTCATGGCTTGGCTTCATCAGAATAGGAGATGGATCTGTTAAGAAGGTGGTAGGGTGGTATGTCCTGGTATTTGGATGACATACACTTTGTAGGAAGTGAAATTTCTATACTACAATTGGTTATACTGTGGTTGTCACACAGTGGTTTCTCCACATAGGATTTGGATATTATAGCAGGCATTCTGGTTACTAGATATATGGTTTTAGATCTAGATTTGGGTAGTTTCCCAATCTGGGCACTTAGACGGTATTCTAAAGGTGTTTTAGAATGGACGACTCCTGGCATGGTGGTGTACCTGTAGGTGATGGAGTCACCCTCTCTAAAGGTGTTTTACAGACTAAAGTGGAGAGGGATGTGCATGATTGGCATATCATTTGCTTAGGCAATTGAGTCAATCATGAGATGTCAAGTACCACACCAGATGTTGTTTTTGCATTAGATGCAATAAGTTTCTATATTAATCCAATCATGGAGAAACATTTGGAAGCAGTTTGTGAACATAAGTTAATGTTCTAGGGATTTGGTAACAGCAGCCTCTTTCGGGAGACGGTTATCATTCCAGGCTTCCAAGGTGACCAGGATGACAGAGTGACTGTCAGAGTTATAGTTTTCCCTCTTTTGAGGGGCAGTAGTTTGGACAGGTGGTCCAAGCGGATACTGAGGGAGGCATGGCGCAGGATACTGATTAAATTCAATTGACGATACGGTCTAAGAAGTTTACTGGATTTGGAGTTAATTTATGAACTGGGTTCCATCAGATATCCAGGCATATTCTAAGACAGGTATTGCTCTTTTCGGGAGATATCTTTCTCCGCGAACTTGAGATAAAGAGAGACATAGAAAGAAACATTGAAGCGGATCCACTCACTGAGGCTATTTCTCAAACGCAATAGTTTTACAAACGAGCTTTATGAAACTGATTAGTAGAGAAGTTGGGTGTTCGGTATCACACGGGCTGTGAGTATGCGATAGCGCAATAATTAGCCTTAAGTGCAAGTGGGAGATTGTTGGCTACAGTGCCCTCAAGTCAATTATTGGATCGCAGGCACGTGATTGCAATGATTAAGGGAGGACCTATACCGGTAGAACAGTCTTACTCAAGATGATAGTATGCTATCTGGTTTGTCTTTATCATCGTGTACATGCTTCAGATGACATTACATATCACTATTACATATTGATAGAGCCCATAGGATTCTTTCTTGACTACCAGCAATATGATGGCGATCATATACGTAAGAGTTGGGTGGTCTATAAGCACATCCTTAAAAGGTACCTAGTCGAGGAAGTTTCGAGACTGGGCATCGATACTCCAGAGTAGACTAGTGTATACGGATCGAGACCCCGACGAGGGGCGGTGGCCGGTCTCACAAGCCATTGGTGTCAGTTGGTTCACCTAAGATGTATACAGGTGCTCATTGGGTTATGAGTACACCGGACGGACTCGCCGGGAACATGCTAGTTGGTATTATACCTATTGTCATATAGTAGTTCCCTGGTGACATGTGTACAGGTTAGTCTATCGACCTCAGATCGTCATTTGTCTCGTATGAGTTCCCACTGTGCTTTGATTACTACCCTACCACGGCTCAAAGGAGTCGTGCAAACAGGTTTTAGTTGGATACAGTCCCGAGCCACATGGAGGCAGTGAGAAGATCGTCGGGGGATTCGTCTCTCCCGGTATTGGGGGTTGAGGTCGCGGAGTGCACGGATGGCCATCACTAGAAATCCCCGGCCGGGGTAGACAAAAATTACCGATCTAGGATTGGTAGTTTCTCAGTTGGTGATAGGTTTCATGCCGACACTAAATGTCAAGTTATTAGGGGTCTGACTTTATCCACCACCCTAGTCTCGATATGCGATACTCATAGATAAACGGACCAGACTGTACGGATATTGTCACTGTCAGGCTCAGTAGGGTTTCAGGATGAGTTTGCTCATCGGCCTCCCTTTCGCTCAATACCTGGGCAGCCATTACGTACAGCTAGTGCCACTGACGTGCTTGTGGTTAAACCCACCGCCAGCGTATTGACGAGTCTTTAGAGTCCCACACAGAGGGTTTCCCTGGTTCGGGCGAAACGTTGTAGAGGCCGTATAGTTTTATGGCTGGGTTCGATCACATGCGTGCACTAGTGCACGGATCATGATCGGACGGATAATACTAGTGGGCTTTGGTTTAAGCCGGATCCTAGTATTATATTGTTGGATTACTTTCGTCTTGTTGTATTCGTATTCAGTCGGAATACGGATGCGGGTATGTATATACGGATGAGGGGTAATCATGTAATTCATTACAAGATTTCTTTAGTTGATGCCATTTCTTTTTGTTGCTTTTAAACATTTAGTTTAATGTTTATTGTGAGGAAAATGTGAGGTTAAGTCTTGACCTTGAGCATTGATTCTTGTCACGTGCACTTGGTGACTCATGGTGTTGGGTCTAGTGATCATTTATTGTGACAAGATTGTTTGGGATATTTTTGGTGAGAGGAGGCAATTCATTTCTAGCCTTGGGTTTTTTCTTTAGTTGTTAAAATAAGAGCTCACAATATCACACACAATACTTAAGCCTTTTCATCACTAGCTTCTTTCTTGAGCTCACACTTTCCTCTATGGGCATCTTCTTCAACATCCAGCCATCCCTCTCATGAGTTGAGAATCCATATGTGTATTGAGACAAAGTATTCACACACTCTCTTTACTTTATCTTGGGCATCTAGGCTAGCAAACTAGATATTCGAGTTGCTTCGGTTTAGAGGCGGGAGCCCGTATTAAGAACCCTTGACGTGGATCTTCTTCGACGGAGGGAGACCGGAGATCAAACTTGATCGGGGAAGCCGCGAGGAGTTTGGGACAGAGGTTGAAGACCGAAGGATATGGATCGGTTGATATAACCTCTCTAAACTCCTTTTGTAGAACTAGTATAGGGTTAATGGTACGATCCGTCGATTAGGGTTCCGTTAGCACCATTTTTTAAAAGTTTTTGTTCCGCATTTGGCCACGAATTGATGGCCGGGGCGCTGTCGTAACCCAACATGATCAACAGTTTACAATCCCTATATAAAGGACTTGAGACTTCTATTCTCACTGAGACATATATAGAGAGAACCCCTTATAAGCTTCTAAAAACAAAAAATTAGAAGCTGCAACAAAGAATTTAATTCTCTCACTGAAAAAGATCTTCCTCCTTTCAAACCATAAGTAAAGAAAAGAATAGATTAAAAATATCTCCCTTTGCCTAGTGTATGTAAAACTCAAGGGTTTAACCCTTCATAAAAGAACTTAGTTTTTTCTCTGGATTTGAGATCCGCAAGACAAATCTTCTCATAAGTTGAGAATTTAATTCTCATCGGGAAGATTCTGTTCTTCAGACTCAAAATCTAGGGGAAAGAATTAGATAAAAAGGAAAAAAAGAAAAGAAACATGTTCTGGGAATTTAATTTCTCTGAAAACAGGGTTTAACCCTATAAAGAACTTAGTTCTTATAATAAAAAAACATAAGAACTTAATTCTCAAGGAAAACTTGATCTTAGATCTTCAAACAGAGATCTTGGTGATTATTAATGGCTAAAAATGCTATTAACAGAGATTAAATCTCTAAATAAAAGAACTCGGTATCTCACGTGCTTCCTACGTGAGCGCCCAACAAAAAAAAGAGCTCAATGCCTCACGTGCTTCCCACGTGAGCACCCAAAAATATAAACTCAGTGCCTCACGTGCTTCTCATGTGAGTGCCCAGAGGTGAAGACTTAGCGCCTAACGTGAAACACATGTGAGCGCTGTATAAAAGTGCTTAGCGCTATATCTAATCAAAATGACTATGTGCCTAGCACTGATTGGGCAAAGACCGTGTCTGAGCGCCTTACATGCTTCTCATGTGAACGCCAGAGCCATAAATAAGTGCTTAGCACTTCTGAATAAAGAGAGAAAGCCTAAGACCGAGCAGACTGAGCCCAAATTGGCTAAGTCTCTCTGAAGTTTCTTACAGCTGAACTAAATATTTTGTTGTTGGATCTTAAGTAAAATTTAATGATCCTGAAAATATTTCTAAGTTGATCTTAGTCTCAAATAAGACTAACGTATTCTTAGTTAAAATAAACTTAGCCAAAATGCTCATATATTTAAGTTGATCTTAATTTAAAAACAGATTAACGATCCTTAAATGAAACAAAATATCCTTGAACTGAGCGAATACATATAACATAAGTTCAAACCCCAAATCTAAAATATACGGATTTGGACTAATCCGCGCCCTATGGGCGACGACATAAACTAGTCTCCATATACAATCCACGGGCAACCAAAGTAAACCAAATACAACACGACATGAAGTGACCTGCCAGAGCTGGAGAAAGTTGTTATCGTAACATGATAACGTAATTAACTGCAGGGTTTGCGCCTGCAGAGAAGAGTGTCCCCATAATCAAAAACCCCTCACAAATGAGCGGGAATCTGATGAAGTCTGCTATATCGGTCGCATCTATCCAAACCTCCGATATACGGCGCCATAAATCAACTTGGCATTTTCAAAGAGGTGAATGGTTATGTCCAAATAGCATCTGCCCCAATTTCAGGCTAGACGTCCTCCGCGTCCCAGTCTTTGGCGGTAAACACTCCATTATATGCACGTAATCCTTATTTTAGCACAATTTTCCTTCTTTTTGCATCCAAGCCCTGTTATCTACAATAATTCATAAAAATACCCGAAACAGCATAATATATGACAATAAAATGATAAATGAGTTAGAAAAATATGCAATAAATTACACCAATCAGACACGCATTCGTTGAAATTCAAAGTCCAAAGATTTTGAGAAGTTTATAGGTATAAGAATAAAGTAGAGAACTATACGTTGGAAGTATCAAAATTCTTCGAAGTAATCGAAGATATAGATACCTATGCTAGGTATTCCATTGCAGTAATATTGAGAACTTACTTCTTTCACGGGTTACTCATCCATGGGTATTATCCTTAGTGAGTAATATTGTATGGCCTTTCACCATTTAGGTGATATATACTGGAAACGACTGCATAATATTTGAATCTGGTTCAATTTAAATTAGTGTCTTTGATTCTATAGGGGCATAGATTGGTTGCATATCTTGAGCATGTTAAGATATGGAGTTATCCGGTTTCTGTTTAGAAGTAAAATCCGGATAAACTCAAGGCACGCTTCGATAATGGCAGTTTGTGGATTATCCCAAGCATTTGTTGGGGCTTTGCTTTTACCATTTTCAAGATCATAAATTGGTTTGTTTTTGACTCGCCGCCCTTTTATAAAATGATTTTTTTTGCAAAAGAAACTAGTGGGAGTATGGTAGAACCGGAAGTGATTCCAAAACCACAAACGGATACTGAAAATTTAGTAAAATCTGGAGATTCAATTGGACTCAAAAAACTTTAACCACTCTGCAGATATTAGTAGATGACCTCAGCCACATGAGAGATACTTCGGTTTACTCATAAATGGTGACAGGGAGGTCAACATCATAGTGATGATGGCCCTACTAGTTATTAGCAGGCAATAGAAAGTGTTAATTTCCGGATGATGGCTAGATACTTTCTATCCAAGTTGGACTCCATGCACTTTAGCAAATTATAGAATTTGTTGGGTGCTCATAAAGGTGTAAAACCCATTAAGAACAAGTAGATATTTCGAAATCTATGCAGGTAGAAAGGTATTAACCTAATAAGGATTAACTTGTTATAAAGATTTTTATCAAATACCCAGCATGGATTGTGATAAAACTTTTACTTAAAAGTCTATGCTGAAACCCATATGTATATAACTTGTCACTGATGCTATTCATGACTATGATATCTGACAGGTGGATGATTATAACGTCTTTCTAAATGGAAATTTAGAAGTGCACGTATATATGACTCTGCCAGAAGATTATCGTAGTCAGTGGGAGCAGTGAAAGGTATGGAAGTTGCTTATGTTTATTCGTAGACTAAAGCATGCATAACGGAGACGGATCATCTGTTTTGATGTGACAGTCAAGGTGATTGATTTTATCAAACAAAAGATGGACCTAGTAATAAGGGTGTAGGGAGCATTGTCCTAGGATTTGGATGGCATACTCCTGATAAGAAGTGATGTTTCTATACTATAATCGGTCAAACTTTTGTTGTCACAGGTGTTTCTCCACATAAAATATGGATAAGATATCAAGAATTCCGGTGATTAGATTTATGGTTTTAGATATAGATTTAAGAAATGTCCCAATCCGGGTACTTAGACACCATTCTAAAAGTGGTTTAGAATGGATGATTCCTGGCATCGTAGTGTAACTGCAGGTAATGGATCCACCCTTTCTGAAGAGATGTCTTCAAGGCTGAAGAGGAGAGCGACTTGCATGAATGACATATTACTTGTTTAAGCAATTGAGTCAATCGTGATGTCATGTACCAAACCAGATGTTGCTTTTGCACTTTTTGAGATATCAGGAATTCTGGTGACTAGATCTATATCGATATATCTAAATTTGGGAAGTGTCCTAATTCGGGTACTTAGACACCATTCTAAAGTAGTTTAGAAAGGATGACTCCTGGTGTAGTAGTCTACCCGCAGGTAATGGAGTCACCCTCTTTAAAGAGATGTCTTTCAGACTGATGTAGAAAGGGACTTCCATGAATGACATATCACTTGTTTAGGCATTCGAGTCAATCATGTGATATTATGTACCAAACCAGATGTTACTTTTGCACTTGTTGCAGTAAGAAAATATTAATCCAATCATAGAGAAACAAAGGGAAGCGGTTAAGAACATAAGAGGATGTTCTTGGTGTATGGTAACGGCAATCTCCTCCAGGAGGAAGTTATTGGTTCAGGCTTCCAATGTGAGCTGGATGACAGAGATGCTGTCGGTGTTTTGAGTTTACCCTTTTTTGAGGAGCAGTATAATGGATAGTGTTCCAATAGGGATTCTGAGGTAGATATGGTGCAGGATACTGGTTATGACTCAATGGAGGATACAGCCCAAGAAGTTTGTTGGATAAATTTGTTCATTTATGAACTTGGTCCCATCAAGTATCCAGAAAAATTCTTGAGGTGGGATATCACTCAATTCAAGAGATTGTTGATCTTCATGAAGTTGAGATATAAAGAGAGGAAGTTGGAACATTGTATGGATCTACTCACTGAGGCTATTTCTCGAACATGGATGTTTCACAAATATGGTTTGCAAAACTGATTAGTAGAAAAGTTGGGTATTCTGTAGCACACGAGTTGTGGGTATACGATACCGCAATAATTGGCCTTAAGTCAAAGTGGGAGATTGTTGGATATAGTACCCTCAAGGCGATTATTGTAATTGTAGGTAAGCGATTATGATAATTAAGGAATGACCTATACAGGTAGAACAGTCTTACTCAGAATGATAGTATGCTATCTGGTTTTTCTTTATCATTGATGTGTATACGTTTTACTTGTTATTACGTGTCGCTAATACATAATGATGAAGCTCGTAGGATTCTTTCTTGACTACCAACATTATGATGGTGATCATATACGTGAGAGCTAGGTAGTCCATAAGTACATCCTTAAATGTCCTTAGTCGAGGGAGTATCGAGACTGGGCATCGGTATTCCGGAGTAGACTAGTGTATACGTTTCTAGACCCCGATGAAAGGTGGTGGTTGGTCTCATAAGCCATTGGTATTTTGTCACCTAAGATAGTATACAGTGCTCACTGAAGGTGAGTACACTGAACGGACTCGCCGAGAACTTCTAGATAGTATTATACCTATTGTCAGATAGCAGTTCTCTAGTGGCATGAGTACAGGTTGGTCCTTTGACCTGAGATCGACATTTGTCTTGTGTGAGTTCCCACTGTACTTAGATTACTACCCTACCACAGCTCAAAGGAGTCGTGCTAACAGGTTTTAGTTGGGTACAGTCCTGAGCCACATGGAGGCAGTGAGCGATTATTAGGGATTCGTCTCTCCTGATATTAGGAGTCGATGTCACACTATGTTCGGTTAGCCATCACCATAAATTCGTGGCCACGGTGGATGAGATTTACTGATAGGAATTCAATAGTTTCTCTATTGGTGATAAGCTTGACTCCAGCATGACTTATCGGGTTATTAAAGGTTTGACGTAATCTACCCCTAGACCCGGTATGCGATACTCTTAGACGAAAAGACCGGACTATATGAAGATTATCACATTCAGGCTCAGTAGGTTACGGACGGACTTGATTTTCGACCTCTCTTTCGAAAGATACCTGAGTAGCCGTTACATACAACTAGTGTTGCTGACGAGCTTGTATTTTGGATTTATTCTGTAAATCATTGCCAGTGTATTATCGAGTTATTAGAGTCCCACACATAGGGTTTTTCCGGTTCAGCCGATATGATGTAGAGGTCAAATATTGATACGTGCAGGGGTCTGATTAAATACGTGTACTGGCTACACAGATTTTAATCAGACGGTTAATAATACTAGCCGGCATAGGATTAAGCTGGATTATTAAATCAAGTTTTGATTTAATAATTTACATATCTATATGTGTGTCTGTGTGTGTGTGTACTCTAGCATTATTGTTCACTATTCATTTTCTCTCTCTTGGTTATTCGTATTTTTATATAGATACACGTATATGTATTTCGCTACATATACCGGGTTGTAATCCGTATTTATACGGAATACTTCTAGAAGGAGGACACCTCATTATTTGATTTTCTTTTTAGAAAATCAATTGGAAATGAGGTGGAGGGTGAGGTGGCCTTTGGGTATGGTTGAGTGCATGTAGAAAGGGATGGGCTTCATTTTTTATTAAAAAATTGTTGTGATATTTATCTTTTATGGTTGAAAATTAAAAGGAAGCCATTCACTTATACATTCCCACACTTAGCCATTTTTCATTATGTGAGTTTCTCTCATCCTCTTCTTCCTCCTTCTTTGATACTCTCTTGAGCTTTGTTTTAGAGTGAAAATGATAGTGGAAAAATCCTACATCCCCACACTCCATATCTAGCAAGCTTGGTGTGTAGGTTGCTTCACTAGGTAAAGCTGGAGCTTGGATCGGTTTCCTTCAGGTGAATTATCTTCGGCAAGGGCGGTCGCCTCTCAAACTTGTTTACGACGGCTTATAAGGAGCTTGGAGGGGTCTTCCACGATTGGGTGGACAGGAATCAAAGGTTGTAGATTTTATAACCTTGCATGCTTAGTTTACTAGTTTAGTGTTTGGAAAGATTGCTAAAGATTAGTTTCTAGTGCTCCCCGTAAATTTATTTTTTTCGATTCCGCATTGGCCGCGGTTGTAGCGGAAAGGGCACTAAGAACTTTCATAAACTCTAATTTCATGCAACAAGATATGAGTAGAGAGATTGATGAGCTGGTGACGGAGTTTGTCGAGGAGCATGGCCGAGATCCTACTCCCATTGAGCTTCTTGGAGTTAACGACGATGTCATTCAGTGACACAACCCGGATCAGCACGGGAGAGTTCATCTGGATAGCCAGGGCATTTCACCTACAGAATATCACGCCTATCAAGGTCCAGAGTTTCATCTTCCTCAGATACGCGCAGGGATATTCATACAGGAGACCACGGCCCTTGCGCCCCCATCTGCATCTCCGCCCACTCCAGTATTCTGTGGAGAAGGCTCATCTCTTCATACTCCCACGGGTTCTCAAGCATACGTCTTCTCATCTCCTCCTGCATATGGACCTTCATCGGGTTTGGGTTCACTAAGGAAGATGTCGCAAGAAGAAATCGGTAGCTTACTTGAGATGAGGATATAGATCATCAAGAGCTTGAAGTCTAAAGGAAAGAAAGTACCGGATGTAAGTTTGATAATCCTTGGTTTCAATACACTTTTCATATAATTATCGAGAATGTTATGTGATAAAACTTATTTATTGATAACGCTATAGTACTTGCTAGATTTTGATGACATTCCAGACGATGGCAACGGCGACGAGTGAGCTCGAGATGGAGTGGAAAAGCACAAAATGCACACGCATCGACGAATCACTCCATTTCATACATTTTTACGTTTTAAAAAGTTGTAAAATACGATTATATGAATGATATGTTGATTATATTTCGTATTGGATTCTCGGATTCTATAATTTCGTGAAGTTGATTAAGTAATGGACTTTATTTCAATATCGTATCGTATCGGATTTTTGTTTATTATCTATTTTCTTTGTTTTCAATTGATTGTGAAGTGGATTGACTATGTGTGCAGCACGACCGCGAGTATTATGATGTGTATTGGTTGTTTGTTGGCTATAATATCAGTAATTGAACTGAATTTGTATCAAATGCTCGAAACCCACTCAAAACCTACTCTGTTTTTTCTCTGTATGTAGCTTATTCCATCGGAATTTGTCTAACGGAATAAGCTGCGTACAGGAAAATTTCGCCCAGTTTTTTTGACCTCATTCCGTCGATTTTATGCCGACGAAATAAAGTACCCAATGAAATAAAAAAAAATTACCCGAAGAAATAGATTTATTTCTTCGTCTTTTATTCCGTCAAGTGCCTATTTATTTCATCGGGTGATGCCCGATGGAATAAATGGGTGTTCTTGTAGTGTCTCCCTAAGGAAGTGAGGTTTGAAGGTCAATCTTGACTCGATATACACCCGTACGTGGTGACTAACTCAATATATCATTTGCTACATGAGGCAAATCACCGATATACTATAGTAGGGTACGAGAGAAAGAAGGGATGTCCTACAATCCCGGATCCCCGATGTATACCTGAGGTCGAATGGGATGGGTTGCCTCAAGTCCTAATGGGTAGTGTCCACATATATTCTCGTGTGTATGAGTGGGTGAGTGAGAAAAAACCTTACGACTGTCTTTAATAACAACCAAGTCTCAAACAAAGTTAAGATAAAGTGACTATGTTTAATTTTTTATTTTTCTCATTTTTGTTTTGTTTTTTAATGAAGAGTGGACCTATTCTTTCTAAGTTTATTTTGTTTATTTTTTCTTTTTTTATGCAAGAAAAAAGTGCGATATAGTGAGAAAAGTAAAACTAGATATATATACAGTGCAAGTCTAAACTACTGTGAGCAAATAAGATCTATATACAATGCAAAACTAATCTTATATTTTTGTTATGTTGGTTTTTTTATTAAAAGTTATAGCGAAAAAGTAAAGGTGAGGCGACATATACAACGAACCTAAAACATGTGCAAAACCATAAACTTGCACAATCCTATATATAAAATATGCAATCTGCTCTATTACAATCAATTCTCGTAAGCTTATTACAAAGCAAGCAGATTTTTTATATGCAATTCGAGGCTATCCCTAACGGAGTCACCAAATCTGTAGCCACCAACCTATAAGAAAACCGAGAAGCTACAAACAAGGTGAATAGCGGATTAGTTGACCGGAGTTCGCTGCTTGTGTCAAAACACAAGAAAAAGAGGGGGCAGGAAAAAATAGCAAAGGGGAGTGAAAATCTAGAGAATCACGGGTAAGGAATTGCAATATTCTAGTAGAAACCCGACAGAATTGACTATCCATAATAATATCCCAATCGGGTACGACTTGGCTTTAATTTGCTTTGTTAAATATGAAAACTCATGTGAATTCCCTCAAAACACGCGAAAACTCATACGTGAAGGCAACTGATGTAGATAAGCAGTGAAAATGATATAATAGGTTCAGACAAGGTTTTGAGAACTGAAACAGAGGTTGTTTTGCAGTTTCTGGGTGTCAAGTACCTAGGGAGGCATGTGACAAGTCTCCTGAGATACTTGAACCAGAGAGCAATTTGTACATCATAATTTTGACTTATAAACTCGATATCTCTCAATCAAGATATCCAAATTCGATGAAATTTGTGTCGTTGGAAAGATTATCGAGTCTACTTTCTAAAAAAAACAAGTCTCAATAGATTTTAAAGTCTATAGAGGGAGATATGATAAAAAAAAATGTATAGACTATGCAGAAAACTCCCTATCAGTATTTGCCGACACGCGTTCCTTTTAAACCTTTTTTATGTTTTTCTTGGAATCTGATCTACAAAACCTTGATAACAGAGGGTCCTTGGATGCAATTCTATCCTTCTTGCTTTTTATATCAAAGTCCATAAAGAAATGAAACAAAATAAGAAGAGAACCAAAGAACTACACCATTTAACAAATTTTTTTTGGTTTTTTGGAGATTTTTGATCTATGAAGAGAGTCCTAAGACGAGTCATCTTCACTTTATCGAATACATCTTAGTCTCAGGGAAAAAGAAAGAAAATCAAGAAGGAAATATAAATATAAAGAGAAGAACCATTCTACTTACATAAACAAGGAAAATAATCTAGAAATACATAAAAAAAGAAAAGAAAAACACAAGGAGTGGATCTTGGATCCCCAATTTTTCAAAATTGTTGTTGTTTGAAGTATTCAAACTTAAACTAGACAATCTAGATCTAGAAAGTAGGGTCTTCATTCCTAAATACTAATCCTAAATGGGAAAAATCAAAACTTTCTTTCTCTAGCTTGTGGTTTTTTTAGGGTTTTTTAGGGTTTTCTAAACTAATCTAAGGTTTATTTCAATTGAGGAATGAGTGGGAGGCTCGAGCTCTTCAAGAAAAGAGCAAGAGAGAGGGGAAGAAGGAGAGCCATTCTCATGAGAGAAGGCTTTATTTAAAAAAGAAAGAGTGGTTGGGATATGAGATGGAGGGTTGTAATTGATTCTAGGGAATAAAATGGTTAAGATGTTGTAGAGATCACTAATCCCTATCATCACCTAAATTTATCTCATAATGAAATGCTTAGACACCAAGCATTTCATAATAAAACAATAAATGGTGAAAGTTAGGTATGCTTTCAGGTGAAAAGATGCATGTTGTATTCATGGGGTGCAAGTTAAGTTAACGGTTCATTAGGGAGAGAATCCTATGCTTTAGGTTTGACAAGTCAAGCAACCATTAATTATTTCTAATCATGTGTTTTGATAAAATGACTAGCTTAAAGAACTCATAATCGCACATATTCAAACCTATAGCAATGTACAAATGATCTCAAATTTCACGGATAACCTTGGAAGTTCTCAAGGAATTTGACAAGTCAATTCGAATTGCATACTTTGGTAATTCATGATGAATCATTAAGAACCTCGACAAAAATCCTCATGATGAGTCGTGCAAGAATCCATGAGATATGAATTTTTGAGCATATCGAAAATGGTATTTTAGTCATTTGAACGAATCTTAAACCATACAGTTAAGTTGCCTCCATGTATACCAAACATTTATTTTTATCCAAAAATGAGGTGAATGATATGATTCATATACATGATGAGAATGAAAGGCTACGATGCAAAGAAATGATGCAGGGGTAAAAGGGTAAATTTACAAATCGCTGCTCCGCCAGGGTATATATATAGAAAGAGAGTGTGTGTGTGTGAGAATAATGGAGGAAAGAGGCCATAGGAGGAGATTTTCTCCTATGGCATCGGAAAAATGCACTCTCCATGAATTTTTTTGACGATCGGCATCCATCACCAAAATTTAGTGTATGCACATCTTAGATGATAACGATGATGATGATAGATGCCGATCGTCGGAAAAAATGGTGGAGGTTGCATTTTTCCGACGCTATAGGAGGAAATTCCCTCCTATGGCACATTTCCACCACACGCGCATACACACACACATATATATATGAGAATAATGGAGGAAAGAGGCCATAGGAAGGAATTTCCTCCTATGGCGTCGAAAAAACACCCCCTCCTTCATTTTTTTTCCGACGATCAGCACCCACCATCTCCATCGTTATCATCTAAGATGTGGGTATACCAAATTTCATGTGATTCTACAATTTTTTCACCGTTGATTTAGTGGGTTCAAAATTAACGGTTTACCGACAATAGAACATTTTACATTGCTAAATCAACGGTGCAAAAGTTGTAGAATCACATGAAATTTGGTGTACCCACATCTTAGATGATAACGATGAAGATGGTGGGTGCCGATCGTCGAAAAAAATATGGGAGGGGGTATTTTTTCGACGCCATAAAAGGAAATTCCTCTTATAGCGTCTTTCCTCCATTATTCTCTCTCTATATATAGCAAACTACTAGAATATTTGATTGTTATCTCAATAGTTTGTTCTCTTTTATATTACTTAATTTGTATATGTAATTTTGTTCTTAAATTTCTTTTCTGAAAAAAAACCTTTCTAAATAAAAATCAAACAACCAAATTTTCTTTTCCAAAAATTCCAAAAAAAATATCTTTTATTTAAATTTCGTTTTTTTAAATTGAAATAAAAATAATATAAGGATTTTGGCAAGATTCGAACACGCGACCTCATGAACAATGTTACGATACTAAAACAATGGGATACTATACATATATTTAACAAGAGATAAATATGCATAGGTGTTGAAAAGGAAAAGATCTTTTATTAATGAAAGAATGTACAAAAAGGTACATGGGTTTTACACATCCTACTTTCCTTGGACAAATTTCGTCCTTGAAATTATACACGGAACTAATCATCAAATAGATATGGGTAATGCTCGCACATATCATCCTCACGCTTCGAGGTGGATTCTCCTAAGGAATCCATCCTCTATAATACACGGAACAGTTTTATCACTTTATTTCGTGGTGCCTTCTCTTTTCGATCTAGAATCTCGACCGGCTGTTGTTCAATAGTCGGATCGGCCCCTACGGTAAGCTCCGAGTGGTCAAGGATTTGATTGGGGTCGCCGACATAACGGCGTAACTGGGAGACATGGAAGCACGCCTTCCAAGGATAGTGGCAAGGCCAAACGATAAGCCATCTCTCCTACCCACTCCAAGATACCGAACAGACCGATAAAACGAGGACTGAGATTTCCATGCCTACCGAAGAGGATCACTCCTCTATTAGAAGAAATCTTGAGGAACACATGATCTTCTGGTTGAAACTCCAAATGTCGACGCTTCGCATCAGCCCAATACATCTGCATGTCCTGGGCTATGCGCAATCTTTCTCTGATCGTGCCAACTACATCAATTGTCGCTATAGTCATATTCGTCCACAAGGAGCTCTCTGTGTCCAATGGCATCCCAACTCCATGGGGAACGACACTTCTGACCATATAGTGCTGCAAAAGGAATCATCCCTATCCTGACCCGATAACTGTTGTTGTATGCAAACTTCTTAAGATGCAGATGATCTTCCCACGATCCCTCGAAGTCAAGCTCATAAGCCCTGAGCATGTCCTCTAGGATCTGAATGACTCTCTCAGATTGTATGTCCGTCTGAGGGTAATATGCAATGGTGAAACTTAGACTCGTGTCCAGGCTGGCTTGAAGTCTTTACCAAAACTGGGATCGGAATCTGGTATTCCGATCGGAGACGATGCACACTCTATGCAGTTTCACGATATCCTGCATGTTTTATAAGCATTAAGATAAATTCAAAGAAAATTGAAGGTTTAAATTTTTGAATTTGAATTTACCTCCATGTATTATCATGCTAAGCTTTCCCGTGGACCGACCAACTTGGAAAAGTATGAAGTGGGTTGATTAGGTGAGAAAGTCCATTATAACCCAAATGGCGTCGTTACCTTTGTGCTATCAGGAAGGGCATTCACGAGGTCCATGGTAATGTGTTACCACTTCCACTCAGAGATGGGCAACGGCTAAAGTAGGCTAACAACCCTGTGATGCTCAGCCTTCAGCTATTGGCAAATCAGGTATTTCGATACACTCCGTGCGACTTCTCGCTTCATGCCTTTCCACCAATAATGTTAGCGAAGATCCCTATACATCTTCATACCACCTGGGTGAATAGAATATAGGTGTCTATAAGCCACCTTCTTTAGCTCCTTTCTGATAACACCAGTAGGTACGCAGATCCGGCTTCCATATCATAAGGACTCATCCTCGTGTAACTATTAAATCTGATCAGAGACCGGCTTTAACCTACTCTCTGATCCTCTGCAGTCTAGCATCACCAGCTTGGGCTTGCTTGATATGATCAACAAGCGAAGACTGGATCTGCAAATTTGTCAGCAACGATGTAATCCTTGGAAGAACAACATTTGTCTCTAACTCATGGAGATCCTGCTGCAACCTCCACTGTGTAGTAAGACACATAGCCAGTGGCTGACGGCTTAGAGCATCGGGGACTACAATCACCCTTCCCGGATGATACTGTAGATTGATATCGAAATCAGCCATGAGCTCGAGCCACCTCCTCTATCGCATATTCAGTTCCTTCTATGTGAAAATGTACTTGAGGCTCTTGTGGTCAGTTAAAATCTCAATCCGCTCTCTTAGAACATAATGTCTCCATATCATAAGAGCAAAAATCACTACTACCAGCTCAAGGTCACGGATGTAGTTGGGATTGTGCGTCTTCAACTTCCTCGACACATATACAACAACCTTGCCATGCAGGTTGTCACGCCCCACTTCCTAAAAGACGAGGAGCGAGAGTTGACAAGTCCGTGACGTATTCACACTGAGAAGCACACCTTCTCGATATGAATACGCTAAGCGTTTATATACGATAAAAGATATTTTCTGATGTTGAAGTGCTAATATTAATATATGGTAATTGGCAGATTCATACATTTAGCAAACCCTACCCGTAGGAAGGTTGAATTTACTAATGAAACTGGACATTGGTCTATTTCAATATAGTTAGATATAGGGTTGCATTCGGATTCGGATATCCAGATATTTATCCGGATCCAGATCAGATATTTTCGAATACGGATATGAAATTTTGGATCCGTTTAGATACGGATACGTATATAGATATATATTTTTAGATTTAGTCGGATACGGATACGAATCTTTTCAAATTTTTTGGATACGAAATTGGATTTCCAGATATCTAAATTCGGATACGGATACGAATTTGGATACGGATATCCGCAGAAATATTAAGTTAAATATTGCATTTTAAATTAATTTTCTAATATTTTTATGCTTAATTAATTAATACTTTTGTAGTAAAATTAAAATTGAATAATATATTAGTTTGTTTATTTTATATGTATTATAAATTATGCATTTAAAATAGTATTTAACATATTATTTTATAATTTTTATTTTAAAATATACATAATAGCATAATATATATGTATAATTATTTGTTAATATATTATGTTACGTGCATATTTATTCGTTTCAAATATTTTAAGAACTCATATTTAATTTGTACTCAATTTTTTCGTATCATGTATCGGTTACATCCATAATTTCACTTCAAATTCACTTATTTTATATTTTAAACATGGGTTAATTGCACAAAACACCCCTGTAGTTTACCCAGTGTTGAACTTACACCCCCTCAAGTAATTCATTAGCACAAAGACCCCCTCTGCTCATCGCTGAAACCATTATAAATGCATGAATTCAACTCTGAACAATTAAAACATGTTCTCAAACGAAATTAGAGAATTATTTGATTTGTTTGGAATTGATTTTTAGAAATTTAAAGCATTTTCTAGGGTTCTAATTAAAGAGCAGAGGGGGTGTTTATACAAATAAATTACTTGAGGGGGTGTAAGTGCCACTCAGGTAAACTATAGGGGTGTTTTGTTCTATTAACCCTTTAAATATTTATCTATCAATATCCGATTTGTATCTGTATATGTTTATCTCATATCCGATCTTAATCTTTATCGGATTTTGTCAAATATAGATATGAATATTTTTTACCGAGCTATATCCGTATCTGAAACCAGAAAGTGAATATGGAAACAGTATTACTCATATTCGATCCATATTCGCTTCGAATGCAACCCTAGTTAAGTAGTCATAGCAATGGTGCATATATTGATTTGATTATAAAGTCTTTCCTATGTGCGGTCCTTGCATATATATTCCAATGATAAATTAAGTTAAAAAATTTGAGTTCAGTGGGAGTAAATTTTCTCGTACGTAAAATTTGAGAAATTATTTTATCTTCTTAAGGATTATTTGTCCAAAATATGGATTTTGGATGAGCCATTGCATATAAAGATAACCTCGATAACGAGAAAAGAATTTAGATGAGGTTATAAAGATTTCATTATAATGACTCATGATAAAGAATGTACGTTTAAAGAAATATAATGGAATACATTTATATATTGCTATAAGACTTTCACAAGAATTATAGTTGAGAAATTTTGGTATACGCATAAAGAGACCTTTACCATCTATTATGACAAATTTTAGTTTGCTAACAACAGTATATAAAAATTCGATTAAAAACATATCGACATAAGATTTCTATGATTATAGATCAATTTGTGATCACTTTTGGTTTTTTAGCACATAAAAATAGAGTCCATAATTATTAACCCGTTGGTTAAAATATTATGTATTATTCCATTTAAGGGTCATGTAAAAAATATGAGCCTCACAAAGATTCAAGTGCTGTATGTCATTTATTTAAGATCTATATATAGTTTTATGTCTAGACATATTTGGATATTGTTAGTAATATTATACATGATTAATAAAGTATGCACATTATACGTAGGTTATTAGGATGTCCTAAATCCTAACTAATCTATTATATTTATATTTAAATATATATTTTTGTTTATTTAGAGATAAGATTTAGTTAATTATTTAGAGATAAATCCTAATTAAATCAATGTTATATCTAAGTATCATTGTATAGGCTAAAAATATGGAGCAATAGCCTAGGACTTGGATTGTACGAGCAGGAGAGAGTCGCCACAATGTAGCCCTGATATCTGTAAGAGTCCTCTCTCCCCTTTGGGAAAAGATCTATTAGGACGAGAGTTTATTCTATATTCTTCATGTAAACTCTTTCATCTGAAAATCTGTAATATCTCTATCTGAATTAATGAAAATGATCTCCGATGTGCCCATCGTTTTTCCGTTTAGGTTTTCTACGTAAAATCTCTTTGTTCCTTTTGGGTTGATGTTTTATGTTTTTTACGATTTGTTTGATCTCTATTTCAGCGTTTATCTCAATCATCCATAACAAATTGGTGTCAAAGCTAAGCTTGATTCTATTGATCGAGTATATAGATTCAGGGCATGTACGCATGCCAAAAACTAGACACTTGTGCGGAGTTTGAGATCGATGGTGCCGCGTTTAAGATTCGTGATAGATCAGAGAGATTGGCAGAGGGTGCGCATGTACCAGAGCATGGCAGTGGTCCGATTTTTGTATTGGAGAGCCGATGGTATGATCTAATCGATCTTTGCTAGATCTATGAAAGTCGTGACATCGGATTGGCAGCGGCGCAAAAGGCACGGTGAACCGGCAATGAGTCAGTGGTCAGCGGCAGAGCCGAAAGGCTCACAGTAGCATGAGAGGGCATTGGCACGGAGGAGCGCATGGGCGCAGCTGCAAGTGCCTATGGGTGTGCCTCATTGGGTCAGCAATGTGGCGGCGTAGGTGATGGCCTGCGAGATAGCTAGCGTTTGAGGACAGTTATGGAGGCGCCGGCTGTTGATGAGGTAAGATTTGATGGTGGCAGGGATGCGAAGAGATGGGTGGTGGCAATGATCTCTAGCAATGGAGTCACATCAGGGAAGCAACTCGGTCGTCGATGTGCGTGTTCTGTGTCGAAGCAAGTTAGAAATTGTATGTGATGGCGTGCGGGGTGCACGGAAGTTGTGTCGGTGATGAAGCCAACCACTCATGTTTGGATACATGGGAGCAGCGGAGCAACCTTCGGTTTTCTTTTCCTTTTTCTAAGGAAGCCATGGCGATGGCACGGTCGAGTTTGCCCGATGGCTCATTGATCTCGAAGAAGCTAATAAGGATATGATGGAGAGAAGAAAAATACATGCTTTGCGCGCGTAAACAAATTTTTTGATTGGTGACCACATGAAAGAGCAAAGGAGGATTGTTTGGGGATCTAATGTGCAGCCCAGAACAGCACACGTGCAAGTGGAGACCAATGAAAAAATTCTGATTGGGTTTTATTGTAAATTAACGGCTTAGCTTGACTTATCCATGGATCGTGCATCCGGTGGATGATTTTGACGATCCAAATATGTAACCCTATGTTTTCAAGTGTTTCAAACAAATTGATGGATTCGAATTGGCTAAATTCTATATTCTTTTGTAAATATCCCCACTTTAGTGCATATAGTTCGAACCGGCTTCAATTAAAGTCGTGGATACTTGTTATTACTTCGAGTGATGTTACCATGTGGATTTGGGTTGAAGGTATTGTTCCTTACCCTTTCAGTGTTGCATCTGTTATCACATTGAATGTGGTTCTAGATTATCATATTAATCATGTGACATGTTTCCTCTACTAAGTTTTTGTCAAGGCATTATCTCCTTCCAATGTTGACCTTGGTTTCAATCAGATGTGAGCCAAGGTGAAGATTTGTCGTTCATTTCTCGCATCCTTCTGTTAATCATAGACTTGGTAGCTCGAGTAAAATCGGCTGGAGAAAATTCCATTCAAGACTTTTCGATTGTTCGAATGCGTATTTCAAGATGCTTCTGTTTCCTTGCTTTGAGAATCTGTTGGCATGCGGAGCGCATGCCTTATCGTGTTCGGTACGATTTTGTTTGTCACATTGAAGTGTGATCTTTGTCGTTGAAATTCTGATTATTTGCTTCGAGACTCTGTTGCCATGCGTGTTGCATATGCTTTCGTATCCATTGCGATCTGGTTTGTCACATCGTGGTATCATATATTCGTCTTCAAAATTATGTTGTCACAATATATTCATCTCAGTTTTTGACTTAGATATGAGCCATCTAGACTCGGCATGAGTCATTCTGTTTGGGTTTGGAGATGAGCCATGATGAAGACCTGATCGAGTTGTGTCGTGCATATTTTTGAGCGGTTTGACAGTAGATTCAATGAGAACCGGTTATTCTGTTTGAAAACTCGCTGGCGTTAATAGATGGAGTAAGCCCTAAAGGGCAATCGGCAGTAGCAGATTTTTGGCAGGATGGTTCATATCTGATTAGATTCAGTCCAAGGTGGGGATTTGTTAGGATGTCCTGAATCCTAACTAATCTATTATATTTATATTTATATTTAAATATATTTTGTTTGTTTGTTTGTTTAGAGATAAGATTTAGTTAGTTATTCAGAGATAAATCCTAATTAAATCAATGTTATCTCTAATTATCATTGTATAGGCTATAAATATGAAGCAATAGCCTAGGCTTAGATTGTACCAGCAGGAAAGAGCGGCCACAATGTAGCCATAGTATTTGTAAGAGTCTTCTCTCCTTTAGGGAGAGATCTGTGAGGTCCAGAATTTATTTTGTATTCTCCATGTAAACTCTCTTATCTGAAAATATGTAATCTTTCCATCTGAATTAATGAAAAACGTTCTCCGCGGTGCCCGTGGATTTTCTCGTTTGGATTTTCCATGTAAAATCTCTGTGTTCCTTTTGCATTGATGTTTTATGTTTTCTGCGATTTGTTTGATATCTGTTTCCGCGTTTATCTCGATCATCCATAACATAGGTCATTTTTTTCTTCTTTTGAAGCAATTTAAAATTGGACTCTGAATACTTATAATAGTTATTTTTAAGGTTATTTGTATATACATATATGAAGCCTCTTACGGACCAAATTTTTTTACTCATTCAAGTGTAAAATATCGATTGGCCATAAGGTATAGTTTATATATATAAGAGATTAAGAGGATAATTGAGTCAAGTGGGAGAATGTAAGAAATTACATCATGTATGACTCTAATATCCAATTAATTATTATGTAACATGTGAGTATTAAATAAATGACGCTACTACAAATAAGGGTTGCTCCTACGGATTTATCCGTAGGAGCAAACCACTGCCCCTACGGATATATCCATAGGGGCAAAAAAATAACCTGTAGGTACAAACGCCGTAGGTACAAGTCGAACCCCTGAACTTGCCCCTACGGACAAAAACTTGCCCCTACGGAGTTCTGTGTAGGTCCCTTTTCCCCTAGGAGTAGACCGTAGGGGCAAAAAAATTATTTTATTTACGGTTTTTTTAAATATATTACTTGTACCTACGGATGAATCCGTAGGGCAAAGAAATAGCCCCTACAGATACATGCGTAGGTACATATCCGTAGGGGAAAAATATCAGGATTTCTGATATTTTGCCCCTATGGATAACTCCGTAGGGACTTTTGTTTGCCCCTACAGATATATCCGTAGGGGCACACCCAACCCCCTGAAACTGAGATCAGGGGGGAAAATATCGGTTATTCTGATATTTTGCCCCTACAGTTTAATCCGTAGGGGCAACATATGTACCTACGGATTAATCCGTAGGTACATATTATCTGTTTTTGTTTAAAAGGGGGCTGCCTGATTTTTTCTCGTCCTGTGCACAATAATATATACATCAATCAAATATAAAATTAATCATCACACAACATATATCGCAGTATTCATAATCACATCTCATGCATATAATATACAAAAGAAACCAAAAATCTGAATATGATATAAATATAAACCAATATCAATATCGTCCAAAATGTTTCAAAATATAGTACAATATGTATCATATAAATAAATACATGTTTCAAAAAATAAGAATCAAAATGCTACCCTAGCTCGGTCCAGCTCCACCTCTGATAAATGCTAGAATCTGGCGCGCCTTCTCCTCGGTCAATAAACCATGCAATTCGGCGCGTGCAGGAGTCTGAGCGGGCTGTGGAGCTGGCGATGTGGTCTGCGCAACCGCCGTCGAGGTAGTGGCTTGCGGAGCCGCGGCTGCGGGATTCTGAGCGGGTGGTGGAGCTATAGGAGCTGTTTACGGAACCGCAGCCGATGTAGTGGCTTGCGGAGCCGCAGCCGAAGGAGATGCATGTGGAGGCTCAGCCGATGTACCCTGTCACGTCTGGACCTAACGTGTGTAATAAGCATGTAAGAACTGTGTATTATTCGAATTCGTATCATTATCAAGTTATTTTGAAACCCCATTTGGATATCTAGTTTGGAAAACCGTAGTTTATTTTAATTAGATATGTATGTATGATTAATCAAACCTAAGTCTACAACCAAATAAGCTCAGACTACGTACTAATTATGGATATGTTGATATCTATAATATGACATGATATTTTACTATAAAGTAGTATACATACCAGCATCTCCTTCAACTCCTGAACGGTGGCCCTCAAGCTCTCCAGTTCCTGCTGGACACGTCGCTCACTAGAGACAGAGGAAGTAACCGCCGGGGTGGAGTCCAACCTCATATAGGCCCTGCTAGGGCCCAATCCCCGGCCTCTCTCCCAACCTCCGTGGTGCCCTCCGTGTGCGGCGTCCAGGACTGGGGTCAGCAGCCTCGGATCACTCTGTCCGGTAAAATCGATTCCCGAGGCCTCGGCCTGCTCAACAACCCGCTCCTACACCCATATTAAGCAGTAAAGTATAAGTATAAAATTTAAATTTGAACCTTCCAAAACTAAAATTTCAAATATGGGTAGAATAAATATTAACACTTACGCAATACTCCTGGGTAGCGACGTCGGGATATCGAAGCTCGCCCGTGGCGGGATCTGTCGAGGTGTCGTGGACGGCAAGATATGCGGACAGCACGCTCGGTGTACCACCTTACGCCAGGGTCTGAGCTGTCTGCAATATTAGAAAATAACTCTTAATAATATATATATTAGAAAATAACTCTTAATATTGCAGAATATCACAAAGGTTGGTCTATTGTAATTTACCGATAACTCCATGGCTCGAATAATATTCCTCGAGCCACCTGTGTAAGTGGGACGACCCCTCTTCGCCGACTTCCTGTTCTCTGTATTCTGAGCGGTCTGTTTCTGCACAACGCATTAACATTTAGTTTTCTAATTAAGGAACACAAAAAAATGAATTATATCCTAAACAATGAATTACATTTAAAATACATACCTGTTTGCGTTGAGAGTCGAAATATTCGCACAATAGAGGCCATGTCTCTACATCGACTCTCGCAAACGCCGGAGTAGATAGGAGGGCCGCTCTCTCTGTCTCGGGGGTCGCCATCCACAGGGAGTAGCAGTCGGCCTTCAGCTCATTCCTGTTGTATCGGACCTTGGTCTGCATGTTCTTCATCAGGCCATTATACAAAGCATGAAGGTCGAGCACCCTCTAAGGGTGATCAGGGTCGAGTACAGGCTGAAAATCGTAATCCGACTGAAAATACAAAAAATAAATGTTATTAGATTGCAAGTGTTAATAATAAATATATTGGATAAATCAAATGAAAATATATATTAATACGTACCCGAGCCTGATTAAAGAAGAGGGTGAATGAGCGCCGGTGCTGCTCGCCCCACTCAACGTGAAGTGGATAGTTCTTCACGAGCCGGCTCTCGTCCCCCATATACCAGCCGAACCTCTCGGCATGAGGACCGGTATAGCGATAGTCAAGGGTAAAAAAGAGGGGGAATGCTGCCTCCCCTAGCTCTGTCAGGCCTCAGCCTATGGGACTAATTCGGACCTCGAGTCCCCCTCTAGGGATGGAGAGGCCCTGCGTCTGCAAGAAATATCAAGACAATCAATATTAAGACAAAGTTGTATTAAGAAATCAAGGTTAAACAAAAATTAAAGTGTGATATATACCTCCGGTGACTAAAGCACGAGCTTGGGCCCGGGCAGCAGCACGAGCGGGACGAAAGTTCCTCCGGTGAGGAACAGCCGGGGTCCCGGATGCGGACGCATCCCCTCCAACTAGAAAATAAACATTGACGCTAAATTTCCAAGAAGTTCATATTTATTCTATAGAGCATATGTAAAATGAATAAATATTGTATATTTATCCATACTAACCTGCAGACGATGCGGAGGGTATGGAAGTAGCAGGAGTGGCCCCTGCGTCAGATGTGGACAAACCACCTATAATTAGACAATTAAAAATAGATTATATAAGTAATTGCAAAAAGAATGTGTAGATAAATAATATAACGTTCTAAATCAATATGCATGCACTATAGGATATATAAACATACCCGCAGGTGCGGTGGTGTCACCACCTACAGCTAAACAATAATAAAAATTGCTAAGTAAGAGCAAAAGGAATGTGTGTATATTTATGATATAGCATCCTAAATCAATATACATGCACTATATGATATATAAACATACCTGGAGGAGCGGGAGTGGCCTCTGTCCCAGATGTGGACGCATCACTAACAACTAGACAATCAAACATTAACAATATAAGTAATTTTGACATAAACAGGCATGAATATCTGTAATATTACATTCAAAATGGATATGCGTGCAGTATACCTGGAGGCGTGGCAAAATCCACACGGAAGGAGGCATCCGAAGCGGTCTCCGATCTGGGTGCAAGATCGGCCCTCTGAAGCTCCCTACGGAGCTCTCCAGGCAGCAGAATCGCTCTGCCTCTGCCTCTGCCGCGGCTGGAGCTCCTGCCGCCCCTCACTGCTCCCGACATCGTCATCAAATCTAGATAAACGGTTCGTGGACGCATTAGACAATTATTAAAAGTATTGACTATATATGTATGGAACATAAAATGTGAAGTGATAATATAATATTAGTGATAACCTTTTTCGTTTCGTGGGCGTATTATACATATCTACTTGGATTTCATCGTCGATGTCATTTCTAACCCACGTAACTTCATGATCGGCCGAAGATAACCCGTCCTTCGAAACAGACGGTCGGAGCACTATAAGCCTTCTCTCTTCTTCATCCTCATCGCTGTCCTCGAATTCTGGGACATCATAGACATCTCTGGGTTTCCATCGGTATACAACACTCCATCCCGGATGCTTCAAATACTGTGAGTAGTATACTTGGAACGCTTGGTTCGGAAAGATAAACGGATCTTCCTGACCGTAAAATCGAAGTGTGTTCACACTGGTCAATCCATATTCATCTTTCCAAGTCCCAAGATTGCTTCTCCACTTATCCGTATCGGTTCGCGTATCGTACCAAGTACACTGGAATATATAAAAGGGTTCTGATCGTCCGGGATAGTGGATGCCGAGTATACAATTTAAGTACCCATAATAGATCACACCGTCCGATCCTACCGTCGCAATCCAACTATTCTGAGTGGTTCTAGATGTTTCTATGTCCTTAACTTCGAATTTGTATCCAAGGACACCAAATCCTTTGTAATATGCAACCTCCATACTAGGAAATTGAGCTAAATATCTTGAATCACTCTCAAATGATGCAGACAAGTTTGGATCGTAGATCTAACAAAACAAATTTTACGAAAAATACATAACGATATAAGTTTAGATTAAAACTGATAGCAATAAAATGTTATTCGAATAACTTACATGATCTGTGACCCAATCAAAAAAATTATCCTGATAATATTTTTCCAATTGTTCTTCATTCCAATCAGGTTGCCCCTCACGTACCTCGTTAAAATGAATTCTGTTTTCGATAGATAATGGTGACATTAATATTATATCATTTCATACACACACAAACACAGATATAACAATTAATCCAAAAAAAACTTACTCTCTAATTTGTTCAAGACATGCGCAATTAAGCAAGATAAACCGGTATATCTTGTTGATAAACATAGTGTCTACCCTCTTATACCCGGCTTTACCATATGAGCCGTCTTGAATTCTTCGAGGCCGGTTAAGTCTTGTCTCAATGTTCTCGTCCAGATAGCGGGAACAAAATGCGGTTGCTTCATCAAGAAGATAACCTTGCATGATAGAACCCTCTGGTCAATTTTTATTGTGTATATACTTTTTAAGAGTGTAGAGAAACCTAATGAAAATATGTTGAATAAATAAATACGGGCATACAGGACAACAATAAATTTATAAATTGCGCGAAACGAAAAATTACACGTACCTCTTAACGGGATACATCCATCGATATTGTACCGGTCCGGCTAACTTAACCTCAGTTGCAAGATGAACCGTCAAGTGTATTATGATATCGAAGAATGACGGTGGGAAAATACGCTCAAACTTGCAAAGTATCAACGCAATAGAATTTTATAGTTTATCCAGCGTCACAACCTCCAGTGTTTTAGCACACAACTCTCTGAAAAAACAACATAGGTCGTTGATTACTAGACCAACCGATTCGGGGAGAGAAGTCCTGAGGGCTAATGGAAGAAGGTGCTCCACGATAACATGGTGATCATGACTTTTCAGCCCATCGATCTTGCCCTTCACAATTTTTATTTTTTTGCTGAATGATCCTGAGAAACCCGTGAGAACTTTCAAATCATGCAACACCTGCAGGAATCTTTTCTTCTCCGGTTGTGACATATGATAAGTAGCATTGGGAAGTACAAACTTGCCCGGTTTACCCGCTACCAGTCTAGGGTGCAATTCACTTCTTATTCCCCACTCTTGTAGATCCATCCGAGCATTCAGATTATCTTTCGATTTCCCGTCTTTACAAAGAAGCAAGTTAAGTATGTGCTCTGGTACTCCCTTCTCTATATGCATGACGTCCAGACAATGATGCAATAAATTTGTTGACCAGTACGGAAGCTCGAAGAAAATGCTTAACTTGTTCCAAAATGTTGGTTTGACCTGTTTCATCGGATCCATCCCGAAGGTCACATTATTGTAACCATCCCATTTAGCAGTCACGTCCTCTCCGGACAATGGGGATGGAGGTCCAAGAAGCTCTTGATGACCATCAAAGTGAACCGTGTCTAACCTATAGGGGTGGTCTGGAGGCAGGAAACGTCGATGGCCGCAATAACAAACCTTCCTGCTAAAATTCAAGAATTTCGATGTTGTGTGTTCATGGCAATGAGGACATGCTTTGTGACCATGTACGGACCAACCTGATAGAATTCTATACGCAGGAAAGTCATTGATTGTCCACATTAAAGCCGCACGCAGTATGAAGGTTGTATTTGTGTTTGCATCATATGTCTCTACACCATCAATGAACAAAGATTTTAATTCCTCGATCAGAGGTCGGAGATAGACGTAGATATTATTCCCCGATGAGTTTGGTCCATCGATAAGAAGAGGCATCATAAAGTATGATTGGTCCATAACCAACCAAAGCGACAGATTATAAATTATCATTACAACGGGCCATGTGCTGTATAAAGCGAACACCCATCACTTGTGCTTTCAACCGTTTCGAGTAAATTTCGACAGCACCTCCCCGCTGTTCTCCGAGTACACTGTAATAGAATAGATAATCATTTCAAAGCTATGAAACAACGTTGAAATGAACATCTAATCTATTTTTGTACACGGAGAACCAGCGGAAAGGTACCGACGAAATATCTCGAAACGGATGAAAACACAAGTGAATGAAGGTGTTTGCTTTATACATTCCTAACTTATCCACACGGGACAAATTTATCGGTTACCATACGATTGAATTTTCTCGTCGCATAGATTATACGACGGTTGTTAGTATCGAGCTATATCGTCCGATATTTAACAACCTTCGTATAGTTCTATGTCACGACGAACATCGCACGTATGTTAACCGATAGACGGGGTCTAAGTGGCGCTTTTAGTTTCATATATGAGTATCGATGAGAATATGAAGGTTTCATATTATCATCGAGTATCATATATTGGTTTTAACTTAAACATCTCGAATCACTCTCTAATTATGCGATTGTTGTGTATTATTGTTGTATGTGTGTGCTCCGGCTGTCGGGGGTAAGGCTTCTATCCCATTAAAAATGTATAGAGCGAACACCCATCACTTGTGCTTTCAACCGTTTCGAGTAAATTTCGGCAGCACCTCCCCGCTGTTCTCCGAGTACACTGTAATAGAATAGATAATCATTTCAAAGTTGTGAAACAACGTTGAAATGAACATCTAATCTATCTTTGTACACGGAGAACCAGCGGAAAGGTACCGACAAAATATCTCAAAACGGATGAAAACACAAGTGAATGAAGGTGTTTGCTTTATACATTCCTAACTTGTCCATACGGGACAAATCTATCGGTTACCATACGATTGAATTTTCTTGTCGCATAGACTATACGACGGTTGTTAGTATCGAGCTATACCGTCCGATATTTAACAAGCTTCGTATAGTTCTATGTCACGACGAACACCGCACGTATGTTAACCGATAGACGGGGACTAAGTGGCGCTTTTAGTTTCATATATGAGTATCGATGAGAATATGAAGATTTCATATTATCATCGAGTATCATATATTGGTTTTAACTTGAACATCTTGAATCACTCTCTAATTATGCGTTTGTTGTGCATTCGTGTTGTATGTGTTACATGATTTTAAACTATTGAGATCAAGGTTGATAGAACTGATCATCCTACATTGCAATGGCATTCATCTACCAAAAACTATTATTGCAATGGCATTCATCTATAACAATCAACAATTAAAACTACAAATGTAGGATACTGATATCATAAAGCGTTATACGCAACATATGAATTCACATGACTGAAACATGCATCAAAAAAACATGTTCATCCAAAAGAAAGGCCACTGTCAACAAATATAGGCAAATACGTCATAAAAACAGTAACCAATTAACAAGTTGATTAGCATCGGGATCAAGAAAATGATAGGAAAAACAATTGACTATGATCTATAATGACGAGTCTATTACCATGACTCTCGACTAACAAAGGTGGCTTTTCGTCCTCGGTAGCTTGATAATTGATGGAGGATATAAACTTTTGACGACACCTAACGAAAAGTGGACCCTCTATTCTTCATTAATTCACTCCCTGTGTGTGTGTTTGTTTTTTTTGAATTAAAGGTCATTGTTTTAGAAAGACCTGATGATATATATGTTGAATATATGTAGAGTGATATGCATGATCACATGAGCTTGGTGGAGGCAATAAAGAAAGTTGATGTGGCGATCTCTTTGCTGGGCTACAAATATCATGAGCAGTTGATTGATCAAGTTAAAATCATAGAGGCTATTAAAGAAGCTGGAAATGTCAAGGTAATCAACAAATATATATTTATATTAGGATAAGGAAAACGAGAAATTTGGATTGGATAGTTTTAATATTACATATTGTTATTTTTTCACATCTTTCTTGTTTTCTGTTAATTGCACAAAATCCCCTTTTAGTTTATCCCATATAGCAATATCCCCAGCCCCACCCCAACCGAACCCTAGCCCCAGCCTCAGCCCCAGCCCAGCCCCAACCCCAACCGAACCCTAGCCCCAGCCCCAGCCCAGCCCCACCCCAACCGAACCCTAGCCCCAGCCCCAGCCCCAACCCTAACCCAGCCCCAGCCCAGCCCGAGCCCGAGCCCGAGCCCAGCCCCAGCCCCAACCCCAACTCCAACCCCAACCCTAACCCGAACCTCAACAACCAAACCCTAACCCTAACCCTAACCGAACCCGACGCCGATGCCAAACCCCCACCCCTACCCGAACCTAGCCTGAACCCTAGACTACAACGTCAAAATTAAAAATTATTTGATATTTACTTACAAACCGTGCACGCGGTGGGGGAGACGGTAGAAATTAGTGGTCGACGACGATCGGCGAAGGTGGCGACGAGGCGCGGGAAGTCAACGAAGGTGTGGGAACGACCGATGAAGCTGGCGACGAGACGCGAGCGCGGTGGCGACAAGGCGCGGGAACAGGCGATGAGAGGCGCGCGGGAGTGAGAGAGAGAAATTTTGGGAACGATGAATAATTTTTCTGTGCTTTTTTTTTATTAATAACCTATTTAGATGCCCCTACGGACATAACCGTAGGTCCACGGCTTGCGGCTCCGTAGGGCCAAGCAAAAGATTAGAACATAAGGCACCGTAGAGATAACGATGTGATCCTACGGATAAATCCGTAGGGACAAGAAATATTTGCCCCTACGGATTTCTGAGTCCGTAAGGGCAACCCCATATTATAGTAGTGTGAGATGGTTATTTTCATTTAGTTTGGTGGTTATCCTGAAACCACCATGTAGTTATGGAAACTATAATAACGCTCTTAATGGAAGGGGTCCCTTAATGGAAAGGGTTATAAAATCGAGCCTCTTGCATAAAAATTCTCAAGACTTGTGAATTAAATTTGTTTCTGTTTATCAAGAAAACTCTAAAGAAAAAAGAGCAGGTAAAGAACATTTTGGAGTCCTATCACAATCAATTGGAATCTTATTGGATCTGGCATTGGAATTTGGTCTTTCTATTAAGGTCAAAGTCTAATTCATGGTGATACGTATAATATTTGATCTCATGTATGGCATGTACATGATATAATTATTTTTTTAATCATGCTATATGTTTTATACTTTTAATTTCTTACATGCAATATTTCTTTTATATCCAACCGTGATGTTTTATTTTTGTAAAAATTGGTGCTTTAAACAATTTTGTGGTTTAGTATTTATAAAGCCGATATTCTGTTATATGTTTGTTAATTAGAGTTTATTACGATATGAACAATAATACTGTTTTTTCAAGTACAATGGTAATTGTCCTATAAACGATTTCTTTACTAATTTTTGTAGATGTAAATAACTCTCTTTGTTCAAACTTAACTGAATTCTAACAAATGTTGCAATTATTTAGTTACATGATAAATTTATATAAAAGAATATCACGTTGTATGCAATGATTCAATCTAAATGATTCTATATAACTTTTGTGTCGGCTGCTTGCTGCATCGCAGCGTGCACGATGCTAGTGCATGGCAGCACATGAATGTGAGTAATAAGAGAATCCAAAGACCAAAGTATGTAGGATAAAATATAAAAGCACATAAGACCAAAAGAGATCGTATTCCCTTTTGAGCCACGATATAGAAAAGATTATTAATTTGTGGTGATCCCATGAGAGAGACATGGAAAAATTATTAATTTGTGGTCCAGAAATTGATATAGAAAAATTATTAATTTGTGGTCCCATGAGAGAGAGGTTTTCTTATACTTACCCTTCCAAAATTAATTTGTGGCCCAAAGCAATAATTCAGATCCATCGATTTATAGTGCTCTTAAATCAAACCGGAATTTGTAGGGCTCCGCCCGCTGGGTTATCCATTGTCCATAATGCAGTTTATGGACGGATGATTTGCCAAGCTAGAAAAAGTATCTCTAAAAATAAGATTTGGAATTTTCTTTCAATCACAATTCTTGGGACAAAGTATCGAGGAATGGTCCATATGTAAGATCATCATTATCGATAAGGGTCTTTTTCATAAATAAAAAAAAAAAGGGAATTTTTTGTTACGGTAGAACCATGGTAATGTGGATCATTCAAGAATCGAAGTCGATTTGATTTATAAAAAAAGATATTGATGAACTTCTATGAAATGGTTTCACGGGGTTTAGCCAATTGCCCCATCGTAGGATATCATTGAGAAATAGGAATCCGTGTTATCAAGAGATTTTCTGTAATTATTTCAAGTATGGAATGAGTCAATCATCCCACTTTGGTATCTTTTTGAACAAAAATGGTAATATTGTTCCTCCATTGATTAAGAATTTTGGTCATTTGGAAGTATGATGATCACCCAATAAGAAAGGTCTCGATTTATTCAAATGAACGATTTAAACACCTATTGATTTTAACAACTAATTGCAAGGTTGATCACTCAAATCTTTCAATTCATAGATGTGTGTATTGCATCATGGATGTTTAATGACCTATTCGTCCCAAAAAGTGTCAAATGTGAACTCTATGAAATCCTCCAAGAAATGTTCATAAGAAGAGCAGTCTATTGTGTTGGAGAATTTTACCAATATTAATTGAAATAAAAAGGATTACAAACCAGATTGTGTGATCACACGTCCTTAAAATCAAATTTCTGCCCCTCGAAGGAATTTCCTCGGTGTAAAAGTTACGGTAGTCTCACTTTTATGATATTTTGACATCTTCACTGCGGACGTACACTCACCCTAGCGGTTTTAGGAACTTGCCAAAATTCTCGAGTACTGAGGAATTTGAACGAATGAAAGGTGAAGAGATTTTTAGAAAAGAGAAGATGTTTTCTTCTTTACCTTTTTTTGATGTAGAAAAGGAGTATTAGAAAGAAACAAATAGGGGAGACCAGAACCTAAAATCAGTAGAGCGGCCATAAAAGCCGAAATCAAATCGTCCAGGAATTAATGTTGTTACCAAAATAAAAGATAACGTATTTTTGTAATCAACGGGGCAATGAATTCCAAATCTTACCAAGTGAGGGAAACCTTGTGCTGAATTAATCTGTCAAAGGGATTGAATTGATTTTAAATAAAAAATTTCTAACGCTGCGTTTGTTCCGCATCCCATAAATAGGCTGCTGGTTGGCTCTCAATACATCAATTCCATCCATTTAGATGAGATCAGGGGGTTATAGAACTTAGGAATTTCGAACATGCCAATTTAGTTTGAAATTAGGTGTTATATACAAGATATTTAATGTCGACAAAATCCAACAATTGCTAAAAGTATAAACAGACAAACTGAAGTGTTGCATCCATAGAGAGAAACATGTATGGTATGATTTTATTGGATTTGGATCGTGATTTTGCACTTCAAATACTTCCCACTTTTCATTGGATTTTGCTGTTAGGTGTAAAGTCACTATACGTGCAAAGTACTCTAATGAAATGAACCTCACACATGCTCTTCTATAGAATTCATCTTACAAGAACACTGCAGACACAATTTACTCTTTGCCAACCCCATCTTTGTCCTTTTTGTTGCTAAAGATATGAACAAATCAGATACGGATGGGATATATGTGTTACCATATCCGTATCCAGCAATTCTAGATAGATTTTAATACGGAAACCGATAGTTATCAGAAATGAAAGTTACTATTTGTATCTGGTGGAAGACGGATACACAGACATATACGAATATGAAGTAACCATTGGAAAAATATACTCAATAAAACCCAAAAATATATTTTTTTGGCACCAGATACGGATACAGAATGGATATAGGCGTTATCGTATTTGTATCCAGTTGATTTTGGCAAATATGGACATAGATACGAATAGCTATTGGAAATGGAAATAGCTATATGCGGATAAAAAAAAAATCGTATGCGGATACAGGCTCGGATTATCCCAATCCGTTTAAATCTCTGTCAAAAATTGCCAGGCGAGCCTAAATGAAAATAGAAAGAAAAATATTTGTTACATTAAGGATTCGGTTTTTTTACAAAAAATGTTGATGCCCTTTCTCTCTCCTCCTATAAGGAAAAACCGAGAAATTCAGTAGGTATAAAAGAAATGTCTTGATCCTCAAAACCTCAAAAGCCAAAATAAATATGAAAAGGGAAAGTTTTGTTTGAAGAGAAAGAGCAGCTAATAAAGAATCAATTTGAAAATTGAAATTCAACTAAAGAACCATAACCATAACTCATGCAGGGGTCTCAATTTGAAAATTGAAATTCAACTAAAGAACGCCATATAGATGCCATGTAGAATTTTAGTGAATTTCAAAACAAAAACAAAAAAATACCAACAAAAAATTTAAACAAAATCTAAACAAAGAATTTACCCAATAAAAAGGAGGTTAAAAAAATACTCCCTCCGTCCCATTTTAATAATCGTTTTGGTATTTCTCACGCTTATTAATTAAGGTGCTAAATTATGACGGGTAAATTTACCGCAATACCCCTAATTAAAGTAATCTCAATCACAAAAACCAAAGTGTAACAAGTGACATGCATGGGATTTTAATGAAGGATAAATTCGATAATCAATTGATAAAATAAACTCAATTACATAAAACGACTAGAATTGTGGGAAAGAAGTATCTAAAACGACTATTAAAAGTGGGATGGAGGGAGTATTAAAACGGTTGTAGAAGTATTTTATGTTGATGGTTCAAATATTTAGTTGTTATAACTGTTCATATTTTAACAAGTACATCATCATTCTTCTCTTAGTTGGACTATTTTTCAGTTCTCATCCTATCCATAGATTTTTTTTTGCTTTAGCGAGTTGGGTTTTCATTTGTTAAAGTGATTAACTACTTTCCTTTTTCTCCTACTATAATGATTTACTTCTATCTCTTAATATTATTTTTTTCTCATGCACATCGGATACACTTAATTACAATCTATGTAATCATTCCCCACTCTTAATATTATTTGTTTCATTTGCATCGGATACACCTACAATCTATGTAAGCATCCCCCCACACCCAACACCCACCCACCCACGCCACGTGCATCGCTACGTGCATAATTAATACTAATGCATAAATAGCACAAGCTTTGAAGAGATCACAAGAAACTAGTGAACTGGAAAAATGGCTTCAGTCACTGCACCAAGTGTTCCAATGTTCCCAAAGATTGATTTCTCAGGGTTGGATCTTAACACGTCAAATGGGAAATGGGACTTGGTTGGAGCTCAAGTCATGGAGGCCCTCCGCTCTCATGGATTCTTCGAGGCCGTTTTCGACGAAGCCAGCCCTCAGAAGTTCGGCCGCATCTTCGGAGAGCCGTTGAAAGAGCTCTTTGCTGTTCCTCTCGAGAACAAGATGAAATTAGGGCATTCCTATATTAATTCCCCAACCTTTGAGGTCCTCCTCTTCAATGACCCCCTTAAGTTGGATGCCATTCAATCCTTCACCAATACCATGTGGCCACAGGGAAATCCCGACTTCAGGTATATATGTACTTGTATTTTGCGCATACACGGTTGATATTCATTTTGATTTATTTTTTCTCATCCCCGTTCTCATATTAGCTATTTTTTTAAAATATCATATCTTTTTTGACGATCATCACTCATCATCATCTTTATTATATAAGATGTGGATACACTAAATTTAATGTGATTCCATCACTTTTTCACCGCTGATTTAATGTGGGTGCAAAATTGACGGTTTACGGACAATAAAACTTTTTATATTGTTAATTCAACGGTGAAAAAGTGGTTGGATCATATATGAAATTTAGTGTATCCACATCTTACAAGATAAAGTTGATGATGGTGGATGCTGATCGTCGAAAAAAATCGTGGATGTTTTTTTGACGCAACCTAACTAAAAATGCCTTTTATAGCTTTATTATATATATATATATATATATTAATTAATTAAAGTTGAACTGCAAGGTGCTTATACTAACCCTTTGAGCTTTGTTAAAATTCTATTATAGTGCATGGAGAGTATTTCTCATGGATCACTCCATAATAACTTTTATTTTCTTGAATTCCCTAGCAATGTAGTGACCAACATATTAGAACCTCTTTCATACCTGGAGCTAATGATTCGAAAGATGGTCTTCGAAGGATTGGGTATTGGAAAACACTTCGAGTCTCATCTAAGAGATACAGTCCAGAATCTAGGAATTGTGGGATACAAACTTTTAAAGGATCATGAAACGACGATGAACATGGATGCTCATATGGACCCGAACCTCCTATCACTGGTTTACCAACACGATGCTGAAGGGCTTGAGATCCTAACCCGTGAAGGTCGATGGCATCGCGCCTCACCAAGAACCATCACAATCTTAGCTGCAGAATCTCTCAAGGTAGTACTCTTAAGCTATACTTTCAAATGACATGATTTTTAGTTTTTACACATTCTGAAGGGTGCAGATCAAATTATTTATTGAGCAGATTATCTGTCGAAAGATTCCATAAGAAAGTTCATGAATTTGAAAATACACAAAACCATCTAAACACATTGATTTCCTATTTTATATATGAATGAAGCGGAATTGGTTTATACATGGCATAACTAAGTTGATTGATTATGTGCCGCAAGCATGTTGTCATACCCATATATGTGGGCGCATGTCTCTTTATATATCAAGCTAGCAATCGATATAAAACTATTTTCCATGATGCGTGATCGACTCGATTTATATCACACACAATTTTAGATAGATCGGATTATTTTACATGATAGATCTAGTGTTCGCAAAATTAAGTGGATTTTATACCCTGAATATTTCATATGTTGGGTACGCAAGGCTCAAAAGATCCAAAATACAATGCACATAGATTAAACAGATCTTCTATTGCTAACTAGCCAGACTGAGCGTCATGATCTCTAGCTATAGCCGATATCTCGTTTTCCTTACATGTGTGTGTGCGCGCGCACGCGCACGCGTGGGCGTATTTTCGTTCCCCCAGTGTGTATATTCATGTGTGTGTATATATATTCGCTAGCAACTAATAAATACTATATTAGCTGGTGCTTATATTATAGCTTAATAAGACAGTCAACTAGGTGGATCTGCTCCATCCATCTTGTATACAATTTTAGATAAATCCGAGTATTTGACATAATGGATCTAGAGTTTGCAAAATAAACGGATACAATACCTAAAAAATTCATACATTGGGTACACTGGGCAATGGTTTGGAAGGCTTCAAAAGATCCCAAGTTTGATACACACGGATTAAGATGATCATCTATTCCCGTTCAGATTGAGCCATCTCTAGCGATTTTTGATGGCTTTATATGCTACTGGCTTGTTGTGTATACGAGACAATCACAAAGCAATACACAATCAATATAAAGAGGAGAACAAAGCGCTGACAAAATAGAAATACAAGTAATAACCACAAAACAAATAAACAAAGACGAAGCTTTATTAATAATCAAATATCCGAAGGAGTATAAATCGATGGAGAATACAAATCCCTCTCAAATTCTAGATCTCTCACAATTATCAATGAGTTCTCTCTAATTAACAAAAACTATCTATCACTAGGGTTACAAAATACTATAATATATATAGTGTACTAGAAATAAGTCTAAATAACCAATTTCCCAACTAATAAATATCCATCTTGGTTGTAGATAAGTCGAATCTGTTATCTCTTATTTTATAGATAAGTCTGAATCTATTATCCCTTACTTTATATATAAATCTGAATCTGTATGACTCCGAGATGACGTTGGATCGATAAGAAATCAAATAGGATAGAATGAAAGGCATACACAATAAATCTCCACTTTGTTTCACATTCCTACAAAACAACAATAATAATAGTTCCACATTTTCTACAAAACACTTAAAGGACATAATGAGTGAAACACACTCCAATTAAGTTCAAACAATGATCAAACTTAACAACCAAAAGAGACTTCACGTCAGCCGGATTATCCGCTATGCCAATCTTCTTCTCAATAATCTCTTCTTTTTCAACGTTTTTCTGAACAAACCAGTACCTCACATCAATGTATTTCGTCCTATTATGACGCATCTGATCTTTCGTCAACTGAATCGCGCTTTAGCTATCACATAGACTATTATGGTATCCTTTTGAATATCAAGTTCCGAAAATAGTCCCTTTAATCAGATCGCTTCCTTAACGTCTGCAACAATGGCCATATACTCCTCCTCCGTCGTAGACAACGCTACCGTAGGCTGTAATGAAGTACGCTAACTGATGGCATATCCTCCCAAAGAGAATACATAACCGGTGATCGATCTTCGTCTGTTAAGATCACCCGCATAATCGGAATCACTGAATCCAACCAAACTATCGTTGTTCCTTCCAAATACCAACCCCATGTCAGATGTACCTCGTAGGTATCATAATATCCATTCACTAACTGCCAATGGCTTTTACCAGGAGAAACCATATAGCGACTAACAACACTAACAATATGTAAAATGTCGGGTCATGTACAAACCATAGCATATATGATGCTACCCACCACATTCGCATATGGAACATTCGACATGTATCTAATCTCATCCTCTATCTGCGGTGATGAACAAGATGAAATTTTAAAATGAGCTTCCAACAAAGTATTTATAGGTCTAACGTATTCTATACCATAATGCTCCAAAACTTTCTCAACATATCGCTGTTGAGACAAGTATAATTTTTCTCTTTTACGATCTCACCTGATCTCCATACCGAGTATTTTCTTGGCCGCTCCCAAATCCTTGGTCTCAAACTTACCTTTCAACCGTTCATTCAAAATCTTAATATCAACCATATATCTTCCTATTATCAATATATCATCAACATAAAACAATAAGTATATGAAAGAGCCATCGGCGAGTTTTTTCGAATACACGCAATTGTCTCTCATACTTCTCATGAACTCAATTTCTTTCATGAAAGAGTCAAACGTCTTATACCAAAGTCTAGATGACTGCTTCAAACTGTAGAGTGACTTCTCTAGTAAACAAGCGTGGTCTTCTTTACCTTCAATTTCAAAACCTTCGGGCTTTTGCATGTAGATATTCTCTACCAAATCACCATGCAAGAATATTGTCTTCACATCGAGCTGCTTAAATTCCAAATCTTGCATAGCTACCAACCCAAGCAAGACACGTATAGAGATGTGTTTAATAACCTGAGAAAATACCTCAATGAAGTCAACTCTCCGCACCTGCGAATAACTTTTAGCTACCAAACATACATTGTATCTCATATCAACTGCCCTTTGGTCACCTTCTTTCTTCTTGAAACTCCACTTGCAGCCAACTATCTTCTTTCCTCTTTCGGGTTTCATGAGCTTCCAAGATTGGTTCTTGTGAAGGGACTCAATTTCTTCATTCATAACGACTAACCAACGAGCTATTTCATTGGATGAGATGTCTTCTTTATTGCTTGTCGGCTTGCTGTTGTCAACTGTCTCTGCAATGGACAGCGCATACGCCACTAGGTCATCGTACCCATACCACTATGGCGGTCTAATGTCTTTTCTCTGTCGGTCACGAGCGAGCAAATACTCCTCATCATGGGTCTGCTCATCTTGAGATTCTTAAGACAATGGTAAAGGAGAAATCTCCTACGAACCCGAGAAATTACCGACCTCAATATCAACTCTCGTCTCATCTTTCTTCGAATCGTTTTCAACTGGATATTCCTTGTTGTTCAGGTTTAATATAGCAGATTCATCAAAAGTCACATCTCTGCTAATTATAAATTTAGACGACTTTAGATCCGAACACTACAATCTATAAACCTTAATGCCGGTAGCATAACTAAGAAATTTACATTTCTTCGCTCGAGACTCCAATTTGCCTTCACGGCGGGGAAACCAAACACCATAAGTGTTGCATAATCAGCGTATTTTCTCGACCATACCTGCTCCGGTGTCTTACAACCTAACGATGTATGAGATGATCGATTCATAATATAACACGTCATATTTACCGCTTCTTCCCAAAACTCCTTTTCGAGCCCTATGTTGGACAACATACACCGCGCTTTCTCTAAAAGAATCCGGCTCATTCACTCCACAACTCCATTCTGCTGTGGTGTATAGATAATGGTATGATGCCGAACCATTCCTTCACTTTTACAGAAACTGTTGAAATCTCCACCGCAAAACTCTAACCCGTTGTTCATTCTTAGTCTCTTGATCTGCTTGCATATCTGCTTCTCAAGCAACATCTTCCATTGTTTGAATATGGTAAACACATCACTTTTGTGTTTCAAGAAATAGAACCGAAGCTTGCTCGAAAAATTATCAATGAAGGTAAGCAGATACTTGGCAGCGCTTTCTTTAGAAGCAACTGGAGAGGATCCTCACAAATCTGAATGGATATAATCAAGAGTATCGTTTGTGTTGTATACCACCAAACTGAAACTAACACGTTTCTGCTTCCTAAAAACATAATGTTCACAAAACTCTAGTTTCGTCGTATTGTTACTACCAAGTAGACCCTGCTTCGACAACTCAGCCATACATCTCTCACTCATATGTCTGAGTTTCATGTGCCACAATCTAGTTGTTTCCGAATCCGTCATAGATTTGGGCGATAAAATAGCAGCCAATTCGGAAGTCGTCGAACTCTACAATGAATACAAGGACCCTTTCTTCAAGCACTTCATCACAAGGAGAGCATTTTTGGTTACCTTCAAAACTCCACTTTCAGTGGAAAATTTGTAACCCTTGTTCTCGAGTGCACCTAAATAGATGAGATTCTTTTTCAAGTCAGGTACATGCCTGACTTCTCTCAACGTCCTCACAATACCATTGAATATCTTGGTTTGGATTATTCCTTTTCCAATAGCTCGACATGAGCTATTGTTGCTTATCAAAACCTCTCCACCATCAACAGACTCATACGTGGTAAACAAATCCCTATTGGGACACATATGGTTGGAACAAACAGAATCCATAATCCACTCGTCCTTGAATCGATGTGTCCTATCAAGAACCACAAGAAGATCTCCTTCTCCTTCCGATATACTTTCTTCAACCGAAAACTCCTTCGATTTGTCTTCCTGCATTAGCTTGTTCTGCAATTTAAAGTAATCGACCTTGAATTGCCCCTTTTTCTTATAATAATTACAGGTAAAGTTTTTACCCATAAATTTTGACCACAAATTCTTTCTATTTTCTTCCGGATTTCTCTTCTTCGCTCTCTCTTGAACAAATAAATCAGACGATGAACCATCCCTTCGGTGGAAGTCAACTCCTTGTCGATCTTCTCTTCATTCATCAAATTCTTCTTGATATCCTTGATTGAAATCGTGTCTCGTCCATAAATCAGGGTTTCATGGAAGAGCTTATAAGAGAGTGGAATGAACACAATTAGATAAGAGCTTGATCTTCGTCGTCAATCTTACTATTGTTCTTATCCAGGTCCGTAATGATCGCAATAGCTCACCAATGTGAGATTTTATTGGAGTGCCTTCTGACATGAAAAGTGTGTAGAGACGCTACTTCAACGAGAGTCGAATCGTGAGAGATTTCCTTAAATATAGCTCTTCCAATTTATTCCACAAATCAGCCGCCGTTTTCTCCACCAAAACTTCTTGTAGAACTTCGTTAGTTAGACAGAAATGGATGGCCGTGGGGGCCTTCTCATCCGTCTTCTCCCAAGATTCATCTGTCATAGTAGAAGGCTTTTTATCCTTCCCTGAAGTCTCCTTCTTCGAATTATTTTAAGTCAAAACAACAACCATACGGACTTGTCATAAACTAAAACAAATATTTCCATCAAACGTCTCGATATCAAATTTCATGATTGTCAGATATATAATGTGAGATCAAATCAAAATACCTTAAGTACTAACGAACCCTAAAACTTCAAAATCACGATCTGAGAAAGTGGAGAAGAGAATGTAGTTGTCGTTACCAACCGTTAAGCTAGATCGCAGAATTAAAGATCTAATGGTTCAACCAAAAATCCTACATCAACGCAATAAAAGTTCTGATACCAGTTTGTTACGTATACGAGACAATCACAAAGCAACACACAATCGATATAGAGAAGAGAACAAAGCACAGACAAGATAGAAATACAAGTAATAACCACAAAATAAATAGGTGAAGGTGATGTTTTATTAATAATCAAATATCTGGAGGAGTACAAATCGATGGAGAATAAAAATCCCTTTCAAATTCTAGATCTCTCACAATTATCAATGGTTTCTCTCTAATTAACAAAATCTATATATCACTAGTGTTACAAAATACTACAATATATAGTATACTAGTGATAAGTCAAAATAACTAGAGATAAGTCTAAATAACTAATTTCCCAACTAATAAATATCCACCTGCTTGTAGATAAGTGTAAATCTGTTATCTCTTGTCTTGTATATATATTTGAATTTGTTATCCCTTACCTTATAAATAACTCTGAATTTGTAAGACTTTGAGATAATGCTGGATCAATAGAAAATCAAATTGGATAGAATGAGAGGCATATACAACATACTAGCCGATATGTCGTTTTCTTAAATACTAAGATTCTTTGCCAGCATTTGAGTTTTCTTGCCAATATTATTTTAGGAAGGAAAAAATTCAAGTCATATCAACACCCAAAACTATATAATTTATAAAATTTTATTAAAAAAATATAGAAAATAAATCATAGAGTTCGACTAGTATCCTATCGAAAGAATTTGGAAACAGATCATTCCCATTTTTTCACGATTAGATTAATTTTGGGATGCGTGCTAATAATTATGAATAAAGCTCATTTATTACCAAACATAACGTAATTGAATGCACAAATCCAAAACTAAATCTAATGGTGCAAAAGTGGAAAGGATCTGTTTCCAAATTCTTCCGAAAGGATCCTAGTCGAACTCCTAAATCAAAACTATAAAGGGATATTTCAACAAAAGTAAAGAGAAATCACTCTTAATTAAATCTTTGTTTTGTGTTTTCTCATCCTTTTTTAAAACTTCAACAAGCAAGGTCCTTGCGCTGGGGCATCGAAGTTTCCCTCCGTATACCGAAAGCAAAATAAACATTTTTAAGCCACGATTTCCCAATATAGCTGCTGTAAGACGATCGTCGCAAGTTTAAAAATTTTCATAACAAAGTTAAAGTGTATTATTGGAGCCTGTTTATGAAAACCTGCAATCTTGACGGAATTTTGAAAATGATGGTTTTCCATATAATTTTCCCGCTGGATACCAATAAAGAGCACAAATGACCGAAGTTAGAAATTTTCCATGATGAAGTTAAAGTTTGACGAAATTAAAGGATATTGTTGGAGTTTATTTATGAAATTTTGCAATCATGACTAAATTTTGTAAATGGCGGTCTTCCACAAAATTATCCGCTAGATACCAAAAAATGTATGAAAAACCGAAGTTTCCATCTGTACATTTGAAAACAAAATGAACTGTGTATTAAATGACGCTTTCCCAATATAGCTGCAGTAAGATAATTGTCGCTTGGTAAAAATTTTGCATGATGAAATTAAAGTGTATTATTGAAGTTTATTTATAAAACTTTAGACAAAATTGTGAAAATGAGCGTCCTTCGCATAATTTTCCGCTAGATGGTTAAAAGGAGCAAGAAAATTGAAAGTTGGTTCTATATATAGATATGTAAAATGAATAAAATGAAGGCTTTCATGCAATTTCCCACCAAAAGATACAATTGAAAGCTAGTTCATATATATATGTGTGTGTGTGGGGAAAATGAGGAGCTTTCTAATAATTTTCCGCTAAAAGTAAAAAAAAAGCTTGAAAATGGTACCCAACTTTCTATTATAACAACAACAACAACAACAACTAGCAGGTCCCCTGCACAAGCGTAAGGGTCAAAGTTGAAGTGTATTATTGAAGTTTGTTTACGAAAATTTTCAATCGTAACGGAATTTTGAAAATAATGGTCTTCCATATAATTTTCCGCTAAATACCACTAAAGGGCACAAATGACCGAAGTTTCCATCTCTATATATTTGAAAGCAAATTGAACAGTGCATAAAGCAACACTTTCCTAATATAACTATAGTAGCATGGCTGCCGCAGATTAGAAATTTTTTATGATGAAGTTAAAGTGTATTTTTCCATGAAGAAATTAAAGTGTATTTTTGGTGTTTATTTATGAAATTTTGCAACCATGATTAAATTTTTGAAATAATGGTCTTTCATAAAATTATCCGCTGGATTCTAAAATGGTATGAAAAACTGAAGTTTCTATCTGTACATTTGAAAACAAAATGAACTGTGCATTAAGCGACAATTTTCTAATAAAACTGCAGTAAGATAATTGACACAAGGTATAAATTTTGCATGACGAACTTAATGTGAATTATTGAAGTTTATTACGAAAATTAAGACAAAATTGTGAAAATGAGGGTCTTCTGTATAATTTTCCGTCAGACTACATGGAGAAAGAAAATTGAAAGTGAGTTTTATATATAGATATGTAATATACAGAAAATGAGGGGCTTTCAAGTAATTTCCTAAAGGAGACAATTGAGGATGAAAATCTGTAGCTAGTTTATATATATTATATATATAGATATATAGATATGTAATATATGAAAAATGAGGGGCTTTCCAATAATTTTCCTATAAGAGACGGCCAAAAAGGCTTGAAAAAGGAACCCACACTTTCCTATTATAAGAAAGAAAAAGAAAAAGAAAAAGAAAAGGAAAAAGAATTCCTCACACATGATAGAAATAAAAAATAAAATTAATAATTTGAGAAGGGAGAGAGCGAGAGTGGTTAGCGAGTGGAAAAATCAACAGTCGTTTATTTTATTTTATTTTTTTAAAACTACCCGTAAACCTAACCCATGCACATTGCACAACATCCACGAGACATACTAATTTGCCCTCGAAAGTGTTAAGTCGGGTTCGAACTCCACACTCTCCCAGAAGAGGAAGTGCCATAGCCCACGGATCAGGTTAAAGCTAGGTTTGATACTGTTTTTATCAAATCTAGTTTTCCACCGTCCTTTGTGTAATACAAGAACGACTGAGATTGAAATAATATAAAAATCTTAATTTTGAGGATATATTTATATTCTTACTAAATTTTAACTGCTCGTGAATTGCACAAAGACCCATGTCGAGTGTCATAATAGAGTTGTTTTAATTGGTTAATTAGAACAATCAATTTATTAGATACTATAATTAGACTCAAAATTAAATTGATATGGTTACGGGTGTACATTGTACATCCTAATCTTGTGTGAATAGTTATATGGTATGATTTTGATGCTAAGCTTTTGGTCGAGGCCCAGCTATTAATACCTTGCTAGTTTTAGGATTTAATGCCCGGTTAATTATAGCACTAATAGGTTTCCATAAGACACCCCCCTCCCTATTGCACCACGACAAATTCCTGCATTCGGAGTGGCTGCTATGAGCAGCATAAAAGCAACCATCCTATTGGGCTGAACGGTTCAGACTCATCCAAGAACAAAAACAATGGTCGGGATTAATTTGTGTAAAACAGTGACATTTTGGTATTGATATATCCTATGTGAAAAGCATGTAGGATTTATGGTCAGGATTTTTGCAGAGGATCCCTGCTATTAATTTTGTAATAATAGCCACTCTTTTTCCCAAATCCCCACCCCCAACCCTTGCGCACATGTGCACGGATATATACACTAATATATACATACATATATACATATACATATATAGAGGAAAATGGGTATGAGCCGGTGTCTCCTTTTTAAAAATGAGCTCTTGTCCCAATATACACATACTTCCGTGTATTTTACCATTCCAGACCGGCCATCTTGATTTATGTATGATAAAACTCGTATGTACAAAAAATCTTCGGATTTAAACACCCCTAACGCTTTCATCAAGCGATTGCAATTTTTCTATACCGATAGACCATTAATTTTTCTATCTGTTTGATGAGTGGGTTATAATATTTAAATCGTCAGATTTTTATACATATGGGTTTCATAATACGTATATCAAAATAACCAGTTTGAATTGATGAAATATACGGGAGTATGTGTGTTTTGGGACGATAGCTTATTTTTTTTAATTAAAAAAAGGGCTGCCGGTTCATTTCCCTTTTCCTCTACATATACACATATGCTGAGTATAGAGTGGTTGGAAACTCAACCATCCCCAGATGCAGAAACGGGACTAGGGGGCTAGCAGAGGCCCCAACCCCGGCAAGCCTCCGGCAAATGGTACGTATACTACTCCTCAGTTTGCTATATACATACCATAAATATACATACCGATAAAGATTCAATAAGTTTAGAGTAAGTCTATTGGTAAAGACATGGGCTGCTAACCTTAAAGACTGGCTCAAGTCCTTACAATTTCATTTTTTGAAGGAAAAAGTGGGTCCAACTCACTGAGTCAAGAAACCAATAGGAAAAACTTTCTAGATCCAAAACGTTACATGTTTAAGCCCATATAGTACAACCGGCCATTTTTTTATTTTTTAATATTCACATTTAGTAGGTAAACTGCTACATTCAGCAGGTACCTTACTACATCTGATAAATGTAACAGTTATCTACTAAGTGTAGCAGTTATGAAAACTGCTATATCATCTGATAAAATATAACAGTCATCTATTAAGTGTAGCGGTTATGTAAACTGCTATATCTGATAAATATGACAGTTATTTGCTAAGTGTAACAGTTAATGTAGTAGTTTACCTGCTAAATGTAGCAACTATCTGTCGGATATTGACAGGGGTAATATGGGAACATTAAAATGTAAAAAGTGGTTAAAGTCTAGGGAGTTTTTCATATTGCTTTTCAAGCCTAAAGAGTTGGTTGAACTATAGAGAGCTAAACCTATTAGTTTTTGTATTTATTAAGTTTTTCACAAGATTTTTTTGTCTAGGGAGTTTTTCATATTGCTTTTCAAGTCTAGGGAGTTGATCATTTTTCCCTTTTTGTAAATATTAAAGTTCACATTTAGATCTTCACAATTTTGTTTGGTAATAGTTGAAAAGGTGTAAGATATACCAACCTTCATCTTTTATTCAGTTGCGATATCCAAGGGGGGGAAAATCTGATACCAACCTTCACAATTTTGATGGAGGGTTGATGTATGGCAACCAAGGGGGGGAAATCTTATCTACTACCATGATACTCATTGGTCTCTTTTGGGTTGTTACTCATAATAATATTATTCCTGTGAAGACAAGACTTGCAAAATAATTGTAGTGTTACATAACCTCACCTTCCAAGTCTAACTTGTTACCAACCATTACCAGGCATTGGCAAATGGAAGATTGACTGCCGCCGTTCATAGAGTGAAGATGATGAAAGACGGTATAAGATACTCCATTGGTCTTGGCTCACGACCCGTCAATGGCGTTAAAATAGATGCCCCTGAAGAATTGATCAATGAAGAACATCCAAAGTTGTACAAGCCATATGAATATGAACCTTACCTGCAGTATCGTGTATCGACAGGTGGGATGCGCTTTGTGGATCCCTTAATTGACCTGCACTCTGTGGATCCCTTAAAGGACTATTGTGGCATTGGTGTTGAAGATAAGATGTTATAATTTTCATGTTTTGTTAAATCGTAATTTATGGTAACATGATGCGCCTGCATGTTCAGGCTAATAAATATCCTTGTTGTTTCACCGTCAATAGTGTGTGGTATTAAACTGAAGGCTTAAAATTTGTGTTATTCATTTGCAGTTTACTTGGTTGCAATTTACACACTTTTTGTTATTTAAGGAAAAAATGAAAATCTGTGGAATTATCACGAAATCTTTTCTTTTTAAAAAAATAAAAGATGCACTACAGATCTCAATTTTAGATGCAGCAAAATTTATTATTTATGTAAATCTCAATTTAGATACAACAACATTTATTATTTATTGTACAGATCTTAAGTCGTTTTATATTTAATTTTCATAATGAATGACCTGAAAACTCAATGTAAACCTAAAGAACAAAGATAATTCTCTCTTGGGGCAAATTCGTGGGTCCCTGATGCGTGTGTAGTGTGTGTGATGTGCATGGATATGTTGTGTATTTAGGTTAGGTCTTATGGGCCTGCGCCAAAAAAAAAAAAAACAAAGATTTTTATATAACAACAATATTTTCAAGAATTAATATATGTGATTTTTTTCTAATGCTTATATGTAGCTAAAAAAATGAGGAAATACCGAGTCTGCAATAAAAAGGCTCACAATCCATGGAATAAATATTTGGTGGAAGCTCAAATAATATTTTGTTGGAACAACTTTCTCAATTAATAACAGGATTAATACCTTTTAATATCTTTGTAATTGATTGTTGAAGCAATAACTAATAATCCGAATGCGTGGAGACTCCACGGTCCAAAAAAATGGATGACTTATATTAAAGACTTAGCCTCGGCTTGGAGAGGATTTGAATCCCATGTTTAAGCTACTCATAATCGAAAAATTCTTTCATATACCAAGCGAATGTACCCGGTCATCACAAAAAGAAAGATAGAAAAGAAAGAAATAAAGATATGAGCATAATAAAATTGTTTGAAGTTGCCTGATATTTCTCTTTTTTCTTTTTTCTCTTTTTTTCTTTTGTTTTGAGAAATGTGGGTTTCCTTGTCAAAAGAGAGTTTCTATCTTATATAGGTCAAAAATGTGGACTTATTCTATTTATGTTTTGATTATTGCCATATCTTATTCCATATTTGTGCTAACCTTTTTTTGTAGGTTTAATTAAGCATGGAACATTTGACAGAAGTCGGAGCCGAAAAGTATAATTGTCATGGAGGATCATATTGGGACTTCAAAAGACTAAGGTTTAAAGATCAAATTTGAATCCCAAAAGAGGAAGACAAGGTTTTGGTTTATAGATTATTTCTTTTTGTCTTGTATTTTATTTTATTATCTTTAGAAAATAAATATAAAGAAACCAGGATGCTAGAGAGCTTGATCATAATACACATAAATTTCCGTTATATTTTTCTAAGATAAAGAAAATATTTTTCATATATTTTTGGAGATTTCGATTTATTTTCTAATAATTATTAAAACTCAAAAATATATTATAAGGGCGTTGCTATTTTATTTTATGAAAAAATCAATGCTCATAAACTCTCAGTATTTTTACGACACAAAAAATTATTTTTCATGATTTTTTGAGTTCATTTCCTATTTTTCTTGTATTCCCTTATTTCAATATAATATTAAGTTACCAACTGTACTAGATTTTAAGAATGTGTGATGCAACATGGGAACATGGAATTTTTATATAGAACAGTTATAAAATAATAAATACTGAAGGGGTTATGTGTAATTCTTCATTTCAATTTTCAATCACATGCTTAGTTTTGTTTTGTTTTTTTTTTGTTTGGGAGGGGGGCATAACGGGGGAGAGAGAAAGAGAAAACATGAGGTGATTTTTCAAGTTATTAAGACCAGTATTTCTACTGTCCAAAAAAAAGCTTGTATTTTACATGTGCGCTTGTCACGGCCCGAAAGTATGGAACGTGACTGGCACTTAGATTACGAGACGTCTAAAGGCGTACCGTAACCTAAGTCAGCCAAAGCCCAGAAAAATTTAAACCAAAATCAAAAGCGAGTGAAGGAAAACCTTTAATGAAAACGATTTTCAAATCAATTAAGTTGCAAAGAATTCCTTTTTAAAACATCAAAAATTCCCGAAAATTTCGGCAGAGTCTCCCCTATATTTTCTATCCTCCAAAATGAGTACAACAAGATAATAAACCTGTAATCATAAAAATGGCATCCCCAAGCGGGAGCTAGCTCTTCGCCCAAGGCGGATCACAACCACATGCAATATAATAACAATATCAAGAAAAGAGTATAAAAGAAACGCAAAATATCAGAAAACACAACGCCGGCTCAAGTGAGCTCGACCCAAAAGAAACCACAAATATACAAATCTCTCAGTCTCATCACTAGGTCACATATACAATATAAAGTGGTAGATGGAGAATACTAGATACAATGATAAAAGCAAAAGAAATAAAGTGTGCTCGCAACCCACCTACGGGCGATGTCGCGAGACTGAGCAAAACGAGCTGATGATAAGATAGCCGCCGCTACAAGACTGATGAGTCCGACCTGCAAGACACTGTGGCACAACGGGGGTGAGTTGCCAGCTCGTGAGTAAATATAACATCTAATAAGGCAATCGTAAGAATGCACGCAATGCACCACAACATGCATGTCCATATGTGATATAATAGCTCTAGTATGCATGCACATGTATGCAATGTCATTTCTAATTCTTTAAGTGTTTTAAATGCTAAGGGTACTGCGTTCTTAACTTTAGAAAATGAATATCTGTGTAATAGCTAAGTACCATCAAGAAATCATCTGAAAATCCGTATCAAGCATCGACACCAAATAGGAATCATATCTGTCTCAATATCGGGCTCCGTCAGTCCGGATCGGCCCATATCATAAATCTCACGACAACGGTCGGTATCCTCCGGATATCCGCCGCGCCAGACATCACCGGTAGGTAGTCTCCACCTGCCAGGCTCATCGTCTACAACTCGATCTTCTTGCCCCGGGGTACCATACCGGGCCCACCATGTACCCGAGACGGTTCATCTACTCCTCGAATCGGGTCTCGAAATTCAACAAAAAACATGAAAACTCATGGTGGACGACACATACATCACGAGAAAACCGCAACTTTGTTTTAAAAATGATAAATATAACCTTTGTTAAATTCTTGCGGTTTTCCCCAAAAATCCAGAAATCACAGCAAAACTGAAGTCCTCAAGAAAATCATAACGTCCACATGTTATATATGATAAATGTCTATGATATCAATGTATATGATATGAGTTTTGGCTAGAAATCTATGTAAATATGAAGATGATGCGATGTATATGCATGCGATGCAATTTCATATATCAGGTATGAATGCAGGTGACGATATTAAGATAAACAGGTTCTATAGTGCACGTGGCATGGCAATTACCAAAGGCGTGTGTGTCACATGAATAGTGCGCGTGCAACAGATGCCAATGGTAATGGTGTTCATGTCCTACGAAGTGGTATCACATAAGTATAGGTGGATGTCCATGCAATCTAATATACTGTTCGCTATAAGGGTATGCAGTGTACATGAATGGATATGCTAGCTCACAATATAAATCTTGCAAAATATAAGGAAATCCTAACTAGGGGCGGGGGGGGGGGACGCATCGCGCCATCCAGACGATTCCCCCATAGATGAATACATCTACTCACCTGAAATCCCCGCTAATCCGTTCCGGCCACCGCCTTGCCTTTTCGCGCCGTGTCCGATATTTCCCCGACCGATCCTATATTTGCACAACACCAAGCATAAGATTACAAAATCTAAAACGATGCAAGTCACAATATACAATTATCAACGCTCTCGAATTAATCATAGCATGCACTCGGTGCGCGGAAAAACGCACGAAAATCGCTAACCTTTAACTAGAATCGTCATTTCGGGGAAATCAACAAAACTACAACCCGAATAGACGAAACCCCGTGTTCGCGCACTCTAATAGTCCTATACGAAGCTAATTATATCGTTAACATAACGCAATTTGATAGCATTCTAATTTTCGTAAAAATCTAGTAAGCAAATTCAATACCGATTCGATGCAAATATCGAAATTTAACGATTTAGCGAGCATAACACTACACAATTAACCACTCCAATCACTTAGATAACCATCCCTAACTTAATCCAACCACCATGCTACAAACCCTAATTTAAAATCAAATCCTTCTCTTGATTTTCCTAAACAAATATTTACTACTAAACTAATACTTCAAATTTCAATTCTAGCATATTTAAACTACAAGTTAACAAAAAGATTAGAATCTTCACCTCACAAGCTTGAACCCTAGCTTGATCAAGTCACCAAGAAGCCTCCTTTCATCAAGTTTTTGAACTAATTTGGGTTGAAGAGATATTGGATTAGGGTTTGGCTTTGAATGGAGATGGAAATTTGTGAATTTTCATTGAATTTTAGCAAAGAAATGAAGCAAGAAATGAAGTGAGAAGTGAGGGATTTGCTGCAGAATGGGTCGGCCAGCAGGTGAGGGAGGGAGTTGTGGGATTTTTGAAGAAGTTTCTAGGTCAATAAACACCCCATGTTATCATTTAATGCTTTCATAACAACAATTTACAAAAAAAATCTCATTTTATACCATTTTTCCATTAAATTTCCCACCCTAAAACCAAAAGTTTGCAAGTCATGATATAATTTTATTTAACTAGAAAATTATAAGTGACATTTTAGTGACAAAATTATAGTAATATCTTATCTAAATTTTGTATAATTAGATCTACAATGAAAAATACCTATTTTGACTTTTTACGGAAAAAGCCGAAAAATTAGCCGATTACCGAAAAACTGCCTAAACGATTTTCGAAGGGTTACAATCTTCCCCCCTTAAAGAAATTCGGTCCCCGAATTTAGAATTTAACTACGCGTACCTTCAAAAAGATGGGGATATCTCTTCCTTGTCTCGACCTCGGTCTTCCAGGTGACCTCCTCGCTGTTCGGGCCACGCCAAAGAACCTTGACGGACGGTATAACCATCGACCTTAATTTCTTCACCTGCCGATCCAAAATGACCACCGGCTGCTCGGTGAAAGAAAGATCACGCTCTAGCTGGATCGTCTGGTGCTGAATCGCCTGGGAAGGATCATGAAGGTACTTGCGAAGCATCGAGACATGGAATACGGGGTGAACATCGGGGAAGCTGGGCGGAAGAGCTAACCGATAAGCGACTGGACCAACACGCTCTAGGATCTCGAAAGGACCAACATATCTAGGACTCAGTTTCTGTAAGTCTACGCTAGCGCCCCGGCAGTCTACAGACGCCAAAATGCGGAACAAAACTTTTAAACTGGCGCTATCGTATACTTTAACCCGGATCTGCCATTATTGCTAAACTAACAAACTGTAAAGAGTGTAGAAAGATTGTACCGAACGATCCGAGTCCTTCGTTCTTCAACCATCATCCCACGCTCCGTTGCGGCTGCTCCGATCTCGTCGATCTCCGATCTCCTCGTCGAGGTGGCACCACATGATCGGTTCTTTAAACGGGCTCCCGCCTCTGACTCGAGGCAACTCGATCGTCAAGTTTGCTAAAAGAGACGACCAAGATTGATGTAGAGAATGAGTAGATGACTTTGTCTCACTTCGTCCAAATCCGTGGACGATCGGTTAATGAAGTTGCCGTGGAAATCGGGTGATGGAATGAAATGGACTGTGAAATTCCATACACCGATAAAACCTATCATAATCTTTTCTAGCAAATGAAAACTCAAGTGAGAGAGCGTATGAGGAGAGAGAGAGGGCAAGCCATATATAGCAAGAGGGAGGTGACCGTAGGAGAGAGGGGGTGACCACAAGAAAGCTTCTCACTTAAAAGATCAAGAAGAAATATCTTAACCAAAACAAGAATCATTAAACCTAAAGCATGACTCACAAATACACCTCATCACACCTTTAATGCAACCAATTAGAACACAACACCAATAAACCTAGTCACCAAATTCTAGAACCTTCTAGAAGCACGACTCACCTCATCCAAGAAAAGATAAATCCGTCTTTAACCGAATGTTAAAAGACGGCTGATAGAAAACTGGAAACTGGCAACTTCCAAAAGTGATCCTGAAACGACTTTCAGGACAACCCCGAAACTGTATAAAAATACCCGCATTTGTATTACGACCGAATACAAATGCAACCGAGACAAAGATATTATACCTACTCAATATAATACTCGGATCCGGCTTAAACCAAAGCCGACCAGTATCATCTGTCCGAAAATTGACACGTGCGTAAACGCACGTGCATTTTCCGAACCCTGCCATAAAACCATACGGCCTCTACAACGTTTCGCCCGAACTTGGGAAACTGTCTGTGGGGGACTCTAATGACTCGTCAGTACCCTGGCAGTGGGTTTAACCACAAACCGTCAGCGGCACTAGCTATGCGTAACGGCTGCCCATGGACTGACCTCAAGGGATGCCGATGAGCGCACTCATCCGGAAAACCCTACTGAGCCTAACAGTGACAATGTATATACAGTCCGGTCCGTTCGTCAATGAGTATCGCATATCTGCCTAGGGGGCTAGTAACGTCAGACCCCCAATAGCAGTATAAGTCGTGTCGGAGTGAAGCCCAATTACACCCTGAGATACTACTGGAGTACCTACCAGTAAATCTCCTGCCATGGCCATGGACTTTGTGTAATGGCTCTCCTAGACACAGCACGACCTCGCCCCCAATACCGGGAGAGACGAATCCCCTGCCGATCCGCTCACGTGCCTCCATATGGCTCGGGACTGTACCCAAAAGCTACCTATTTGCACGACTCCTTTGAGCCGTGGTAGGGTAGAAATCAAAGCACAGTGGGAACTCACACGAGACAAATGACGACCTCAGGTCGATGAACTAACCTGTACACATGTCACCAGGGAACTGCTATCTGACAATAGGTATAGTACTAACTAGCAGATTCCCGGCGAGTCCTGTCCGGTGTACTCATAACCCAATGAGCACCTGTATACATCTTAGGTGATCCAACTGACACCAGTGGCTTGTGAGACCGGCCACCGCCCCTCGTCGGGGTCTAGACTGTACACACTAGTCTACTCCGGAGTATCGATGCCCTGTCTCGAAACTCGCACGACTAGGGACCACAATTAAGGATATGCATATAAACTACCCAACTCTCACGTATATGATCGCCTTCATACTGTTGGTAGTAAAGCAAGATCCTAAGGGCTCTATCAAAGTGTAACATGCAATCAGTCACCTGAACATGTACACGACTGATAAAGGCAAACCAGATAGCATACTATCATCTTGAGTAAGACTGTGCTACCGGGATAGGTCCTCCGCAATCATTGCAATCACGTACCTGCGATCCAATAATTGACTATGAGGGCACTATCTCCAACAATCTCCCACTTGCACTCAAGGCTAATATTGCGATGTCGACTACTCACAGCCCGTGTGAAACCGAACATCCAACTCCTCTACTAATCAGTTTCACAAAGCCTGTTTGTAAAACTATTGTGTTCGAGAAATAGCCTCGGTGAGTGGATCCGCCTAGAAGTATCTTTCTGTATCTCTCTTAATCTCAAGTTCGCGGAGAAAGCCATCTCCCGAATTGAGTAGTACCTGTCTTAGAATATGTTTGGATATCTGATGGGACCTTAGTTTATAAATGAACTCCATATCCAAACTTCTTAGACTGAATCGATCACTGAACCTAATCAGTATCGGGCACCTTGCTTCCCACAGTATCCTCTTGGACCACCCGTCCATCATACTGTCCCTCTTCGTCAGAGGGAAAACTATAACTCTGACAATCACTCTGTCATCCATGTCACCTTTGAAGCCTGGAATGATAATCGTCTCCCGAAAGAGGCTGCCGTTATCAAATCCGTAGAACATGTACCAATGTTCTAAAACTGCTTCCTTATGTGTCTCCAGGATTGGATTAATATAAACTTATTGCATCTAGTGCAAAACCAACATTTGGTGCGGTACTTGACATCACATGATTGAGTCAATTGCCTAAGCAAGTGATCTGCCAATCATGCACATCCCTCTCCCCTTTAGTCTATACGACACTTTTAGAGAGGGTGACTCCATCACCTGCAGGTACACTACCATGCTAGGAGTCAACTATTCTAAAAACCATTAGAATATCTGTCAAAGTACCCACATTGGGAAACTACCCAAATCCAGATCTAAAACCATAGATCTAGAAACCAGAATGTCAAATATTATATCCATATCCTGTCTGAGAAACAACTGTGTGACGACCACAGTCCAACCGATCGTAGTATAGGAATTTTACTTCCTACTGTGTGTATGTCATCCAGATACCATGACATCACACCCTACTACCTTCTTAACAGATTCATCCCCTATTCTGATTGAAGTCAAACCCATGACTGTCACATCAAAAATAGATGATCTATCTCCGCTATAACTGCTCAAGTCTATAAATAGATATAAGCATCTTGCCCACTATGCTTCCGTTGCTCCCACTGACTACGACAACCCTCCTACCGGGTCTCATATCCTGGAACAACAGTAGTGTCAAGTCTGGGTAGATAATAACCTCCCTGTCACCGTCCTTGAGCCTACCGAAGTACCTCTCGGATGTCTGAGGTTAGCTACCAAATCTGCGGAGTGGCTATTGGAATGTCAAACCTGATTGAATATATAGGTCCTATTAAATTTTCCGTAATCGTTCGCGGTTCTGGAATCACTTCCAGTTCTACCATACTCCCACTACTGTTTTCTGAAAAAGATCCATTTTACTAAAACTGTGGCGAGTCAAGAACAATATCACTATTGATCTTCCAAATGGTAGAATATCAACCCTCGTCATAGCCAGGGTCAACCCACAAACAGCCATTACAGAAACGTGCCCTGAGTTATCCAGAGTCTGGTTTTAATCATAAGCTGGACAACTCCCCGTACCTTAATATCTTTTAAGGTACGAACTATTCTATATCCAATACAGAAACTTTGGCACTTATTTAATTGGAACCAAGATTCAATCCATGCAGCTGTCTCCAGTGCATATCAACTTAATGGAAAGAGGCTATTCAGCATTACTCAACTTAGGAATCCATCCAATTATAAGTAACCTGAAAGAGAAACACGTTTCTCAAAACCATCACTATCATCTGAATACCAATCACAAGAATCTACATCTTCGATCTCTTTGAAGAATCCCGATACTTGTGATACCTGGTTCTCTACTTTATTCTTATACCCACAACTTCTCAAAACTTAGACCTTGTATTTCTACGAAACACTCGTCTAAATACTAGAGAAGTTATAAGTAAATAGAACATAGTACGAGGACCTACCCCTTTGTCCTGATGGACACTTGGACAACATACAATACTCTGTATAAGTCCGCTGAGTTAAACAACTCAAAACCTGTGCGTCGTAGGTAGAAAACTGTACCCTGGCGATTTCCTCAAATATCACCAATTACAACGAATTCCGATATAATGAGGATGATCACCTAATTCCCAATATCTTACTCCCACTCATCATCTGTAAAACCATACAGATATGAGAATGAAACCTGGTAAATACATACCCTTGGAGTAAGTGTCTAATCGGGAAAACAGTTTTTCCTTTAACAATGCACTGAAACATGAAAATGTTTCGTAGGGGTATCCTGGTATTCATAGCAATGCCTCTTCCATAATCTAATTCATGACTTCAACCGTATATTTTATTGCCATCTCTCCAAATCCCTTTACTTGTCTTTAGTCGTTACCTTCTGTACACCATCGTTAGGCTAAATGGTTTTCTTCCTTCCCTACCGTTCGGCACCAGCCTATGGTTTGGAAGAAGACTATCCAGTAAGCATAATAGGTGTACCCTCCTAAACTAAGGAGTACTCGCATCTCGAGAGAAGGTGACGATAAAAGACAACTGAATAATACCTTATTCCTTTTTAAAGGTGAAATAGGAGCGGCGATGAAGTACGCGGTTTTGGTCGTGAATGATATCAGTCGCAATTTACTTTGCCCTCTTTCTAATCCCTTTATTTTGTCTTTACATATTACCTTCTGCACACCCTACTTAGGCTAATTGGTTTTCTTCATTCCCTACCTTTCGGCACCAGCCTATGGTTTGGAATAAGACTATCCAATAGGCGTAATAGGTGTACTCTCCTAAACCAAGGAGCTCTCGCAACCTGAGAGAAGGTGATAATAAAAGACAACTGAATAAACCAATTCTATTTCTCCTGAACCTGGATCCATCCCCGAAGAAGTCCCTTCGAGTTCGTATATAACCATACGATGGATCTATCCAATGGAAGTGGATATCCGTAGTAATACGGGTGTTCTGAGAAATTCAAAGGGTAGAAGAAGGAGTGGCAATGACTTATGCAACTCAGACAATCAAAAAGCCAGTATTTTAAGAAGGTTCGGTCAACCTGGTCACTGAGTCATAGTCTAGGGTCGGTCAAAGGTCGCTGCCAAAGAGAGAGAGAGAAAAGAAACACTCTGCGTGCACTCTAACCTAGATCAGAATGGTTATCACTTTATCTAATCCAGAAACCTCCCACTGTCCTGTCAAATTCTCCTCCAAACCTAAAGAAGAATCAATCGGGATCACCCGAAGAGTAAACCAACTCATCAGTGGGAATCAGGATCCAACTCTCATCGCATGATAACGTGATGGAATGCATCCACGTTACTCATACTCCAGAAGGTATGCGCATACTCGGCAAGTTTCAGTTTCTTTAGAAACTCCTGATATTGTTTTTGCCCCATGCTCTTATAACCTTGGCGTTAGGTCAAAATGTCATAAGTCACATGCCAAGTTCTACCCATCACTATCTTGTTAATTTGAACCCACCCGCACATGCCCTTGGCGTTAGGTCAAAATGGCAGAACGGCTGTCCCAAACTAACTCATCTATCTATGCAACAATTGAATACCCAGCAGCTACCAAACACTATGCCTTGGCGTTAGGTCAAAATACATAGCTTGAATACTACTGAATACCCAAAAGAAGTGACGGAGGGCTACGGCTGGTTTTTGGCGAAAAACCTTTAGCGTAGTGAACTTGATATCGCTGAAGGAACCTGATAGCTTTTTAAAATATAGTGGCGAAAACCTTTTGCTAAAGAGGTCACTCCCGGTAAAGGGATCTCGGCTCTTTCCTCGTGGAATGAGGTGCAGGATATTCCACTGAATACCGCTATGCAAAGCAACTTGTAATCGACTATAGTGAAGTTATTACTCTGACGCAAACTTCTGTCCAAGGGGTCAGTCCCGGTGAAGGGATATCGGCCCTTTCCTCGTCGAATGAGGTGCTGGATATTCCACTGAGTACCGCTATGCATAACAAAAGGAAACGTCTTTGTAACAACACTTTTTAAATTGTTCCAACAACTGTATACAGGTTTGTTTTTACTTTGCGTTGATCAGAATCAACGCAGTCCCATAAATTAATCACACCAGAAAAGAACGAAAATAAAATGTACGTATATGCCATCCGCATTCGTCACTGGGTCCCGTCATCACCCGTTAGGTTACTTAACTAACGACAGAGCGGGGACTGGACTAGCGCGGGTGTAAAACATATACAACATCTAATAGTATATAAGCCAATATACATAATCGCTCCAGGCGTGATAATATGCAACATTACAGAAAAGTAATAAGCATCACAGAACAATACAGATAATCTGGGATCCCCGAGTTTCACAGAGCCGCTGCTGAAACCCGACGTTCCCCTGTCGTGTGGATAGCCTGTGCAATGAAACCTAGACCCCTACGGGTGCGGCAAGTTACCCGCCAAAACCTGAAGCGAGGCAGTCCCCACAGCATAGTGAATGGAACACCCGGCACTTCACGGAATCCGGTAATCTTGGGCACCCCTCCTTGGGTCAACCTGTACCCCCTACGAGTGCGGCGAATAGTCTGCCAATTCTAGAGTGGGACCCCTCTGCCTCTCAAAGCCATGAGATGCGGACCTGTTGCTTTCCAGAACCCGGCTATCCGTGCACTCCGTCTCGGGGCAAAACCTAGTACAGTAATGAAAAATAGTACAATAGGTACATCGACCGCAACCTGGTCGTGCCCCAAAAGAATATTATACAACAGGCAGTGACGGCAGTCCACATGTTGGGCGCTCGCCCCGCAATATCAAATGTACAAATAAACTCAAACTGTACTACCATTGCACACTGCTATCCACCACGACAAATCCGCAACATCACAGCACAACACAGAACATCAACGCGAATGTCACGTTCGCAAACCCGTCTAAAAGAACTATAGTAAATAAACGCGGTTTACCGATCAAATGACATTCTCGGTCGGAGATATAATGTAAGCACTGTAAACTAACGTGTTTAAATTTCGATCGACCAAACACCAAATATCAAAAAGTGGGCCCCACTGCTTACTGGTGAACAGTAACAAAACCTGGGCCAAAAATATATATACCAAAAATCACAAAACCCAACAGAGAACCCACTGACCAAATTTGGGAGCACGTGCTCCCCACATGGCCGCGGAAGCGCGGCCAAACCATGGGTTTGGCCGCCCTTCCGCGGCATCTTGGAGGAGTTACGACCCCAAATTTTGTCGTGGGTCTCAGAATTCCCTGCACAGATTTTTAAGACATCCAGAAATAAATTTTGAGACCGTTTAAAATTAACAGAAACTGTCAGGTAGGAATTTTGCAATTTTTGTTTTTCGGTTCGATCGAAGTTTTAAACGCGTTAGCACAAGTTAGCATAGCAAAATGGTGAGGCTCTGATACCATTGTAAGTCTATGCTAGCGCCCCGGCAGTCTATAGACGCCAAAATGCGGAACAAAACTTTTAAACTGGCGCTATCGTATACTTTAACCCGGATCTGCCATTATTGCTAAACTAACAAACTGTAAAGAGTGTAGGAAGATTGTACCGAACGATCCGAGTCCTTCGTTCTTCAACCATCATCCCACGCTCCGTTGCGGCTGCTTCGATCTCCGATCTCCTCGTCGAGGTGGCACCACATGATCGGTTCTTTAAACGGGCTCCCGCCTCTGACTCGAGGCAACTCGATCGTCAAGTTTGCTAAAAGAGACGACCAAGATTGATGTAGAGAATGAGTAGATGACTTTGTCTCACTTCGTCCAAATCCGTGGACGATCGGTTAATGAAGTTGCCGTGGAAATCGGGTGATGGAATGAAATGGACTGTGAAATTCCATACACCGATAAAACCTATCATAATCTTTTCTAGCAAATGAAAACTCAAGTGAGAGAGCGTATGAGGAGAGAGAGAGGGCAAGCCATATATAGCAAGAGGGAGGTGACCGTAGGAGAGGGGGGGTGACCACAAGAAAGCTTCTCACTTAAAAGATCAAGAAGAAATATCTTAACCAAAACAAGAATCATTAAACCTAAAGCATGACTCACAAATACACCTCATCACACCTTTAATGCAACCAATTAGAACACAACACCAATAAACCTAGTCACCAAATTCTAGAACCTTCTAGAAGCACGACTCACCTCATCCAAGAAAAGATAAATCCGTCTTTAACCGAATGTTAAAAGACGGCTGATAGAAAACTGGAAACTGGCAACTTCCAAAAGTGATCCTGAAACGACTTTCAGGACAACCCCGAAACTGTATAAAAATACCCGCATTTGTATTACGACCGAATACAAATGCAACCGAGACAAAGATATTATACCTACTCAATATAATACTCGGATCCGGCTTAAACCAAAGCCGACCAGTATCATCTGTCCGAAAATCGACACGTGCGTAAACGCACGTGCATTTTCCGAACCCTGCCATAAAACCATACGGCCTCTACAACGTTTCGTCCGAACTTGGGAAACTGTCTGTGGGGGACTCTAATGACTCGTTAGTACCCTGGCAGTGGGTTTAACCACAAACCGTCAGCGGCACTAGCTATGCGTAACGGCTGCCCATGGACTGACCTCAAGGGATGCCGATGAGCGCACTCATCCGGAAAACCCTACTGAGCCTAACAGTGACAATGTATATACAGTCCGGTCCGTTCGTCAATGAGTATCGCATATCTGCCTAGGGGGCTAGTAACGTCAGACCCCCAATAGCAGTATAAGTCGTGTCGGAGTGAAGCCCAATTACACCCTGAGATACTACTGGAGTACCTACCAGTAAATCTCCTGCCATGGCCATGGACTTTGTGTAATGGCTCTCCTAGACACAGCACGACCTCGCCCCCAATACCGGGAGAGACGAATCCCCTGCCGATCCGCTCACGTGCCTCCATATGGCTCGGGACTGTACCCAAAAGCTACCTGTTTGCACGACTCCTTTGAGCCGTGGTAGGGTAGAAATCAAAGCACAGTGGGAACTCACACGAGACAAATGACGACCTCAGGTCAATGAACTAACCTGTACACATGTCACCAGGGAACTGCTATCTGACGATAGGTATAGTACTAACTAGCAGATTCCCGGCGAGTCCTGTCCGGTGTACTCATAACCCAATGAGCACCTGTATACATCTTAGGTGATCCAACTGACACCAGTGGCTTGTGAGACCGGCCACCGCCCCTCGTCGGGGTCTCGACTGTACACACTGGTCTACTCCGGAGTATCGATGCCCTGTCTCGAAACTCCCACGACTAGGGACCACAATTAAGGATATGCATATAAACTACCCAACTCTCACGTATATGATCGCCATCATACTGTTGGTAGTAAAGCAAGATCCTAAGGGCTCTATCAAAGTGTAACATGCAATCAGTCACCTGAACATGTACACGACTGATAAAGGCAAACCAGATAGCATACTATCATCTTGAGTAAGACTGTGCTACCGGGATAGGTCCTCCGCAATCATTGCAATCACGTACTTGCGATCCAATAATTGACTATGAGGGCACTATCTCCAACAGTTTCCCATTCCGCCCAAATCTCATCACACCTTTCATCGGAGAGATCTTCAGGAAAACATGATCGCCAACAGCGAACTCGAGTCGGCGACGGCGCTTGTCAGCATATGATTTCTGCCTGCTCTGTGCCGCTCTCATCCTATCCCGAATCAACTGTATCTTCTCGGTCGTCTCCTGTACGATCTGCGGCCCCAAAATACTGCTCTCCCTGAGCTCTGTCCAACATACAGGCGATCGACATCTCCTTCCATATAAAGCCTCGAAAGGTGCCATCTGAATCGTCTCCTGGAAGCTATTATTGTAGGAAAACTCGATCAAAGGCAAATGACGATCCCAGCTACCACCGAAATCTAAAACACAAGCTCTGAGCATGTCCTCAAGAGTCTGAATAGTACGCTCCGACTGACCGTCAGTCTGCGGATGAAAGGCTGTGCTAAAACTCAATCGGGTACCCAAAGCTTCCTGGAGTTTCTGCCACAATCGGCTGGTAAACTGGGTGCCACGGTCGGACACGATGCAAGTCGGAACGCCATGCAGTCGCACTATCTCATCAATATAAACCTGGGCGTACTGAGAAAATCCAAAAGTGGTCTTCACCGGCAGGAAGTGATCCGCTTTCGTCAGTCGATCCACAATCACCCAAATAGAGTCATATCCTCAACTGGTCCTGGGTAGACCCACAATAAAGTCCATGGAGACCTGCTCCCACTTCCACTCAGGGATGGGCAAAGGCTGTAACTCGCCGGCTGGCCTCTGGTGCTCGGCCTTGACTTGCTGACAAGTCAGGCATCTCGACACAAAGTCTGTAATATCCTTCTTCATCCCGTCCTACCAGTAAACCTCTCTCAAATCACGGTACATCTTGGTGGAACCTGGATGCACGCTGTATGCTGATCTATGTGCCTCCTCGAGAATATCGCGCCTCAGTCCCTCTGAATCTGGCACGCACAGTCGAGTCCCAAATCGAAGTATCCCCTGATCATCAATCACGAACTCGGAAACTCTGCCCTGCCGAATCTGCTCAATAATCTCTAATGTACGGGCATCGCTGGACTATGCCTCGTGGATACGGTCAAGTAACTGTGGGCGTGCTCTGAAATGGGCTAGCTGTCCCCCTGTAGGAGTAAACTCGAACTGCACTCTGCTATCACATAAAACCTGCCAATCCGCCGTCGACTGCATCTGTACTGCGCTCAAACAAGATAAGCTACCTCCGGGCCTCCTACTCAAAGCATCTGCCACCACAATCGCCTTGCCCGGATGGTATAAAATCTCGCAGTCATAATCCTTCACCAACTCCATCCATCGGCGCTGTCTCAGGTTCAGATCTCGCTGCTGGAAAATATACTTCAAACTCTTGTGGTCAGTGAATATCTGGTACGACTCACCGTATAGGTAATGTCTCCAGATCTTAAGTGCAAATACCACTGCAGCCATCTCTAAATCATGGGTGGGTTAGTTCTGCTCGTGTTTCCTCAGCTGCCGAGAAGCATACGCGATAACTCTGTCGTGCTGCATCAATACACATTCTAGCCCCACTCGAGAAGCATCACAATATACCACAAACCCGCCTGATCCTGAAGGCAATGCTAACACTGGTGCAGTAGTCAGACGAGTCTTCAACTGCTGGAAGCTATCCTCACATGCCTGGGTCCAATCAAAAGGAACCCCCTTCCGGGTCAACCCGGTCAACGGTGCAGCAATACGGGAGAAATCCTGAACGAAACGTCGATAATAGCCGGCCAGACCTAGAAAGCTGCGAACCTCTGTAACTGATACTGGTCTAGGCCAACGCTGAACTGCCTCGATCTTCTTCGGGTCCACACAAATACCGTCTCTCGTCACCACATGACCCAAGAAATCGATACTGTCTAGCCAGAATGCGCACTTGGAGAATTTGGCGAACAACTGATGCTCCCTCAAAGTCTGCAATGTGATACGTAAGTGCTGCTCATGTCCCTCCTGGCTCCGAGAATAAACCAAGATGGCATCAATGAACACAATGATGAACTGATCGAGATACGACCTGAATACACGGTTCATCAAATCCATAAATGCTGCCGGGGCATTGGTGAGCCCGAACGACATCACCAAGAACTCATAATGACCATATCGAGTACGGAAAGCGGTCTTCGGAATATCCTCCTTCCGAACCCGCAACTGGTGATAACCTGACCGTAAATCAACCTTCGAGAAGAACCCTGCACCCTGGAGCTGATCGAATAAGTCATCAATGCGGGGTAGGGGATACCTGTTCCGCATAGTAACCCGGTTCAGCTGATGATAATCAATGCATAAACGCATACTTCCGTCCTTCTTCTTAACAAACAAGACGGGAGCACCCCAAGGTGACACACTCGGTCGGATAAGCCCTTTGTCCAGCAAGTCCTGTAACTGATCCTTTAGCTCTCTCAGCTCCGCCGGGGCCATCCGATAAGGCGGTATAGAGATAGGCCCCGTGCCGGGGATCAAGTCAATACAGAACTCAATCTCGCGCTCTGGTGGCAGACCAGGCAGCTCATCAGGGAATACATCAGGAAACTCTCTCACAACAGGGACCTGGTCCAACGGAACCTCTGTGGAGCTAGTATCACAAATATAGGCTAAGAATCCCTGACACCCTTTCCTTAAGAGCTGACCAGCGCGAAGAGAAGAAATCAAGCTGGGAAGGGTAGCGCTACGATCTCCCTGAATAACAAGAACCGGCTCACCAGGAAAACTGAATCTGACTACTTTTTCACGGCAGTCCACGGATGCATAACAAGTGGCTAGCCAGTCCATACAAGAAGAACGTCAAAGTCTAGCATATCGAGGAGAATCAAATCAACTGAAGAATCTCTCTCCCTGATACGAACGGAACACGATCGATACACAAAACGGGCAACAAAAGACTCGCCTACCGGGGTAATAACAACAAGCGGCTGATCTAACGGAGAAGACTCTCGGCCCAACCTCGGTGCAAAATATGTGGAAACATAGGAATGTGTGGAGCCTAGATCAAATAATACCCGTGCATCAAAAGAACATACTGGCAGAGTACCTGTCACGACGGCATTGGATGCCTGTGCATCCTTAGGAGTCAATGCGAACACTCGGGCCTGTCCACCACTAATAGCTGGCTGTTTTCTGCCTCTATCTCGGCCTATGCCTCTGCCTCTGTCGCCTCGTCCTCTCAAAACTGGACCGCCACGCCCACGGCCTCTAGAAGCATCTGGCTGGCGTGAAGCATCATCAGGAGTAGGAAGTAAAGCTCTCTGAGATGGTGGTGAGGGTGGTAAAGTCACATGCGGGACTGCCGCCACGCCCGGACGCCCCATGGTATAGTCTCTAACACGGTGGTACTGACTCCCACACCGAAAACATCCTGGCGACGACTGCTGGGTCTGTGGATATGAACCAAATAACTGACCTCGTCTCAATCCTCTACCTCCACCATCTCCCGGAAATAATCTATCACGATGTCTGCCCATCTGCCGCTGAGCTGGCGTATCAGTATGGACCCTCTTCGGCCCAGAAACGACCGGAGTCTCAGAAATACGCTCCTCCAAAAGTAAGGCTGCATCCATCGCGGCTGCGTATGTATCAAAGTGCTGGGTGCCGATGGCAAGGAATAGCTGTGTATCAAGCCCTCGTACAAACCTCTTTATTCTCTTCTCTTCTGTGTCGACTAGTGTATCAAGCCCTCGTACAAACCTCTTTATTCTCTTCTCTTCTGTGTCGACTAGGTAAGGAGCATATCGAGACAACTGGGTAAACTGTATATCATACTCCGACACTGTCATCCCAGGAGTCTTGCGCAAAGACTCAAAACTACGGGCTCGAGCATCTCGGACACTCTCCGGAAGAAAACGGGCAAGAAATGCAGATGTAAACTCATCCCAGGTCATAGAAGGCAGACCTGCAGCTCGGCCTCTCTCTACTGAGTCGTACCATGTCTGGGCAAGACTCTCCAGACGAAAACTCGCAAACTCCACCAACCTATCATCAGAACACCTCAACGAACGGCAAATCCGAGCCATCCTATCAAGAAATTCCTGTGGGTCCTCTGTCGCATCTGTACCGGTAAAAGCTGGAGGTCTCAATCTCATGAACTCCTGTAGTGAAACAGGGATAGTCTCCGTAGTAGCAGCAGGAGTGACCATCTGTACAGCAGGTACGATCGTGGTCTGTGCGGTGGAAGGAACGTCCTCGGATCTCTGTGCCCGGCTGGACTCAACTAAAGATCCCATCATCTGCCGCAACTCTTGCATGCCGGCCTCTAATCTGGCAATACGGTCAGGATAAGGCGGATCAGTATGACCCTGAGGGGTAGGCGTATCCTCCCGCTCGATCCTCGCCTCAGACGGGCCCGCCCGAATCTCATCCCTAACGGCAGCCCGCTGAGCTCTCGTAGTCTTTGGCGGCCTAGAAGCTGGAAAAAGAAATAGGACTGATAAGGACATTGCAATTGAATCAAGGAATGCAAGGAATCAAGAAAGGAAATACAAACAATTATGTCCTAAGATCACTTAGGCGGAGTACCGTATCGTAAGTATGCCGCGGATCATACCCACGCTACGCCACTCTGCTTAAGTCACCTACTCCATCTACCAAGGTCGTCCTACACTCAGAAAGGTAAAACCTGGCTCTGATACCAACTTTGTCACGACCCGAAAGTATGGAACGTGACTGGCACTTAGATTACGAGACGTCTAAAGGCGTACCGTAACCTAAGTCAGCCAAAGCCCAGAAAAATCTAAACCAAAATCAAAAGCGAGTGAAGGAAAACCTTTAATGAAAACGATTTTCAAATCAATTAAGTTGCAAAGAATTCCTTTTTAAAACATCAAAAATTCCCGAAAATTTCGGCAGAGTCTCCCCTGTATTTTCTATCCCCCAAAATGGGTACAACAAGATAATAAACCTGTAATCATAAAAATGGCATCCCCAAGCGGGAGCTAGCTCTTCGCCCAAGTCGGATCACAACCACATGCAATATAATAACAATATCAAGAAAAGAGCATAAAAGAAACGCAAAATATCAGAAAACACAACGCCGGCTCAAGTGAGCTCGACCCAAAAGAAACCACAAATATACAAATCTCTCAGTCTCATCACTAGGTCACATATACAATATAAAGTGGTAGATGGAGAATACTAGATAAAATGATAAAAGCAAAAGAAATAAAGTGTGCTCGCAACCCACCTACGGGCGATGTCGCGAGACTGAGCAAAACGAGCTGATGATAAGATAGCCGCCGCTACAAGACTGATGAGTCCGACCTGCAAGACACTGTGGCACAACGGGGGTGAGTTGACAGCTCGTGAGTAAATATAACATCTAATAAGGCAATCGTAAGAATGCATGCAATGCACCACAACATGCATGTCCATATGTGATATAATAGCTCTAGTATGCATGCACATGTATGCAATGTCATTTCTAACTCTTTAAGTGTTTTAAATGCTAAGGGTACTGCGTTCTTAACTTTAGAAAATGAATATCTGTGTAATAGCTAAGTACCATCAAGAAATCATCTGAAAATCCGTATCAAGCATCGACACCAAATAGGAATCATATCTGTCTCAATATCGGGCTCCGTCAGTCCGGATCGGCCCATATCATAAATCTCACGACAACGGTCGGTATCCTCCGGATATCCGCCGTGCCAGACATCACCGGTAGGTAGTCTCCCCCTGCCAGGCTCATCGTCTACAACTCGATCTTCTTGCCCCGGGGTACCATACCGGGCCCACCATGTACCCGAGACGGTTCATCCACTCCTCGAATCGGGTCTCGAAATCCAAAGAAAACATGAAAACTCATGGTGGACGACACATACATCACGAGAAAACCGCAACTTTGTTTTAAAAATGATAAATATAAGATTTTGTTAAATTCTTGCGGTTTTCCCCAAAAATCCAGAAATCACAGCAAAACTGAAGTCCTCAAGAAAATCATAACGTCCACATGTTATATATGATAAATGTCTATGATATCAATGTATATGATGTAAGTTTTGGCTAGAAATCCATGTAAATATGAAGATGATGCGAGGTATATGCATGCGATGCAATTTCATATATCAGGTATGAATGCAGGTGACGATATTAAGATAAATAGGTTCTATAGTGCACGTGGCATGGCAATTACCAAAGGCGTGTGTGTCACATGAATAGTGCGTGTGCAACAGATGCCAATGATAATGGTGTTCGTGTCCTACGAAGTGGTATCGCATAAGTATAGGTGGATGTCCATGCAATCTAATATACTGTTCGCTATAAGGGTATGCGGTGTACATGAATGTATAGGCTAGCTCACAATATAAATCTTGCAAAATGTAGGGAAATCCTAACTGGGGGGGCATCGCGCCATCCAGACGATTCCCCCATAGATGAATACATCTACTTACCTGAAATCCCCGCTAATCCGTTCCGGCCACCGCCTTGTCTTTTCGCACCGTGTCCGATGTTTCCCCGACCGATCCTATATTTGCACAACACCAAGCATAAGATTACAAAACCTAAAACGATGCAAGTCACAATATAAAATTATCAACGCTCTCGAATTAATCATAGCATGCACTCGGTGCGCGGAAAAACGCACGAAAATCGCTAACCTTTAACTAGAATCGTCATTTCGGGGAAATCGACAAAACTACAACCCGACTAGACGAAACCCCGTGTTCGCGCACTCTAATAGTCCTATACGAAGCTAATTATATCGCTAACATAACGCAATTTGATCGCATTCTAATTTTCGTAAAAATCTAGTAAGCAAATTCAATATCTATTCGATGCAAACATCGAAATTTAACGATTTAGCGAGCATAACACTACACAATTAACCACTCCAATCACTTAGATAACCATCCCTAACTTAATCCAACCACCATGCTACAAACCCTAATTTAAAATCAAATCCTTCTCTTGATTTTCCTAAACAAACATTTACTACTAAACTAATACTTCAAATTTCAATTCTAGCATATTTAAACTACAAGTTAACAAAAAGATTAGAATCTTCACCTCATAAGCTTGAACCCTAGCTTGATCAAGTCACCAAGAAGCCTCCTTTCATCAAGTTTTTGAACTAATTTGGGTTGAAGAGATATTGGATTAGGGTTTGGCTTTGAATGGAGATGGAAATTTGTGAATTTTCATTGAATTTTAGCAAAGAAATGAAGCAAGAAATGAAGTGAGAAGTGAGGGATTTGCTGCAGAATGGGTCGGCCAGCAGGTGAGGGAGGGAGTTGTGGGATTTTTGGAGAAGTATCTAGTTCAATAAACACCCCATGTTATCATTTAATGCTTTCATAACAACAATTTACAAAAAAAACCTCATTTTACACCATTTTTCCATTAAATTTCCCACCCTAAAACCAAAAGTTTGCAAGTCATGATATAATTTTATTTAACTAGAAAATTATAAGTGACATTTTAGTGACAAAATTATAGTAATATCTTATCTAAATTTTGTATAATTAGATCTACAATGAAAAACACCTATTTTGACTTTTTACGGAAAAAGCCGAAAAATTAGCCGATTACCGAAAAACTGCCTAAACGATTTTCGAAGGGTTACAGTGCTGCATGTCGCTATTAAAATAACAGTTAGATAAGGATATCTTCGCCATCTTAAGAAAAATCATCTATACGATCTATTATCTTAGCTAAAAGTTATTAATAATCTTTTTAGATCTTATAAAATTTTATTGACCTCAAGTTTTATCCTCAATTATAATATTAGAGAAGAGATATTTAATTAAGGAGGACATTATGGTTCAATCCTTAATTTGCAGATCTAATTAAAAAAATCATAACTAAATCTCAATTCATTTAAAATAATAAGTTAACAACAAATTAAAGTGTTAAAACATATAATACATTTAAACAAGCCAACCAACAAATTCCATTATTTTTATATCCTATTAATTTAATCATGTGCATAACACGTGTCATAATAAATTGACACATCATCATTGCTTAGGTGACTGCAAGTTAGAGGGTTTTTTTTTCACGTGCTTTCTACCTCCCGTCTCGGGCATTAAAATAGTAGAGAAATTTCATAACTTTTGGAATTAGTTTTTGAATAAAAAAGGAGGATATATGGCACTCTTGGGCTTCTAGTTATAAGTACAGTGTGTTTTTCTGTCCAAGATAGACCCATGGGTGTTCAGGCTTGGTTATTTGGGCTTCTAAAGTGTTTTTATGAAATTAATTCTGTGGACCAATCCGTTTTACCCTTACGGCTTTTAGGGTAAATTATTGAAAAAAATCCATAGCCCACGAGAAACATATGAGAAAATATCCGGTATTTTCGAAATAGTGAGAAAGAGCTCACTATTCAAAAACATAGTCTAAACACTCTTGGCCCAAGGCCTGATATCATATTTTGGTGTAGGGACGAAAATACCCCCCATTCAAAATTCTCTCTCTCTCTCTTTCTCTCACTCTCTGTCACTCGAACTCTCATTGTCACCGTCGCTCGAGATCCTCAAAGAACCCACGCCTCTCGTCACCGTCGTCTCCCTCATCACGACCTCGCCTCCCCAAGTCGACACCAAAACTTCCTGACCCAAATTGCCTCTCGTCGTTAAAAACCATAACCCTATAATCCCTACCCGTCCTTTCGTTGGCCCCAAGTCGACACCAAAATTCCAGACCTTCGCCGCCTTCTCGGCCTCCGAGACCCCCTCCTCTGTCACGAGATCAACTTCATTACTATCACTCCTTGCAGAATGGCTCCTAAATCAAAAGTGGCGATCTTGAAATTGGAGAAAGAGACGTTGTCTAAATCAGTGGCTTCAAAATTGGAGTTAACGACGTCAGATAAATCGAAAGCGGCCGAAGAATCAACAGCGGCCGAAGAATCAACAGCGGCCGCAACAGTGGCCAAGATACAAATTAGGTAAAATTGAAACTCTTTCTATTAAACTTATATTGCGATTAGAAATTGTTTCTTTTCTAAAAAATTTATGAATATCTCGTCGATGCTTGATTTCTAAAAAAATATGAATACCTCGTCGATACTTGAATATCTAAAAAGTTGCCTTTAATTTCTAAACAGTTGCCGGTAATTTGTAAGTAGCTATCTATAACATCAAGCAGTTGGCTGTAATTTCTAAACAGTTGCCTATAACTTCTAAACAGTTGCATGTAACTTATAAGAACTTACCTGTAATTTGTAAGGAGTTACCTGTAACTTCAAAACAAGCATGTACCAAAGTTGCCTACATATGACAGGCAACTGCTTACAACTTACATGCAACTTCATCGTTCTATTTGTTATTGCTACGATATTATAGGCAAATGATTCGATGTTACAGTCAAGTGCTTGGATGATGCATGAAAATGAGCACTTGCCTGTTACATCTATAAAGTTTCATGTAACATCTATAATGTTGCATGTAATATCTACCAAAGTTGTCTGTAATATGTATCAAAGTTGTCTACATGTTACGTGCAACTTCATAAATGTTACAGACAAGTGGTTATTTTCATTTGTTGTTGACAACATAATACAGGAAGATTATTTGCCTGTAACATCTAAGTAGTTGCCTGTAATTTCTACAAAAGTTGCTTGTAACATCTAAGCTGACGTGACAAGGTATCCAAAGAGTACCAAATCGCGTATTGGGATGCGGAGAACTGTTAAGTTTCGCAAGCCTGGATAACTGGACGCACAGCTGCTAAGGGTAAAATTACGGGACCGTAGTGTTTGGTTGAATCCACCACCGTGCCGAACCCACGGGAAAGAGAGAAATTCAAATTTTTATTAATTTTCAAGATAACCTTTACAAGTGACCATAGGCTTTATTTATAACGAAATACCGTCTTAAGAAGCAAGCCGGTTTAAAGGCTAAGAGATAATTAGGAATAAAAACAATCTTAATCTAGTAAGGAAAAGATTCATAAACAAATCTAGCATCGTAAAAGTAAATTAAACTAATCGATTATAATCTATCCAAATATGAAAATATAGATAAATCCTAATTAATTGAAAAATCTAATTATGATCTATCCAATCGATTATGATCTATCCAAATATAGATAAATACCAATTGATTGAAAAAATCCCTGATTTGCCTTCCAACTGCTCGATCTCGAGCCGGTCGTGCTCGTATGTGATGTACACATTAAGGTGCACTATATCATAAGTAGTTGCCTATAATTTCTAAGCAGTTGCATATAACTTGTGAGCAGTTGTCTGTAAATTCTAAGCAGTTGCCTATAATTTTAGTTTAAATAATTAATAGCTATGATTTAATGTTTAAATTTTGTTTTCCGTAGAAGAAAGTATGGAGATACGCCCGCCATCTGTACGTATATTAACGTCTCCCGCCACAACAGCTTCATGAACAAGTTGAAGCCACACATTCACCATCAGCACATATGGAGGCTAAATAAAACTCCGTTCCACTATTACATGAAGCTGTCAACTTTGTGTTAAGATAGGCCTACCTTATATAGGCTTATCAATTGATATAATCGAAGCACAGGAGTGTTCTCTTTTGGTGGCGCCTCGCATGAATTTACTGTGGATTGGGTTACCGAGTACGCTTGCTTGCCGAAGGCCGATAATGACATGAAGACTTACCATAATATCACACAGTTTCTGTAATGACCCTAAAAATCTTATACACTTTTATTGATCCAATGATAATAAAAGGGTGTATTTCTGTTCTGGTTTCGAGTTATAAATTATTGTTGATAATTTATGTACAAGAAACTCCTTATAGCTCATTGGTTAAGATTCTTCACTACTATCTCATAGCCTACAACTTTGAATCCTATCGGTCTCAATTATTTTATAATTTTTCTTTTTAACTATTCTGAAGCCCAAGAGTTGCACGTGTATTATACAGAGAAACGAAGAGTTGCAAATAAATCAAACAATATAAATGATACATAAATACCAGATGAATGTACTGCACAAACCCCGAGGCAATTGCCTCCTTTTACACCGCCAGATCCCCGCCACCGGCGGTTAGATTTTCCTTAAAATCCTTCATTTTTTGCTCGTGCATCCTTTCAGCCCCCCACTGCTGTTTTCTCCTACTTTATTTTCATGCAATTAACCAGAGAACCCCAGACCCTTCATCTACCCTTTTAACCTCACTTTTAATACATTTTTATTATCTCTTTAATTTTCTCTACACATATATTTTCCCCTATAAATACCTAGTCTTTCTCCTTGGTTCTTGTCCTAAATTATTATGAAAATATCACTTAAAATTCTATCTCTCAAGCCTTACTCTAGCAAAGGAAGTCAAACGCACAAGTCCAAGCCAACTCCATTGCTCAAATTCATTCCTCCGCATGTTAGCTACCTAGATTTCATTCTTGTATGCCTAATCGGACCCAAGCTCGAGTCTCCAAGTACCGTAGATCTCAGTTCCTCAACTGATGTTTCATCCCTTATTTTTCTCACTTATACGAGTACAAGCGGAAACCGTAAGTCCTTTTATCTTCTCTTCTTTTCTCTCTTATATACTCTCTTCTATTTTTCCATATCGCCACTCCACATCACTTTCTTCTACGCTAAATCTTCCATATACTTTTCTCTCCGTTTGTTTCTTCTACTACATCGACGTGAAAAAATTGTAAGTGCACGGCGGCGCCCCAGCCGTCGATCCGACGCCGGAATGCGGAAGCGATAATTTACTTTAACTTTTGAACCGGCACCACCGCGCACTAAAATCCCGGATCGGGCCATTAAACTAGTCCTGCCTAACTAAAGAACGGGTAAAGAGATATACCGAGTGATCCGTGTCTTTCGGTCTTCTCGTCGTTGTCCCGATCTCCCGCTGAATCTTCGGTCATCACCTCCTCGCTGGAAGGGCACCACATCGCCGGCTTCTTTTACGGGCTCCCATCTCTGGTCCGAGGCAACTCGGGCACGAAGTTGCCGAGTCGACGTGCCCAAGGTTTGCTGTAGGTTAACTGTAGAACTCATGTCTCGTTTGGGGTTTGTATGGAGCTGCCTTTTTGGTGGAGGAATGGAACTATACTTTGGAGGTGGAACTATGGGATTTTTAGCAAGCCAAAGAGATCAAAATCCCACTACAAAAATTTGGGACAGCCCCCTGTCTCATTTGGCTAGCCATGGTGTTAAGGAGAGAATGAGAGAAGTGTGTGGATCAAATAACAAGAGAGAAAGAGAGAAAGGTGATCATGATCAAGAACCATTAGAACCAAAACCATACTCCAAAACCTAATCATAACACCAAAGGTCAAGCCATCATATCTCCACAAATCAAACCATGATGACTAAAGAAAGTCAAGTGATCATGACACAACAATATGCAAAGACAACCCTCCACCATGCTAATTTGCACAAATGCAAATAAGCCCTCCTCCACCAATCTTCAGCCAATGAAAGATACAAAGGAAATTGGCCGAAACTGGAAAGCAAACTGGCAACTCCAGAAAACTGATCCCGTAATAAATTACAGGAAAATCCCGATACTGTGTATACACACCCACATCTGTATTCCGACCGAATACAAATGCGATGAGACAAAATCTACACTGTACAATACTAGGATCCGGCTTAAACCAAAACCCGCTAGTATTTTCCGTCCGATCATGATCCGTGCAATACCGCACGTATCTGATCGAACCCTGCCATATCTCCATACGGCCTCTACAGCGTTTCGCCCGAAACTTGAGCAACTGGTCTGTGGGGGGCTCTAAAGACTCGTCAATACTATGGCTGCGGATTTAACCACTAGCGCGTCAGAGCTATTAGCCATACGTGACAGGCCACCAGCTATTGACCAAAAGGGACGTCTGTGAACGAACTCATCCTGGTACCCTACTGAGCCTGTCAGTGACAATATCCGTATAGTCCGGTCCGTTCGTCTATGAGCATCGCATGGCGGGTCTAGGGGTTGGTAAAAGTCAGACCCCCAAAAGAGGTACAAGTCATGTCGGAGTGTAGCCCAGAACACCCTGAGATACTACTGGAATACCTACCAGTAAATCTCCTGTCTTGGCCGAGGGCTTTGTGTAATGGCTCTCCTAGACACAGCGTGACCTCACCCCCAATATCGGGAGAGACGAACCCCTGCAAATCCGCTCACTGTCTCCATATGGCTCAGGACTGTACCTAACTAAAACCTGTTTGCACGTCTCCTTTGAGTGTGGTAGGGTAGTAATCAAAGTACAGTGGGAACTCACACGAGAGAAATGACGATCTTAAGTCGATGAACTAACCTGTACACATGTCACCAGAAAACTGCCATCTGACGTCAGGTATAAGACCAACTAGCATGTTCCCGGCGAGTCCTGTCCGGTGTACTCATAACCCAATGAGCACCTGTATACATCTTAGGTGAACCAACTGACACCAGTGGCTTATGAGACCGGCCACCGCCCCTCGTCGGGGTCTCGACTGTATACACTAGTCTATTCTGGAGATCGATGCCCTGTCTCGAAACTCCCACGACTAGGAACCTTTTAAGGATGTGCTTATGGACTACCAGCTCTCACGTATATGATCGCCCTCATACTGCTGGCAGTCAAGCAAGAATCCTAAGGGCTCTATCAATGTGTAATAGTGACCTGTAAGGTCACCTAAAGCAGTACACGATGATAAAGGTGAACCAGATAGTATACTATCATCTTGAGTAAAACTGTCCTACTAGGATAGGTCCTCTCTCAATCATTGCAATCACGTACCTGTAATCCAATAATTGACTCTGAGGCACTATCTCCAACAATCTCCCACTTGCACTCAAGGCTAATTATTGCGATGTCGCATACTCACAGCCGTGTGATACCGAACACCCAACTCCTCTACTAATCAGTCTCACAAAAACCCGTTTGCGAAACTATTGCATTCGAGGAATAGCCTCAGTGGTGGATCCGTCCTAATGTTTCTTTCTATGTCTCTCTAAATCTCAAGTTCACGGAGAAACCTATCTCCCGAAATGAGCAATACCTGTCTTAGAATATGTTTGGATGTCTGATGGGACCTAGTTCATAAATGAACTCCAAATCCAAACTTCTCAGACTGTATCAACTGAACCTATTCAGTATCCTACATAATGCCTCCTTCAGTATCCCCTTGGACCACCTGTCCAAAATACTGCACCTCATCAGAAGGAAAACTATAACTCTGACAACCTCTCTGTCATCCAGGTCACCTTGGAAGCCTGGAATGATAACCGTCACCTGAATGAGGCCGACGTTATTATATCCTAGAACATCCACTTTTGTTCTAAAACTGCTTCTGACTGTTTCTCCCGGATTGGATCATATCTTATTGCATCTACTGCAAAAACAACATCTGGTGTGGTACTTGACATCTCATGATTGACTCAATTGCCTGAGCAAGTGATATGTCAATCATGCACATCCCTTTCCCCTTTAGTCTGTAAGGCACCTTTAGAGAGGGTGACTCCATTACCTGCAGGTATACTACCGTGCCAGGAGTCGTCCATTCTAAAGCACCTTTAGAATGCTGTCTAAGTACCCTGATTGGGAAACTACCCAAATCTAGATCTAAAACCATAGATCTAGTAACCAGAATGTCTAATATAATATCCAAGTCCCATGTGGAGAAATCACTGTGTGACAACCAAAATATAACCGATCGTAGTATAGGAACTTCACTTCCTACTGTGTGTATGTCATCCAAATACCAGGACATCACACCCTACTACCTTCCTAACAGATCCATCCCTTATTCTGATGAAGTCAAACCTATGACTGTCACATCAGAAATAGATGATCTATCTCCGCTAAAATAGACTTTAGCTACTTGTCCACCAATGCTTCCGCTGCTCCTACCGACTACGACAACCCTCTGGCAGAATAATATACACGTACACTTCTAAAACTAGTTTAGAACGACGCTATACTTATCCTTCTGTCGGGTCTCATAGCCTGGAACAACAGTAGTGTCAAGTCCCCATTTAGCTTCCGCTGCTCCCACTTACCATGATAACCCTCTGGCAGAGTCATATAGACGTACACTTCTAAAGCTAGTTTAGAACGACGCTATATTCATTCTCCTGCCGGGTCTCACAGTCTGGAACAACAGCAATGGAAAGTCTGGGTAAACAAGAACCTCCCTGTCACCGTCCTTGAGGCTACCAGAGTATCTCTCGGGTAGCTGAGGTTACCCACCATATATGCGGAGTGGCCAATGGAATGTCAAATCATATTGAATCTGTCACGCCCCGCTTCCCAAAAGAAGGAGAAGGAAGACGTGGCAAGGTCTGCAACCTAACTGTATTGAAGGTGGTCTATTCAATACAGTTACGTTAAGCGTATAAATAATTAATATGCAGGATGTGTACCAAAACAAAAGTAATAAAAGCAAAAGGCATTTTATTTCCATTAACCAAACTTTATTACATCCCAAGGGAAATAGTAAAATAAACTAAGTAGTTTATTTACATCAAAGGAGAAACAAAAAGCCCTAAACATGTGGGCAACAATAAAAATTAAAACCATCTAATCTTTCATTGTCCTGTCTGCAAAATCTTCATAAGTTGGCTTCACACCTTGATCTTCGTTGTAATGCTCATTCTTATCTGACGGACATTCCAAGGATAGAGAAAGAAAAGGAAGGTCCGTCAGCGAGTTGTACTCGGGTAGGGTTGCCTCATAAGATAGTAAAGGTATAGGAACGAACATGTGTGTATAATGAATATGATGTACATGAGTATAAAGGTATGAGGTTAAGTACGAAATGGATATGTGAATATGAGTAGGTTATATATGTTTTAAGTTATATGTAGGTGAAGGTAATAGTCTGTATTAGTTTGTTAAACAAGGGTCCGGATACTCGAGATTATTCCGTTGTGGCCACGGAACAACAACTGGGGAAGTGAAATGTACCGTTTCACTTCCCGAGATCATGATCGAGTAGTAGGGGAATCCGAGCTCCAAATTATCCTTGCCTAATCAAACTACCCATCCCCGTGGTTCAGTATAAAGGCTTGGACGGATTAGAGTTAGTGCGTATACTTCTAGGCATGGAATTTCCATATTGTATAGTCGCCCACATTTGGACTGTTCACCCGAAATATCGGGATCTTCATATTTGTAGTCGCCCATATATTGGACTGTTCACCCGAAATATCGGGATCTTCATATTTATATAGCCGCCCATATATTGGACTGTTCACCCTGCCTGCAGGGATCTTCATAAAGTATTCCATACCTAGGTCCACGCATTCTAACCCTAACCGTATCATATTTTGTATATGTCATGTTGTCTTAAACTAGGATTTTAGAAAGTGTATTTGATCTCATTTAATATGGCCTTCCACAACCACTCGTTTTATTTTCTAGAATTTGTAAAGTACTTCGTGTTCTTCGGAAAAAGCTTAGTTAAATAATAAGGTTTAAATATCGTTTATTATTTCTAAGAAAAATCATGATATTTGGGATATTTATTATTTTGGAAAAGAATAAGTTTTACATAAAATATCCTTTTGATACAAGGTTGTGATGTTTATTTGAAAATCTTTTAAAAGGGGTTTTTATTTAAAAATCTAGACTGCTCCTAATATTCCAAAAGGACAAGTTATGAGGTCATCAAATCGCCTCTTCACCGCCAATTGTGGCTAGGTAAGTGCCAGGTAAGTGGGAAGGTACTCTACTTCGTAAGTAGTGGGCCTAATTAATAACCACTAGCCTTAGACACACTTGCCTAGACAGCACAAAGGCTGGTTTAGATAAACGACCGATGCCTACAACTTTTCCTTTATTTTAGATTGGTTTTAAAGAAATTTCTTTTTTAAAAGATACTAAATATTTCCTTAAAAAGATATCGTTATTTAAATAATATTTTCTTTCTTAAAAAGTTGAGGGGGTTTAAAAATATTTGTAAGTAAAATATATCTAAAATATTCATTTTACATATATTTATAATATTTAAACGAGGGTATCTTGTGGAAGTAACCTATTTTGAGATCATTTTTATAGTATGGGTATGTCAGAGGTGAGATGAAAATTCATGGGTTAAATCAAATTCCAGGTATTATGGATGTGCAATATAATTGTGTACAGATGAAATTTAAATACCGTTTTAAGAATATGGGTTAACATTATCATGATCAAGGGTACAAGCAAAAAGAGTATACACAATTATAATAACAACATTTTAAATGTGGGTTGATGATTAGAAGTTGGAATTTCGATAGAAGAAGGTGACAGGAAAAGGAGAGAGGCGGATCCTACCTTTTGTTTGAGTCGGAAAGCCGAAGAGCTAGAAATGTAGTCTCGTACTAAATCCTCAATAACTTCGCGTCCTGATTTTTCCTCTGCGATTGGATGGAGCCGTAGCGTCGGCGTCGTCGATATGAAGGCACCTGTATTTTTTTCAGAATTTTTGGAGTTCTGAGTTGTGAGAAAATGAGATTTGAAGGTGCCTATTTATAGGGTCAAAAATAATAAGAAAAATCCAAAAATCCCAAAAATCTGCGCCAGTAATGATTGGCAATCATTCACGTAATCATCAGCCGCCGTCGCCGCCTCTTCCTGCCCGTTGGATCTGCATCCAACGGCGCAGATCACGCCGCCGCCACGCCACGCTTCGCGAGCTCATTCGCTCGTGGCCGTGGGTGAGGATCACGCGTTTTCGCGTGGTCCCCACCACGTGGGCGCCGCCAAACTCTTCTGGGCCGTTGGATCTTGGATCCAACGGTCCAGGTTAAAAGGTATTATTATTTTTTTTATATATATAAAATAAAAATAAAATAACCTCATATTATTTAAAATATTGATTTGGCTTTGAAAAATTTGTTAAAAATAGTTAAAAATATGGGAAAATTATGGAAAAATTCCAGAAAATATATTTTATTATTATCTTTAATATAAAAATAGTTTTGGGCTAAAAACAATTAGTATATTTATTTCTAATTGTTAACTAGTTATAATAACTATATAATATCTAGTTAATCTTTAAAATATTTTTAAATTACGAATTAATTATTTTAATTGATAATAAAAATATGTAGATTATTTTAAGGTATTATAAAATCTTTCTAAAATATTTTAAGCTTATAAAAATAATAAATAAATTTTAGAAATTTCCTTTAATCATATTTACTGCTTTAAAATTATTAACACTACTTTAAAAATTATTATTATATAAAATAAACACGTAAATAATTATTTGATAGTAGAAATATAAATAAAATATATTTTATTAGGTATTAGAAAATATGGTCGTTACAATCTACCCTCCTTAAAATAATTTCGTCCTCGAAATTTCAGAAGGTAGGTCAAAGGAAGAAAGAAATCACTAAGAAGAGATTTTCGCGGTTAAATATTTTGATCTCGCACTCTCATCCCGTTTCCTCGCTTCCGTGTATGTCCGCCTAGTAGTTCTTCCTTCATATAGCTCTGGCCAGCTGGATTGTCTTGTCGCTCAAGGTTTTATTCTTCTAGTATTCCGACTGTTTGCTGCTTGTAGGTTATGCTAACATTTCCATAATCTCGGAATGATCAAAAGTATGACTAGGGTTCCCTCCAACGAAAGTAGCAAAAGTAGGCTATATATAAACCCACCGTTTTCTTCCCAGATGTTAAACGGAAAATGAGTCGTGGGCTAAGCTTTCTTCGCTTGCTGCATTGTATCACCATTTCCACCTTTTTCTACTTATTATCTTACAAATTCTCCATCTTCAGGATCTTCCCAATCGATTGGTACTTCTCCTATATAAAACTTGACCTCTCTCATCTGCTTCACGTGTTTCAACCATCCGTGTTCCCATGTTCTCCTTAGAGTGGTGTTTCTATGTCTTCAAGATGAACATTTACTATTGTCGGTTCTGATTCTGGATAGGAACAGTTGCATCCATAAATTGTTAGTTGTCTTGACGCATATGCATCTATATTGCCTCGCTGATACATCACATTACCAAGTCACTCCTCCAAAAATCGTTGTGGATGTTTAAACTTCTGGGTTTGCTGGGAATTGCTCGAGTGGTTGTGATAGTTACGATCTATCCTCCTTAGAATAATTTCATACTTGAATTTTTCAAAGGAGTAGCCACTACTTGGCACGGAAATCCGTAACGCTACCAGAAATCCTCTTGGTTGCATGTGTTGCTCCCACAAGTTGGTGTATCAGTTGATGCATGGCAAGTCTTGAAGGGTTAGGTATAAAGAATTGGAAATTATAAAATTGGTAGTTGCTTCCGGATGGAAAAGTTTAGAAGTTGAAGAAAAGATATGAATTGATGGAAAATATGAGGGCTAGAAAATAAAGATAACTAGTCGAAATTTCGGAAACTAGGGGAATTATGGTAAGTCCAACTAAGAATTGCATTGAAAGATAAATAAGGATGGTTGATCGCACGCTTTTGGCGTGTCGGATGTTCAAAGAATTCTAAAGTATAACCGCGATCAGGACGGTGTCGCTATGCAGCTAGCCGGTTGAGCACGGGTCGATCCACAGGGAGATGGTTGTATCTTACCTTCTTGTCTTAGACGAGTCAATAAAGAATCTGTATGTTTGTTTGATCTAACCTATGTGTTTATTTGCAAGTATAAAGTTGTTAAGAAGAACATACGAGATTGTAAGCTAAAGAAATCCGTACTCAAAACCTTTGAGCCGAGTCTTGACCAATTGAAGCTCGAGCAATCGGCAACAACGTGGATTAGGGGATTTAAGCGCGGTATTCGTGGAATCCGGCTTATTTACCCTTGTCCTTCCGTTCTTGTCTCTTGCTTTCGCCTCCGACTAAACCGAACGCAACCGGTCGCGGTTAGGAATCACCGTTACCTTGTCAGGATAGGGTGCCTAACGGAGCGCTTGCGTATGGTTTGGGCGGAGTTCAATGGAAAATAACGGGAAAAGGAAAAGAGCAAAGAAATGTTAACTTACAATATCATATGGATTCTTAACAACAACAATAATTACAACAATCACAAAATGAACAAAAGAGAACAAAAAGAAAAGAACAAAGAAAAGAATACAAGTAATTAAGTGCATGAATATAAATTGCAAGTAATTAAAGTGCAAGGAAATAAATTGCAAGTAATAAAAAGCGATAAAAAGAACACGAAACTAGGACTCAAGACAAGCATGTGATCAATAGCCAACCCTTAAACTTGCAAGCTCAATGAAGAGGTTGCAAGATCAAGGGAAGGGTAGAGAACGCATGTGAAATGAAGTGCTAATTCCATGAAAGAATACGACCCTTGAGATCAATAACTAACCCTTAACCATTCAAGCTCAATAAAGAGGTTGAATGATCAAGAGAAAGCAAGAATCTCAAGGGGAAGAAGAAACACAAGAGAATGATACAAAACCCTCATCTTCATTAATCTCCCACTCAAAAAGCTCTCACTACAAATTTCATGGAAAAAGAATGAAGAAGAAGAAGAAGAACTATACAAAAAACTACAAAAGAGTGGACACAAAATTGGACCCTTGGTTGGGCTCAGAACTGCTGTATTTATAGGCAGGGAAAATGAAATCTAGGGCAACAAACTGGACCCATGTGAAAAGACCCAACTACCCATGAAAAATGACAGTGAGAGGGGCCCACTTGGCCGCGGATCCGCCGCCAATACCCCCTATTGGCCGCGGATCCGCCGCCCTATAGGGGAGTTGGGATGTCAGTTTTTGTGTGCTACCCTGTTCTGCTGTCCCCTGTTGTCTGGTACATGTATTTTCTGATAATCTTTCCAGAATATCTTCAGAATTCTAAGTCCAAGATTGCTTTCTTTTCTTCACTTTTGACTTTATCTCCCTCGAGCTCCGCGCACCCATTGATTCTTATGCAGCCCCCCTCGTGCTCTGTGCTTGTCCCAGACACGAATGACTACTGTCACATGTCTTGTATCTGGAACCGGTACTCGGCACTGGACGGATATGGATGACCGGAACCCGGCTTTTATCTGCTGTGACAGATGTTCCGTATTTTGACGTAACTGTGGAGATTTCGTCTTGATTTGCAATATTTGGACTGGAAACCTATATTCTGTAAATATGTAACAAACACGGATTAAAAGCACCTACCTATAAACAACCGAGCGTAAGAATGGACGGTATAAAATGCAGTATTCTGTGATGAACAAATACCCCCAAACTTAACTTTTGCTCGTCCCGAGCAAAACCAATTATTCGCAAAAAAGAAAATCCTAACCGCACTTTCGCAGGGAACGCGATTGCACTGAGCATGTGCAACAAGCCGTTAAACCTCTAGGTGTCCCTAGTAGGAGGAGTGTTGTCTCCTGAGGGTTTTCAGCGGATTACACCCACAAAATCCCGTCAAGCTAGTGTCATAAGTTAACATAGATTCTACTCCTACAGTTCAGTATTTACGTTAGAAACTCTATTATCCTAAGTTTGAAATATCCAACCCTAATGCTTCACACCTCCTATCTATTTAACTTTAGATCATATACGTTCCAAAAAAAGTTTAGAAAGATGTTGGTTCTCCTGAGTTTTCCTTCTAAAGTGCGGCCTCAAATCAGGGATTTTTATCAACTTTACAGAAAACACAAGTCTTATTCTTTATTTCTATCTTTAATTCAAACATCGATTGTATACCCCTACGTGTGTGTATATTTGCACCCCTACACTTAAGAATTCAATTCAAACTATAATACCCTTGCCCTAATACCTAATACTACTTCTTTTCATTAAGGATGGACGGATTTGCTCACACACCTTTCATGCGACTATTAATGCTTCTTGAGGCACTAACGGCCGATTACTGAATGTGTGAACATTAAAGCGTAAATAGCAGTCTCCAGGTCTTGATTTTATTCTATTTTTTTTTTCTTTTTCTTTTTTTTTTCAAGACCGGATATATTTTTCAATATGCTCTTTTGGTGTTTAGCTTTAAATACCGTTTTTTTCTTTCATACTAGGCTTTCAGGAAAGAGTATTTCTAGGTATCCTCTACTATCCCAAGTTTCAAGGTGTGTGTATGTGCAGTTTGTAGGGTATATACTTTCTAAATTTGAACTCAAGAAAAGAAACTATTTTTCAGACTTATCCTCCAGTAAAGCATCAATACTTTCCCTTCATCTTGACTTAACTAAAGAACTGAACTCAAGATTACTTATTTCTCAAAAAAACTGTAAGGACGTATACTAACCAAAGTTAGACAGAATGAGGGTTATTTTTAGGGTTTTCAAATCCTAAGCCTAGAATTTAGTTATTTCTATCATATCAACTAATCTTTCGGAATAAAGATCTAAGTTACCCTATTAGCTAACTTGACGACAATGTTTTTATATTTTTTGGAAATTTTTTGATTTTTGTGGGTTTTTAATAAAGTATGCAAATGCAAAATATACAAATGAATACGAAGGAAGAAAGCTTACCGAGCACACCCCCAAACTTAAACTTGACAGTGCCCTCACTGTCAGGCTATACCAAGAGGGTCAAAATTGCCGGCGCTCTCTAAAAACAAATTATATACAAAACAAAAAGGAAAACAAAAAATATATACAAAAAAAGGTTCCCCCCCAAACTTAAGTGAAACAGTGTTTCCACTGTTTAAGCGGTGAAGTTCAGGATCTGGGGGGAAAGAACAGTATCAAGCTATACAAGGCCTTACACAGGCCAAAAGTTAACACCAACCATTCAAAAATTTTATCGTGATAAAGCAGTGGCTGGTGAAAGAAGGTGAAAAGGTAAGAAATGGAGAATACGCGAGACCGTATGTGGAGAGAAGTGGAATGCGGTCTCGGTAGATGAGAAGAAGAATGGCGGAAGGGAAAAAGAAGTGGAGTACGAACTTGAGGGTGCAAATGGGGTAAATAGATTAGCACAATTTGTGATGACCGATTTGTGAAAAGTGATTGTGCTAATATATTTACCCGTCGAGAAATAGGGTCAAATCCCTCAAGATTCGTAAGAAACCATGGGTACGCCGAACTTGGTAAACCAGACATCTGAAATGAAAGTGAGACGGTTTCTTGCAAGGTCGGAACGATGGAAAGGATGGAGGGAAGTGGTTGAGGAAGGGTATCGGTTAAAGGTTCTGGAGGGTGTACATAGTCAGTGAAAGGAACCGGATGAATTGGAAAATCCGACTCATCAATTAGAACTGGATCATCCTCAAAACTATCCTCAATATTCTCCTCAAAATTTAGCACATCCATGCACTTTTCTTCAAAATCCAGACGCATATAGGGTTCGGGAAAAACATTTAATGACTCGGGATGATGATTTGAAGAGAAAAACCCAGCCAAATCTATCCAAAATATTCCCAGCGTCAATATCCTTAATTAAGTGAAAGTCAATTTTCTCAGACACCTCAACCAAAGCATGGATAGTAATCATTTCAGGTTCTAGAGTGGAGGTGTAGAGGTCAAAAGGATTGGGTACGGTTTCACTTGGAAGGGACCCTTCACAATCAGGCAAATCAAACACCACAAAGTCGCACAACTCATTCTTCATTCTATCTTCAATTGATAAATCATGTAGGATACTCGATAGACTTTCAAAACAGGAGTTGTGGGATTCAATTTGGGACGGGTAGGTTTGATTTGGAAGGGGGTACATCTCACTCTCTCCACTCAAATTCACAGCCTGTCCTGCCGCCTCATCATACATTGAAAAATTTGGAGCTAGTTGAAAACTAGCTACCGGGTCACTAGGTTGTATGAGAGCGGCCATGGACGCATTCAAATCCATCATCTGTTGGCTTGACGCTACCCTAAAGTCTTCCAATAACTGTTCCAGACTAGACATGGGTTGTGATGGGGTTTCAGTAAAAGATTCGAAGTTGTTTGGATACTGGAAACCCCCAAATGGCTGTTCCGAAGTAATGTCTAGGGAAGGTGCAAAAGTTGGGTAGGAATGGTAGGAATTGAATGGCTGGACAGGAGTGGGATCAACATTTGGATAAGAAAGTGAATGAAATTGTTGATCCCAAGAATTTGAAGTGGTGACAGGAGTGAAAGATCGGCTACGGGATTGTTCGATACGTTCAGCGATGGACAAAGGCCGACTTGCAAAAGGGGTATCAACATAAGCGGGTGCGGGAGGTTGAAAAGGTTGATACAAAGTGGAATGAGGAGTGCAAGTGTTTGTCCTAGACGCTGCTATGCGATCTTTCAGTGAAACTTTGGGCATGGAGGGGTCGTTCGAAGTTCGACCAAAACAAGAACTGTATGAGGTAATGTCTGGTTGTGGGTACCAAAGTTCGGCAAGAGTTTTTCGAGGTGGGGTACCTATGATATGAAGAGTGAAAGAAAGAAAGGCAGAGAAAAGGAGGGGAAAAAGAATGTGATTTTTTTTTAATATACATTAACAAAAGAACGAAGTATACACAAAAAGAATATGGACAAAAACAATCACGGCACAAAAATACCACACACCTAATCGTTCTAGGGTTCACCTAGGTCAACTAGACCTGCTCCAGAACTTAATTGTCGAAGTAAAACCGTGTCGAGAAACAGGCTCAAGATACACTGATCACGAGGCCAGGTAAGTGCAGAGATAAGGGGAGGTTTTCCAACGCTTTCGTGAAGTTCCTTAATTAAATAACCCTTTCTCTTTTGGCGGTTTCGCCGTTAACACTTTCCTAGACACCCCGTAAACAATATACCGTTAAGCAAGGTTCTAAACACAGTTAACTTCTCCTAGTGAGCGCGAAGTCCTTAAGGCTTAAAGTCTAGTTTCTTTTAAAATTTGTGTGGGTAAACGTTATGCTCAAGTTCGTGATTTGTGGGCCACGGAAAAGGTGATGAAATCCTTTACCGTATGTTGTGGGGTTCGCTTGCCCTTAAGTCCGTATTAATGTATGCAATGCGCAATTCAAAAATTCTTTAAAGAATCAAACAATCGTTTTTTAGTTTAAGCGCGGTGCTGCAACAAATACGGGTTAGTCAATTTTTAGCGTTTGCTAGCGAACTTGCAAAGAATCCTGCAAAGAATAGTATATTGGAAGCGTCGGATTTGAGAAGAAAGTGTTAGTAAAATACGTACCGTTAAGTTTTGGGTTAGGAAACCCCCGTTGAATCAAATCCGGTAAGCTTGAAAAGTTCGCTTGCGCGGGTCAAACTATCCAGATCTTTGGCACTGTACTTCGTAATCACCTTAACCTTGAATGTACACTTTGCTCCCCACAATCGCAGTTTGCAAACTTGCAAAAATCTGCACTCTTGCCCACAAAAATGATCAAAAAAACAAAACAATTTTTTTAATTTTTTTTATAAATATATACAAAAAGAATATTAACCCGAATAACAAGAAAGAAAATACGCTGCCGTCTCCCCGGCAACGGCGCCATTTGATCGCACGCTTTTGGCGTGTCGGATGTTCAAAGAATTCTAAAGTATAACCGCGATCAGGACGGTGTCGCTATGCAGCTAGCCGGTTGAGCACGGGTCGATCCACAGGGAGATGGTTGTATCTTACCTTCTTGTCTTAGACGAGTCAATAAAGAATCTGTATGTTTGTTTGATCTAACCTATGTGTTTATTTGCAAGTATAAAGTTGTTAAGAAGAACATACGAGATTGTAAGCTAAAGAAATCCGTACTCAAAACCTTTGAGCCGAGTCTTGACCAATTGAAGCTCGAGCAATCGGCAACAACGTGGATTAGGGTATTTAAGCGCGGTATTCGTGGAATCCGGCTTATTTACCCTTGTCCTTCCGTTCTTGTCTCTTGCTTTCGCCTCCGGCCAAACCGAACGCAACCGGTCGCGGTTAGGAATCACCGTTACCTTGTCAGGATAGGGTGCCTAACGGAGAGCTTGCGTATGGTTTGGGCGGAGTTCAATGGAAAATAACGGGAAAAGGAAAAGAGCAAAGAAATGTTAACTTACAATATCATATGGATTCTTAACAACAACAATAATTACAACAATCACAAAATGAACAAAAGAGAACAAAAAGAAAAGAACAAAGAAAAGAATACAAGTAATTAAGTGCATGAATATAAATTGCAAGTAATTAAAGTGCAAGGAAATAAATTGCAAGTAATAAAAAGCGATAAAAAGAACACGAAACTAGGACTCAAGACACGCATATGATCAATAGCCAACCCTTAAACTTGCAAGCTCAATGAAGAGGTTGCAAGATCAAGGGAAGGGTAGAGAACGCATGTGAAATGAAGTGCTAATTCCATGAAAGAATACGACCCTTGAGATCAATAACTAACCCTTAACCATTGAAGCTCAATAAAGAGGTTGAATGATCAAGAGAAAGCAAGAATCTCAAGGGGAAGAAGAAACACAAGAGAATGATACAAAACCCTCATCTTCATTAATCTCCCACTCAAAAAGCTCTCACTACAAATTTCATGGAAAAAGAATGAAGAAGAAGAAGAAGAACTATACAAAAAACTACAAAAGAGTGGACACAAAATTGGACCCTTGGTTGGGCTCAGAACTGCTGTATTTATAGGCAGGGAAAATGAAATCTAGGGCAACAAACTGGACCCATGTGAAAAGACCCAACTACCCATGAAAAATGACAGTGAGAGGGGCCCACTTGGCCGCGGATCCGCCGCCAATACCCCCTATTGGCCGCGGATCCGCCGCCCTATAGGGGAGTTGGGATGTCAGATTTTGTGTGCTACCCTGTTCTGCTGTCCCCTGTTGTCTGGTACATGTATTTTCTGATAATCTTTCCAGAATATCTTCAGAATTCTAAGTCCAAGATTGCTTTCTTTTCTTCACTTTTGACTTTATCTCCCACGAGCTCCGCGCACCCATTGATTCTTGTGCAGCCCCCCTCGTGCTCTGTGCTTGTCCCAGACACGAATGACCACTGTCACATGTCTTGTATCTGGAACCGGTACTCGGCACTGGACGGATATGGATGACCGGAACCCGGCTTTTATCTGCTGTGACAGATGTTCCGTATTTTGACGTAACTGTGGAGATTTCGTCTTGATTTGCAATATTTGGACTGGAAACCTGTATTCTGTAAATATGTAACAAACACGGATTAAAAGCACCTACCTATAAACAACCGAGCGTAAGAATGGGCGGTATAAAATGCAGTATTCTGTGATGAACAATGGTATCGGAAGAAAGGTTGCGAAAAGAAGAGTACCTCTGTTGTTTTTCCACATGGCATCAGTCTCCACGGCCGTCATGGTGAAGGTCTGACGTTTGGGTCCATTCTTTTGCGCTTGCTGAAAAACACGCTCCTGTGATGGCAAGGGTGGTCCTTTTGGTGTTGTCTCTTGACCGGTTGTTTTAGTGGCGGAAAGTGGCCGGTTTCCTTGTGTTAGTGCTCCATAATTAGCCGGCTTGTTGACGGGGCCTGATTGTTTCCCTTTCTGAGGACAATCCCCAATAGCATGATCCGGAGATCCACAGACTATGCAAAGTTTGTTCAAAATGCGACAGTCTCTCATGTGGTGTCCGGTCCTACCACAATGGTTGCATGTAACGGCTGGTTTTCCGAAGATAGTTGGTCCTGCTGGTCTTTGGGGTTGTGATCTCCCGTTAAATCTGGAAGTTGATCCCTCAAGAATTTGATTGGCTGGTCGCTTAATACCAGATAAATGGTTATCCTTCCTTATCCGTCTCTGAAGGTCTTCAAAGTTTTGGGCCGCCTCTAAAATTTCATCATAAGTTGATAAGGTAGCAGAAGACATGGAGGACTGTGTCTTCAGGTCCAATCCCTGTCGGAATCTTTTGGCATAAAGTTCTGGGGTTGCCACCAGATGGTGCGCGAATCGACTTAACCTTGCGAACTCCGAAGCATACTCGTCCACCGACTTATCCCACATACTTCCTTGTTGGAACTGTATAAACTCCCGTTCCATTTTTAGGTGTGCTACGGCGGGAAAATACTGAGTGTCGAACCGTCGTTTGAATGTTTCCCAGTCGACGGGCTCTTTCAACCTGCTTTCCTCGGCCTCCCACCATATCCTGGCATTATCCGTAAGTTGTAGTTTGGCAATATTCACCCATGCGTCCTTCGGAATTTGGGCGGCATTGAGATCATTGACTGTTCCCTTAAGCCATTCTTCAGCTTCTAAAGGAGTTTCCTTCCCCGTAAAAGTCTTAGGGTGGAGTGATCTAAACTGTTTCACTCCCGCCGAACCTTGTGGAACTGGGGTTAGTGCCTGCTTAAAAACTTCTGCTTGTTGCTGCCTACTCTCGCGCAGCTCTTGATGTAGGGCAGCTGTCTGCTGCTGCTGTTGTTCCAGTAATCCTTGCAATATTTATAGCATCGCTGCGTGATGGGCAGTGGCTTTATTGTCTCCGTTTCCCCTTCGGTTGCGATGATGGTGTCGTCCATCCATCGATGATCTGAATCAGAATGTGCTGAGGTGAGGCAAGATAACTTGCATGAAAGAACAACAATTAATGCAAGGGAGAGACTAAGAAGGGCAAGAGACACAAGAGAGATTATTGCTCGAAACTAAGATTTTATTATCCAACTTCAATATGGGGAGTACAACCGAAAAGTAAGGACATCGTTTTATTCGGCCAAAGGAAGGGAAAAGACTTATTAGTCTCGATTATGGGAGTTCAACAAGTGATGATAGGTCCTTGATCTAAGAAAAGCATGACCATTCCCACAATGCCTTGCGGGGACAACTGCCTGAGAGTCTACGACTTCGCCTTCTGAATCGTCAGATGTAGCTTCAAAGTAATGTCGGACATGTCATCCTCGTTGGAAAGATTTACCATGACCAGAAGGAAATGTCATGGTCAAGGTAAAGAATGTCAGGGAAGGAACAAGGGACATAGGGAAAACTATAATATCGGTATAGATGGATAAGATTCACAAATATAATAAGTCCGTTAATGGTTTTATTTTAGTACACAAGAGGACCTGCATGGGACACCACAAAAACCTGTCACGCCCCGCTTCCCAAAATAAGGAGAAGGAAGACGTGGCAAGGTCCGCAACCTAACTGTATTGAAGGTGGTCTATTCAATACAGTTACGTTAAGCGTATAAATAATTAATATGCAGGATGTGTACCAAAACAAAAGTAATAAAAGCGAAAGGCATTTTATTTCCATTAACCAAACTTTATTACATCCCAAGGGAAACAGTAAAATAAACTAAGTAGTTTATTTACATCAAAGGAGAAACAAAAAGCCCTAAACATGTGGGCAACAATAAAAATTAAAACCATCTAATCTTTCATTGTCCTGTCTGCAAAATCTTCATAAGTTGGCTTCACACCTTGATCTTCGTTGTAATGCTCATTCTTATCTGACGGACATTCCAAGGATAGAGAAAGAAAAGGAAGGTCCGTCAGCGAGTTGTACTCGGGTAGGGTTGCCTCATAAGATAGTAAAGGTATAGGAACGAACATGTGTGTATAACGAATATGATGTACATGAGTATAAAGGTATGAGGTTAAGTACGAAATGGATATGTTAATATGAGTAGGTTATATATGTTTTAAGTTATATGTAGGTGAAGGTAATAGTCTGTATTAGTTTGTTAAACAAGGGTCCGGATACTCGAGATTATTCCGTTGTGGCCACGGAACAACAACTGGGAAAGTGAAATGTACCGTTTCACTTCCCGAGATCATGATCGAGTAGTAGGGGAATCCGAGCTCCAAATTATCCTTGCCTAATCAAACTACCCATCCCCGTGGTTCAGTATAAAGGCTTGGACGGATTAGAGTTAGTGCGTATACTTCTAGGCATGGAATTTCCATATTGTATAGTCGCCCACATTTGGACTGTTCACCCGAAATATCGGGATCTTCATATTTGTAGTCGCCCATATATTGGACTGTTCACCCGAAATATCGGGATCTTCATATTTATATAGCCGCCCATATATTGGACTGTTCACCTTGCCTGCAGGGATCTTCATAAAGTATTCCATACCTAGGTCCACGCATTCTAACCCTAACCGTATCATGTTTTGTATATGTCATGTTGTCTTAAACTGGGATTTTAGAAAGTGTATTTGATCTCATTTAATATGGCCTTCCACAACCACTCGTTTTATTTTCTAGAATTTGTAAAGTACTTCGTGTTCTTCGGAAAAAGCTTAGTTAAATAATAAGGTTTAAATATCGTTTATTATTTCTAAGAAAAATCATGATATTTGGGATATTTATTATTTTGGAAAAGAATAAGTTTTACATAAAATATCCTTTTGATACAAGGTTGTGATGTTTATTTGAAAATCTTTTAAAAGGGGTTTTTATTTAAAAATCTAGACTGCTCCTAATATTCCAAAAGGACAAGTTATGAGGTCCTCAAATCACCTCTTCACCGCCAATTGTGGCTAGGTAAGTGCCAGGTAAGTGGGAAGGTACTCCGCTGCGTAAGTAGTGGGCCTAATTAATAACCACTGGCCTTAGACACACTTGCCTAGACAGCACAAAGGCTGGTTTAGATAAACGACCGATGCCTACAACCTTTCCTTTATTTTAGATTGGTTTTAAAGAAATTTCTTTTTTAAAAGATACTAAATATTTCCTTAAAAAGATATCGTTATTTAAATAATATTTTCTTTCTTAAAAAGTTGAGGGGGTTTAAAAATATTTGTAAGTAAAATATATCTAAAATATTCATTTTACATATATTTATAATATTTAAACGAGGGTATCTTGTGGAAGTAACCTATTTTGAGATCATTTTTATAGTATGGGTATGTCAGAGGTGAGATGACAATTCATGGGTTAAATCAAATTCCAGGTATTATGGATGTGCAATATAATTGTGTACAGATGAAATTTAAATACCGTTTTAAGAATATGGGTTAACATTATCATGATCAAGGGTACAAGCAAAAAGAGTATGCACAATTATAATAACAACATTTTAAATGTGGGTTGATGATTAGAAGTTGGAATTTCGATAGAAGAAGGTGACAGGAAAAGGAGAGAGAGGCGGATCCTACCATTTGTTTGAGTCGAAAAGCCGAAGAGCTAGAAATGTAGTCTCGTAATAAATACTCAATAACTTCGCGTCCCGATTTTTCCTCTGCGATTGGATGGAGCCGTAGCGTCGGCGTCGTCGATACGAAGGCACCGGTATTTTTTTCAGAATTTTTGGAGTTCTGAGTTGTGAGAAAATGAGGTTTGAAGGTGCCTATTTATAGGGTCAAAAATAACAAGAAAAATCCAAAAATCCCAAAAATCTACGCCAGTAATGATTGGAAATCATTCACGTAATCATCAGCCGCCGCCGCCGCCGCCTCTTCCTGCCCGTTGGATCTGCATCCAACGGCGCAGATCACGCCGCCGCCACGCCACGCGTCGCGAGCTCATTCGCTCGTGGCCGTGGGTGAGGATCACGCGTTTTCGCGTGGTCCCCACCACGTGGGCGCCGCCAAACTCTTCTGGGCCGTTGGATCTTGGATCCAACGGTCCAGGTTAAAAGGTATTATTATTTTATATATATATATATAAAATAAAAATAAAATAACCTCATATTATTTAAAATATTGATTTGGCTTTGAAAAATTTGTTAAAAATAGTTAAAAATACGGGAAAATTATGGAAAAATTCCAGAAGATATATTTTATTATTATCTTTAATATAAAAATAGTTTTGGGCTAAAAAAAATTAGTATATTTATTTCTAACTTGTTAACTAGTTATAATAACTATATAATATCTAGTTAATCTTTAAAATATTTTTAAATTACGAATTAATTATTTTAATTGATAATAAAAATATGTAGATTATTTTAAGGTATTATAAAATCTTTCTAAAACATTTTAAGCTTATAAAAATAATAAATAAATTTTATAAATTTCCTTTAATCATATTTACTGCTTTAAAAATTATTAACACTACTTTAAAAATTATTATTATATAAAATAAACACGTAAATAATTATTTGATAGTAGAAATATAAATAAAATATATTTTATTAGGTATTAGAAAATATGGTCGTTACAGAATCTTTAGGTTCTTCATCAAATTTTTCGTAATCGTTTGCGGTTCTGGAATCACTTCCAGTTCTACCATACTCCCACTACTGTTTTCTGAAAAAATTCATTTTTGTTAAAACTGTGGCGAGTCAAGAACAATATCACTATTGATCTTCCAGATGGTAGAAAATCAACCCTCGTCATAGCTTGGGTCAACCCACAAATAGCCATTACAGAAGCCTGCCTTGAGTTATCCAGAGTCTGGTTTTAAGCATAAGCCGGACAACTCCCCGTACCTTAACATCGTTAAGGTACGAACTGTTCTGTATCCAATACAGAAACAGAGGCACTGATTTAATTAAACCAGATTCAAATTATACAGCTGTCTCCAGTGTATGTCAACTAAATGGAAAGAGGCCTATCAGCGTTACTCAACTTAGGAGTACTTCCAATTATGAGTAACCTGAAAGAGAAGCAAGTTCTCTTAATCATTACTATCAACTGAATACCATACACAAGTATCTATATCTTTGATCACCTTAAAAAATCCTGATACTTGCAACACCTGGTTCTCTACTCTATTCTTATACCTATAACTTCTAAAAATTCGGACCCTGTGTTTCTACGAAACACCTGTCTAAAACCAGAGAAGTCATAAGTAAACCGAATATAGTACGAGAACCAACCCCTCTGTCCTGATGGACACTGGACAATATACAATACTCTGTATAAGTCCCTTGAGTCTAACAACTCAATCCTTGTGTGTCGTAGGTTGAAAACTGTATTATGGTTATGAAGAATTACACCGCTGTTTAATACTCCTTACCTAAGCATCCACTGATATAGGTAAATGTCATAGACATAATTTCAAAAAGGTATATCTCACTCTATGAAAATATACGTACAGATATATCAATTTGAAATTGGTGCATAACAGCGGATATTCAAAACCAAACATTTGCCATCCGGCAAACAGCCCAGGTGACTTCCTCAAATATCACCAATTACAATGAATTCTGATATAATGAGGATAATCACTTAATTCCCAATAACTTACTCCCACTCATCATCTGTAAAACCATACAGATGTGAGACTCATACCTGGTAAATACATACCCTGGAGCAAGTGTCTAATTGGGAAATCAGTTTTCTTTAACAGTACACAGTGAAACTGAAACATTAAAATGTTTCGTAGGGGTATCCTGGTATTCCTAGTAATGCCTCTTCCATTATCCAGATTCACAAATGTAACCGTATAATTCATTGCCATCTCTCCAAATCCCTTTATATGTCTTTAGTCATTACCTTCTGTACAACTGTTTAGGCCAAATGGTTTTCTTCCTTCCCTACCGTTCGGCACCAGCCTATGGATTGGAAGAAGACTGTCCAATAAGTATAATGGGTGTGCTGTCCTAATCCTAGGAACACTCGCAATGCGAGAGAAGGTGAAGATAAAAGACAACTGAATAAACCTTATTCCTATTTTTCCTGAACCAGAATCCATCCTCGAACTGGAACAAGTTCCTTTTGAGTTCGTATATAACCATACGATGGAGTATCCAAATAACTGTGGATCTTCGTAGTGATAAGGAGTGTTCTGGAGAAATACAAAGGTGAAGTGGGAGTGGTAATGAAATACTTGGTTTGGTCGTGAATAGCAGTTGCAGTTTACTTTGCCCTCTTACTAATCCTTTTCTTTGTCTTAACTTAATACCTTCTGTACACCATCGTTAGGCTAATTGGTTTTCTTCATTCCCTACCGGTCGACACCTTCCTATGGTTTGGAAGAAGACCATCCAATTTGCGTAATAGGGGTACTGTCCCCTAATCCAAGGAGCACTCGCAACCTGAGAGAAGGTAAAAGGAAAAGACAACTGAATAGTCCTATTCATTTTCTCCATAACCGGAAACCATCCTTGAATCTGGAACAAATTCCTTCGAGTTCGTATATAACCATACGATGGTTTTATCCAATGGAAGTGGAAGTTCGTAGTAATACGGGGTGTCCTGGAGAAAATGGGTAAAAGTAGGAGTGGCAATGAGGTTTGCAACTCTGACAATCCAAAAGCCAGTGTTTAAGAAGGTTCGGTTAATCTTGGTCACTGAGTCATAGTCTAGGGTCGGGTCAATGGTCCCTGCCAAAGTGAGAGAGAAAAGAAACACTCAGCATGCACTCTAACCTAAAACAGAATGGTTACCAATTTATCTAATCTGGAAACCTCCTACTGTGCCGTTTAATTCTCCTCCAAACCTGAAAGAAGAATTAGTCGGGATCACCCGAGGAGTAAGCTGACTCATCAGTGGGAATCGAGATCCAACTATCATCGCATGATAACGTGACGGACTTCGCTCACGTTATCACACTCCAGAAGGTATGCGCATATCTGGCAAGTTTCAGTTTCTTTAGAAACTCCCGATGTGATTTTTTGCCCTATGCTCTTATGACCTTGACGAAGGTCAACAAATCATAAGTCACATGTCAAGTTCTACCCATCATTGTCCAAGTTAATTTGAATCCACCCGTACAAGCCCTTGATGAAGGTCAACAAGGCTATATGACTGTCCCAAACCAACGCATCTATTTATGCAGCAGAAAGGTAACAAGCAGCTATCATACACTATGGCTTGACGAAGGTCAACAAACATAGCATGAATACTACTTGCTACCCGTCTGAAATGACGGAGGGCTACGAATGATTTCTGGCGAAAAACCTTTAACGTAGTGAACTTGATATCGTTTAAGGAACTAGATAGCTTTATAAAAATATAGTAACGAAAACCTTTACTAAAGAGGTCACTCCCGGTGAAGGGATCTCGGCTCTTTCCCCGTAGAATGGGGTGCAGGATATTCTAACTGAATACCACGATGCAAAGCAAAAGTAAACGACTATAGTGAAGTTATTGCCCTGACGCAAACTTCTGTCCAAGGGGTCACTCCCGGTGAAGGGATCTCAGTCCTTGCCTCATCGACTGAGGTGCTGGATATTCATAACCGAATATCACTGTGCAAAACAAAAGTGAACGTCCTTGCAATAACAGCTTTTGAAAAATGTTCTAACAACATCAGAATTTGGTTTGTTTAACTTGCATTGATCCGAATCAATGTAGTCCCATTAATTGATCACACCACAAAGAACGAAATATAATTATGTACGTATATGCCATCCGCATTCGCCACTGGGTCCCGTCATTACCCGTTAGGTTAGTTAACTAACGACAGAGCGGGGACTGGACTAGCGCGGATGCAAAACATATACAACATCTACTAGTATATATATCAATATATAATATTCGCTCAAGGCGTGATAAAATGCAACATCACAGAAATGTAATAAGCATCACAGATCAATACAGATATCTGGGATCCCCGGGTTTCACAGAGCCGTTACTGAAACCCGACGTTCCCTTGGTCGTATGGATAGCCTGTGCAATGAAATCCTAGACCCCTACGGGTGCGGCAAGTCACCCGCCAAAACCTGAAGCGAGGCAGCCCCCTTCAGCTACGTAAATGGGCCACCCAGCACTTCACGGAATCTGGTAACTTGGGCAACCCTCCTGGGTCAACCTGTACCCCCTACAAGTGCGGCGAATAGCCCGCTAATTCTAGAGTAAAGCCCCCTCCGTCTCAACGCCATGAGATGCGGGCCCGTTGCCCTCTAGAACCCGGCTATCCGTGCACCCCACCTTGGGGTAATCCTAGTACAGAAAGTAAAATATACATACAACGGGTACATCGACTTTGACCCGGTCGTGCCCCAAAAGAATAATACAAACAGGCAGTGATGACAGTCCACATGTCGGACGCCCGTCCTGCAATATCAAATGTACATAATACAGCCAAAACTGTACTAATATTGTATCCAGGCTATCCCCCACGACCGATCCGTAAGATCACAGCACAACACAGAACATCAACGTGAATGTCACGTTCGCAAATCCATCTAACCGGGCTATAGCAGTTAGACAGGATTTACCGATCAAATGACATTCACGGTCGCAGATATAATGTAAATACTGTGAACAAATGTGTTTAAAATTTTCGATCGATCAAATTTTACCAAGTGGGCCCCAAAGCACTACTGTAGCACATAAAGAAATTCTGGGCCCAAAAAGAATATTTCAAAAACTCTATTTTCTTCACAGGAGCTCTCTGTAGAAATTTGGCACACTGAACTGTAAAAGTGGCGGCGGAACCACGGCCCAAGCATGGGTTTGGCCGCGGTTCCGCGGTGGTATGGTGAGATCACGTGGCCAAATTTTCACAGAGTGCATAGAATTCCCTGCACAGTATTCTGCAACAACCTGAAAAATTTTTGGAGCCAAAAAAATTTCGACAGAAACTGTGCTTTTGAAAACGCGGGTTTTGGAATTTTGTTCGATCGAAGATATAATCACATTAGACAAAACTAGACTAGGTTAATGGCGAGGCTCTGATACCACTGTAAGTGCACGGCGGCGCCCCGGCCGTCGATCCGACGCCGGAATGCGGAAGCGATAATTTACTTTAACTTTTGAACCGGCACCACCGCACACTAAAATCCCGGATCGGGCCATTAAACTAGTCCTGGCTAACTAAAGAACGGGTAAAGAGATATACCGAGTGATCCGTGTCCTCCGGTCTTCTCGTCGTCGTCCCGATATCCCGCGGAATCTCCGGTCATCACCTCCTCGCCGGAAGGGAACCACATCGCCGGCTTCTTTTACGGGCTCCCACCTCTGGTCCGAGGCAACTCGGGCACGAAGTTGGCGAGTCGACGTGCCCAAGGTTTGCTGTAGGATAACTGTAGAACTCATGTCTCGTTTGGGGTTTGTATGGTGCTGCCTTTTTGGTGGAGGAATGGAACTATACTTTGGAGGTGGAACTATGGGATTTTTAGCAAGCCAAAGAGATCAAAATCCCACTACAAAAATTTGGGACAGCCCCCTGTCTCATTTGGCCGACCATGGTGTTAAGGAGAGAATGAGAGAAGTGTGTGGATCAAATAACAAAAGGGAGAGTGAAAGGTGATCATGATCAAGAATCATTAGAACCAAAACCACACTCCAAAACCTAATCATGACACCAAAGGTCAAGCCATCATATCTCCACAAATCAAACCATGATGACTAAAGAAAGTCAAGTGACCATGACACAACAATATGCAAATACAACCCTCCACCATGCTAATTTGTACAAATGCAAATAAGCCCTCCTCCACCAATCTTCGGCCAATGAAAGATACAAAGGAAAATGGCCGAAACCGGAAAGCAAACTGGTAACTCCAGAAAACTGATCCCGTAATAAATTATAGGAAAACCCCGATACTGTGTATACACACCCGCATCTGTATTCCGACCGAATATAAATGCGATGAGACAAAATCTACACTGTACAATACTAGGATTCGGCTTAAACCAAAGCCCGCTAGTATTTTCCGTCCGATTATGATCCGTGCAATACCGCACGTATCTGATCGAACCCTGCCATATCTCCATACGGCTTCTACAGCGTTTCGTACGAAACTTGAGCAACTGGTCTGTGGGGGGCTCTAAAGACTCGTCAATACTATGGTTATGGATTTAACCACTAGCACGTCAGAGGTATTAGCCATACGTGACGGGCCACCAGCTATTGACCAAAAGGGACGTCTGTGAGCGAACTCATCCTGACACCCTACTAAGCCTGTCAGTGATAATATCCGTACATTCCGGTCCATTCATCTATGAGCATTGCATGGCAGGCCTAGGGGGTTGGTAAAAGTCAGACCCCCAAAAGCGGTACAAGTCGTATCGGAGTGTAGCCCAGAACACCTTGAGATACTACTGGAATACCTACCGGTAAATCTCCTGTCTCGGCCGAGGGCTTTGCGTAATGGCTCTCCTAGACACAGCGCGACCTCACCCCCAATACCGGGAGAGACGAACCCCTGCAGATCCGCTCACTGCCTCCATGTGGCTCGGGACTGTACCCAACTAAAACCTGTTTGCACGTCTCCTTTGAGCGTGGTAGGGTAGTAATCAAAGTACAGTGGGAACTCACACGAGACAAATGACGATCTCAGGTCAATGACCTAACCTATACACATATCACCAGGGAACTGCCATCTGACGTCAGGTATAAGACCAACTAGCATGTTCCCGGCGAGTCCTGTCCGGTGTACTCATAACATCTTAGGTGAACCAATTGACACCAGTGGCTTGTGAGACCGGCCACCGCCCCTCGTCGGGGTCTCGACTATATACACTAGTCTACTCTGGAGTATCGATACCCTATCTCGAAACTCCCACGACTAGGGACCTTTTAAGGAAGTGCTTATGGACTACCAGCTCTCATGTATATGATCGCCCTCATATTGCTGGCAGTCAAGCAAGAATCCTAGGGGCTCTATCAATGTGTAATAGTGACCTGTAAGGTCACCTAAAGCAGTACACGATGATAAAGGTGAACCAGATAGCATACTATCATCTTGAGTAAGACTGTCCTACTGGGATAGGTCCTCCCTCAATCATTGCAATCACGTGTCTGTGATCTAATAATTGACTCTGAGGCACTATCTCCAACAAGAATACGGTATTATAAACAAAGTTTAAATTATATATATATATATATATATATTCATTGTAATTCAACATATTCATCATAAATTTTCATGTCATGATATCAAGAAAATACGAATTTATAACTCTATCCATATCTCACAATTTTAATATGATGTTTGTTATGTTAAATAATATGTAGATTACAAATAACGAATAAATAACATTAACTTTGCTTATACCTCTTTTAACCTTATCATGAACTGTACCTCTAGAAAATTCACGGGGTAATGACCTACCCCATCACATACACTATGGCTTCATATCACGATATGCTAGGTTACAACTTTAGCCAAAATGAAACAGCTATATTAAAATATCATTACTTTCATAAAAAGTGTTTTTATCGAAATTTTTAAATCCTTTGCAATTACGCATCTACAAGCCTTTTAGGGAAACCCATTAATGGATAGTGTAGGTTATCGCACGACCTTAAGATATTAGAGCGGGAAACATAATTTCCCACGGAGTATTCGGCCAGGAAAGGAATAAAAATACGATTTTTAAAGAATATGATATTTTAACAAATTAAATCATTTGAAAATTTTATAAATCATAAATCCGTATTTTTCTATGAAAACAAATTTTGAAAAACTATATTTTTAATATAAAAAATTAAAGTTACACAAAAATAACATCAAGTTTCTAAAAGTATAGTTTTCATAAAACTACCATAACTTTCAAAAAAAACTAGCTTTCATCACTAAAATACCATTAAAATTAAAATGCATATTCATAAAAACTCTATATATTATAAATGACCCTCGAGATTTATTTTTTTAAACAAGATTAAAATATTTTTCATAAAACCCCTCGAGAAATGCAAATAATATAAATACAATGTAAACAACAATAATAAATATTTAAGAACTCTAGATTAATATAAGTTTAAGATGTATCATTTCTCTTGAGCCCTATGAAGCCGGAAAAAGCGAGTGCTTGCCTATTCAGGTTAGACAACACTATAAATTAACGGAGTTATCAATGGCAATTGTCTTGAAAAAGACACAAATCCTGCCGTCCATATGCAACAGTTGTCCGATTACTCCCGAACTTAAGAATTTCCACAGTCAAACCCCTATTTATAGTAGTGAATACAAACTCGAACATGATTCAGATGTGAATTTGAACTCGAACTCGAACCTGAACTGGATACTTGAAGTTAACATGAATACATGAACCCGATGTCTACTCTTCAGCTGACTTGACTCGAACCATGAATACAACTTGACATGAATACATGAACACTTGACATGAATACTTTATTTTGACATAAACTCAATCTTGCAACTTGATGTATTCATGGATTCGAATAAGTCTGGTAATTTTAACAATAATTTAGAATAAACAGGGTGTTGGGGTAGTTCAAGTGCGAATTCAACGAAATCTCAGGAGTCCCCCTAGATCATGAATCCATATCTACTAACAAAAGTAATCTATCACGAGGCCCTGTGTTTTCTTGCTCCTGAATTATAGCATGTTGAGTTTTGAATACTTCAATATTAGGTTGAAGTCCCGTTACTAACACTTGGTTCGGGCCCGATTACAGCCTGTTGGGTTCGAGAACACTCTTGAGATTGGTTGACATTCACTTTTTAACTTACATTAAATTAGTTTACCCATATAGAGACCTTTTAAGACACTTACATGCACTTCATGTTCACTATACCTACACTACACGACCATACTATACTATTTTGTGATGCTCATATTACCTTGCCATGCCTATAAACATATTGTCATACTCATGATACCTTACAAATAGAACTACATGTTACATTGAATTGTCATACTTATATTAAATGACATATTTAAACACAATATCTCCTAATCCATTGCTTCATGATATCCATTTTCTAACTTGTCATTATAATTTTATACTTCACACCTTTTCTTGGGGACTTACCGAGCGAAAGTTCGCTGACGGGCATCCACCCATCTCTTTCTTTTTGGATGTTCGTTAGGTGGTCTAGAGAATGAGGAGATAGAAGCGACTATAGAGGACTACGACCAAACCACTACTCAAGCTTAGCTTAACTCATCTTTTCTTTTAGTTTATATATGCCACATGTTTAGGCATTTCTTTTCTTTTATTTCCTTTTTAGTTGAACTCATGTATTGTAAATGTATCAAGTTTGAATGTAAATAAAGTTGTTGAAGTTTAAATCTCATCTTAATTTCTTATCATTTTATATTGCTCAATTATGCTTAACATATTTATTCCGGAAAATGACCTTCTCGAAATAAATATGTCGCAGGCCTCGTCACGTACCTGCTTCCGTCTTTTAAGAAGCGGGACACGACATGCTTTATTGGTGGCCCATGCGGGTCAGTTCTATATGAAATCGTAAGCAATATATCACAAGAAATATGAAATTTAACAACTTTACATTCCTTGCATTTCAATTTCTGTTGAATATATTCTAATCTTTCTTCTCTATCTAAGGTGATAGATTCTTCCAACAACACTAATACCAACGTCAATGGCAGTACACCGCCACCTACCCTTACTGTTCTACCACCTCCACTTACCGTATCCTCTCCACTCATAGAACATAGGATGCTTTTGGAGGCCATCAAAAACCTACTTGAGGGTCAGAAAGCTTAAGACACGATTTTGTAAGAGCAGACTGCTCTCCTTCAGCAGAGTTTCATCCGCTCTGAAGCAGAAGCATCGAGAGTGAAACAATTTCGAGCATTACACCCGAAGTACTTCTTAGGGAAAGATAAACCGCTTGATGCCGATGAATGGGCTTAGAGCATAGAAGATGACCTAGCAGCAGCCCAAGTTCCAGAAGTGGCTTGGGTCAGAGTAGCAAAACTCCAGCTTACTGACAATGCCAGAGTCTGGTGGAATGCCGAGGAGAGCTGTCTTGAGCAGCCGATCAAGTGGAATACTTTTCATGCTCTTCGATGCCAAGTACTTTCCGGAAACCGCACATTTCGAGATGGAACATGAATTCATACATCTGCAACAAGTATCCATGTGGGATAAGTCGGTGGATGAGTACGATGCCGAATTCACCATGCTCGGCAAATTCTCTTCCTATTTAATTCCTACTACAGAAATCAGACCCAGACTCTTCCAGTAAGGATTAGACCCTGAGATCTGAGCTACCCTTGCAACGGGAGAATACCTAACACATGAAGCAGGTTTTGTAGGGTGTTTTTCGTCACCCTATTGAGATAGGAATACACACGCGCTTGTCAGGAGCATTACAGATTCTCCCTGCCTAGGGTAGTGTAACAATTCATAAAATATAAAATATTATTCTTGGAATTTAATATTAAAATAATATATTTCCCGAAAACTGCCCGATTTGCGAAATTGGGGTTTTCGAAAAAGGGTATAAATATATACCAATAATTGTGAAATAATTGGAAATTAAAATGATTTATTCATTTAAAAATATATTTAAAGGATTTGGCATTTTTGAAATTTATTATATGCAGTTTTGATAAAAAAACCCGATTAGTGTTTCTACAATTTTTCATGGTAAGTGCACCATGACATGTTACATGGTAAAAATTACGATTAACCCAAATCCGTGTTTCTAAAGTTTTTCATGGTAAGTGTACCCTGACATGTTACATGTTATTTCATGGTGTTGTTTTATTTGGGTGTATGTGTTTTGGTAAGAAAAGAGAAAGAAAAGGTGTCATGTTGAGTGAGGAGAGATAAAGGAGACAAAATGATGACATGGAAAGTGAGTGGGTGAGAACAATAGTGAGAGAGAGGGGGGCTGCTGCCATGACCTATTTCCCCAATCATTTCCATTTCCCTCTTCATCTCCCTCAACTCCACATCCATCCACCTTCAAACCCTAAATCCATCTCCAAAACTCCATCCAAACCATATAACCCTTTCACAAAAAAACGATCCCCTCTTCATGCCCTTCACATTGAACCAAGCAAAATGGGATTTTGGCAACTTTGGGACTTCTAGGGTTTTTGTTTGGGAGTAACCATGAGGTATATCTCTTTTCTTTTAGAGTAGTTTTGATTTCCTAGCATTTTGTTAAGTTTAGATATCGTTTAGTAATGGATTGTGAACTTGGAAAATCCCAAGAGTAGGGTTTGGGAAATTGGTGATGTTTGTGGCTGTCAATAAGACTTTTTGAGATGATTCATGATCTGGACCAGAGCTTAGAAACCCAAAATACGGATTTAGAAACTCCGACATCAGATAAATGTGTGAATTGTGATGGTATTTTGGAATCTGGAGAAACCCGGGGCACTAGAAGTAATTTAGCAAGTACTGGGAGTCGTGCAGGCACCTAGGAAGCTACCACCAAGACCTGGGCCCCAACCCCTGTACTATGGCCACAGATTAATTCAATCTGGCCGCAAATGGCGGCCAGGCTGGGTTGGAATTGTTTCGTATTTGTTCTGGGGTCCTCTTAGATGTAAATTAGACCCTCCGTATATGCAGAATTGACCAATTTAGCCTAGGGTAAAACCTGGGAGCACACTGGGGTGTTGTTGGCTATGTTTTCCGTATTTTGAAATGTTTGGTTTTGCTATTTGGATTTGTTTTGGGTTTTTAGATGTTTGTACATCGACAACAAGGATTGTTTGATTGTTTTGCGCATGTAGGCCATAGGTTCTAATCTATGAGTGTACCGTGCGCCGTATCGGTTTTCCGGATTCGATTTTAATACGCATTGCGACTGTTTATTATTGTAGGTATCTTCACGTGATTCCGAGGCGACGGAGCGTGTCGTCATCGACTTCGGCAAGCAAGAAGCAAGGTGAGTGGATCTATATCCACGGGGGAAGTCGGGTGAATGGCGTATAGCACCACCGCAAAGTTTTGGTGGAAACGGATTTGTAGCTTACGGTTAAGAAATCCTAGATTTGGAAACTAGGGTTAGAGTTAAACGATAGTTAGTGAAACCATATTAGAAACTAAAGATAGTTAGAAGCGATATAATACGGCTAATATGTGACGATGGTATTTGAGGATGATTTTTGACGATATAGCCGTTTAGGATATTATAGGACTAGATAGTCGACGTAGATGTGTCATCCGAACCATACATATTTTCTAAACTAAAGAATCGTATGCATCTTTTAAACAGATACCTTGAGGGACGTTACAGAATTTCAAATGATATCTTTTCCTTAAAAACACCGTAACCCCTATTTTCAAAACTACAATTTGCTTCATCAAAAATCTAATTGTATGGTTCGGGTGTGTGTGTATGTTAGATTAGATACTTATACTTATAGTAGTGATAGAATGTTATGTAAACTCGACCTGATATAAGATATAAATGCGATGAAAGAATACAAGACGGATATGATGATATGACGATGTTTTGGTATACGGATGCGAGTCGATTGAGATGATTTATACCGCCGGTCCCCTGATATAAGATTATTGCTGATGTGACCTGAGACATAGGTATATAGAGATATTTATATGTGTTGTAAATCAGGAGTGTTGGACGTACGTGACGTTAGATCCGCACCCTCCTCGTCTTATAGGTTGATAGGATCCCTGATAGCTTAATGCCGCCGTACGATGACTTTCCGTGCGTGATGAGTTTGACTTGATGATTGATCCATACCCTTGACTAGAGGTTGTTGTACGATGTATTATACCGTACTTGATGTTGTTAAGCTGGATGCCGATTGATAGATTCACCGACTCGATCATGTTAGATAGGTATACCTTATAGGTTCTAGCTAACGATTTACCTTATGATGCATTCATGTTGTTCACATTGTACTACTTATACCGGTAATAGTACACCTGCACCATTATCGATGATGTGTATGTTACACGTACACTGATTGTAGGCTCACACACGTCATCATCGATAATTGCCATATCACTACACAGTAGCATTGCTGCATCATGATATGACTCTTCGCATAACCTGCTTGCACATATACATTGTATATTCATATTGGTGCACCTATACATTGATACATCCATATTTGCGCATGTACATATTTGTATATCCATATTGATGCACATAGACATTGATATATCCATATTTGTGCACACACACATCGTATATTCATATTGGTGCACCTATACGTTGATACATCCATATGTATATCCATATTGATGCACACAGACATTGATATATTCATATTTGCGCACATACACATTGTATATTCATATTGGTGCACCTATACATTGATACATCCATACTTGCGCATATACACATTTGTATATCCATATTGATGCACATAGATATTGATATATCCATATTTGCGCACATACACATTGTATATTCATATTGGTGCACATATACATTGATACATCCATATTTACGCACGTACACATTGTATATTCATATTGGTATATATACATTGGTATATCTATAATTGCGCATATACACTGTACCTATATAGAGAACTGGTTTTTATTAGGGGATTGGGAACCACAGGATATATTTTAAAACTGGAATCATTTTAAAAGAGCGGTTTTCCCTTAATACGTCATACCACCGTTCCATAATCCATGATATATGAATATACATACGTTTTTATTATATGTCGCATACATCATGCTTTATGATTTTACGCATTGAGATATGCTGTTTTTCATGAGATTTCTGGATTTGAGAACCGTGGCTATTTCAAAGGAAAGTATGTACTGTTTAAAATCCGGTTTCTCTTGATATGATATTTCAGTGCGTCCACCATGTATTTTCTCGGTTCTGAGAGCGACATGTGAAACCCGATTCGAGGAGACGGATGGGGCCGATTGCGGGTACATGGTGGACCCGGTATGGTACTCCGGGGCAAGAGAGAGATTTCGTGTTGATGACGATGAGCCTGGCAGAGGGACTACTACCTACTGGTGATAGTTTTGGGCTCGGCGGATATCCAAAGGATACCAACCGGAGTCAAGAGATGATGTGGGCCGATCCGGACTTACGGAGCCCGTAGGCCGATCCGGACCGACAGAGCCTAATATATGAGGATTTACGTGCCGATGCTGGGCACGGTTTTCATGATGTTTTCGAGTGTCGATGATAGGCACTCAGGTTCTATGATTTTGATGTTTCGTGAGGGACACCGTTGATTTATATCCTCATACTTTCATGCACACTCCTTTATGATATTTACGTGCATACAGACATTGATTATATGGGTGGATGAGATCCACATGCTTACATACATTTATTATATGGGTGGACGAGATCCACATGCATACATGCATTGATTATTATTGTTGGATGTTATCCGCATGCATATAGGTATTGACTACCTCATTGGCACATATACAGACCCATTCACCCTAGATATCATAGTATTACCTTTATGATATAGTTGATCTAGGAGTAGTTGTTTATTCGATTTCTATCTATTGATATTTTTCTACTCACGAGTTGGCAACTCACCCCCGTTGTACCACAGTTCTTGCAGGTTGACCGCTTGGATCAGTAGCGGCTTCGCTGGCACACAGTTGCATTCGGGTGTTTTGCATTGGTAGGTGGGACATTTGTATCGTACCCACTCTTGTATCTATATTTCATTATTGTATCTAGTTAACTCCATCAATCAAAATTTGTAATTGTATAAGTGATGAGACTTAGTGAGACTTGTAGTTGCAAGATTTGAGCAATGGATTTTATATTCACTTTTGGGGTTATGTTTTGCTCATTTCTTTATCTTTTTATGGTGAACTTCGCCGTTGGACGTCGTATACTTATATATATTGTCTTGCGTGGTTGTGATCCGCCGTTTGGCGAAGAGCTAGCTCCCGCTTGGGGATGCCTTTATCATTATTATGTATTTGTGGTTTTGGATCAAAATATACAAAGGAGGTGCTGCCGAAATTTTTAAAAGACGAAACATGTTTTTAAACTAGTAAATTTCACTTGCATCACTCATGTTCCTTTTCTATGCATTAAGAAAACTTGATTTCATTATACCTCTATTTCAAAACCTCACCTCCTTTATTTTTATTAAAATGTTTAGATTTCTGGGTTTCAGCTTACTTGAATTCCATTACGCCTTTAGACGTTGCGTGATTCAAGTGCTGGTCACGAGCTACTATTTCGGATCGTGACAAAGTTGGTATCATAGCGCTAGGTTTAACCTTTGTTCGAGTCTGTTTGACTATGCGGAGTCTAGGGCGGGTGTGTATTTCAGAACCTAGGCTTGACCATACGGAACTTAGACTTGAACGGGAGGAGGGAGTATTAGACCCAAACTTTCGTTTCATAGGCTGACCCTGATTGATGGAGTAAGTTGCTTGAGTAGAGTGACGTACCGTACGTATGTTCCGCGGTATATTTGTGATACGATACTCCACTTAAGAAATCTTAGGATGTACATATTTTGAGATCTATGATTCTCTTCGTACCCATGATTATACATCCATTGGAGATCCTCGATTCTATTAGTTCCATGGTTATACTTTCATTGATATTGTTCCTTCTTATGATCATGTATCCATTCTTGATCTGTCGTTTCCTTTCTTACCATTGATCTGCTCTCTTCGATACTCGATTGAGGTTCCTGTCACCATGGTTTGAGCGCAGTTTGAGCTGCTGCTAGTGTTGTGGTCAGGGCGAGCTCGTCTGGTACGAGGGCGGACCATTGTGTTTTCTGGTGACATAGGAACGTCTCGATGTAATGTGGTTTTTGTGACCTCCTGTTGAGGCGAGTGCTTGGTTTTACGCTGGATGATCGGGCCATTGTTGGAGCTGCCAGTTGCGAGAGGACTGTTGATGTACAGCGTACCTCAGAGATTTTGATGTCGCCTACCGTGCAGAAATGTGACCCAGCGGTTTCTGAGATGATGGGATGTCGCTTCCAAAGCTAACGAGCTAAGATCGCCGGAGCTTCCAGGCATAAATGCGACAGATGATAGCTAGTCTACCCCGATTTGAGAGACGAAGGTGATTCGTCAAATTGATGCGCCGAAGCAGGCCCAGTTGAGTTAAAGATTTCCAATGTGGAGAGAATCTTACTCAAACCTTGAGCAGACCGATCCAGAGATGACCGCCGATGTATCGCCTTTCCTGGAGGATTGAGGCATTGTTTAGCATGCGGGCGAAGAATATTCACATGCTGTATAGGCGAAGTTAAAAATTCGAGCGAGTGTCAGAAACCCATTTTCCCCAAGTTTAAAGTGTTCGGAAGAATATGCAGGTAATTCTGTGGACCCTTTAGAAGAATGAAAGCCTAACTCAACATGATGACCATGGAACCGCTTTGAACCTTAGGGTTTGTGGCAGTTTAGCGGTGCCACCAGTAAGGCTTGGGTTTGCCCTTCTACGGTTGGTCCAGAGGTGATGTGCTATGTGCCAGATATTTTTAGACTGCGCTCAGGTGTTGAGCTTTCGGGGAATTTTGGGATCTTGATGACTCGATCGAAAAGTTTGATGTCGTCCGGATGTCATGTGATAAGTGACCAGTAAGTCGACCAGCTTTGGATAGAGGACATCACCCTGATGCGTTGTGAGTTGATCGAGGACGGACGAGTATTGAGTATTCCTCCGATGATTGGGATGACTTCCCGAGGACGTGTTCAGCTAGATATCTTCTACAGAGTGATGAAGCTACAGAGTACGCGATTTCGAGTCCGTACGAGAGACTTCGGATTGACCGTGGCCGAGAACAGTTGTAGTATGCAGATAGCATGGCATGATGTCATAGTGGACGACGATAAGGACAAGTGGAACCAGAGGTTCGTGCGAGACGCTGACGAGCTGTTATTACTTCCCGTCGAGATCAGAGACCTGATATGCATACAGGGGCGTTGGGATACGGCCAGTTTCCGAGGAAATGTGTGCGGAACATGCAGATGTCAAGAAAACGAGAAAATATTATGTAAGAGTACCAGCCTCCGTACAGTTCGGCATAGGCGAGATCAGAAGAGACCTCGAGCAGGATTCTTTCCAGGACACAATGAGATTTGCACCTAGGATCAGATGTGTCATGTGTATTCAGAGGACCAGAGGCCGACGCCAGTAACGTGCTACTTTACGAGTGGTCGTGATGATTGACCGAGAGATGACCAGAGAAGTGCCAGAACGGAATCGTCCCCGTTAGCACACCTGACTAGGCCGATGAGCCGATGGATTGAGAGATTGGTGAATCCATAAAGAAAATGAGGACCCAGAGATAGAGGACGCTAGACCATGAGCAGGAGGCAAGCGGATGTTCTTGCTCTGCCAGTTTTAGGCGCACCAGTAATTTTTCGACATTGTAGGAGGTGTATCTTAATGTCATTTGCTGCAATTTACATTGTGATCCGAGTATCACGCTTATATCGCTTGGATTTAAGTTTTGATGATTGAGTTTCATGATATTGATTTCGTGCACCATGGCTGCACCTACTGAGTATTTACATTTTGCACATAGTTATCGCACCTAATATACATTTTATACACCGTTGTGTTGATTTGCGATTTATGCATGCCTATTGCGTTTGATGTCGATTTTGTACCTTCATAGCATGTGTTTATGATTTCATGGATTTCATACGGATGATGTAATTTTTGCACTCGGTATAGCTCATATGTGCTTGAAGTGCATTGATACGGATATTGTGCACATAGTTGCACACGATTTTGATTTATACACCTTGGTGTACTCGGTGTTTCTTTTATGTGTTTGAGTATTGATCGTATTTCATGCATTTGATGCACCAGATGTTATTTTCGTGCATAATAGATGCACCAAATATTATTGTCGTGCACACCCGTTGCAGTGGACGGATACTTTTGTGCACACCCATTGCACTTAGTTTTGCTTTGTGCGTATTGTGGCACCTGTATTTGAATTTGATTTCCATGCGCACCAAACGCATGTGATTATTGGATACGCCTTTTTAGGCTGATTTTGCTTTTGAGCTCTATATTGTGTAGTAGCCAAACAGGACTGATCTGAAAACAGTACCTGAGTATTCTGCATACATTAAAAGTTTACCAAAAGGGTTTTCAAGAGGAGCTATAGTCTCTCTATTTCCTATGTGTCCGTGAGCGACACGAACGTTTATAAAGGAAAACCTTTTGGGATATTTTGAAAACGACGGAACATGTATTTAAGAAAATATATATGGACATATATTATTATTTAAAATGAGCGTCCATCAGTTATGCCGTGAGTTACACATTCCCGCGGCGATTTAGAAAAGATTTTTGCATGTATTTTATTCAGATTTTGGAGTTTTCAAAGATGCATACTATAAACGTATTATAGTATTTAACTAGTGTATATTGGATTTCAGTAGTGGATTTCGAGATCTGTATCTCTATTGTAACTCCGAGGATATGCATGCGAGTTTGATAATTTGCGTGACGCTTGATGGAGTTCAATTTTGAGGTTTGTATACGTTTTTATGCGCACTTGACGCGCGGTGTTATTTCTGCGCTTTCCATGATTTCGGAGCCCCGTTGTTTTGAGCAGATTATTGAAATGTTTTAGATTTTGGGGGTTTAAATTTAAATTCGGGCACCAAATTTATTTAAGGGGGGAAGATTGTAACAATTCAGAAAATATAAAATATTATTCTTGGAATTTAATATCAAAATATTATATTTCCCGAAAACTGCCCGATTTGCGAAATTAGGGTTTTCGAAAAAGGGTATAAATATATACCAATAATTGTGAAATAATTGGAAAATAAAATGATTTATTCATTTAAAAATATATTTAAAGGATTTGGCATTTTTGAAATTTATAATATATAGTTTTGATAAAAACCCGATTAGTGCACTGCTAATCCCGATTAAGCCAAATCCATGTCTCTACAGTTTTCCATGGTAAATGCACCATGACATGTTACATGTTATTTCATGGTGTTGTTTTATTTGGGTGTATGTGTTTTGGTGAGAAAAGATAAAGAAAATGTGTCATGATAAGTGAGGAGAGAGAAAGGAGACAAAATGATGATATGGAAAGTGAGTGGGTGAGAACAATAGTGAGAGAGGTGGGGGGGGGCTGCTGCCATGATCCATTTCCCCATCATTTCCATTTCCCTTTTCATTTCCCTCAACTCCACATCCCTCCACCTTCAAACCTTAAATCCATCTCCAAAACTCCATCCAAACCATATAACCCTCTCACAAAAAACGATTCCCTCTTCATGCTCTTCGCATTGAACCAAGCAAAATGGGATTTTGGCAACTTTGGGACTTATAGGGTTTTGTTTGGGAGTAACCATGAGGTATATCTCTTTTCTTTTAGAGTATTTTTGATTTCCTATCTTTTTTTTAAGTTTAGATGTCGTTTAGTAATGGATTGTGAACTTGGAAAATCCTAAGAGAAGGGTTTGGGAAATTGGTGATCTTTGTGGTTGTTAATAAGACTTTTTGAGATGATTCATGAACTGGACTAGAGCTTAGAAACCTAAAAAAATGGATTTAGAAACCCTGACATCGGCTAAATGTGTGAATTGTGAAGGTATTTTGGAATCTGGAGCAGCCCTGGGGCACTAGAAGTAATTTAGCAAATACTGGGAGTCGTGCAGGCACCTAGGAAGCTACCACCAAGACCTGGGCCCCAACCCCTGTACTATGACCGCAGATTAATTCAATCTGGCTGCAAATTGCGGCCAAGCTGGGTTGGAATTGTTTCGTATTTGTTCTGGGGTCCCCTTAGATGTAAATTAGACCCTCCATATATACAGAATTGACCAATTTGGCCTGGGGTAAAATCTGGGAGCACATTAGGGTGTTTTTGGCTATGTTTTCCGTATTTTGAAATATTTGGTTTTGCTATTTGAATTTGTTTTGGGTTGTTGGATGTTTGTACATCGACAATAAGGGTTGTTTGATTGTTTTGCGCATGTAGGCCATAGGTTCTAACCTATGAGCGTACCGTGTGCCGTATCGATTTTCCGGATTCAATTTTAATATGCATTATGACTGTTTATTATTATAGGTACCTTCACGTGGATTCTGAGGCGACGGAGCGTGGCGTCATCGACTTCGGCAAGCAAGAAGCAAGGTGAGTGGATCTATATCCATGGGGGAAGTCGGGTGGATGGCGTATAGCACCCCCGCAAAGTTTTGGTGGAAACGGATTTGTAGCTTATGGTTAAGAAAACCTAGATTTGGAAACTTGGACTAGAGTTAAAGGATGGTTAGTGAAACCATATTAGAAACTAAGGATAGTTAGAAGTGATATAATACAGCTAATATGTGACGACGGTATTTGAGGATGATTTTTGACGATATTATCGTTTAGGATATTATAGGACTAAATAGTCGACGTAGATGTGTCATCCGAACCATACATATTTTCTAAACTAAAGAATCGTATTCACCTTTTAAATAAATATCTTGAGGGACGTTACGGAATTTCAAATGATATCTTTTCCTTAAAAACACCGTAACCCCTATATTCAAAACTACGATTCGCTTCTTCAAAAATCTAATTGTATGGTTCGGGTGTGTGTGTATGTTAGATTTGATACTTATACTTTTAGTAGTGATAGAATGTTATGTGAACTCGACCTGATGTGAGATATAAATGCGATGAAAGAGTACAAGACGGATATGACGATATGACGATGTTTTAGTATACGAACGCGAGTCGATTGAGATGATTTATACCCTGCCGGTCCCCTGATATGAGATTATTGTGGATGTGACCTTGGATATAGGTATATAGAGATATTTATATGTGTTGTAAATCGGGAGTGTTGGACGTACGTGACGTTAGGTCCGTACCCTCCTCATCTTATAGGTTGATAGGATCCCTGATAGCTTAATTCCGTCGTACGATGACTTTCCGTGCGTGATGAGTTTGACTTGATGATTGATCCATACCCTTGACTAGATGTTGTTGTACGATGGATTATACCGTACGAGATGTTGTTACGCTGGATGCCGATTAATAAATTCACCGACTCGATCACGTTAGATAGGTATACCTTATATCTTCTAGCTGACGATTTACCTTAGATGCATTCATGTTATTCACATTGTACTACTTATACCTGTGATAGTATACATGCACCATTATTGATAATTCGTATGTTACGCGTACACTGATTGTAGGTTCACACACGTCATCATCGATAATTGCCATGTCACTACACAGTAGGATTGCTGCATCATGATATGACTCTTCGCATAACCTACTGGCACATACACATTGTATATTCATATTGGTGTACCTATATATTGATACATCCATATTTGCGCATATACAAATTTGTATATCCATATTGATGCACATAGACATTGATATATCCATATTTGCGCACATACACATTGTATATTAATATTGGTGCACCTATACATTGATACATCCATACTTGCGCATATACACATTTGTATATCCATATTATCATATGTCGCATACATCATGCTTTATGATTTTACTCATTGAGATATGCTGTTTTTCATGAGATTTCTGGATTTAAGAACTGTGGCTATTTCAAAGAAAAGTATGTACTGTTTAAAACCCGGTTTCTCTTGATAAGATATTTCAGTGCATCCACCATGTGTTTTTTCGGTTCTAAGAGCGACATGTGAAACTCGATTCGAGGAGGCAGATGAGCTCGATTGCGGGTACATGGTGGACCCAGTATGGTACCCCGGGATGAGAGAGAGATTTCATATGGATAACGATGAGCCTGGTACAGGGACTACTACCTATCAGTGATAATTTTGGGCTCGGCGGATATCTGGAGGATACCGACCGGAGTCGAGAGATGATGTGGGCCGATCCAGATTGAAGGAGCCCGTGGGCCGATCCGGACTGACGGAGCACGATATATGAGGATTTACGTGCCGATGCTGGACACGGTTTTCATGATGTTTTCGAGTGTCGATGCTAGGCACTCAGGTTCTATGATTTTGATGTATCGTGAAAGACACCGTTGATTTATATCCACATACTTTCATGCACACTCCTTTATGATATTTATGTGCATACAGACATTGATTATATGGGTGGACGAGATCCACATGCAAACATACATTGATTATATGGGTGGACGAGATCTACATGCATACATGCATTGATTATTACTGTTGGATGTTATCCGCATGCATACTCGTTGGCACATATACAGACCCGTTCACCCTAGATATCATAGTATTATCTTTATGATATAGTTAACCTAGGATTAGTTGTTTATTCGATTTCTATCTATTGATATTTTTTTACTCACGAGTTGGCAACTCACCCTCGTTGTGCCGCAGTTCTTGCAGGTTGACCGCTTGGATCAGTAGTGGCTTCGCTGGTACACAGTTGCATTCGGGTGTTTTGCATTGGTAGGTGGGACATTTGTATCGTACCCACTCTTGTATCTATATTTCATTATTGTATCTAGTTAACTCCATCAATCAAAATTTGTAATTGTGTAAGTGATGAGACTTAGTGAGACTTGTAGTTGCGAGATTTGAGCGATGGGTTTTATATTCACTTTTGGGGTTATGTCTTGCTCATTTCTTTATCTTTTTATGGTGAATTTCGCCGTTGGGCGTCGTATACTCATATATATTGTCTTGCATGGTTGTGATCCGCCGTTTGGTGAAGAGCAAGCTCTCACTTGGGGATGCCTTTATCATTATTATGTATTTATGGTTTTGGATCAAAATATACAAAGGAGGTGCTGCCGAAATTTTTAAAAGACGAAACATGTTTTCAAACTAGTAAATTTCACTTGCATCACTCATGTTCCTTTTCTATGCATTAAGAAAACTTGATTTCATTATATCTCTATTTCAAAACCGCACCTCCTTTATTTTTCTTAAAAGGTTTAGATTTCTGGGTTTCAGCTTACTTCAATTCCGTTATGCCTTTAGACGTTGCGTGATTCAAGTGCTGGACACGAGCTAATATTTCGGGTCGTGACATGTAGGCTGAGGTTTATTGATTGTAAGGATCTGAATCTCCGGCAGTCGAGAACTAAGCTGTCGTTAATTACCCCTCGCCTTTGGAGTGAGAGAACCTCCGATTGAAGGGTCAAACTAGTCATGCGAACTCAATATGTAGTGTGTTGTGTTTTGAAGGGGTTTTGGATATATCAGGGGCCCGCAGAGTTTTTACGGGGGTCCCGCTATCCGGATAGCGGGCTGGGGGTCAAGGGGGCTAGCAGCCCCTTGTGGGGTGCGGGGCAACGCCCCGTTAGAAATTTTTTCTAACGGGGGAGATATTTTTAGTGTGAAATGTATATAAAATGAAGGGGGAAATGGCATCCAAATGACGCGTGAGCGCCAGCGCCGCACGTGCTTGGCACGCAGACTCTAGGCGCTGGCGCATGCGCTGGGCGCCAGCGCCCCACATGCTTGGCACACGGGCGCTGGGCGTCAGCAGGAAAATGGAATTTGTCTCTGCACTGAGAGCTGTGCTCCCGACTTGACTTTTGGAGCTGAACTCCTGACAAAGAGGACAAAGGGGCTTAGCCCCTGCACTAGGAGTTGTACTCCCAAAAAGAAAGATTTATTATTTTATATATGTATAATATACATATTTTTTTAGGAGTTAAACTCCTAAGAAATTTTCGGAGCTGATGAAAGGAGACTCTTTTCTTCTCCCTTGGGCCCTTGATCTTCCCCAAAGCGGGGTTTTTGGAGGTAGGTCTCCTTCTTCCTCCTCTCTATTGGCCGGATTTTGGAGAAAAGAGGGTGAGATTCTATAAATCTCCCATTTTGGAGATTTGATGGAAGATCCGCGTTCCCCTTCAAGGGTTTTGTGGTGAAAAACTATTTGTTTTTGGAAAAGGAAGAATAAAACTCTTGATTTAATTGAAAAGGGAAAGAAGGTTTAGAATCTTGAGGAAGGAGAAGGAGGCACAAAAACCATAGAGTGTTTAGAGAATGAAAAGTTATTTTCTTATTCATCATCATGTTGCCTTTTATAAGCTTACAAAACTACATATAACCCCTTGGGCTTTACAAAATGGCATTTTACCCATTCCATGCCTCTTGTGCTCATTTCTTTTGCACATGAGCCATGGGCTTTACAAAAATTTGGGTTTATACCGATTTTTCTTACATTCATGCATAAAAAATTATATCAAAATTATTTATTATATGATTTCATTTTGGCATGGGGGAGGCTGGCCGCGGGGCTCAACTTGGGCATGGGCCCACTTAACCTGGGTTTGGGCCCATCTGGTTTGAGGTTGACTTTGACTTGGTCAACCGGGGTGTAATTTTCAACCCCAACAAAGTGCCCCCATCAATAAATGCACACCACGCAGGTGGGTCGTGTGCATGAAATTGATGGATATTCTTTCACGTGGAGGTAACTTTATTTGGTTCCTGGTTTGTGGGAAGCTGACACTGCCCTTTTACGACATGTACGGTCAACGCTTGATGCGTCTCCGAGACGGAGTGCCCGTGGTAGATGTTTCCCCGGCATGGGGTGATTTAGTTCCCGCTTTATGGGAAACTGGCACTGCCCTTTTTACGACATGGATGGTCGACGCTTAACGCGTCTCTGAGGCGGAGTGTCCGTGGTAGACGTTTCCCCGGCACGGAGTGATTTGGTTCTAGCTTTGTGGGAAGCTGGCACTACCCTTTTTATGACATGGATGGTCGACGCTTGACACGTCTCCGAGGCGGAGTGTCGGTGTATGACGTTTCCCCTGTAAGTCTACGGTAGCGCCCCGGCCGTCTACAGACGCCAAATGCGGAACAAAAACTTTTTAACTGGTGCTATCGTATACTATAACCCGGATCTGCCATTATTGCTAAACTAACAATCTGTAAAGAGTGTAGAAAGGTTATACCGAACGATCCGAGTCCTTCGTTCTTCAACCATCATCCCACGCTCCGTTGCGGCTGCTCCGATCTCGTCGGTCTTCGATCTGCTCGTCCAGGTGGCACCACGTCAACGATTCTTTAAACGGGCTCCCGCTTCTGACTTGAGGCAACTCGGTAGTCAAATTTGCTAAAAAATACGACCAAGAATGATGTAGAGAATGAGTAGATGACTTTGTCTCACTTCGTCCAAAGCCGTGGACGATCGGTTAATGAAGTTGCCACTCGAATCGAAATGGAACGAGAAATGAACTATGTAATTTCCATACACTCAAAACTATCATAATCATTTCATCAAATGAAACAACAAGTGAGAGAGAGAGAGGAGAGGGTCGGCCATATATTATCAAAGAGGGAGGTGATGGTAGGAGCAATCAAGGGGGTGACTATAAGCAAGAAGCTTATCCTTATCATAAATGAAAAGCATGACTCACTTAGAAACAATGAATCTAAAACCCTTAGTCATCAAGCATTAATGGCACCATTAATGCACTAATGACTCACCAATCCATGTCACCCTCTCTAGAACCTTCTAGAAGAATCCACACTCAACCTTATCCAAGAAAAGATAAATCCGTCTTTAACCGAATGTTAAAAGACGGCTGATAGAAAACTGGAAATTGACAACTTCAAAAAGTGATCCTGAAACGAATTTCAGGATAACCCCGTAACTGTATAAATATACCCGCATTTGTATTACGACCGAATATAAATGCAACTGAGACAAAGATATTATATCTACTCATTACAATACTCGGATCCGGCTTAAACCAAAGCCGACCAGTATCATTTGTCCGAAAACCGACACATGCGTAAACGCACGTGCATTCTCCGAACCTTGCCATAAAACCATACGGCCTCTACAACGTTTCGCCCGAACTTGGGAAACTGTCTGTGGGGAACTCTAATGACTCATCAGTACCCTGGCAGTGGGTTTAACCACAAACCGTCAGCGGCACTAGCAGTGTGTAGCGGCTGCCTATGGACTGACCTCAAGGGATGCCGATGAGCGAACTCATCCGGAAAACCCTACTGAGCCTAACAGTGACAATGTATATACAGTCCGGTCCGTTCGTCTATGAGTATCGCATATCTGCCTAGGGGGTTAGTAACGTTAGACCCCCAATAGCAGTATAAGTCGTGTCGGAGTATTGCCTCAATACACCCTGAGATACTACTGGAGCACCTACCAGTAAATCTCCTGCCATGGCCGTGGGCTTTGTGTAATGGCTCTCCTAGACACAGCGCGATCTCTCCCCCAATACCGGGAGAGACGAATTCCCTGCCGATCCGCTCACGTGCCTCCATGTGGCTCTGGACTGTACCCAAAAACTACCTGTTTGCATGACTCCTTTGAGCCGTGGTAGGATAGAAATCAAAGCACAGTGGGAACTCACACGGGACAAATGACAACCTCAGGTCAATGAACTAACCTGTACACATGTCACCAGGGAACTGCTATCTGACGATAGGTATAGTACCAACTAGCAGATTCCCGGCGAGTCCTGTCTGGTGTACTCATAACCCAATGAGCACATGTATACATCTTAGGTGATCCAACTGACACCAGTGGCTTGTGAGACCGGCCACCGCCCCTCGTCGGGGTCTCGACTGTATACACTAGTCTATTCCGGAGTATCGATGCCCTGTCTCGAAACTCCCACGACTAGGGACCAAAATCAAGGATATGCATATAAACCACCCAACTCTCACGTATATCATCGCCATCATACTGTTGGTGGTAAAGCAAGATCCTAAGGGCTCTATCAAAGTGCAGCAGTGATCGGTCACTTAAACCTGTACACGACTGATAAAGGCAAACCAGATAACATACTATCATCTCGAGTAAGACTGTCCTACCAGTATAGGTCCTCCGCAATCATTGTAATCACGTACCTGTGATCCAATAATTGACTTTGAGGGCACTATATCCAACAATCTCCCACTTGCACTTAAGGCTAATTATTGCGATGTCGACTACTCACAGCCCGTGTGAAACCGAACATCCAACTCCTCTACTAATCAGTTTCACAAATCTCGTTTGTAAAATTATTATGTTCGAGAAATAGCCTCAGTGAGTGGATCCGCCTAAATGTTTCTTTCTATATCTCTCTAAATCTCAAGTTCACGGAGAAAACCATCTCCTAAATTGAGTAATACCTATCTTAGAAAATGTCTGGATATCTGATAGGACCTAGTTCATAAATGAACTCCAAATCCAAACTTCTTAGACTGTATCGATCACTGAACTTAATCAGTATCCAGCACCAAGCCTCCCACTGTATCTACTTGGACCAACTGTCCATAATACCGTCCCTCGTCAGATGGAAAACTATAACTCTGACAATCACTCTGTCAACCACGTCACCTTTGAAGCCTGGAATGATAACCGTCTCCCGAAGGAGGCTGCCGTCATCAAATCCATAGAACATGTACTTATGTTCTAAAACTGCTTCCTTATGTTTCTCCAAGATTAGATTAATACAAACTTATTGCATCTAGTGCAAAAACAACATCTGGTGTGGTACTTGACATCTCACGATTGACTCAATTGCCTAAGCAAGTGATCTGCCAATCATGCACATCCCTCTCCCCTTTAGTCTATACGACACCTTTAGAGAGGGTGACTCCATCACCTGCAGGTACATCACCATGCCAGGAGTCATCTATTCTAAAAAACCATCAGAATATTGTCAAAGTACCCAAATTAGGAAACTACCCAAATCTAGATCTAAAACTATAGATCTAGTAACCAGAATGTCAGATATTATATCCAAATCCTTTCTGGATAAACAACTGTGTGACGACCACAGTACAACCGATCGTAGTGTAGGAATTTTACTTCCTACTCTGTGTATGTCATCCAGATACCATGACATCACACCCTACTACCTTCTTAACAGATCCATCCCCTGTTCTGATAAAGTCAAACCTATGACTATCACATCAAAACTAGATGATCTATCTCCGCTATAAGTGCTCAAGTCTATAAATAGACATAAGCTATTTGCCCACTATGCTTCCGCTGCTCCCACCGACTACGACAACCCTCTGACAGAATAATGTATACGTGCACTTCTAAAACTAGTTTAGAACGACGCTATACTTATCCTCCTGCCTGGTCTCATAGTCTGGAACAACACTAGTGTCAAGTCTTAGTAGATAAGAATCTCCCTGTTACCGTCCTTGAGGCTACCGAAGTACCTCTCGGGTGTCTGAGGTTACCCACCAAATCTGCGGAGTGGTTAATGGAATGCCAAACCTGATTGAATCTTTAGGTCCTATTAAATTTTCCGTAATCGTTTGCGGTTCTGGAATCACTTCCAGTTCTACCATACTCCCACTACTGTTTTCTGAAAAAATCAATTTTATTAAAACTGTAGCGAGTCAGGAACAATATCACTATTGATCTTCCAGATGGTAGAAAGTCAACCCTCGTCATAGCCTGGGCCAACCCACAAACAACCATTACAGAAACGTGCCCTGAGTTATCCAGTGTCTGGTTTTAAGCATAAGCTGGACAACTCCCCATACCTTAACATCGTTAAGATATGAACTATTCTATATCCAATATAGAAACTTTGGCACTTATTTAATTTAACCAGATTCAATCATGCAGCTGTCTCCAGTGCATATCATCTTAATGGAGAGAGGCTAATCAGCATTACTCAACTTAGGAATCCATCCAATTATGAGTAACCAGATAGAGAAACAAGTTTTTCAAAATCATTACTATCATCTGAATACCATTCACAAGAATCTACATCTTCGATCTCTTTGAAAAATCCCGATATTTGCGACACCTGGTTCTCTACTTTATTCTTATACCCACAACTTCTCAAAACTTAGACACTGCATTTCTACGAAATACTTGTCTAAAAACTAGAGAAGTCATAGGTAAACAGAACATAGTACGAGGACCTACCCCTTTGTCCTGACGGACACTGGACAACATACATTACTCTGTATAAGTCCACTGAGTTCAATAACTCAAAACCTGTGCATCGTAGGTTGAAAACTGTACCCTGGCGATTTCCTCAAATATCACCAATTACAACGAATTCCGATATAATGAGGACGATCACCTAATTCCCGACAACTTACTCCCACTCATCATCTGTAAAACAATACAGATATGAGAATGAAACCTGGTAAATACATACCCTTGGAGTAAGGATCTAATCGGGAAAACAACTTTCCTTTAACAATGCACTGAAACATGAAAATGTTTCATAGGAGTATCCTGGTATTCATAGTAATGTCTCTTCCATAATTCAATTCATGACTACAACCGTATTGTTAGTGTATATGCCCTAGAGGCCATTACTGTATCATACTAGTTTATATATTACTTAATGGAAGCTTGGGATATTCACAGTTGTATATACAATCTTGCTCGAAATGGTAGTATGCTACTTGGTTTGTCTCTGCTTTAATATGTGCATGTGTTTCTTTTAGCATATCGCTGATATACATATTAATAGAGCCCTTAAGATTATTGCTTGGTTACCAGCGTTGTGATGGCGCTCACACTCGTGGGAGCTGGGTAATCCATAAGCACATCCTTTTACTGGTCCCTGGTCGTTGGACTATCGAGACAGGGCATCGATACTCCGGAGTAGACTAGCGTATGCGCTTCTCATCCCAGCGTGGGAGACGGTCTGTCCCACAGCCGTCAGTACTTCGTACTTGAGATAGTATGCGGGTGCTCGTTAGGTTACGAGTACACTGGACAGGACTCGTCGGGGACTGTTGGTTGGTATTATACCTATCGTCAGTTATCAGTTCCCAGGTGACATGAGTACAGCTTAGTCCGCTGACTTGACACTGTCATTTCGCCTCGAGTGTGTTCCCACTGCACTTTGATTACTACCCTACCACGGCTCAAAGGAGTCGTGCAAACAGGTAGTTTTTGGGTGCAGTCCCGAAGCACTTGGAGGCAGTGACGGTTAGACAGGATTCGTCTCTCCCGGTATTGGGGGTTGACATCGCGCTGTGTCCAGGAGAGCTATTACACAAGTAGTCCCTGGCCAGGGCAAGCGAGATATACTGGTAGGTTTCTAGTGTTATCTCAGGGTGTTCTGGGCTACACTCCGACATGACTTGTACCGCTATTAGGGGACTGACGTTCACCGCCCCCCTAGGCCCGCCATGCGATGTATCAGACGAACAGACCGGACTGTACAGAGACTGTCACATACAGGCTCGGTAGGAGTTCAGATGGGGTCACCTCGTCAGTCTTCTTATCGGCATCTACCTGGGGACAGTTACGTACAGCTAGTGCCACTTGCGGTCTGTGGTTAAACCCACTGCCAGCGTAGTGTCGAGTCTTTAGAGTCCCACACAGAGAGCTATTCGCCTTTAGGCAAAATGAGTAGAAGTCGCATGGTTTTGCGACAGGGTTCGTTCACATCCGCGCACTTGTGCACGTTTGCTGTCCGGACAGCTTATACTAGCGGGCTTTGGTTTAAGCCGGATCCTAGTATATGATTTGGGATTGGTTTTTCCTCATTATATTCGTGTTCCTCGGGTCACGAATATGGGTGCATATGCACAGTTGCTTGAGACAGAGGGAGAGGACTTTGATTAGGGTTAATGACCATTGTCATTAACCCTAGTGCTTATGTGTGAATTATAATTAATTGATATTGGCTATAAATAATTGTGCATGGTTAAAGTTGTTGACATTTTGACCATACTTGACTTGTTGACCTTAGTTGACATGTTGACCATAATCATTCCATATAAAAGATGCTCTTTGATCCTTGCAATTTTCATTTAATGTGAAATGATAATGGTCAAGTCTTGATTTAACCATGACAATTTTCTAGCTAATTATCTAATTTTATAATTCACCCATATTTGAGAGAATGGTTCAATAATTCTCTCATTCTATCATTCATTTTCTCTCTCTTGTTCTTGCTCTCCCTCAAGCTCTCCCCTCTCATGTGTTGAGAAACACTTGAGCTTGAGAAAAACCCTCTCTTGATAATCTCTACTCTTATCTAGGGTTCTAGAACTAGCACTTCTTGCACCCTAGTTGCTTCTAGCTTGGAGTTGAAGCCAAAGGTTAAGGCTTTGGGTTGGATCCTTCTTCGACGGGAGAAGACGATAAAGGTGACCTCTTTCTACTACTTCAAGGAGCAAGGAGAGAAGGACATAAAGTCCTAGGTATAACCTTTCTAACACTTAGCTAGTTCCTTAGCTTTAGCTCGTTTTTGTTTAGCAAAGATCCTTCATAGTTTAGTCCATGTTGCCTAAAGTCATAAAAATTTGATTTTTATTCCGTTTTCCGCCTCCCCGCAAGCACCGGGGTGGGCAACGTGGACTTATAGTGGTATCAGAGCCTAACTAAACATAAACTAGCTAGGTAGTTAAAGTGTACGGAAGTTTGATCGGAAAAATCGAAAAACCAAAATTTCAAAACCCTAAGTTTCTGTTGAAATTTTTTCTGCTCTAAAAATAAAAATTCATACTCCAAAATTCATCTCAGGGTTTTGTTAAGGCACTCACCAAAAACGATCCAGAGATCGACTCAAAGCGCCGCGGTTCCGCGGCAATAGCAAGCTATTGCCGCGCAACCGCGGCCGTTTTGGCTCGGCTCTGGGTCGATTTTGGTGCAGTGTCTTTCTGGCTTAGTTTTGGGATTTTTAAGATGGGTTATATGTGCCCAGATTTTCCAGAAAAGAAATTTATTTTTTGGGGCCTATAAATCCGTATTTTTATCGAACTTCACTACACTTTGACTATAATGGTTATATCTGTGATGTTTGTATGTATTGAACGTCGGCTAATCGCTATATGTCGATTAGTCGGGGTTATACATATCTGTGATCTGTGTTTGATGATGGTTTTTGTATATGAATGCGTTGGACTGTCGTGGGTGAATAGCCAGGATGGGTGTGAGATGAGTGTTTCTTTTCTTTCATTCATTGTAAAATGTAAATTGATGTAATATTATTATTTGTATGGCCGCACAGCCGGGTCGGGGTTGTAGCCATCATTGTATAATTCTTTTTACTGTTTTTGCTCCTAGGATAGACCCATGGAGGGGGTGCACAAACTATCGGGTATCCCGAAGTGCCGAGTGGCCTACTCACGGTGTTGAGGGAGGTTGCTTCGCTTCGGGTACTTGGCGGGTAGTTTACCGCACCCGTAGGGGTCTTGGGTGGGGTATTGGCTATTCACCGCGACCGTGTAATCCGCTTTTCGTTGCAAGCTCGAACGGATTGCGGATTCCTAGTATATCCAATGTATTCATCTGTGATCTGTAATGTCTATCATTACTATATATTTATATACTATAACTATTTAGGCGTTGCTTATGTTTTACAGTCGCGCTAGCCCAGCCCCCGCTCTGTCGTTAGTTAAGTAACCTAACGGGTGATGATGGGGCCCCATGGCGAATGCGAATGGCATAAGCGTACGTCATATTTTGGTTATTTTCTGCAATGGTAGGCTTAAATGATGGGACGCATTAAAAGAACTAATGCAAGAAAATAAACCAAGTAAAAGTCGATTGGAACACTTTGAAAACCACTCGGTTCTTTTCAAAACTAAACTTTTAAACACGGAGCTTGAACCACTCCTTTTAAAAGCTATCTCGTTCCATCGATTATATCAAGTTCACTACGTTCACAGTTTTGCCAAAACCATTCGTAGCCCTCCGTCATTCCACATGAATGGTCAAAAAGTATTCAAGCTATGTATTTTGGCCAAAGTCAAGGCATAGTGATTGGTAGCTATTTGGGTATTCATGTGCAGCATAGATAGATGCGTTGGTTTGGGACAGTCGTGCTGCCATTTTGGCCAAAGTCAAGGGTAGGTACGGGTGGGTCCAAATTAACCAGGAGAATGACGGGTAGAACTTGACATGTGACTTATGATATTTTAGCCAAAGTCAAGGTCATAAGAGCATGGGGCAAAAATCCACATCGGGAGTTTCATAAGTACTGAAACTTGCTAGCGCTGCATACCATTTAGAGTGTGATAATTCTGGTAGGATTCCTTCGGTCTTATCACGCGATGATATTTGGATCCCGATCCTACTGTGAGTATATGCTACTCCTCGAGAAAAATCTCACTTAACGATCAATGCTATAAACCTAGTATGTGTCTAGAAAGGTGTTAGCGGGGCTACGCCCACAGGGAAAAGAGGTTACTTAATTAAGGAACTTCGCGAAAGCGTTGGAAAACCTCCCTCGAAGTACCGACACTGGCCTGGCCGAACGGTTAAGCAAGTATTGTACGGTGAGATTGATCCCGACTAATCCTTTCTTTACGGTTTGAGAAGGGATTCGAGAGATAGTGGGAGCCATACAGTTTAGACAAACTAAAAACCACTCTAAACATGCAAGAGCATCATGCTAAAGTGTTTCTTTTCTCTCTCCTAATTGCAGCGACCATACAACATGACCGGACTTAAGTTATTACTAGATAAAAATATACTGACAGGGCCAAACTACAAAGATTGGCTCAGGAATGTCAAGATGGCTATCACTTACGACAAGTTGGGGTATGTACTTACCACCAAAGCTCCCCCTGTCCCAGGTCCCACCTCCAGCGTCGCGGATATAGAAATCCGTAAGACATGGGAGATCGATTGCGCGAAGGCCAAATGCCTCGTGCTTGCCTCGATGGACAACGAACATCAGAGGAGGCATGAGAATATGGACTTAGAGTCCATATTTCTCCATACAAAAGAACTGTATGGAGAGCAGTCTCGTATCGCAAGATACGAAGTGTCGAAGAAGCTTTTTTCGGCAAAATTGGCCGTCGGATCATCGGTAGCGGAACACGTGCTTAAGATGATTGGCTACATAGAGGAGCTCGCGGACCTTGGGACCACGTTGGAGAATGAACTCTATACTGATTTGATTCTCCAGTCCCTTCCTTCCACTTACGCCCAGTTTGTCCTAAACTTCAACATGCAAGGAAAGGAGGTTGAACTTTCCGAACTTCTGAACATGTTGAGGAGTGCTGAGGGCACCCTACAAAAAAGTAGGGAGACAACTACTTTGTTTGTAGGAGGATCTTCCTCTTCTAGGTCCAAGGCAAAAGCCAAGGGCAAGAAGAAGAAAGCCCCAGCCAAACCAAGAGGAGGTGTCAGTAAAGTGGATACGAAGGGAAAAGGAAAGGCAACAAAGGTAGCGGGAAAGCTGGTGGGTAAGGAAGAATGCTTCTACTGTCACAAAAGTGGTCACTGGAAACAGGATTGCAAGGCTTGGAAAGCCAAGACACAGGAATTGAAGCGAGTTGCGACTTCAGCTTCAGGTGTGTATGTTATTGAAGACTGTCTATCAATAAACTCTACATCCTGGGTATTGGATACCGGATCTCATATCTGTAATTCTTTGCAGGCGTTGAGAAAGCGTAGAGTTTTGAAAGCAGGTGACATGACCCTCAGAGTTGCGAATGGTGCTAGCATGGATGCTGAGGCCGTGGGGGACTATCATCTGGGATTGTCGGATGGACACTTTTTGGTTTTGCGTAGTTGTTATTATGTACCAAATGCAACTTGTAATATCATTTTTGTATCTTTATTATCTAAAGAAGGTTATGAATTTGCATTTATAAGTAATGTAGTGAACATTCACCTTAATCAAGTTTTGATTGGGTCAGGTACATTGAACAACGGTATTGTAACGATCTAGAAATCGTTTTGTGCTTGTTTCTGTTTTTGGGTGAAATTCATCGGTATTGTCAGTTTTATACCGATTGCGATCAAACGGCCATATCGACTTACCAGCACCTAGTTTTGAGAAAATAAAGCTTGTGCGCACACTTTGAGAGTATATGGGACGTTTTGGTGCAATTTGAATTTTTCCCATTTTTAAATGTTATTTTAATCCGGTTTGCACATTTCTGGAAAATCTTCTCTTTTCACTTTTCTTAAAAATTTTCCTAAGTGAACTTAACCATAGCTTTATGGATTGTGTGGCCTAGGTTTAATGGGGAAAAATAAAAGAAAAGAATAGAAGAGAAGGAAAAGGAAGGTGCATGCATGTGTGTGTGTGAGTGTGATTGCATTTATTATGCAATTAATGTAGGAAATTGCAAGGAAACCTCTCTTTTTCTCTCTCTCCTTCACTTGGCCGAGCTCACCCTTTCCCCCACCGCCCTTGTGCATTTCTTTCTCTCTTTTTATCATATTTCCTTCACAAATACTCAAAACATTCACAAGTTATCACAAAAATCCCAATTTCTTCAAGTTTTCTCATTTTCTTCACTTGGAGCATGCAAGCATGGATTCTTGATGTTCTTTGCTGCAGGTAATATTCATTTACTGTTATTTAAGTGCTTTTTAGTGTAACTTAGCTATTAATTTCTGTTTAGATTGATATATTAGGTTTTGATACGAAATATCGTATTTTGGTGTCGGTTTGTGGTTTCTAGGATCTGCTTTGACCCGGGTAGTTTACTGATGAATTAAACATAGTAGGTGTGTTGTACTAGAGGACCTGGAGCACCACCATCAAGACGACACCCATGGCACCGGCCTGGGCCGGCGACAGGTGAAGGAGTGGCCGGCGACGCCGGCCACCCTGTTGAGTTTGGGTGTGGGGTTTTGGCTGTAGGTGTCTGCTAGGGTTTGGGTTCCTCTGGTCTTGTTGAAATTGTTTAGTTTTCACAGTAGCAAAATCTGGGATCAATTGTGCAGTTTCTAGTGTTTCGTGTTCGTGCGATACGTGTTACGACACGCGTCGTGCCGTTTTCATGGTTTCGCTCTTAAGTCATTTTCGTCGTGTCGCTACTCTCGTTAGCCACGATACGAACCCTTAAGAGGTGGTTGTGTGTTGTTGAGTCGGTTAGATATAGCTAGTTCGTATTTCGTAGCTATTATTGATATTTGTATATTGTTGTTGTTTATCTGTTGCAGGTTCGCAGACGAGGACTACGGACACTGCCACAGGGGGATTCAGGTGGTAGATTTCTTCTAGCTTGGAGTGTGGGTGAGTAGATTTAACATCTACAGGGAAATCGCCCGCATGGCGTTATGCGTCTGGGCTAGAAACCTTTACCTTTGTCGATATTCTATATCATGTTTAGAATTGCGCATATACCTTACTGCTTAGTGATAGATTGTGATTGGACTAGTATCTTTAGGACACTGCACTATTATTGACGGCTCAGATTGCGAGAGCACTGATTGGATGCCACACACACCGTCAATAATTGCCATGTCATTCACGACCATATTTTAGAAATGCTATTGTATGGTTAGGAACATTGTGACTTTTGATACATATTTCCTATTGTTATATTAGACTTGACATGCTAGTTCCTGTTTACCTATAGGATGTTGTATCAGTAGGGCTAGATACATATACACCTAGGGGCATGGATACAGGTGTACATGCTTTCCATACTTTACCTATACTTGATAGGTATATCATCAGCATACAGGCAGGTTTACATGTATTTCATACTTATACCTGATAGGTATATTACATCATCATATTGGCAGGTGTACTCGTATTGCATACTTACTTATACCTGATAGGTATATCACATCATCATATAGGTAGATACCTATATTTCTGCTTTACGATTCATGGGTTCATTTATTATCTGGTGAATGCTATGCTTTACATTTATACGCTTTCATTACAGTTTCATATCGCGTATATTTATTCATGGATTATCGCATTGTTATATGGATTTTTCATGATGTTTTCTGGATTTGGGAACCGTGGTAGTTCATGAAATTATGCATACATGGAGACCCGGTTTCCTTGAGATGATATTATAGCATCCACCATGAGATTTATCGGTGCGGATATATATATCCTATGCGAGGAGGCGTCGAGAGCCGCATGAGGATACATGGTGGGGCCCGGAGGTACCCCGAGGCAAGAATGTTGTCGGAGTGAGCCGATGTCGCACTGAGGCGATGAGGCCTAGGGGAGCCATACTTTCCGGTGACATTACCAGAGACTCGGCGGATATCAGGGGGATACCGTTGGGAGTCATGTGCGTATCGATACGTCGAGAGGTGAGGGGCAGAGCGAGGCACTCGAGCTCTCGTGATAGCGTATGATACGTACTTATCAGTATTTCAGTGTCGATGCTTGACACATTGGTTTTATGATATTCCTAAATACTCTTGTATATATAACAGGGGATTGAGCCGCTGTTATATATGCCTTTACACCAATATTAGTGGAATGGGACGCTAATATATGTGTATTGCCCTCATCATATTTATATATGTCATTATATTTAGGATGTTAGAACTGTGCTGGAGATTTGACTTGAGACTCATGAGATTCATTGGGATTGGATGATGATATCGTACACACTAGAGATGTGGGATCCACTTAGTGTTGTACATATGATATATGTGAGATAGACGGATATTGTACAGACGAGATATGTGGGATCCACTAGCTGTTGTACATGTGATATAGGTGAGAGATACCTGATATTGTACAGACGAGATATGTGGGATCCACTAGCTGTTGTACATGTGACATATGTGAGATATACCAGATATTGTACATACGAGAGATGTGAGATTCACTTGTGTTGTACATTTGATATATGGGAGATATACTGTTATTGTACATACTAGAGATGTGAGATCTACTTGACTTGTACATTCGACACTTATGTGAGATACATTTGATATTGTGTAATTGAGGAGATGTGACACTTAGATGATATAGAGCGGATTTGAGGATTGATTGAGGATTGGGATTTTGATTTGTCTTGATTGGATTGTGATCCTACCACGATGTCAGGATTCCGTGGAAATGACATATTTCACTCCATACCTCATCTTTATAAGTGTGCACTGTTTCATGTATTAGGAGTACCTGTGAGAGTACCTTCATGAGAGTTGCACATTTACTTTCTCATATCCCCAGAGCATGATTATTGCATACTGTTGTCACATTATTATTGCTTGATATATTGGTGGTACTTGAGAGTGTACTTTCCATTATTACGTACTCATGACATGTTATTATCGAAATGGACATATATTAGATTCATGCTGTGCGTTCATTCTCGCGATTACCTGCATATGTTATTTACTATTCACGAGTTGGCAACTTACCCCCGTTGTGCCACAGGTTTTGCTGGAGTTTCCCCAAAGTGGTCAAGGCAAGCTATCCAGCTTTTCAGCTTCACACTCATCTATCATCTTTTGGGTTGCGGATACCACTTCGCCTGTTAGTGTGCAGTTTTGCCCAGGTGGGTTTTGTGGGTATCTGAGATTTGTATTGTATATTCGTTGTATATTGTACTCTCCATCTACCAGCAGTTTGTTGTGACTTAGAGACTTGGTGAGGACGATTTGTATATATTGTGGATTTGAGATTTTATACAGTTCCTTTTCTTTTGTCTCTGATTTCTTCGCTACGGCGTCGTATATCTGTTGTGGTGTTGTTTTCCGCCGTTGGGCGTGGATTTTGCTCCCGTTTGGGATGCTTTACTTTATATTCATGTTGTACCCTTTTTAGGGGCTTGTTTTATAAAGGAGGTGCTGCCAAAATTTTACAGAAAATGTGGACTATTTTAAAGAATTTGGGTTGTGATTTCAAATATTTCCAAAACTTTATATTATCTTTTCCATATTTTTATGGTTTAGATTTCTGGGTTTTGGCTTTCTTTTACTGCGTTACGTCTGGAGGCGTTGCGTAGTATTAGGGCCATCACGTACCTTTTTGGGTCGTGACAGGTATATACGTTTTGAACCAACCACAGATTTTCAATGTCCAGAATACATACAAAAGAAAGTCTCCAGAAATCAATAAAACTTTCTTATGGCATTGTAGACTGGGTCACATCAATGAGAGAAGGTTGACTAAGTTACATGCAGAAGGATATTTGGATCCGTTCGAGTATCAATCTTATACAACTTGTCAATCCTGTCTCAAAGGAAAGATGACAAAGACTCCGTTCACTGGACACGGAGTAAGAGCGAGCGAGCTCTTAGGACTCGTACACAGCGACGTATGCGGTCCAATGTCTACACATGCGCGAAGCGGTTATTCTTACTTCATTACTTTTACGGATGACTTTTCAAGGTACGGTTATGTCTTCTTAATGAAACATAAATCCGAGGCTTTTGAAAAATTCCAGGAATATAAGAATGAAGTAGAAAAACAAACAGGCAAAAGTATCAAGACACTAAGATCTGATCGAGGTGGTGAATACTTGAGTGCCGAGTTCCTGAGTTACTTAAAAGAGAATGGAATTCTCTCTCAGCTTACTCCTCCATAAACTCCGCAACATAACAGTGTATCGGAGAGACGGAACCGAACCCTATTGGATATGGTACGGTCCATGATGAGTAACGCTGAGTTGCCGCGATCGTTCTGGGGATATGCGCTAGAATCAGCAGCATACCTTTTGAACCGAGTTCCAACTAAGACTGTGCCCACTACACCATATCAGATGTGGTGTGGGAAGAGACCCTGTCTTAATCACATTAAGACATGGGGATGTCCAGCTTTTGTAAAAAAGCAGCATGCGGATAAGCTCGAGGCACGCTCAGTACAGTGCAAGTTTGTGGGATATCCAAAGAACTTTAAGGGATATTTCTTCTATTGCGAAGAGGAACAAAAGGTGTTTGTTTCTCGCCATGCCCACTTTCTAGAACACCAGTTCATAGAAAAAGAATTAAGTGGGAGCGCAATAGAACTGGAAGAAATTCCAGAACCACGAGCTATTACTGAAAGCTTAGTAGAACCAAAGGGTTCGAAAGATCAGGACATTCCCACACCACTCCGCAGGAGTAGTAGGCAGTCTCATCCGCCCAATAGATACTACGGTTTTCTCATTGACGGGGATAGAGAGGATTGCATCATAGATTGTGATGAGCCTACTAGCTTCCAGCAAGCCGTTCAGAGCGTCGACTCGGTAAAATGACTGGATGCAATGCGGACCGAAATGGAGTCCATGTACACCAACAAAGTATGGACGTTGGACATTGCTCCAGATGGGGTAAAACCCGTAGGATGCAAGTGGATCTTCAAAAGGAAGATTGGTGTAGATGGACAAGTTGAGACCTATAAAGCTAGACTGGTAGCAAAGGGTTTTCGTCAGCGACCTGGTTTGGACTATGACGAAACTTTTTCCCCAGTAGCTATGCTGAAATCCATTCGGATCCTTCTTGCCATTGCTGCCTTCCATGATTATGAGATTTGGCAGATGGACGTAAAGTCAGCTTTTCTAAATGGACATTTAGAGGAGTGTGTCTATATGGACCAGCCAGAGGGTTTCATTCAGAGTGGGAGCAGCGGAAAGGTGTGCAAGTTGCTTAAGTCCATTTATGGACTAAAGCAGGCATCGCGAAGCTGGAACATCTGTTTTGATGAGACGGTCAAGGAATTTGGCTTTATCAAAAATCCAGATGAACCATGCATCTATTGTAGATTTGTAGCGAGAACTGTAGTATTCCTCGTTTTATACGTGGATGACATTCTCTTAATAGGAAATGACATTCCTATGCTACAATCTGTCAAGGGGTTCTTGTCACACAGGTTCTCCATGAAAGACCTGGGTGATGCCTTATACATTCTGGGTATCCGGATCTACCGTGACAGATCCAAGAGGATATTAGGACTTTCACAGTTCAGGTACATCGACACCATACTGAAGAGATTCAGTATGGAAGATTCCAAGCGCGGTAATCTACCGGCTTGTCACGAGACCACCCTCTCCAAAGAGATGTCTCCCAAGACTGATTTGGAGAGGGATCGCATGTCTATTATACCCTACGCTTCTACGGTAGGCTCTATAATGTATGTGATGTTGTGTACCAGACTGGATGTGGCTTATGCACTGAGTGTGGTAAGCAGGTATCAGTCAAACCCTGAGGAGAAACATTGGATAGCAGTAAAGAACATTCTCAAGTAACTGAGAAGGACTAAGGAGATGTTCTTGGTGTATGGCGGAAAAGACCTCCAGATTGAGGCCTTTGCTGATTCCAGCTTCCAGAGTGACAAGGATGATTCCAAGTCCATGTCGGGCTTTGTCTTCACCCTCAATGGAGGGGCGGTGTGTTGGAAGAGCTCCAAACAGGAAACCGTTGCTGACTCGAATATGGAAGCGGAATACATCGCTGCATCTGATGCCGCAAAAGAAGCTGTCTGGATGAGGAAGTTCTTAAAAGAACTTCAGGTGGTTCCGTCCATTGTTGACCCAATACCTCTGTATTGCGACAACAACGGGGCTATAGCTTTAGCGAAGGAACCAAGGTCCCATCAGAAATCCAGACACATCTTGAGGCGGTATCACCTGATCAGGGAGATCGTGGATCGCCAGGAGATCGAGGTTCGGAGGGTTGCTTCAGAAGACAACACAGCAGATCCATTCACCAAGGCCTTGCCCCAGACTCAGTTCGAGTGGCTGATCAAGATGATAGGTCTTCGATACGCCAGTACATGGCCTTAGTACAAGTGAGAGATTGTTAGTGTATATGCCCTAGAGGCCATTACTGTATCATACTAGTTTGTATATTACTTAATGGAAGCTTGGGATATTCACAGTTGTATATACAATCTTGCTCCAAATGGTAGTATGCTACTTGGTTTGTCTCTGCTTTAATATGTGCATGTGTTTCTTTTAGCATATCGCTGATATACATATTAGTAGAGCCCTTAAGATTATTTCTTGGTTACCAGCGTTGTGATGGCGCTCACACTCGTGGGAGCTGGGTAATCCATAAGCACATCCTTTTACTAGTCCCTGGTCGTTGGACTATCGAGATAGGGCATCGATACTCCGGAGTAGACTAGCGTATGCGCTTCTCATCCCAGCGTGGGAGACGGTCTGTCCCACAGCCGTCAGTACGTCGTACTTGAGATAGTATGCGGGTGCTCGTTAGGTTACGAGTACACTGGACAGGACTCGTCGGGGACTGTTGGTTGGTATTATACCTATCGTCAGTTATCAGTTCCCAGGTGACATGAGTACAGCTTAGTCCGCTGACTTGACACTGTCATTTCGCCTTGAGTGTGTTCCCACTGCACTTTGATTACCACCCTACCACGGCTCAAAGGAGTCGTGCAAACAGGTAGTTTTTGGGTGCAGTCCCGAAGCACTTGGAGGCAGTGACGGTTAGACAGGATTCGTCTCTCCCGGTATTGGGGGTTGACATCGCGCTGTGTCCAGGAGACTCATTACACAAGTAGTCCCTGGCCAGGGCAAGCGAGATATACTGGTAGGTTTCCAGTGTTATCTCAGGGTGTTCTGGGCTACACTCCGATACGACTTGTACCGCTATTAGGGGACTGACATTCACCGCCCCCTAGGCCCGCCATACGATGTATCAGACGAACAGACCGGACTGTACGGAGACTGTTACATACAGGCTCGGTAGGAGTTCAGATGGGGTCACCTCGTCAGTCTTCTTATCGGCATCTACCTGGGGACCGTTACGTACAGCTAGTGCCGCTTGCGGTCTGTGGTTAAACCCACTGCCAGCGTAGTGTCGAGTCTTTAGAGTCCCACACAGAGAGCTATTCGCCATTAAGCAAAATGAGTAGAGGTCGCATGGTTTTGCGACAGGGTTCGTTCACATCCGCGCACTTGTGCACGTTTGCTGTCCGGACAGCTTATACTAGCGGGCTTTGGTTTAAGCCGGATCCTAGTATATGATTTGGGATTAGTTTTTCCTCATTATATTCGTGTTCCTCGGGTCACGAATACGGGTGCATATGCACAGTTGCTTGAGACAGAGGGAGAGGACTTTGATTAAGGTTAATGACCATTGTCATTAACCCTAGTGCCTATGTGTGAATTATAATTAATTGATATTGGCTATAAATAATTGTGCATGGTTAAAGTTGTTGACATTTTGACCATACTTGACTTGTTGACCTTAGTTGACATATTGACCATAATCATTCCATATAAAAGATACTCTTTGAGCCTTGCAATTTTCATTTAATGTGAAATGATAATGGTCAAGTCTTGATTTAACCATGACAATTTTCTAGCTAATTATCTAATTTTATAATTCACCCATATTTGAGAGAATGGTTCAATAATTCTCTCATTCTATCATTCATTTTCTCTCTCTTGTTCTTGCTCTCCCTCAAGCTCTCCCCTCTCATGTGTTGAGAAACACTTGAGCTTGAGAAAAACCCTCTCTTGATAATCTCTACTCTTATCTAGGGTTCTAGAACTAGCACTTCTTGCACCCTAGTTGCTTCTAGCTTGGAGTTGAAGCCAAAGGTTGAGGCTTTCGGGTGGATCCTTCTTCGACGGGAGAAGACGACAAAGGTGACCTCTTTCTACTACTTCAAGGATCAAGGAGAGAAGGACATAAAGCCCTAGGTATAACCTTTCTAACACTTAGCTAGTTCCTAGTTAGCTTTAGCTCGTTTTTGTTTAGCAAAGATCCTTCATAGTTTAGTCCATGTTGCCTAAAGTCATAAAAATTCGATTTTTATTCCGTTTTCCGCCTCCCCGCAAGCACCGGGGTAGGCAACGTGGACTTACACGTATATCTATTTGCCATCTCTCCAAATCCCTTTATTTGTCTTCAGTCCTTACCTTCTGTACACCATCATTAGGCTAAATGGTTTTCTTCCTTCCCTACCGTTCGGCACCAGCCTATGGTTTGGAAGAAGACTATCCAGTAAGCATAATAGGTGTACCCTCTTAAACCATGGAGTATTCACATCTTGAGAGAAGGTGATGATAAAAGACAACTGAATAATACCTTATTCATTTAAAAGTGAAATAGGAGCGGCGATGAAGTACACGATTTGGTCATGAATGATAACAGTCGCAATTTACTTTGCTCTCTTTCTAATCCCTTTATTTGTCTTTAGTTATTACCTTCTGCACAACCTACTTAGGATAATTGGTTTTCTTCATTCCCTACCTTTCGGCACCTGCCTATGGTTTGGAATAAGACTATCCAATAAGCGTAATAGGTGTACTCTCCTAAACCAAGGAGCTTTCGCAACTTGAGAGAAGGTGATAATAAAAGACAACTGAATAAACCAATTCTATTTCTCCTGAACCTTGATCCATCCTCGAAGAAATCCCTTCGAGTTCGTATATAACCATACGATAGATCTATCCAATGGAAGTGGATGTCCGTAGTAATATGGGGTGTTCTGAGAAATTCAAAGGGTAAAAGAAGGAGTGGCAATGACTTTTGCAACTCAGATAATCCAAAAGCCAGTATTTTAAGAAGGTTCGGTCAACATGATCACTGAGTCATAGTCTAGGGTCGGTCAAAGGTCGCTGCCAAAGAGAGAGAGAGAAAAGAAACACTCTGCGTGCACTCTAACCTAGATCAGAATGGTTATCACTTTATCTAATCCGGAAACCTCCTACTGTCCTGTCAAATTCTCCTCCAAACCTAAAGAAGAATCAATTGGGATCACCCGAAGAGTAAACCAACTCATCAGTGGGAATCGGGATCCAACTCTCATCGCATGATAACGTGATGGAATGCATCCACGTTACTCATACTCCAGAAGGTATGTGCATACTTGGCAAGTTTCAGTTTCTTTAGAAACTCCCGATATCATTTTTGCCCCATGCTCTTATGACCTTGGCGTTAGGTCAAAATGTCATAAGTCACATGCCAAGTTCTACCCGTCACTATCTTGTCAATTTGAACCCACCCGCACATGCCCTTGGCGTTAGGTCAAAATGGCAGAACGGCTGTCCCAAACCAACTCATCTATCTATGCAACAATTGAATACCCAGCAGCTACCAAACACTATGCCTTGGCGTTAGGTCAAAATACATAGCTTGAATACTATTGAATACCCAAAAGAAATGACGGAGGGCTACGGCTGGTTTTTGGCGAAAAATCTTTAACGTAGTGAACTTGATATCGCTGAAGGAACCTGATAACTTTTTATAAAAATATAGTGGCGAAAACCTTTTGCTAAAGAGGTCATTCCCTGTGAAGGGATCTCGGCTCTTTCCTCGTGGAATGAGGTGCAGGATATTCCACTGAATACCGTGATGCAAAACAACTTGTAATCGACTATAGTGAAGTTATTACCCTGACGCAAACTTCTGTCCAAGGGTTCTTTCCCGGTGAAGGGATATCAGCCCTTGCCTCGTCGAATGAGGTGCTGGATATTCACACCGAATACCGCTATGCATAACAAAAGGAAACGTCTTTGTAATAACACTTTTTAAAATTGTTCCAACAACTCCAACATGTTTGTTTTCCTTTGCATTGATAAGAATCAATGCAGTCCCATCATCAATCACACCAGAAAAGAACGAAAATAAAATGTACGTATATGCCATCCGCATTCGTCACTGGGTCCCGTCATCACCCGTTAGGTTACTTAACTAACGACAGAGCGGGGACTGGACTTGCGCGGGTGCAAAACATATACAACATCTAATAGTATATATACCAATATACAATAATTGCTCCAGGCGTGTGTTCAGACCATAATATTGCATTTATCATTCCCCTATTCTTATCCTTTTTATAAATAAACAGGTACTCTTGACGCACGTTTGTTGCATATTACAGGATACAGGTTTCTGGAGCAAATACAGTGAAAAACAACAGAAAAAGGGACTTTTGACCAACAATTAGACGGATCTCAGTCAAGCCCAGTTCATATGGGTGCAAGACAACGCAAGTCAAGATGAAACGGTTAAAAGACCAATCTTCACTGAAAATCTGGAGAAGAACCAGAAGCCCAAAAGAGAAAATAAGTGAAGAAACAGAAGCCCAAAGAAATAAGGAATAAAGCCCAGAAGTTTCACAAACTGAACCCACAGTTTGGCAGCGGATCCGCGGCCAAACCCATGCTGGCGCCGCGGATCCGCGGCCGTTAGGAACACGTGTCGGTGCAGATTTTCTGGGTTGTTGCATCGGTGCAGATGTTAGGATTTTTCGTGGGCAAATCTGTAATTGCGCATGTACGAGAGCCTGTAACCCTAGATTTCCTATTTTCCTATAAATTGTAATCCTAGATCTGAAAAATGTATGCCTCTTTTCAATCAATAAAATTCAGAATTTCTGGGAGTAAATTTCAGATCTGTTCTTCTTGTTTGGAGGGAGCCGTCAATCTAGTAAGTCTTTTATTTATGTTTCTTTTAATTATAATGTCTTCTCATCCCTTAATGAGCGAGTAGTCTCCTCGCTTGTTAGGGTTAGCCTTAGGGAAAGGGTTGAGAGATGAGATCTCTCGCCCCTTTCAATGCCACCTTCACCTAATGAATTAGTACTTCACGCATACGAGCACAACCGCTCCCTGCGGCATCCTACCCTTCGAGGTAACGATGAACCGTAGTATAAAGGGCCGGTTGCGCACGTTTTCCGTGAGGGTTAGGATAATTATCAACAAAGGAAGGATACAAATCTAGAGGAAGAAATATCTTCCCAAAAGATTCGTATCCACTTTATTAATAATTAACTTAACATCTAATAGATCTATAAAAAATGGCATTGAAAGCGGTGAGGAAGAACCTTAATCTCCAAAACTTCCCCTAAGCCTAACCCTAGCAAGATTCTTAATTAGATTAATTAGATCCAGTTTTTTAGATTTTTAATAACCAATCAAAACGAAAAATTGAATCAACTCGTTAAAACACATAAAAGGAATTTACCCGTCTCTGTGGATCGACCCGTACTCACCGGCTAGCTGCGAAGCGACACCGTTTCTGATTGCGGTAATTACAAGTTTTTGAGACTAATCAAATGGCGCCGTTGCCGGGGACGGCGTAATATTTCTTTTTGTGAATTTTCGGGTTGATATAAATTTTAAAAATTATAAAAATTTGAAAATATAAAAAAAATAAAAAATTATCAAATTTGATCTGTTTGAAGGGTGTATCTTTTGAATCTTGCAGAACAGCGAAGAATCGTAGATCTGGAGATTTACAGAGGGTAAATCAGAAAAGTGCATATCAGTACAGAGGGAAAAATTGGTAACAGAGCAGTGTAATTTTTTTCAGAGAAAGATCAGTCTAGATGACCGCGCTTCCGCCGCACGACTAGGGCATCCACCGCGGATCCGCGCTCCTCCTGACACGTCAGCGCATCATTTTTGCACTGTTTGCTCTCTCTTTTTCCCCTCTGCAATCTACAATATATCTCTCTGTAAAAAGTTTTCTGCAGGAATTCTTTGCGTAAAGAGTCTTTCTCCCCCTTCTAAATAACAGATTTCTGCAGGTTTCTTTGCGCCGCGCTAAAAAAATTCTGATTGCAAGTGAAATTTTATTTGTTTTGCATAATTTAACCGGATTCTAAGGGGCTATTTGACCAAACTCAGATTGGGTGGGGATTTCATCACCCTTCCCAGGACCCCAGAAAACACCTAAGCATTTTGCATCGACCACAATTAATTAAAAAAGATTAGACTCAGACCTAAGGACGGCGAGCTCAATAGGAAAAGGACTAGGGTAGGCATCGGCCGTTTATCCTAACCGACTTTGCGGTGTCTAGGCTAGTGGTTATTAATTAGGCCCACTGTAGTGGTGGTTCCTTCCCACTTACCTGGCCGTACTTGTCCGTGAAGAGGCGGTTTGAGGTCTATTTCTAGCCCTAGTTAGGAGCTGTCTAGTAGACCTAGGCAACCCTAGATCTAGGCCTGATTGTGCATGTGTGGTTGATTCAGTTGTGTCACGAGTCCGTCTTCAAAATCTTTTTTGCAAAACTCACACATAAATAAAAAAATAAAGAAAAATCTTTTCAAAACTTGCAACTTGTCGCTAAGGAAACTTGCAACTCATCTCCACCACTTCTTCTCACTGACGTTATCTTACCCCCACATTCTGTTTTTCTATTTTTTTCTGACTGCACTACTCCTTTAGTGTATGTCATCTTGGACTAGGGATACTAACGCCCGATTAGTCCGTGTTTCGTTGGTACCGACCAACGAACCCTTCGACGAACCCTTCGTCGACATTCCGTCCATTTCCTTACCTCCAACCTCAAATTCTTCTTTCGAAGGTATGTCGGGATTCAACCCCAATGATACCTTACCGACGGGAATGATTCCACCTCCGCCAGGTGCGAATAACCCGAATCTTCCGCCTGTTGTAGCGCCCGCACGAGTTGCGCTCCAGGATCTCTTCTACCCCGTCCGCACTTCTTTACCTACATGTCTTTCACCCCCACCGGCGAATGGGGATAATTTTGAAATAAAACCACACTTCATCAATATGCTGCCTAAGTTTCATGGTTTGGAATCCGAAGATGCATATATTTTCATTAATAAATTCCAAAACGTTTGCGCCATGATGAAGACAACCCAATTAAGTGATGACGCAATAAGGCTAAGGGTCATTCCTTTTACCTTATGTGACCTAGCCGAGAAGTGGTTATACAACACCGCATCACATTCCATTAGAAATTGGGACGAGTTTGTGAGAGCTTTTCTGAAAAAGTTCTATCCTCATCATAAAACTGCTAGAATCCGAAACGAGATTATACAATTTTCACAGCTTCCGTCCGAACCATTCTGGAAATGCTTCAAGAGATTTAAAGACCTACTTGTTCAATGCCCTCATCACGGGATAGAAAATTGGCAACTTTGCCAAACATTATACGAGGGATTGAACGCAGCAACGAAGCAGTTGCTAGAAACAATATGTCAAGATCATTTTCTCTCCAAGTCTAGCGACGAAGCTTGGCAGTTTCTTGAGGACCTAAGTGAGCAAACAATTCAGTGGGAGAGTACCAAGACCACATCATCTTCTTCAGTTGGTCAATCTAGGGCAGGTATACATCAAATAGATATGTCGATAGCTATGAAGGCCGAGATGGCCTCACTTATGAAAAAGCTAGAAGCCATTGAGACAAAAATCTCATCGACTTCTCCTGCCCCTACTCTACCCACACGAACTGTTTGTGCTTGTTGTTCTAATCCATCATATCTAACCGAAGAGTGTCCTTATAATGCACCTATTCAAGGGCAGGATCAAGTCAATGCTGCATTCCAGCAAAGACAAAGAAATGATCCGTACTCTTTGACATACAATCAGGGGTGGAGGAGTCACCCAAATCAACAGTTCCAAGGGAATAACAATTTTCAAAGAGCTCCTCCACAACAACAACAAGCACCCTTACAAACTCAAAACCAGCAACCTTTCCAACAACAACCTTATACAAACCAAACGAACAATTTGGTTCAACCTAATGATGATAAGGTTAGCTCGCTCGAAAAAAGTCTAGATGCATTTCTTAAGCAAACTACAGAATCCGCAGCAAGATTTGAAAGTTATGTTCAATCTTTAATGAATAACAATGCCTCACACGATCAAAGTATCAAATCTATTGAGGCACAAATTGCACAATTAACTGCTGCGTTGAGCGAGAGAGAAAAGGGAAAGCTTCCATCTCAACCATTGCCCAATCCCGGTCACGCACAAAACGCATATCACAATCACAATGTAAATACGGTGACCACGTTGAGATCCGGAAGAGAGTTGCAAAATAATGTGGGAACTAGTGATGACATCCCCGCCGGTGGTTCTTCTTCCCCTTCTTCATTTTCTTCACTTCCTTCTTCACCTTTTTCTTTAGAGCCTATTCTCCACCCTTCACACGGCTCTACTTCTCCTGACTCGAACGGACCCATTTCTCACAACACGAACACATCCACACCGGGATCCGTTCCTAATCCACAGTCTACTCCACAGACATTTGACTTAACTAATTTTCAAAATGCACCATTTCCAAACAGGTTGAGTCCTAATAAACCAAATACACAAGCGGAGAAGATTGTGGAGATATTTAAGCTGGTTAGCATAAATATACCTCTCTTGGATGCTATCCAACAAGTCCCTTCATACGCGAAAATCTTAAAGGGCTTGTGCACCTCGAAGAGAAAGGCATCTCAAGTACCCAAGAAAGTGCTAGTGGCTAGTGCAGTGAGCAATGCTATTAACCACCATCAAACCTTACCCCAAAAACGAAAGGACCCCGGCTGTCCTACGATTTCAATTACAATTGGGGATAAGAAAATTAATCGAGCACTTTTAGATCTTGGGTCTAGTGTTAACCTGATTCCTTACTCCGTGTACGAACAATTAGGGGTTGGAGAGTTGAAACCCACTCGTTGCACTCTCCAAATGGCTGATCGATCAATCACCTATCCAAGGGGTCAACTAGAGGATGTGTTGATTAAAGTCGGGGAATTCATATTCCCCGTTGATTTTATCGTTATGGATACACAACCTGTTGCTAACCCAAAGAACCAAATTCCGGTGATTCTTGGTCGACCATTTTTGGCCACTTCCAATGCTGTAATAAATTGCCGCAATGGCTCCATGACTCTATCCTTCGGAAAGAGGTCTAGTGAGTTCAATATTTATAAGATGGGAAGTTTGCCCCCTATACCAAAAACTAGTACACGAGAAGTTTGCTCTATTCACGAAATCACGCAGGAGGAATGCGAGCTTGAAAGATTCCTATTTGATGAAAACAGTTTTGACGCCACTAGTGCGTCCCTCCTTGAGCCTACCACCGTTGACACAACCGATGTTGATTATGAATGTTTCACTTTTTCGGATGACGATGACTCACAGCCCGAATATGAGTCTTTTGAATTTTTGGATGAGTTAGTCGAACCATCCGAATCGGTTGTCTGCAGTGATTTCGAACCTGTGTTGGAGTCCTTTGAGTTCGAGGTAGATTCTGCAATGATTCTTTCGCCTCAGAAATTCGAACTCACGCCCTTGCCGTCTTACCTTAGATATACCTACATAGGTGAGAATGAGACTTTTCCCATTATCATATCAGCCTCTCTAGCCTTCGAGCAAGAGAACGCTATTTTAAAAGTCTTACAAGATAGGCGGCAAGTTTTCAGTTGTACTATGGCGGACATCGAGGAGATCAGTTCCCTCATAAGTGAATATCATACACAATTGATGGATGATGCCATGTCATTAGAGGACCCACAGAAACATCTTGGGGTATTGTGGTGAGTCAACCTCCTCCCTTAGAAGTTGAAATACCCCCATTTCTTTTAATAAGGTACGAGAATGCCAACACTCCACTGATTGCTGATCATTTACATTCTCGTTTCGATGCATCACCATCACCTGTATATTTACCTCCACACCTCCCACTACTTCTATCTTACCAAATTCTTTGCGGACCACCACAACTTATTTTTCCACCAACCAATATCCTTTACTGATAAATTTTTCAACTGGTTGGTGTTGACTTTTGGCCGGTGCAAAGTTTGGCAGTAATGTCTAACATAGTTTAAATGAAGTTTGGGGGAGGGTCTTTTTGTATATATATTTTTTTTTCTTAAAAAAAAACTATAAATAAATAAACAGGGGAGTATCGGTATTTTGACCCTCTTGGTTTAGCATGACAGTGAGGACACTGTCAAGTTCAAGTTTGGGGGTACGCTCGGTACGTCTTCTTCCTTCGCATTCATTTGTATATATTTTTGCATTTGCATACTTATTTGAAAACCCATAAAAAATTGAAAAATTTGAAAAATTATAAAAATTATTGTATTCAATCTTGGCTATAATTGACTTGAGTTTGACAAATAGGTTAACTGGTTAGGAACAACTAGATCTTAGACTTAGTAAATTAAAAACCCTAAAAATAACATTCCTTAAAGTTTAACGGTAGAAAGTATATGCCTTGTAGTTTATTTAGAAATAGGCAAATTTTGGGTTCACTTCTTGGGCTAAGTCGAAACAAGGGAAGAGTATTGATGTTCTTATTAGAGTATAAGTTTGAAAAATAGTTCCTAGCTTAAGTCTAAATTCTGAAAATGTATACCCTACAATTTGCACAATCACGCACCTTGAAACTTGGAATAGTAGAAGAGACCTTGAAATGCTCTTGTCTAAAGTCCTTAGTAAATGAAAAAAAAAGAGTGAATAAAGAAAAAAAAATGGACACTGGTTTTTGTGATTGCTTAAGGCTGTAAAAATAGAAAAATATTTAGCGAGGGTGCTTCATCACCTAGTGCCTTAGACCAACTGGTTTGGGAGTCACTGCTAAAGTCTTGGGTGTTGCAAAGACTAGGAAGTACGCTTTAAAGTGCAAACACATTTTGTAATCGGTCGTTGGTACCTCAAGAAGTATTAACGGTCGCATGAAGGATGTGTAAGCAAATTTCATTTAAATTCACCAACTAATTAGTACTTTGGACAATGGACGAGAGTACGATTGCTTGATTTGAATTTCCAAGTGTAGGGGTGATCTATACACACACGTAGGGGTATGTTATTGGAATTTAGATAAAAGCGAGGAATGAAAGATAAAACTTGTATCTTTAATGGAGTTGATAGAAAATTCCTAAGTTGAGATGAAACCCTAGAGGGAAGACTTAAGAGATGCTGAAAGCTAAGTAAATCTGCAGGATATATATAATCTTAAGTTAAATGATAAGGAAGCGTGAAGAATATGGGTGGATGATTTACAAGTAAAAGATAATAGAATTCTTTATTAGAAGACCTAATTGGAGAACAAAAGTCAATGGGCCGAGTTGATAGGATTTTGTGGGTGTAATCCGCTGAAAACCCTCAGGAGACAACACTCCTCCTACTAGGGACACCTAGAGGTTTAACGGCTTGTTGCACGTGCTCAGTGCAATCGCGTTTCCCTGCGAAAGTGTGGTTAGGATTTTAGTGAATAAAAAATAAGTTTGCTCGAGGACGAGCAAAAGGTAAGTTTGGGGGTATTTGTTCAGACCATAATATTGCATTTATCATTCCCCTATTCTTATCCTTTTTATAAATAAACAGGTACTCTTGACGCACGTTTGTTGCATATTACAGGATACATGTTTCTGGAGCAAATACAGTGAAAAACAACAGAAAAAAGGACTTTTGACCAACAATTAGACGGATCTCAGTCAAGCCCAGTTCATATGGGTGCAAGACAACGCAAGTCAAGATGAAACGGTTAAAAGACCAATCTTCACTGAAAATCTGGAGAAGAACCAGAAGCCCAAAAGAGAAAATAAGTGAAGAAACAGAAGCCCAAAGAAACAAGGAATAAAGCCCAGAAGTTTCAAAAACTGAACCCACAGTTTGGCCGCGGATCCGCGGCCAAACCCATGCTGACGCCGCGGATCCGCGGCCGTTAGGAACACGTGTCGGTGCAGATTTTCTGGGTTGTTGCGTCGGTGCAGATGTTAGGACTTTTCGTGGGCAAATCTGTAATTGCGCATGTGCGAGAGCCTGTAACCCTAGATTTCCTATTTTCCTATAAATTGTAATCCTAGATCTGAAAAATGTATGCCTCTTTTCAATCAATAAAATTCAGAATTTCTGGGAGTAAATTTCAGATATGTTCTTCTTGTTTGGAGGGAGCCGTCAATCTAGTAAGTCTTTTATTTATGTTTCTTTTAATTATAATGTCTTATCATCCCCTAATGAGCGAGTAGTCTCCTCGCTTGTTAGGGTTAGCCTTAGGAAAAGGGTTGAGAGATGAGATCTCTCGCCCCTTTCAATGCCACCTTCACCTAATGAATTAGTACTTCACGCATATGAGCACAACCGCTCCCTGCGGCATCCTACCCTTTGAGGTAACGATGAACCGTAGTATAAAGGGCCGGTTGCGCACGTTTTCCGTGAGGGTTAGGATAATTATCAACAAAGGAAGGATACAAATCTAGAGGAAGAAACATCTTCCCAAAAGATTCGTATCCACTTTATTAATAATTAACTTAACATCTAATAGATCTATAAAAAATAGCATTAAAGCGGTGAGGAAGAACCTTAATCTCCAAAACTTCCCCTAAGCCTAACCCTAGCAAGATTCTTAATTAGATTAATTAGATCCAGTTTTTTAGATTTTTAATAACCAATCAAAACGACAAATTGAATCAACTCGTTAAAACACATAAAATGAATTTACCCGTCTCTGTGGATCGACCCGTACTCACCGGCTAGCTGCGAAGCGTCGCCGTTTCTGATTGCGGTAATTACAAGTTTTTGAGACTAATCAGCGTGATAATATGCAACATTACAGAAAAGTAATAAGCATCACAGAACAATACAGATAATCTGGGATCCCCGGGTTTCATAGAGCCGCTGCTGAAACCAAACGTTCCCCTGGTCGTGTGGATAGTCTGTGCAATGTAAACCTAGACCCTTACGGGTGCGGCAAGTTACCCGCCAAAACCTGAAGTGAGGCAGCCCCCTACAGCAAAGTGAATGGACCACCTATCACTTCACGGAATCCGGTAGCTTGAGCACCCCTCCTTGGGTCAACCTGTACCCCTTATAAGTGCGGCGAATAGTCTGCCAATTCTAGAGTGAGGCCCCTCTGCCTCTCAAAGCCATGAGATGCGGACCCGTTTCCCTCCAGAACCCGGCTATCCGTGTACTCCATCGCGGGGAACCCTAGTACAGAAATAAATAATAGTACAACAGGTACATCGACCGCAACCTGGTCGTGCCCCAAAAGAATATTATACAACAGGCAGTGACGGCAGTCCACATATTGGACGCTCGCCCCGCAATATCAAATGTACAAATAAATCCAAACTGTACTATCATTGCATACTGCTATCCACCACGAAAAATCCGCAACATCACAGCACAACACAGAATATCAACGCGAATGTCACGTTCGCAAACCCGTCTAAAAGAACTATAGCAATCAGACGAGGTTTACCGATCAAATGACATTCCCGGTCGGAGATATAATATAAGTACTGAAAACTAACATGTTTAAATTTTGATCGACCAAATACCACAAAGTGGGCCCCACGAACAACTAGTGAACAGTAACAAAACCTGGGCCTAAAAGATATATACCAAAAACTCCAATTTCAAGAGGAGAACACACTGTACAAATTTGGGAGCATGATCTCACCAAGTGGCCGCGGATGCGCGGCCAAACCATGGGTTTGGCCGCGTTTCCGCGGAGATTTGGTGGAATCACGTGCCCAAATTTTGTCGGTGTTCTTAAAAAACCCTGCACAGATTTCTGAGATATGTAGAATAATTTTAGGACATCATTTAAAATCAACAGAAACTGTGATGCTAGAATTTTGCAGTTTTTGATTTCTGGTTCGATCGATATTTTAAACGCGTTAGCACAAGTTAGCATAGCATAATGGTTAGGCTCTGATACCACTGTAAGTTTACGGTAGCGCCCCGGCCGTCTACAGACGCCAAATGCGGAACAAAAACTTTTTAACTGGTGCTATCGTATACTATAACCTGGATCTGCCATTATTGCTAAACTAACAATCTGTAAAGAGTGTAGAAAGGTTATACCGAACGATCCGAGTCCTTCGTTCTTCAACCATCATCCCACGCTCCGTTGCGGCTGCTCCGATCTCGTCGATCTCCGATCTGCTCGTCCAGGTGGCACCACGTCAACGATTCTTTAAACGGGCTCCCGCTTCTGACTTGAGGCAACTCGGTAGTCAAATTTGCTAAAAAAGACGACCAAGAATGATGTAGAGAATGAGTAGATGACTTTGTCTCACTTCGTCCAAAGCCGTGGACGATCGGTTAATGAAGTTGCCACTCGAATCGAAATGGAACGAGAAATGAACTATGTAATTTCCATACACTCAAAACTATCATAATCATTTCATCAAATGAAACAACAAGTGAAAGAGAGAGAGGAGGGGGTCGGCCATATATTATCAAAGAGGGAGGTGATGGTAGGAGCAATCAAGGGGGTGACTATAAGCAAGAAGCTTATCCTCATCATAAATGAAAAGCATGACTCACTTAGAAACAATGAATCTAAAACCCTTAGTCATCAAGCATTAATAGAACCATTAATGCACTAATGACTCACCAATCCATGTCATCCTCTCTAGAACCTTCTAGAAGAATCCACACTCAACCTTATCCAAGAAAAGATAAATTCGTCTTTAACCGAATGTTAAAAGACGGCTGATAGAAAACTGGAAACTGGCAACTTCCAAAAGTGATCCTGAAACGAATTTCAGGATAACCCCGTAACTGTATAAATATACCCGCATTTGTATTACGACCGAATACAAATGCAACTGAGACAAAGATATTATATCTACTCATTACAATACTCGGATCCGGCTTAAACCAAAGCCGACCAGTATCATTTGTCCGAAAACCGACACGTACGTAAACGCACGTGCATTCTCTGAACCCTTCCATAAAACCATATGGCCTCTACAACATTTCGCCCGAACTTGGGAAACTGTCTGTGGGGAACTCTAATGACTCGTCAGTACCCTGGTAGTGGGTTTAACCACAAACCGTCAGCGACACTAGCAGTGCATAGCGGCTGCCTATGGACTGACCTCAAAGGATGCCGATGAGCGAACTCATCCGGAAAACCCTACTGAGCCTAACAGTGACAATGTATATACAGTCCGGTCCGTTCGTCTATGAGTATCACATATCTGCCTAGGGGTTAGTAACGTTAGACCCCCAATAGTAGTATAAGTCGTGTCGGAGTATAGCCTCAATACACCCTGAGATACTACTGGAGTACCTACTAGTAAATCTCCTGCCACGGCCGTGGGCTTTGTGTAATGGCTCTCCTAGACACAGCGCAATCTTGCCCCCAATACCGGGAGAGACGAATCCCCTGCCGATCCGCTCATGTGCTTCTATGTGGCTCGGGACTGTACCCAAAAACTACCTGTTTGCACGAATCCTTTGAGCCGTGGTAGGGTAGAAATCAAAGCACAGTGGGAACTCACACGAGACAAATGACGACCTCAGGTCGATGAACTAACATGTACACATGTCACCAGGGAACTGCTATCTGACGATAGGTATAGTACCAACTAGCAGATTCCCGGCGAGTCCTGTCCGGTGTACTCATAACCCAATGAGCACATGTATACATCTTAGGTGATCCAACTGACACCAGTGGCTTGTGAGACCGGCCACCACCCCTCGTCGGGGTCTCGACTGTATACACTAGTCTACTCCGGAGTATCGATGCCCTGTCTCGAAACTCCCACGACTAAGGACCAAAATCAAGGATATGCATATAAACCACCCAACTCTCACGTATATGATCGCCATCATACTGTTGGTGGTAAAGCAAGATCCTAAGGGCTCTATCAAAGTGTAGCAGTGATCAGTCACCTGAACCTGTACACGACTGATAAAGGCAAATCAGATAACATACTATCATCTCGAGTAAGACTGTCCTACCAGTATAGATCCTCCGCAATCATTGCAATCACGTACCTGTGATCCAATAATTGACTCTGAGGGCACTATATCCAACATCCCCGGCACGGAGTGTCGCTGGTCGACGTTTCCCCGGCATAGAGTGTCGCTGGTCGACGTTTCTCCAGCACGGAATGTCGGTGTTGGTCGTTTCCCCGGGATGGAGTGTCTGTACATGACGTTTTCTTGGCACGGAGTATCGCCATTCGACTTATCCCCGAGGCGGAGTGTCTGGTTGACGTATCCCCTAGTCGGAGTGTTTGTGTTGGACATTTCTTCGAGCCGGAGTGTTTGGTTGAGTGTCTGTGTTTGGCGTTTCCCCGAGGCGGAGTGTCTGTTTGACGTATTCCCGAGACGGAGTGTCTGGTTGACGTATCCCTGAGACGGAGTGTCTATGTTGGACGTTTCCCCGAGGCGGAGTGTCTATGTTGGACATTTCCCTGAGACGGAGTGTCTGTATGTGATGTTTCCCCAGCACGGAGTGTTGCCGGTCGACTTATCCCTAAAGTGGAGTGTCTGGTTGACGTATCCCCAAGACGAAGTGTCTGTGTTGGATGTTTCCCCGAGGCGGAGTATCTGGTTGACGTATCCCCGAGACAGAGTGTCTGTGTTGGACGTTTCCCTAAGGAGGAGTGTCTGGTTGACGTATTCCCGAGATGGAGTGTCTGGTCGACGTATCCCCAAGACGGAGTGTCTGTGTTGGACGTATCCCCGAGACGGAGTGTCTGGTTGACGTATCCCCGAGACGGAGTGTCGCTGGTTTTGATGTAGAGGCTGATTCCCAGATGAAGCGTAATTCCGACAGGAAAGGTAGATATTCCGAGGCAGCATAATTTCGACACAGGGTATATTCTGAGACGAAGCACGATTCCGCCGCAGAGGTTGTTGGTTTGATTTGATTTGGGCTGACATCAGCATCGCTACACTGGAATATGGTACGAGGAGCGAATCATCATTTGCCATGAGTGGATTTCCTTCATTCCCAGTTTAATGACTCAGGGTCATATATTTCCAGTTTAACGACTTAGAAGTCATATGTTCCCAGTTTAACGAATTAGAGGTCATCTGTTCCCAGTTTAACGACTTAGGGGTCTATTGTGCCTAGTTTAATGGTTTAGAAGTCATTTGTGCCCAGTTTAACGACTTAGAGGTCATTTGTTCCCAGTTTAACGACTTAGAGGTCATTTGTTTCCAGTTTAACGACTTAGAGGTCATATGTTCCTAGTTCAAAGACTTAGGGGTCTATTGGATCGGAAGTTTGGAATTTTGGGGTAAGGGTCGGCATCAGTGTTGCTAACACCGAAGCACAGGTGCCAGGAGCAATTCATCATTTGCCTTTACCCGTTGTGGAGTGATGGTTTAGGATACAGGTTTATGTCCTTATCACCTAAGGCTTTTAAATTTTATGGGCCGTAAGGGTCCCATAAAAACATTTTCTCCCTACGAGTCGAAAGGATCCCGCAGGTGTATTTTCTCCTTAGGAGTCGTGAGGAATCCCAAGTGTGTTTTTCCTTTATGGGTCGTAAGGATCTTACGAAGGTTTGTTCTCCTCATGTATCGTGAGGACACATGAGTGGGTCTTCCCAATGGAGCACAATTCCAAGGGTGGAGACTGGCCACTGGACTGGTGGTTGCGGTAGGGCATGGATGTGATGAGAATTATTTGAGCCTATGGATTGTATACAGTAGTTAACTTGGGGACCAACCGTAGGGCTGGAAGAATTTTGGGACTTTGTTGTCGTCTGCATCGCTGCACTGCAATATGGTAGGAGGAGCGACTCATCATTCGCCGTTGGGACATTCAGAGATTTAAAATTTTGGTTGGCGTATGAATCGCTGCACTGGAATATGGTACCAGGAGCGACTCTTGATTAACCGTTTTTTAACCACGATTGCTCTATCATTTCAGCTTTTCTTGTCACGAAGGTCGTGATTGCCCTATCATTTCGGCTATTTATTCGCGGTTGCCCCATCATTTCGGCTGTTTATTTTCATTTTTATTTTACTCGCAGATTTTTTTTGCGAGTTGCCCCGTCTTATTATTATTATTATTATTATTATTATTATTATTTACACATTTTTACATCCCTAGTTTAACGAATTAGAGGTCGATTGTTCCCAGTTTAACGACGTGGTGGTCGTTGTTTGCTTATCCTGGCTTCTCAAACTTTGATCTTGGCGGAGTTGTGTTGATGACCGTATCTCTGTGACTTGTTGGTACATTTGACGACTATGAGGTTTTCCCAAGCTTGTATTGGTTCTCCACCAAATCTTTGAAAACATAGCAGTCTTTAATGGTATGACTTGCCATTCTATGATATGGGCAGTATATGGGATTGCCGGTCATGTTCATTTCATGTGGGCTCTTTGGAATAGGCAGTTGCAGGCTGTTGTTCAAGGCGCCCTCGAACATTTTACGGAATTCATCCCTCCTGAAGGAGTATACTTTCTTCTTTCTCTCCATTAGAGTAGGTGCCCTTACTGGTGCTGGACCCTAAGGACGATCGATATTTGGTTCACCTACTGTCCGCTTACTATGTTCAGTGTACGTATCAGAGGGACTGGAGGCTGATCGCGGCTGTTTTTCGCTAAAGTGTTCCACCCTTGGGCTGGATGGAGTATTGGTTGGCTGCTTCCGGATATCAATCTCTAGCTCATGAACCAACATTTGATTCTGCTATAATTGCAATCGGGCGACTTGGTTCACGAGATCTGCCACGGCGTTTGCCAGTTCGTCGACTTTGGAATGGACCTTGGCCATCTTCTTGTCCCTGTCCTGAAGCTGCTTTTGAAGCCATTGGAATAATTCTTGTTCTATAGTTCCGGACGTGACAACGGGGCCATCTTTACCACCTGAGCTTGATCCGGCGAGAACCACGGGCTCCTTTAGCTTATCGGCCTGAGTGGGCTCTTCATTATTTAGACCGAGTCAACTTTGGGTAGCGTCAACCATATCATCACCATGGCTGTGAAGCATAGGAGGGTTCGTTCTTCATGTCCGACCATATAGACAGTGTGGACCACATATCTAGCCATCTCTTTATCTTTGGCGGCTGATTTTATAGAGCGGTCTGGGATTTGGAAATTCATAAATTTTAACATGGCCAGAGCCCTAGCCCTTTTGTTGGCTCTGTATCTGAGCCACTCCTGCCTCATCTTCTCTGTTTTGAGTTCTTGGTAGGCTTCTACTCTTTGGGACGCCGCCATAGGTCTAGTGACGGGGAGTCTTGAGAAGACATCTGCTCGTGTGTCAGTTGAAGGTATCGCCTGGGCTTGCCCGCGATGTCTGGCAACTTTTTTTGTTCTGACGGCTTTGCCCCCAGCTGGGGCCATGGAGAGTCATGCGGAAATGGATTTGTGCTTGGGCTGAGGTGCCTTTGCAACCATGACATTCGGCTTTTTCCCTTTTGAGGCCGGTTTATCAGTCACCGAGGCTTGAGGAGCAGGGATGGCATTAGCTGGCACGAACAGAATAGAGCCGAACTGTAGCAGCGACTCCTCCCACTGTCACCCAAGACTAGCCGGGAGGAGCGTCCTAGAGTCCATCTTCATCGTGTAGGAGATGAGAGCTGCGTCGAGAGCCGAACTTGTCCTTGGAGACATTCTTGCCGAGTTCGATGATTGCAATTTGAAACCGTTAACCTGCACAAAGAAGCATGATTTCAGTACAGGCAATCAATGCATATGTTGATTGAGTTCGCATGAACGTTTAACCCGAAATATGGGAAGAGAGAAAAGGTTCCATCGGGCATGCCAGAATCTATAGGGTGTTTTTAATCACCCATTGAGATGGGAATACGCGCGTGCTTGTCAGGCGCATTACAGATTCCCCCTGCCTAGGGCAGGCTGGGATTTATTGATTGTGGGGATCCGAATCTCCGGTAGCCGTGAACTAAGCTGCCATTAATTACCCCTCCCCTTTAGAGCGAGAGAACCTCCGATTGACGGGTCAAACTAGTCATGCGAACTCAATGTGTAGTGTGTTGTGTTTTGAAGGGGTTTTGGATATATCAGGGGCCCTGCAGAGGTTTTACGGGGTCCCGCTACCCAGATAGCGGGCTGGGCGTCAAGGAGGATAGCAGCCTCCTTGCGGGGTGTGGAGCAGTGCCTCATTAGGAATTTTTTCTAACGGGGGATGTATTTTTAGTGTGAAATGTATATAAAATGAAGGGAAAATGGCGTCCAAAGGACGCGTGAGCGCCAACGCCTCGCATGCCTAGCACACGGACGCTGCGCACCAGCGCCAGCGCCCCACGTGCTTGGCACGCGGGCGCTGGGCGTCAGCAGGAAAATTGACATTGTCCCTGCATTGGAAGCTGTGCTCTCGACTTGACTTTTGGAGCTGAACTCCTGACAAAGAGAACAAAGGGGCTTAGCCCCTGCACTGAGAGTTGTACTCCCAAAAAGAAAGATTTATTACTTTATATATGCATAATATATTTTTTTCAGGAGTTAAACTCCTAAGATATTTTCGGAGCTGATGAAAGGGGACTCTTTTCTTCTCCCTTGGGCCATGGATCTTCCCCAAAGCGGGGTTTTTGGAGGTGGGTCTCCTTCTTCCTCCTCTCTATTGGCCGGATCTTGAAGAAAAGAGGGTGAGATTTTATAAATCTCCCATTTTGGAGATTTGATGGAAGATCCGCGTTCCCCTTCAAGGGTTTTGTGGTGAAAAATTATTTCTTTTTGGAAAAGTAAGAGTAAAACTCTTGATTTAATTGAAAAAGGGAAGAAGCTTTAGAACCTTGAGGAAGGAGAATGAGGCACAAAAAGCCTAGAGTTTTTAGAGAATGAAAAGTTATTTTCTTATTTCATCATCATGTTGCCTTTTATAGGCTTACAAAATTTCATATAGCACCTTGGGCTTTACAAAATGGCATTTTGCCCATCCCATGCCTCATGTGCTCATTTCTTTTGCACATGAGCCATGGGCTTTACAAAAATTTGGTTTTATGCTCATTTTTCTTACATTCATGCATAAAAAATTACATCAAAATTATTTATTACATGATTTCATTTTAGCATGAGGGAGGCTGGCCGCGGGGCTCGACTTGGGCATGGGCCCGCGTGACCTGGGCTTGGGCCTACCTGGTTTCAGGTTGACTTTGACTTTGACTTGGTCAACCAGGGTGTAATTTTTGACCCCAACAGATTTGAAGTCAGCCTGTCATTTTGAAGTTAAAAGAAGCGAAGGCCACAGTTGGCCAGTATGAAACGTCCCACCAACCAGATTACTAGAGGAAGTTCTTCTAGGCTAACTCTCCCAGCGCCACCTATGAGGCCAGGAGGATCATTTTCGAAGACTAAACTAAATTTCTGTATCTATTGCAAGAGGACCAGACACCAGGTCAAGGATTGCCGTCGAGCATATGGTCTTTGTTTGATATGTGGATCTCCCTCACACACCGTAGGGACTTGCCCACAAAACCTAGCTGGCCCAGCCCTTACAGCTAGACCAGTTTTTCAAGCTCTTCCTACTCATTTAGCTCTTCTCGTACCACCTTCGCACAGACCACCTTTACCTCATCATCCATCAATGTGCCAGCATGCACAGAGAAATGTGCCGAGATGGCAGGCTTTCACTTTGTCGGCTGTAGAGGATTAATCCATGGGTCAAGATAAGGCAGGTAAATTTTCTTTCCATTTTTTTTCCAGCCATTTCAAATTCTTGTATCCTTTTTTTCTTTTATCTACCTGAACTTTTCACGCACTTTCGACACGGTATTAGTAGTCCCTACATTCACCACTGCTTTAATCTAAATTTTTCTTGAATCTGTTATATCATTCCCCTTATATAAATTTTGAGGATGAAATTTTTCTAAGGTGGGTAGAATGTAACAACCCTAAAAGTTTTATACACTTTTATTGATTCAATGATAATAAAAGAGTGTGTTTCAGTTCTGATTTCGAGTTATAAGTTATTATTGATAACTTATATACATGAAACTTCTTATAGCTCACTAATTAAGACTCTCCACTACTGTCCCATAACCTACAAGTTCGAACCCATCAATCCCAATTATTTTATAATTTTTTTCAACTTTTCGGAAGCCCAAGAGTTGCACGTGTATTATACGGAGAAACGAAGAGTTGCAAATAAATCAAACAATATAAATGATACATAAATACCCAGATAAATGCACTGCACGAACCCTGAGGTAATTGCCTCTTCTTGGACCGCCAGATCCCTGCCACCGGCGGTTGGATTTTCCCTAAAATCCTCCATTTCCCATGCATCCCTTTAGCTCCCCATTACTCTTTTTTCCTATTTCATTTTCCAACAATTAACCAGAGAACCCCAGACACTTCATCTATCACTTTACCCTAACTTTTAATACATTTTTATTATCTCTTTAATTTCCACTACATTTATATTTTCCCCTATAAATACCTAATCTTTCTCCTAAATTATTATGAAAATATCACTTAAAATTCTATCTCTCAAGCCGTACTCTAGCAAAGGAAGTCAAGCGTGTTAGTTATATGTATGCCCTAGAGGCCATTACTGTACATTGGATGTATATTGTAGTGGATGCTGGGACATATATAGGTAGGACTTTCTTGCTCGACATGATAGTACGCTATCTGGTTGCTCTTTATCTTAACATGTATACTTTCTGTCTCTCTGTTACATGTTGATAAAGCCCTTAGGATGTGTACTCGACTTCCAGGACTATGATGCAGATCATACTAGTGGGGCCTGGGTAGTCCATGAGTACATCCTTCAATGTTCCTGGTCGTGGGAATATCGAGACGGGGCATCGATATTCCAGAGTAGACTAGCGTATATCTTCTCGACCCATGTGATGGGCGATGGATGATCCCATATCCATTGGTGTTTGACATCAGAGATGGTATCCGGGTGTTCAGTGGAGACTGGGTACACTGAACGGACTTGCCGAGAACTCCCAGATGGTATTATACCTCATGTTAGATGTCAGTTCTCTGGTGACACTGGTACAGCTTAGTCTGTTGACCCGAGATCGTCATAGAGTCTTGTGTGTCTCCTACTGTGCTTTGATTTCCACCCTACCACGGCTCTACTGAGTCATGCAAACAGGTGGTTTTTGGGTACAGTCCCGATTCACATGGAGGCAATGAGCGATAGGAGGGGATTCGTCTCTCCCGGTATTGGGGGTTGATGTTTCGCTATGCTCGACTGGCCATAACAGGAAATCCCTGGCCAGGGTTGCAGTGATCTACTGGTAAGAGTTATCAGTGGTTTCACACATGTTATGGACCTCACGTCGGCATGACTTATATAGCTATTGGGGTCTGACATTTACCACCCCTAGGCGAGATATGCGACATATCAGACGAACAGATCGGACTGTACGGTAAGTGTTACTGGTTGGATTCACAGGAGTGTGAGCGGGCTTGCTCGTCGATCTTCTAATCGCTTAATACCCGGGTGGCCGTTATGTTTAGCAGACCGCTTGCGGCTTGTGGGTGTTTGATATGATCATCACCTGCTGCCGGCGTATTGACGAGTCTTTAGAGTCCTACACAGAGGTTTCCTGGCTCAAGTGAAACGAAATAGGTGCGCATATGAGATATGTGCGGGACCGAGAATAATGCGAGTATGTGATACCGTATTCTATTCTCGCGATGAATGTATCGATTGGTTGTATGCGATATAACCTAGTTATCGAATCAAGGATTGATTCGATAAGCCGATACATTGGATATTAGTCGGTTATATGCGATATGACCGGATCGTTAAATCAAGTATTGATTTGATGATTTAATGCATAATTATAAATTTGATATATTACTTTGCATTAACTAGTATTTGTTCACTTAAAATGGATTTTCTCACTTGAAATGCACAAGTTGTATATGTGATATATTTTTGTGCACTTGTTTGTATCATGTTTGATGATACATGCAAACTTGGGTTTGTGTAAAGAATTAAACCATGGTTATGTTAATGGTTAGGGTTTTGATTTACTTATCTATTCATTTATTTATTTATTCATTTTTGCAAAATAAATCATGGTGGCTTTCTTTGTTTGCTAGTTGAAGCTTCATGAAGCTTTGAATAAGTCTTCTATTTTTGTTTCATGCTTAACCCTAACCATTCAACCTAACCTTAGTTAGTTCTCTACACCTAACTATGGTTGCTATATGATAAGATAATTCTTTTTATACTTATCATATTATTTTTCTTCTTCTTCTTCTTCTTCAACAAAAGAAGAAACCTTGCTTCCATCAATGGCAACTTGAGAAAAAGAGTGAGAAATCCAATTTTAAAGTGAACCCACTTCCTATTTCTTCATCCTCTATCACTTGCTAAGTAGTATAGGGTGTTTTCTTCATATGTTTCATGACTTGGTGAAGTTGGAGCTTGATCTTGAGTTGCCTCGACGTAGATCATCTTCGGCATCGAAGTCGGCGACCTAGCCCGATCTTTTCTCCGATGAAACCATCACAAGAGTCTAGGATTCCAATTGGTACAGCGGAGGGACGTCTACGTGGAGCTAAGGAAGTGGAGGACCGGATCTACAAAGGTTGTAGTCACTTTCCTTTAGCAATAAAGTTATTAACTTGCTTGCATCGCCTTATAATCTAGTTAACGATCCGTATTAGGGTTTGTAGGTGCATGAAAAAATTTGAATTGGGCATGTTTGATCTGTTGTGACACCTCATTAGTGTGCCTAGGAACCCTACAGTGGTATCAGAGCCTGGCTACAGCCTTAGACGATGCGTAGACGGAGTTAGAAGTCCGATCGAACCGAAACCCTAATCTCAAATTGCTCTCTGTACATTTTTTGAAATCGGGGATTTTTTAGAATTAAAAATATGCAGAAAAATAAGCAGGAATTTCTAAGAATTACTGTGAAGCCCGAGCACTTGATTCGATCAAAGCGCGGCGTAACCACGGCATTAGCATGCCTAATGCGACGGTTCCGCGGCCACTTAGTCTCTTCAGACAATTATTTCTGCACGGTAATTCTTATATTTTAGTGCTGTATTTTCTGGGAATTTTTAAATCTGACTCAAGAGTTGAGTTTTCTGGATTGTTTTGGGGAATCGATGATTCGATCGGATTGTTTAGCTTGTTCTAGGTGTTTTTCCGGGTATTTTTAGAGTATGTTAAAAAGTTCGACCGGATATAAATACCCACTTTTTCCCCTGCCGAGAAATTTCCAATTGTTGGACTTTTCCGTAGTTTAATGACGTTCTAAGTAGTGCAAGTAACGTGATGGTCTCTCTAGAAGACAATAAACCTTAACTCGATTATGTGACCGTCTTGAACTGCCCTTTGAACCTTAGGGTTTGGGGCAGTACGGCGTGCCACATGTGAGGCGTTGGCTTGACCCTTCTATGGCTGGACCGTTGGTACTGAGGCACGAAATAAATGTTTTTAAACTTATTTCATGTGTTGAGCTGTTTCGGGAAAACTTGGGTGTTCGATTATTCGATCGGAAAGTTTAACATTTTCTATTTATCCGGAATATGATACAATATTTGGAATTCACAAGGAGTTATGAGATAACTGAATGAATGTTATAAACATAGCAGCTTAGTCTCACTTGATCGGTTGCCACGGAATTTTAATGTGATCAAAAGTCCGTCGCAATCATGTAGCGTACACGGATACTCCCCGGGTAAACTTAATAGACAACCTCACCCCATAGCCCCGACCAAGTGACTGTAGGAGAACCCCATCGCCGAAAGCATCCGTTCTGGTGCTCGCGGCAGCGATGTTCCGCCTTGGTGCACTTCGTCGACGGCGTCGGGGGTGCGGCCGCCTACTAAAGTTTGCGACGAGCATTCGATCAGGATGTCGGGCATCTTGTTGAATTGCCCGACTTGATATTGAAAATAGTTTTCGATAATGAGACTAAAATGCGGGGTTTATAATTGTTAGGCATGCGATGTCTAAGTATTTCATTTGATTAGGCATGTGATGTCTAAAGAGATTGCGGATTCCAACTATTGTAGTTTTACACTTTCTTTTCTGTGACCGTAAGTGTAGTATGTAGTGGTATTGCCGATTGTCGTCGCTATACGTCGACGACAATCGGTGTATGCATACTTACTTACGTTGATGACATGTGATGTTATGTGTTGCTGGATATGTTATATTGGATCGTCGTGTTTGAATAGCCGGGGGTTTTTTATGTGAGATTAGTGTTTTTCATTTTCATTCATGTAAAAACTTGTATGTAATATTCTTTTATTGGGGCACTTCCAGGTTGCGGAAGATATCACCGTTGATGTATATTATTTACTTTTCCGCATTAGGATGACCCAAGGAGGGGAGCACAAGTAACCGGGTTCTAGGGTCTAGTGGGAGACCATCTCGAGGAGTCGAGTCCGGGTCTCCTAACCCTAGAATTGGTAGGGTTGCTTGCCGCTCTCGTAGGGGTCTAGGGGTGTAGGATTGGCTATTCATCACGACCGTGGAATCCGTGTTTTATACTGGCTCGTATTAAAAACACGGACGTCTTAGTATATCCAATATTTTATATGATATTTTCTGCTACGTTATCTGTGATGTGATCATGTGATTTGTTCAGATAGATATTATATATAGTATATACGATATATTATATAGACGTTGCTTATGTTTTACACCCACGTTAGCCCTGCTTCGCTCTGGCGTTAGTTACCTAACCTAACGGTGCAGACGGGACATCGAGACGAATGCGGATGGCATAAGCGCACGTTATATTTATCTGTGATGTTTAGGTGGACTTAAATGATGGGACATTCATTAATGAGATTAATGAAAGAAAATAAACCTAATTGATGTTGTGGAATCGAATTTCAAAATAAAACAGGTAGCTACAGTTCTTGCTTTGCATCGCGGTGTTCATTATAGAACATCCTGCACCTTATTCGATGAGGAAAGGACCGAGATCCCTTCACCGGGAGTGACTCCTTTAGCAATAACTGGCAGATGCTACCCACACGGTTTGTCTTTTGATTGCTTCTATAGTTTCCGCTTTGCACAGTGATATATATGATATATCCCGCACCTCATTCGACGAGGAAAGGGCCGACGATCCCTTCACCGGGAGTGACCCCTTTAGCAAAACTAGAAAAGCCTCAAAAACATTCCATTTAAAAACCATTTGATTCCACAACGAGATCAAGTTCAAAGAGTTAAAGCTTTTCATAAAAACCATTCATAACCCTCCGTCATTTTAGGAAGTAGAGTACTTAGTATTCGTGCTGTGTTTGTTGACCATAGTCAAGGCACAGTGTACGGTAGCTAAGTGATGTCTTCCTACACCGCATATGATGCGATTAGTTAGGACAGTCGCGTGACTTTGTTGACCTTAGTTAAGGGTCATATGGGTGGGTCTAATTAATCACGAAATGACGAGTATAACTTGACTAGTACTTATGATTTGTTGACCATAGTTAAGGTCATAAGTGCTAGGGGTAAATATCTTTATCGGGAGTTTCAAGTGTTGAAATTTGCAATGAGATTGCATACCTTCTATGTGATAGTTGGATCCCGATACCCACTGCGGGTAATTGTTACTCCTAGGAGAGTTTTGCACTTTGCAATTAGCCGATCAAGTAGGTGTCTAGAAAGGTGTCAACGGGGTCACGCCTCTGGGAAAACGAGGTTTACTGTAATTAGGTCCATGCGAAAGCACGGGGAACCTCCCTCAAAGTACCGACAATGGCCTGGCTGAAAGATTGGCGAACTTGTAGAGTGTAATTAATCCCGGCTAGTCTTTCCTTTTAAGGTTTGAAGGAATATTTGATAAAAACAGTGCGAGCCATCCTAGTTAGATAAAATATATAACCAATCTAATCTTGCAAGAGCGCACGCAGAGTGTTTTCTTCTCTCTCTCTCCAGGTAGCGACCATATCACGCCTTAATCAAGATAATAATATGGATGTATTGACCGAACCCGCTTGTTATACTGAGCTGGGGAATGTTGGTCCCGCTCCAACTTATAATTGTTATAAGACCGAGCAGGAGTTAGGGGAATACCAGAATTCCTATGCCGCCCAAACGAAGAAAGTGCATATGATGCATCTCCTTCGGGTGTGTTCATTACAAAAAACTGTTTCTCAGTATCCTCTGCATCCTGGGTATTTGATACCGGATCAGGATCCCAGATATGTAATCTGTTACATAGGGCTACAGAAAGGTAGAAAACTGAGAACGGGTGATAAGTTTCATGAGACAGAAAACGGGGCAAGTGTTGCAGCCAAGTCTGTTGGTCACTGTCACCCTGTATTACCAATACATTGATTCTGAACAAATGCTATTAGATACCGAACCTGATATTCAAAATCATATCAGTCTCTTTATTAGTAAAGAAATGATAAAATTTTGTATTGATGGATAATTTTTTGAACATTTCCTATATCAAAAGTTGATCGGTTCTGGCACGTTATCTAAAAGTATTGATGTTCTAAATCAAACTACAGTTCCTAGTATACAGAACACACACAAGAGGAAGAGTTCAGAAATGAACGAATCCTTCTTGAGGCATTGTAGACTAGGTCATATCAATGCGACCCGACTGGCTGAAGTTACATTTTAGATGCATATTTAAATCAGTTTGAATTTACATCTTGTGAAACTTGCCAGTCATGTCACAAAAATTAGATGACCATAGCTCTGTTTACTGGAAACAGAGAAAGAGTTAGTAAACTCTTGGGACTGATACATGATGATGTATCTAAGGTCCCCTGTATACACATGCCAGGACCGGTTCTTTGTACTTCACTACATTCTCTGATGATCTCTCAAGATTCAGCCATATGTTCCTGTTGAAACATAAGTCAGAACCTTTTGAGATATTCACAGAATATAAGTTAGAAGTAGCGAACCAAAATACGGGTATAAGTATTATGTCCTATGATAAGATTAGGGAGGAGAATACTTGTGCATGGAATTCTTGGACTATTCTAAAAAGAAAATGAGATTCTCTCTCAGTATTACTCGTCTGAATACACCACAGCACAACGGTGTATCAGGGCGGAGCAATCGCACCATATTAGATATGGTGTACTCTATGATGAGTACTACTGAGTTACCAATTTCCTTTTGGGGTTGTGCACTTGAGAAGCTGCATACCTATTGAATTAGGTTCGAATCAGATCACTGCCTACCACTCCATATAAGATATGGTATGGGAAGAGCCTATTTCTTAAGTAAGTTAAGATTTAGGATTGTCCGGCCTATGTCTAAAGCAAAATCCGGACAACATCGAGGCAAGTTCAGTTCTGTAGAATTGGAAAGGTTCCAGCTATAAAAAAACTGTAGCTGATGATTTGACAGAACCAAAGGATTCAATAATTCCCGACGAACCTCAGCCTCTCTGCCGATCTAGTAGGGTTCCTCATCCGCCTGAGAGATACCTCGGTTTCTCGATGACAGTGGGAGCGAGGAATGCATCATGAGATGATGACCCAACTAGTTTCGAGCAGGCCATCGAGAGTAGGGACTCTGTAAGAATAGCTGGATGCTTAGCGATCTGAGATGGAATCCATGTACACCAACAAAGTATAGACTTTGGATGCTATATCTGAAGGGTTAAATCCTCATCAGGAGCAAGTATATCTTGAGAAGATTACTTGGTGTAGATGGAAAAGTTGAGACTTTCAAAGCTAGACTTGTTAAAGGTTTTAGTCATTAACCATGCATGGAAAATGATGAAACCTTTTCCAGGGACTATGCTTAAGTCCATCCAGATCCTACTTGCCATTGCTACATGCCATGACTACGATATCTGGTGGTTGGGTGCCATGACTACTTTTCTAAATAATGATTTAGAAGAGAACGTTTATAAGAACACAGCCAGAGGGCTTCGTAAACAGTGGGAGCAGCGGAAACGTGTGCAAGATGTTTTATGTGATAAAGCAGGCATCGCGGAGTTGGAACATCTGTTTTGATGAGTTAGTCAAACAGTTTGACATCATCAAAATGGTAGATAAACCTTGCATATACAAAAAGGTAGTAGGGAGTATTGTAGTGATCCTCGTAGAGTACGTAGATGACATACTCTTGATTGGGAAGGAGTTTCTTATGCTACGCACGGTCAATCTCCTCTTGTCATAATGATTCTCCAAATAGGATAAAGGTGATACCTCCTCGATCCTGGGGAGAATCACTGGAAAAGTTCCAGGGTGATAAGGACGGCTGAATGTCAGTCACAGGCATTGTCTTTACCCTCGGTAAAGGGACGGTATGTTGGAAGAGTTCCAAGCTAGATACCGTGGCAAACTAGACAATAAAGGCTGGTAACATCGCTATTAAAGATACTACCAAAGAGGAAGTTTGGGTGTATATTGGTTCATAAGATGAACTAGGTTCCTACCATTGTATGACATTGGAAGTGTGGCCTAGGCCCAGGAACCCTGGTCCCATCAGTGACCCAGACATATTTTGAGGCAGTATCACCTAATCATGGAGATAGATGATCTCCAGGGTGATCGAGGTTAGGAGAGTAGAGTCAGAGGACAACACGGTGGATCCACTCACAAAGGCTTTTTACCAGAGAGAGACTTGTATGGGATGGTTGAGTATGTGATACAGCAACCACTGCTACAGATGGCCCTAGTGCAAGTGGGAGATTGTTAGTTATAAGTATGCCCTAGAGGCCATTACTGTACATTGGATGTATATTGTAGTGGATGTTGGGACATATATAGGTAGGACTTTCTTGCTCGACATGATAGTACGCTATCTGGTTGCTCTTTATCTTAACATGTATACTTTCTGTCTCTCTGTTACATGTTGATAAAGCCCTTAGGATGTGTACTCGGCTTCCAGGACTATGATGCAGATCATACTAGTGGGGCCTGGGTAGTCCATGAGTACATCCTTCAATGTTCCTAGCCGTGGGAATGTCGAGACGGGACATCGATATTCCAGAGTAGACTAGCGTATATCTTCTCGACCCATGTGATGTGCGATGGATGATCCCATATACATTGGTGTTTGACATCAGAGATGGTATGCGGGTGCTCAGTGGAGACTGGGTACACTGAACGGACTCGCCGAGAACTCCCAGATGGTATTATACCTCACGTCAGATGGCAGTTCTTTGGTGACACTGGTACAGCTTAGTCTGTTGACCCGAGATCGTCATAGAGTCTTGTGTGTCTCCCACTGTGCTTTGATTTCCACCCTACCACGGCTCTACTGAGTCGTGCAAACAGGTGGTTTTTGGGTACAGTCCCGATTCACAAGGAGGCAATGAGCGATAGGAGGGGATTTGTCTCTTCCGGTATTGAGGGTTGATGTTGCGCTATACTCGACTGGCCATAATAGGAAATCCCTGGCCAGGGTTGCAGTGATCTACTGGTAAGTGTTATCGGTAGTTTCACACATGTTATAGAACTCACGTCGGCATGACTTATCGAGCTATTGGGGTCTGCTGTTTACCACCCCTAGGCGAGATATGCGACATATCAGACGAACAGATCGGACTGTACGGTAAGTGTTACTCGTTGGATTCACAGGAGTGTAAGCGGGCTTGCTCGTCAATCTTCTGACCGCTCAATACCCGGGTGGCCATTACGTTTAGCAGACCGCTTGCGGCTTGTGGGTGTTTGATATGATCATCACCTGCTGCCGGCGTATTGACGAGTCTTTAGAGTCCTACACAGAGGTTTCCTGGCTCAAGCGAAACGAAATAGGAGCGCATATGAGATATGTGCAGGACCGAGAATAATGCGAGTATGTGATACCGTATTCTATTCTCGCGATGAATGTATCGATTGGTTGTATGCGATATAACCTAGTTATCGAATCAAGGATTGATTCGGTAAGCCGATACATTGGATATTAGTCGGTTATATGCGATATGACCGGATCGTTAAATCAAGTATTGATTTGATGATTTAATGCATAATTATATATTTGATATATTACTTTGTATTAACTAGTATTTGTTCACCTAAAATGGATTTTCTCACTTGAAATGCACAAGTTGTATATGTGATATATTTTTGTGCACTTGTTTGTATCATGTTTGATGATACATGCAAACTTGGGTTTGTGTAAAGAATTAAACCATGGTTATGTTAATGGTTAGGGTTTTGATTTACTTATCTATTCATTTATTTATTTATTCATTTTTGCAAAATAAATCATGGTGGCTTTCTTTGTTTGCTAGTTGAAGCTTCATGAAGCTTTGAATAAGTCTTTTATTTTTGTTTCATGCTTAACCCTAACCATTCAACCTAACCTTAGTTAATTCTCTACACCTAACTATGGTTGCTATATGATAAGATAATTCTTTTTATACTTATCATATTCTTTTTCTTCTTCTTCTTCTTCAATAAAAGAAGAAAACCTTGCTTCCATCAATGGCAACTTGAGAAAAAGAGTGAGAAATCCAATTCTAAAGTGAACCCACTTTCTATTTCTTCATTCTCTATCACTTGCCAAGTAGTATATGGTGTTTTCTTCACAAGTTTCATGACTTGGTGAAGTTGGAGCTTGATCTTAAGTTGCCTCGACGTAGATCATCTTCGGTATCGATGTCGGCGACCTAGCCCGATCTTTTCTCCGATGAAACCATCGCAAGAGTCTAGGATTCCGATTGGTACAGCGGAGGGACGTCTACGCGGAGCTAAGGAAGTGGAGGACCAGATCTACAAAGGTTGCAGTCACTTTCCTTTAGCAATAAAGTTATTAACTTACTTGCATCGCCTTATCATCTAGTTAACGATCCGTATTAGGGTTTGTAGGCGCATAAAAAAATTTGAATTGGGCATGTTTGATCTGTTGTGAGACCTCATTAGTGTGCCTAGGAACCCTACAAAGCGCGCAAGTCTAACCCAACTCCGTCGCTCAAATTCGTTCCTCCGCACATTAGCAACCTAGAGTTCGTTCTTCTACGCGTAATCAGACCCAAGCTCAAGTCTCTATGCACCGTAGGTCTCGGTTTCTCAATCGAGGCTTCTTCACTTCTTTTTCTCACTTGTACGAGTACAAGCGAAAATCGTAAGTCCTCTCATCCTCTCTTCTTTTCCGACTTGTATACTCTCTTCTATTTTTCCACATCGCCGCACTGCATCACTTTCTTCTACGCTAAATCCTCCATCTACTTTTCTCTCTTTTTGCTTCTCCTATTACATCGACGCGAAAGAATACAATATTATAAACAGAGTTTAATATATATATATATATATATATATATATATATATATATTCGACATATTCTTCGTAATTCGACATATTCATTATAAATTTTCATGTCATGATATCAAGAAAATACGAATTTACAACTCTATCCATATCTCACAATTTTAATATGATGCTACATATGTTAATTAATATGTAGATTACAAATAACGAATAAATATCATAAACTTTGCTTATACCCTTTTTAACCTTATCATGAACTATACCTCTAGAAAATTCACGGGGTAATGATCTACCCCATCACATACACTATAGCTTCATATCACGATATGCTAGGTTACAAATTTAACCAAAATGAAACAATTATATTAAAATACCATTACTTTTATAAAAAGTGTTTTTATCGATATTTTAAAATATTTTACAATTACGCATCTACAAACCTTTTAGGCGAATCCATTTACGGATGGTGTGGATTATCGCACATCTTTAGGATAGTATAGTGGGATACAGAACTCCTCATGGAGTATTCGGTCTCAAAAAGAATAAAAATACGAATTTTAAAGAATATGATATTTTAACAAATTAAATTATTTGAAAATTTTATAAATCATAAATCCATATTTTTCTATGAAAACAAATTTTGAAAAACTATATTTTTAATATGAAAAATTAAAATTGCAGAAAAATAACATCAAGTTTCTAAAAGTATAATTTTCATAAAACTATCATAACGTTTAAAAAAACCAGGTTTCATCGCTAAAATACCACTAAAATTAAAATAAATGTTCATAAAAACTCTAAATATTATAAATCACCCTTGAAGTTTATTTTTTAAACAAGATCAAAATAATTTTCATAATGTAAGTCCACGGTAGCGCCCCGGCCGTCTAACAGACGCCAAATACGGAACAAAAAATTTTATAATTGGCGCTATCGTGTACTATCACCCGGATCTACCATTAAAGCTAAACTAACAAACTACAAAGTGGATAGAAATATTATACCGAATGGTCCAAGTCTTTCGGTCTTCAACCATCATCTCACGCTTTGTTGTGGCTGCTCCGATCTCCTGAATCTCTAGTCTCCTCGTCCAGGTGGCACTACGTCGACGGATCTTTAAACGGGCTCCCGCCTCTAAACCGAGGCAACTCGATCATCAAGTTTGCTAAAAGAGATGACCAAGATTGATGTAGAGAATGAGTAGAACACTTTGTCTCACTTCGTCCAAATCTATGGACGAATGGTTAATGAAGTTGCCTTTTTGGAATCGGGCGAAATGAGAAATCTTGCTATGTAATTTCCATGAATTCAAAACTATATCAATCTTTTTTCCAAGCAACCTTAAACCTAACAAGGAATGGTCGGCCCCTAATATAGGAGGAGGGAGGTGAGTGTAGGAGAGAGGAGGGGGTGACTAAAAGAAAAGCAAACTTATCATCCCACTTAATGAAAAGAATTAGTCACAAATAACATTAAATGCAAACCAATGACCATTAACCTAGTTACCTTAACACATCATCACACATTTAATGCTAACAATGAATCATCAAGCCTTGTCACCAAATCTAGAACATTCTAGAATCTTCCACACTCATGACTCACCTCAAGAAAAGATAAATCCGTCTTTAACCGAATGATAAAGACGGGTGATAGAAAACTGGAAACTGACAACTTCCAAAAGCGATCTCGAAACGAATTTCAGGATAACCCCGTAATAGTATAAACATACCCGTATTTGTACTACAACCGAATACAAATGCAACTGAGATAAAGATATTATATCTACACAATATAATACTCGGATCCGGCTTAAACCAAAGTCTACCAGTATTATCTGCCCGAAATATGACACGTGCGAAAACGCACGTGCATTTTCCAAACCCTGCCATAAAACCATACGGCATCTCAACATTTCTCCTGAACTAGGGAAACTATCTGTAGAGGACTCTAATGACTTATCAACACACTGGCACTGGGTATAACCTCTAGCACGTCAGAGGTATAAGCTGTATGTAACGTTGCCTATGTATTGATTGGAAGGGAAGCTGTCGAGCGAACTCATCCAGAAACCGTACTGAGCCTAACTGTGACAATATCTGTACAGTCCGGTCCGTTCGTCTAAGAGTATCGCATATCGAGTCTAGGGGGTGGATAAAGTCAAACCCCTAATAACACGATAATTCGTATCGGTATGAAGCCCATCACCTAGTGAGAAACTATCGATCCTGGATCGGTAATTCTTACATACCCCGGCCGAGGATTTCTAGTGATGGCCACCCGTACACTGCGCGACATCAACCCTCAATACCGGGAGAGACGAATCCCCGACGATCCGCTCACTGCCTCCATGTGGCTCGGGACTGTACCCAACTAAAACCTGTTTGCACATCTCCTTTGAGCGTGGTAGGGTAGTAATCAAAGCATAGTGGGAACTCACACGAGACAAATGATGGTCTAATCGACTCTATTGCTTCTTCAATAAATGATGGTTCTTCGATCAAGTTTTGAATGACATTATAGTCAGATCGTTCCTGCGTTTCAGATATTCAGTCTCATTCGAAGCTTTAGACAAGGGTGCTATTGAGATATTGGGCCCTTATGGTATCTCGTACACATTCCGACGATTGGCCGAGCGAATAAGTCAACTTCAAAGTGGATCTGTTGTGCGAAGAGTGCGTTATGAACCGTGGCCGCCTGCCTGGTGGGGGCGGCTCCTCCGTTGTGGGTAAACGGGAAACCCGACTCTACGAACCCGAGGAAGCACAGCTTCCGTAGGGGCGTTAAGACCAGAGATTTTTGTAGTGCTAGCAGAAATGCAATTGAATGAATCTCATCCCCTAGCGAGCTTTAAAGTCAGTGAGGGCGTAGCAACAGCGCCTTATTGAAGTAGGGCGCGCTACGGCAACACAGTACTTACGGGGTGGGGGCTTGCTGTCTACTTTTCTCAGGTCGAAAAACTAACCTGTACATATGTCACCAGGGAACTGCTATCTGACGATATGTATAATACCAACTAGCATGTTCCCGGCGAGTCCTGTCCAGTGTACTTAATGAGCACCTGTATACATCTTAGGTGAACCAACTGACATCAATGGCTTGTGAGACCGGCCACCGCCCCTCATCGGGGTCTCGACTGTATACACTAGTCTACTCTGGAGTATCGATGCCCTGTCTTGAAACTCCCACGACTAGGGACACTTTAAGGATGTGCTTACAGACCCCAGCTCCCACGTATATGATCGCCATCATACTGCTGGGAATCAAGCAAGAATCCTATGGGCTCTATCAATATGCAATAGTGAACTAAAGCATGTATACGATGACAAAGACAAACCAAATAGCATACTATCATCTCGAGTAAGACAGTCATATCGGTATAGGTTCTCTCTCAATCATTGCAATCGCGTACCTGCGATCCAATAATTGACTTAGAGGGCACTATATCCAACAATCTCCCACTTGAACTTAAGGCTATTATTGCGATGTCATATACTCATAGCCTCAGTAAGTGGATCCGCCATGATGTTTCTTTCTATGTCTCTCTTAATCTCAAGTTCGCGGAGAAAGCCATCTCCCGAATCGAGTAATAAGTGTCTTAGAATATGTCTGGATATCTAATGGGACCTAGTTCATAAATGAACTCCAAATCCAAATTTCTTAGACTGTATTGATAACTGAACCTAATCAGTATCGCGCACCATGCCACCTACAGATCCTCTTGGACCACCTGTCCATAATACTGTCCCTCGTCAGAGGGAAAACTATAACTCTGACAATCACTCTGTCATCCAGGTTACCTTAGAAGTCTGGAATGATAACCGTCTCTACAAGGAGGCTGCCATTATCAAATCCATAGAACATCCATTCATGTTCTAAAACTTCTACCTAATATTTCTCCAGGATGGGATTAATATAAACTTATCGTATCTAGTGCAAAATCAATATCTGGTGTGGTACTTGACATGTCATGATTGACTCAATTGCCTAAGCAAGTGATCTGCCAATCATGCACATCCCTCTCTCCTTTAGTCTTTAAGACACCTTTAGAGAGGGCGACTCCATCAACTGCAGGTACACCACCATGTCAGGAGTCGTCTATTCTAAAATACCATTAGAATACTGTCAAAGTACCCAAATTGGGAAACGACCCAATTCTAGATCTAAAACCATAGATCTAGTAACCAGAATGTCTGATATTATATCCATGTCCTTTGTGGAGAAACAACTGTGTGACGACCAAAGTACAACCAATCGTAGTATATGAATTTTACTTCCTACTCTGTGTATGTCATCCAAATACCAGGACATCACACCCTACTACCTTCTTAACAGATCCATCCCCTATTCTGATGAAGTCAAAACCATGACCGTTACATCAAAATTAGATGATCTAATCTCCGCTAGATCTGCTCAAGCTTATAAATAGACATAAGGTTCTTGCCCACTATGCTTCCGCTGCTCCTACTGACTACGACAACCCTCTGGCAGAATAATATACACGTATACTTCTAAAGTTAGTTTAGAACGACGCTATACATATCCTCCTGCCGGGTCTCATAGTCTGGAACAACAGTAGTGTCAGGTCTGGGTAAACAAGAACCTCCCTGTCACCGTCCTTGAGGCTACCGGAGTACCTCTAGGGTGTCTGAGGTTACCCACCATGTCTGCGGAGTGCCTATTGGAATGTAAAACCTGATTGAATATATAGGTCCTATTAAATTTTTCGTAATTTTTTGCGGTTCTGGAATCACTTCCAGTTCTACCATACTCCCACTACTGTTTTCTGAAAAAAAAATCCATTTTAATAAAACTGTGGCGAGTCAAGAACAATATCACTATTGATCTTCCATATGGTAGAAATGTCAACCTTCGTCAAAGCAAGGGTCAACCCACAAACTGCCATTACAGAAATGTGCCTTGAGTTATCCAGTGTCTGGTTTTAACCATAAGCTGGACAACTCTCCTTACCTTAACATTGTTAAGATATGAACCAATCTATATCCAATATAAAAACTTTGGCACTTATTTAATTTGAACTAGATTTAAAAAACATGCAGCTGTCTCCAGTGCATATCAACTTAATGGAGAAAGGCTCATCAGCATTACTCAACTTAGGAATCCATCCAATTATGAGTAACCTGAAAGAGAAACTAGTTTCTCAAAAACCATTACTATCATCTGAATACCTTTCACAAGAATCTACATCTTCGATCTCTTTGAAGAATCCTGATATTTACGACACCTGGTTCTATACTTTATTCTTATACCCACAACTTCTCAAAACTTAGACATTGTATTTCTATGAAACACTTGTCTAAAAACTAGAGAAGTCATAAGTAAACAGAACATAGTACGAGGACCAACCCCTTTGTCCTGACGGACACTGGACAACATACAATACTCTGTATAAGTCCGCTGAGTTGAATAACTCAAAACCTGTGCGTCGTAGGTTGAAAACTGTACCTAGGCGATTTCCTCAAATATCACCAATTACAACGAATTCCGATATAATGAGGATGATCACCTAATTCTCAATAACTTACTCCCACTCATCATCTATAAAACCATACAGATATGAGAATCATACCTGGTAAATATATACCCTGGAGTAAATATCCAATCGGGAAAACAGTTTTCCTTTAATAATGCACTGAAATATGAAAATGTTTCGTAGGGGTATCCTGGTATTCCTAGTAATGCCTCTTCCATAATCCTATTCATGATTTTAACCGTATATTTCTTTGCATTCTCTCTAAATCCCTTTATTTGTCTTTAGTCGTTACCTTCTGTACACCATCGTTAGGCTAAATGGTTTTCTTCCTTCCCTACCGTTCGGCACCGGCCTATGGTTTGGAAGAAGACTACCCAGTAAGCATAATAGGTGTACCCTCCTCAACCTAGGAGTACTCGCAACTTGAGAGAAGGTGATGATAAAAGACAACTGAATAATACCCTATTCTATTAAAGGTGAAATAGGAGTGGCAATGAAGTACGCGGTTTGGTCGTAAATAATAACAGTCGCAATTTACTTTGCCTTCTTTCTAATCCCTTTATTTTGTCTTTAGTTATTTCCTTCTGCACACCCCACTTAGGCTAATTGGTTTTCTTCATTCCCTACCTTTCAGCAACTGCCTATGGTTTGGAATAAGACTATCCAATAAGCGTAATAGGTGTACTCTCCTAAACTAAGGAGTCCTTGCAACCTGAGAGAAGGTGATAATAAAATACAACTGAATAAACCAATTCTATTTCTCCTGAACCTGGATCCATCCTCGAAGAAGTCCCTTCGAGTTCGTATATAACCATACAATGGATCTATCCAATGGAAGTGGATATCCGTAGTAATACGGGGTGTTCTGAGAAATGCAAAGGGTAAAAGAAGGAGCGGCAATGACTTATGCAACTAAGACAATCCAAAAGCCAGTATTTTAAGAAGGTTCGGTCAACTTGGTCACTGAGTCATAGTCTAGGGTCGGTCAAATGTCACTGCCAAAGAGAGAGAGAGAGAGAGAGAGAGAGAGAGAGAAAAGAAACACTCTGCGTGCACTCTAACCTAGATCAGAATGGTTATCACTTTATCTAATCAGGAAACCTCCTACTGTAATCTCAAATTCTCCTCCAAACCTGAAAGAAGAATTAGCCGGGATCACCCGAGGAGTAAACCAACCCATCAGTGAGAATCGGGATCCAACTATCATCGCATGATAACCTGATGGAAGCCACTCAAGTTATCACACTGTAGAAGGCATGCGCATGCCTGGCAAATTTCAGTTTCTTTAGAAACTCCAGATATGATTTTTACCTCATGCTCTTATGACCTTAACTTTAGTCAACAAATCATAAGTCACATTTCAAGTTCTACCCGTCATTATCCACGTTAATTTGAACCTACCCATACCTACCCTTGATTTTAGTCAACAAGGTAGTACGACTGTCCCAAACCAACGCATCTATATATGCAACAGATGAATGTTCAGCAGCTACCAAACACTATGCCTTGACTTTAGTCAACAAACATAGCTTGAATACTACTGACAATTCATAAGAAATGACAGAAGGCTACGGCTGGTTTTTGGCGAAAAACCTTCAACGTAATGAACTTGATCTCGTTGAAGGAACCTGATAGCTTTTTATAAAGATATAATGGCGAAAACCTTTAGCTAAAGAGGTCACTCCCGGTGAAGGGATCTCGGCTCTTTCCTCATGGAATGAGATGCAGGATATTCTAACTGAATACCGCGATTCAAAGCAACTTGTAATCGACTATAATGAAGTTATTACCCTGACGCAAACTTCTGCCCAAGGGGTCTGTTCCGGTGAAGGGATATCAGCCCTTGCCTCGTCGAATGAGGTGCAATATATTCCAACCGAATATCACTATGCAAAACAAAAGGAAAACGTCTTTGTAATAACACTTTTTAAAATTGGTTCCAACAACATCAAATATAGGTTTGTTTTATCCTTGCATTGATAAGAATCAATGCAGTCACATCAATTAATCGCACCAGAAAAGAACGAAAATATAATATACGTATATACCATTCACATTCGCCACTAGGTCCCGTCATCACCCGTTAGGTTACTTAACTAACGACAGAGCAGGGACTGGACTAGCGCAGGTGTAAAACATATATAACATCTAATAGTATATATATCAATATAAAGTAATCGCTCCAGGCGTGATAATATGCAACATTACAAAAAAGTAATAAGCATCACAGAACAATACAGATAATCTGGGATCCCCGGGTTTCACAGAGCCACTACTGAAACCCGACGTTCCCCTGGTCGTGTGGATAGCCTGTGCAATGAAACCTAGAACTCTATGGGTGCGGCAAGTTACCTGCCAAAACCTGAAGCGAGGCAGCTCCCTACAGCATAGTGAATGGACCACCCGGCACTTCACGGAATCCGGTAAATTGAGCACCCCTCCTTGGGTCAACCTGTACCCCCTATGGGTGCGGAAAATAGCCCGCCAATTCTAGAGTGAGGCCTCTCTGCCTCTCAAAGCTATGAGATGCGGACCCGTTGCCCTCCAGAACCCGGCTATCCGTGCACTCCGTCGCGGGGTAAACTTAGTACAGAAATGAAAAATATGTACAACGGGTACATTGACTTCAGCCCGGTCGTGCCCCAAAAGAATATTATACAAACATGCAGTGACGGCAGTCCACATGTTGGACGCTCGCCCCGCAATATCAAATGTACAATTAAAACGAAACAGCACTACCATTGCACACTGCTATCCACCACGACATATCCGCAACATCACGTCACAATACAGAATATCAACGCGAATGTCATGTTCGCAAATCCGTCTAAAAGTACTATAGCAATTAGACGCAATTTACCTCTCGAATGACACTCACGGTCGGAGATATAATGTAAATACTGCATACTAACAAGTTTAAAATTTCGATCGACAAAACTTCCCGAAGTGGGCCCCACGTACATCTGCTGTACAGTAATAAAATCTAGGCCCAAAAGAAATATACTAAAAACCACAATTTCCTGTGAAGAAGCCACTGTACAAATTTGGACCATTGGTCCCACATACTGGCCGCGGATGCGCGGTCAAACCTTAGGTTTGACCTCGGATCCGCGGCGGTACTGTAGGATCACGTGACCAAATTTTTACAGTTTGCTTAAAAAGCCCTGCACAATTTTCTGTGATATGCAAAATAATTTTTAAACCAGATTTAAAATCCACAGAAACTTAGAACAGAAAAATTGTAGTTTTCAAAAATCCGTTTGATCGATATTTTAAACGTGTTAGCACAAGTTAGTAAAGCTTAATAGCGAGGCTCTGATATCACTGTAAGTCCACGGTAGCGCCCCGGCCGTCTAACAGACGCCAAATGCGGAACAAAAACTTTTACAACTGGCGCTATCGTGTACTATCACCCGGATCTGCCATTAAAGCTAAACTAACAAACTACAAAGTGGGTAGAAATGTTATACCGAACGATCCGAGTCCTTCGATCTTCAACCATCATCCCACGCTTTGTTGTGGCTGCTCCGATCTCCTGAATCTCCAGTCTCCTCGCCTAGGTGGCACCACGTCGACGGATCTTTAAACGGGCTCCCGCCTCTGAACCGAGGCAACTCGATCATCAGGTTTGCTAAAAGAGATGACCAAGAATGATGTAGAGAATGAGTAGAACACTTTTTCTCACTTCGTCCAAAGTTATGGACGAATGGTTAATGAAATTGCCTTTTTGGAATCATGTGAAATGAGAAATCTTGCTATCTAATTTCCATGAATCCAAAACTATATCAATCTTTTTTCCAAGCAACCTTAAACCTAACAAGGAATGGCCGGCCCCTAATATAGGAGGAGGGAGGTGAGTGTAGAAGAGAGGAGAGGGTGACCACAAGCAAAGCAAACTTATCATCTCACTTAATGAAAAGAATGAGTCATAAATAACATTAAATGCAAACCAATGATCAATAACCTAGTCACCTTAACACATCATCACACATTTAATGCTAATAATGAATCATCAAGCCTTGTCACCAAATATAGAACCTTCTAGAATCTTCCACACTGATGACTCACCTCAAGAAAAGATAAATTCGTTTTTAACCGAATGATAAAGACGGGTGATAGAAAACTGAAAACTGACAACTTCCAAAAGCGATCCCGAAACAAATTTCAGGATAACCCCATAGCGGTATAAATATACCCGTATTTGTATCACGACCGAATACAAATGCAACTGAGACAAAGATATTATATCTACAAAGTATAATACTCGGATCTGGCTTAAACCAAAGCCTACCAGTATTATCTGCCTGAAATATGACACGTGCGAAAATGCAAGTGCATTTTCCGAACCCTGCCATAAAACCATACGGTATCTACAACGTTTCGCCCGAACTAGGGAAATTTTCTATAGGGGACTCTAATGAATTATCAACACACTGGCATTGGATATAACCTCTAGCACGTCAGAGGTACAAGCTGTACGTAACTGTTGCCTATATTGATTGGAAGGGAAGCTGTCGAGCGAACTCATCCAGAAACCCTACTAAGCCTAACAGTGACAATATCCGTACAGTCCGGTCCGTTCGTCTAAGAGTATCGCATATCGAGTCTTGGGGGTGGATAAAGTCAGACCCCTAATAACGCGATAATTCGTGTCGGTATGAAGCCCATCACTTAGTGAGAAACTATCAATCCTGGATTAGTAATTCTCACATACCACGGCCAAGGATTTCTAGTGATGGCCACCCGTGCACTGCGCGACTTCAACCCCCAATACCGGGAGAGACGAATCCCCGACGATCCGCTCACTGCCTCCATGTGGCTCGGGACTGTACCCAACTAAAACCTGTTTGCACGTCTCCTTTGAGCGTGGTAGGGTAGTAATCAAAGCACAGTGGGAACTCACACGAGTCAAATGACGATCTCAGTTCGACAAACTAACCTGTACAATGTCACCAGGGAATTGCTATCTGATGATATGTATAATACCAACTAGCATGTTCCCGGCGAGTCCTATCCGGTGTACTCAATGAGCACCTGTATACATCTTAGGTGAACCAACTGACATCAATGGCTTGTAAGACTGGCCACCGCCCCTCATCAGGGTCTCGACTGTATACACTAGTCTACTCTGGAATATCGATGCCCTGTCTCGAAACTCCCACGAGTAGGGACACTTTAAGGATATGCTTACAGACCCCAGCTCCCACATATATGATCGCCATCATACTGCTGGCAGTCAAGCAAGAATCCTATGGGCTCTATCAACATACAATGGTGAACTAAAGCATGTATACGATGATAAAGACAAATCAGATAGCATACTATCATCTTGAGTAAGACAGGCATATCGGTATAGGTCATCCCTCAATCATTGCAATCACGTTCCTGCGATCCAATAATTGACTTAGAGGGCACTATATCTAACACATAAAACCCCCTCGAGAAATGCAAACAATATAAATATAATGTAAACAACAATAATAAATATTTAAGAACTCTAGATTAATATAGGTTTAAGCGTTATCATTTCTCTTGAGCCACACAGAACAGGAGAAAGTGAGCACTTGCTTATTCAGGTTAGACAATACTATAAATTAACGGAGTTATCAATAGCAATTGTCTTGGAAAAAGACACAAATCCTTCCGTTCATGTGCAGCAGTTGTCCGAGAAATTCAAAATTATTTATTACATGATTGTCGACCTCCCTTTCAAAAGATACCTGAGTAGCCGTTACATACAGCTAGTGTCACTGGCGTGCTTGTGTTTTGGATTTATCCAGTAAATCATTGCCATCGTATTATCGAGTCTTTAGAGTCCCACACAGAGGGTTTTCCCAGTTCAGGCGATATGATTTAGAGGTCATATATTGATACGTGTAGGGGTCTGATTAAATACGTGTACTGGCTACACAGATTTTAATCAGACGGTTAATAATACTAGCCGGCTTAGGATTAAGCTTGATTATTAAATCAAGTTTTGATGTAATAATTTACATATATATATATATATATATATATTCTAGTATTATTGTTCACTATTCATTTTCTCTCTCTTGGTTATATGTATTTTTATATAGATACACGTATATGTATTTCGCTACGTATACCGGGTTGTATTCCGTATTTATACGGAATACTTCTAGAAGGAGGACACCTCATTATTTGATTTTCTTTTTAAAAAATCAATTGGAAATGAGGTGGAGGGTGAGGTGGCCTTTGGGTATGGTTGAGTGCATGTATAGAGGGATGGACTTCATTTGTTTATTAAAAAATTGTCGTGGTATTTATCTTTTATGATTGAAAATTAAAAGGAAGCCATTCACTTATACATTCCCACACTTAGCCACTTTTGATTATGTGAGTTTCTCTCATCCTCTTCATCCTCCTTCTTTGATACTCTCTTGAGCTTTGTTTTAGAGTGAAAATGATAGTGGAAAAATGCTACATCCCCACACTCAATTTCTAGCAAGCTTGGAGTGTAGATTGCTTCACTAGGTGAAACTGGAGCTTGGATCGATTTCCTTCGGGTGAATTATCTTCGGCAAGGGCGGTCGCCTCACAAGCTTATTTACGACGGCTTATGAGGAGGTTGGAGAGGTCTTCCACGATTGGGTGGACAGACATCAAAGGTTATAGATTTTATAACCTTGCATGCTTAGTTTACTAGTTTAGTGTTTTGAAAGATTTCTAAGGATTAGTTTCTAGTGCTCCCCGTAAATTTATTTTTTTCGATTCTGCATTGGCCGTGGTTGTAGCGAAAGGGGCACTGAGAACTTTCATAAACTGTAATTTCATGCAACAAGATATGAGCAGAGAGATTGATGAGCTGGTGACAGCGTTTGTCGAGGAGCATGTCCGAGATCCTACTCCCGTTGAACTTCATGGAATTAATGAGGATGCCATTCAGTAACACAACCCGGATCAGCACAGGAGAGGTCATCTAGATAGACAGGGAATTTCACCTACAATATATCACGCCTATCAAGGTCTAGAGTTGCATCTTCCTCAGATACGCGCATGGATATTCATATAGGAGACCGCGGCTATTCCCGCCAAAATCTTCAGCCAATGCGATTTGCCAAAGTTATGGGCGGTGAAATACACAATTGGAGATGGGGTCACGTGCCGACACGTGATGGACTCTTAAGTCCTCTGAGCGAATAGAATTAAATTCTACTTAATTGCTTAATCGATGGGGTCACGTGCCAACACGTGATGGATTCCTGGATCCTTTGAACTAAAAGAATTAAATTCTAATTAGATGGGTCACGTGCCAACACGTGATGGGTTTATGAGCCCTCTGAAATAATAGAATTAAATTCTAATTAGATGGGTCACGTCCCAACACGTGATGGGTTCCTAGACCCTCTGAAATAATAGAATTAAATTCTAATTAAAAGGAATCGAAAGACTTAATTGGAAAAATATTTCCCTAGATCTTTCCACACAAAAAAGATTGCGCTCTGTAAAGTAGAGCACCGTTGGATTAAAAATCCAATGGTGATTAAAAATCACCAATTTATAGAAAGATTTTATACAAGGAAATATTTTCCTAAAATCTGCCAGGAACAACAAATAAAATATCTTTTGGATTAAAAATCCAATGGTGAATAAAATTCACCGAGTGATCTAAAGATCATGTTGGTTACAAAATCAATTAAAATCTTTCAATGAAAGATTGACTAAACAAACTGATTCTTTTCTTTCTCCTATAAATAAGAGCCAAAGAGGAAGAAAAAAAGGATACAGAGAACAAAAAAAAGAGATACAACAACAGAGAGAGAATTAAAAAAAAGAATTTAATTCTCCAGAGAGAAAAGAAGTTCTCTTCAGAAAAGAAAGAAACCCCAGGTAAGAGAGGGAAAGAGATCATTCTATAAGCTCTTACAAAATAAAAAGAGGATTTAATTCTCAATCTAAGAGTTTAACTCTTCTGAATAAGAACTTAGTTCATCCTTTGATTGAAGATCTACAGAAGTAGATCTCCCCATAAGTTGAGAATTTAATTCTCATTGGGAAGATCCTGCCATGCAGATCCAAAACTTAGAGAGAGAATTAGGGTTTATAGAATTTAATTCTTCCAAATACATAGGAATTTAATTCCCCTAAATAAAATTAGGGTTTAACCCTATAAAAGAATTTTATTCTTTTAAAATACATAGGAATTTAATTTCTCTAAATAAAATTAGGGTTTAACCATATAAAAGAATTTAATTCTTAAACAAGGGACTTAGATTTTTCATGCACGTAAAAGGATCAAGTACCCAACATGATCACGTGGTAACACGTGACCCTCCCCCTCAATGATCAAAAGAGAGCGAACAAGACTAGGTCACGTGCTCCCACGTGACCCTTGAACAGACTTCTCAAAATAGAGAAGGGCAAAACATATTTTGGGTGCCTCGCGTGTCCCCACGTGACGCCTGATAAACACCTCTTTAAAAAGAGAAGATGGAAAGAACTGAAAGATTAAAATCCAATGCATGGACGCCCTCACAAGTCCCCACATGACCTCTAGCAAATCCTTTTAATATCCAGTGCATGGATGCCCGTCATGTGCCCATACATGATGGCCTGGAAGACTAAAAGTGTTTAACATTTATTCTGAGAATAAAATAAGGGAGGCTTGACCCAATCTTAGGGCGCCTCACGTGACCCCACGTGAGCGCTTCACTTTTAGTGTTTAACACTATTTTAAGCATTTCATCCCTAGTGTTTAATACTATTTTGAATGCATCACGTGGAAACACGTGACCGCCAGATATGTGCTAGTGTTGAACACTATTTTCAAACCAGTCTCAGCCTAAATTGGCTAATCTTCCAGAGGCAAGACTCCTCTTTTGACTGAGCCTCAAGTACATCCTTGTGTTCCAAGATTGATCATCTCATATAGTATATAAGTGCTCAACACTCAATAAAAGACAAAATATTGTCAGAACCCAGACCCGTGTTTAGCATTGCTAAATAATGGGTGGCTGAACCCAGACAAATGCTCAGCAACCCAAACAAAGGTCCTATATTTAAGACCTAATTTTACTTTGTCCAAGTTGGTCATAAGTGCTCAATTCAGATTTAACTGAGCACATGTGCTCATAATCTAATTAATTGATCCTAATCCTAAATTGGACTACAAATTTCCCAATCAACATTGATTCAAGGGTACATCTCTTCACTCATTTGATATTTGTCGTTGTTATCATTTAACGCCTTCAGAGAGGTGACGGGTCCCGATAACCAATCATTTCATGGACTGTGGGGTCCTTAAACTCATGGACTATGATGTCCTTAATCTTGGACTGTGAGGTCCTTAAACTCATGGACTATGATGTCTTTAAACTTTATAAATTATGACGTCCTTAAACTATGAACTGTGGGGTCCTTAAGCCCATGGAATATGATGTCCTTAACCTCGGACTGTGGAGTCCTTAAACCCATGGACTATGATGTCCTTAACCTTTACAGACTATGATTTCTTTAAACTGGACCGAGATGTCCTTAAACTAACATTGGACCATAATGTCCTTAAACTAACCATAGACCGCAAAGTCCCTAAATTAAAAAATAGAGCCCAATGCTCTTTTGTTGGATCTAAACGATCCCGTTAAGTTGATCTTAGTCTTAAATTAGACTAATGTATCCTTAACATACGTTTAAGTTGATCTTAGTCTCAAATGAGACTAACGTATCCTTAAATCCAACCCCCAAACCCAAATCTAAGAAAATACGGATTTGGACTAATCCACGCCCTACGAGCGACAATATAAATTAGTTTCCGTATACAATCCATGGGCAACTAAAAAAACAAATACACACGACACGAAGTGACCATCTGGAGAAGGAGAAAGTGGTTACCACGATGCGGTAGCGTAATTAACTGCAGGGGCTTGCGCATGCAGGGAAGAGCGTCCCCACAATCAAAAACCCCTCACAATGAGGGGGAATCTGACGAAGTCTGCTATATCGGCCGCATCCATCTAAACCTTCGATACATGGTGCCATAAATTAACTTGGCATCTTCGGAGAGGTGGACGGATAAAACCAAATTGCATCTGCCCCCAAACTCGACCTGAGAGAGTTCGGTGGTGAACAGATTCTGGCACGCCCGGTGGGCCCTTTTCCTCTTTCCACTTCACACTTCGTGTGTCGTGTTTCACGAACAAGTCGCGGTTTGACATGGTTTTCTTTGGATGTGAAGTACTAAAATTTGGTATCTTTCTCCGTGCAGACAAAACAAAAGATCAAATGGCTTTCAACTGCACAAGCAACAACAATGGAAATAACTCTCACTTCGTCCCTGCTAGAAGAGTGACCTATGGGCCTCAGGTGGCCTCTGTTTTTATGATGCCAGTGGAGTCGGTAACTCAGGCCACCACTAGGCTATTCTTCGGGACCATGCTCCTACCGATGAGCTTCAACGCCCTTATACCATTGCATGAAGCTCAGAAGAAGTCGGTCTTTGATTGTCTTACCACTACTATGGCCCCTCTTAACGGGTCGCCCGAACTAAGCGCCTCAGTTTTCAGCAGACTGGGCCAAAGCTCCAACGGGCCCGTGTAGAAGCCCGTAATACCAGAAGGCGTTATCCCGAAGCGGATAGCCATTCCTACTCCTGAAGTCACCAAGGAGGCTTCTCCGGCTAAGGGGTCGGTCTTCATAAGACTGGCCGTTTCAGCTCCCAGTCTGGGTGAAGTAACCAAGGCCGTTTCCCCTGCACGAAAATCGGCCTTTTCAAGATTGGTCATTCCCTCTTAGCCAGTATCTGTCTTTAACAGGCTGGCGCCATCAACAGACTCTCATCAGAACGGGGGGCATGGAAAAGCTGATCCAACAGCGGAGGTGATCCCTGCCGCACGACATGCTCGACGTCGCCACTAGTGCGAGTGAGGAAAGCTGGGGGCAATTCCCCTTCTGTATTGACTCTGCCGGCTCCAACGGTGGAAATTGATGCTGCTGTTCCAACTGGGAACAGTTTTGAACCACTCAGGAGGGTCTGCAAGAACTCTCCGACTGCTGTGCTGAAAAGGTCTCCTCTACCTATGGAGAATGCCCCAAAGGCGAAGCTGGAACAGCCAACTCAGCGACTGTGCTCTAAAATTTATAAAGTTTGACGACAAATCCAGGATTCCGTGATAGATCAAGACTATCTTCGCCGACAGAAAAAGACGAAGGTTCGACAAAAAGATAACCACCCGGTCAAGCCACCGAAGGCGACAGCTACTTGGGTGCCCACTGCAATGGCCTCCTCAACTTTGACCGTTCACAAGAGGAGAAAGCTGGAGAAAATCCCGGTGTCGGCGACAAATGTCAAGGGCACTGAGCCTAAACGCCCTGAGTCTAGGGGCATGGTGGTGCATACCGTCTATATGGCATCCGGGAAAGAGGATAGCCGTATCTCCACAGGTCATTGACCGTTTATGCGATCAGTGACTAAGTCTCAGGAGCAGCAACAACAACAAAAGCTCCAAGTAATGGTAACAGCTATGGCCGCACTTACGAGACCGAAAGCAAGCCCGGAGACATCCTCGGAGCAGCGCCGTAAGCAGGAAACTGATGCTGAATTCCTTTGGAGAATGCTTGAGAAGAAGGACAAAGAGGTCGCGGAACAAGCGGCCAATATAAAACAAATGGCCCTGTTCCCCTCCGAAAGACGGCCGCACAGGACTGCTGAGGTCCTGCCGCTGAGGTTCGGGGCAGATGCTATTTGGTTTTATCCGTCTATCTCTCCGAAGATGCCAAGTTGATTTATGGCACCTTGTATCGGAGGTTTAGACGGATGCGGCCGATGTAGCAGACTTCGTCAGATTCCTCCTCAGGGTGAGGGGTTTTTGATTGTGGGGACGCTCTTCCCTGCAGGCGCAAGCCCCTGCAGTTAATTACGCTACCGCATCGCGGTAACAACTTTCTCCTACTCCAGAATTTCACTTCGTGTCGTGTGTGTTTGTTTTGTTTATGATTGCCCGTGGATTGTATACGGAGACTGAGTGATGTCGTCACCCGTAGGACGTGGATTAGTCCAAATCCGTATTCACTTAGATTTGGTTTTGGTGTTTTTAGTTTAAGGATACATTAGTCGCATTGCGACTAAGATCGACTTAAACGTTCGTTAAGGATACGATAGTCCTGTTTGAGACTAAGATCAACTTAACGTCATGATTGATTTAATTATCCGGCCGTCGGGACTCGTCACCTCTCTGACGTCGTTGAGGGATTACAACGACAGGCGTCTGAGGAGTTCAGAGATGTACCCTTGAACCAAAGTTCATTTGGAGTTTTATCGTTTATTTAAATGTCTAAGGACGCGTTAACCGTATTTGGGGTTAAGATCAACTTAGGCGGGACCGTTTAGAATCCAACAAAGGAGCATTTGGGCCCTATTGTGCCAGTTTAGGGACATGGCGGTCCATCGCCAGTTTTAGGGACGTGGGGGTCCATTATTAGTTTAGGGACGTTTCGGTCCGTCGCCAGTTTAAAGACGTAGTGGTCCATCGCCAGTTTAGGGACGTAGTGGTCCATTATTAGTTTAGGGACGTTTCGGTCCGATATTAGTTTAGGGACGTTTCGGTCCGATATTAGATGAGTGGTCGTTGGGACCCGTCACCTTTTTGACGTCGTTGAGGAATTACAACGACAGGTGTCAAAGGAGTTCGGAGATGTACCCTCGGACCGGTCGTGACTTGGTTTACGAGAGGCATTTAATTTAAGGACTTACAGCCAGGATTGGGTTAAGTCCAATTTTTATTTTAGACTCTGCCCGATTAAAAGAATCAACCTAAACAGGGCTCTGCCCCTTCATTATCTTTGCAATCTGATTTGGGCCAGGCCCTTTTTAAATAATGAGTTACAGAAAACTCAGGAATTTTCTGAACAGGGCTTTGCCCTTTTATTTTTCTGCAATTGGACTAGGCCCTCTTAAGTAATGAGTTACAGAAACTCATGAGTTTTCCAAACAGGGCTTTGCCCTTTTATTATTCTGCAATTGGGCCAGGCCCCTTTAAATAATGAGTTGCAGAAACTCAATAATTTTTTGAGTCGGGCCAGGCCCACTTGTGCAGAAATTCTTGATTTGAGAACAAGAAGTGCATAGCACTTTTGATCTAAATTTAGATCAAAGGAAAACAAAATTCTTCTTGTTTTCTCTGATTTTACAGAACCAAGGGTTCATATCAAGTGCCAGGCACTATTTATTATTCTTTGATTTTTCAGAACCAGGGGTTCATATCAAGTGCAAGGCACTATTTATTATTCTTTGATTTTTTCAGAACCAGGGGTTCATATCAAGTGCAAGGCACTATTTATTTTTTTTATTATTCCCTTTTTCAATCTTCTGTTCTTCAGAAATTTTACCTTCTTTTTTTTTTGTTCTTGATTAATCTTCAAGAGCTCTCTTTTTTTTTTAAGTTTATCCCTCTCTGGATGGTGATTGATTCTGCCTTTTGAATGAGGCTTGGGGTCTTATTTATAGTGCCCACAAATTTGTTGGATTTGTTAACAAAATCTTTCCTGAATAATTTTGGGAATTTTCCCACCACTGGATCTCTGATCCAAGGGTTCTTGTTTTACAGGAGAACAGAAAAGATTTATCTAAATCTTCATTCAGTTGCTGCGCAACTCACAAGCGTGTGACACGTGTCACGCATCCGTGCGCTTGCACAGTTGCGGTTGCGCAACTGCGCAGACACGTGTCGCGCATCCGAGCGCTTGCGCAGTTGCGATTGCGCAACTGCGCAGACACGTGCCACGCGTCCGTGCGCTTGCGCAGTTGCGACTGCGCAACTGCGCAGACACGTGTCACGCATCTGTGCGCTTGCGCAGACACGTGTCGCGCATCGGTGCGTTTGCGCAGCTGCGATTGCGCAACTGCGCAGACACGTGTCACGCATCTGTGCGCTTGCGCAGACACGTGTCGCGCATCCGTGCGCTTGCGCAGTTGCGATTGCGCAACTGCGCAGACACGTGTCGTGCATCCATGCGCTTGCGCAGACACGTATCGCGCTGCCATGCATTTGCGCAGTTAAGTCTTTAATTACGTTTTCTGAAGAGCCTTGCTCTGATGGGACGCACCATCTCGGGCGTTACGCTGCCGAATTGGCTTCTGCCATGTGGCAAATTGCGCACTGCGCACGGAAACCGAAGCGTTGCTTCAAATTTTGAATTTTCAAAATTCAGTAGAGCCTTGCTCTGATTGGGGGAAACAGATGCCCCCCCACCGTTGCGCTCACGTGGCGCGCGCGTGAGTGCAGCGGTGGCAAGATCCTGACCGTCAGATCTAGGGGTCATCTGAACAGGCACAGGCGCCTATAAATAGGACCCTTGGTCCTTGGTAATTTTTACCATTCTCAAGAAATCAAATTTCAGAGCCTTGCTCTTACTTGAGAACTTCCAGAGCCTTGCTCTTGCGATTCCTTAAGAACTTCTAAGTTCTAACCTTAGAACCATTCTAGGTAAAATTAAACTAATTTAATTTAAATTAAATTAAATTAACAGAGCCTTGCTCTTGTGATTTCCTTAAGAACTTCCAAGTTCTAACCTTAGAACCATTCTAGGTAAAATTAAATTAATTTAATTTAAATTAAATTTAATTAACAGAGCCTTGCTCTTATAGATCTTTGATCTAAAGGAAACCCCTTTGGGGTTTCTTCAACAGAGCCTTGCTCTCAAAATTTACAGAGACCCTGTTCTTGGGTTTTAACCCATGAACAGAGCCCTGCTCACAGATCAACTAGAAAACATTTTAAAAGTTTCCATGGATCTTTAAGATCCCAAAATTTTAATTCTTAGGAGTTACAAATTTTTATTACTGCTATAGAGCTAGGCTCTTTTTTTTTTTTTAGAAGTTTTATTCTTTTGAAACAGGAGTTTGACAAATGTCACTCTGTGACAGAGCTTTGCTCTGAAAAGAGGAGATCTTCTCCTTGTCTCTAAGGGTCCCCCCCCAATGAGGATACTCTCTTGGGGGTCTTCTCTTTTTTTTATTGACTGATAGTCCCATTCAATGGTGGGATTGTCTCATCAAATGATGCGCCGTCATCTTGATTTTGTGGGTCCCCCTTTTGTCCCCTACCCACTGCATCACAGTGTGGAGCCAGCTTTTTATTTATTATTATTATTATTATTATTTTTTTTTTATATATTATTTTTATTGAATGTTAAGTGTCAAGCCACTAATGATATATATATATTTTATGCAGGAAGGATGTCTGACGACTTGTCTTTTCCCTTCGTTCGCTCAGAAGGAGGGTTCCCACACGCACCAATGGACCGGGTAGTGTTCGCTTTGATTAAAGATCAAGATCCTGAATGCAAGAGACTTCATCTATGGGGAAGGTGGTACAGTCAGATTATCTAAGGCCGCCGTAGTTTTAGTTCCGCCTCGCCTTCTGAACCCATAGTCACGATCCCCTACGCGGACAAACCCCCGGTGGAGTATGCCGTGGAGGTAAAAAATTGGAATTCAGATAACCTTCTCCAGCCTGCAATCGGCGCTATTCCGGTGCAGCCGCCGCCGGCCATAGATATCTTGGGAAGGCGAATCTGTCAGGGTGAAGCACGCCCTTGGGGACAGGCTTACAATCTTGGACTGAATCCGCGACCGCTTGCTGGATACCTGCCATGGGCTCGGTACATTTTAGCGGCGAAAAGAGCTCACCTGACGAAGATCGGTTTATACTCCGCCGTCTACGTCTCGCTTTTCGAATATCCTACTCCTCCAACGTGGTGGACAAAGGCTTTTATCGAACAATGGAATATCCCCACGCATACTTTCCTGACAGCGGATAGGGAGGTTTCCATTTCTCTGGAGGAATTCGTTGAACTTTCAGGTTTACCGGTGAGGGGGGAGCATTACGAGGAGCTGCTTCCTCCTGACGAGTACGTCTTTGCCACCAAGCAGGTGGTATTCGACTTAACTCCGGAAAACGCCATCCAGCATCAGCATCCGGGTCTGGTGAAGGTGTTGGAGATTTACGAGGAACTTCATTTGGAATTAGGCGACCGGGGCGTTAGTTTCGCAGACTTTATTGCTCGTTTTATTCGCCCGGAATTTTTATCAGAGCGAGGTGATAAGTTCGCCCAACTTGCTGACCCTTTTGGTTTCGGCCTGGACCGCCGGCCTTCATCAGAAATTGATCAGCGGAGTTTCTACCTTCCCGGCACTGCTAGCGTCCCTTTCTCAGAGATCGCCGTCCCTGGCATGGATGAGGAGACCTTCTTCATAGGGTTCTTAGGTCTGTGGCTGTGCAGCTTCGCGCTTCCCATGCACCCACGCCTCATGCGGTCTTCTGTATTTTACCCGGCGCATCGAATGGCGGCCGGTCTGCAGTTATCAGTGGGGATCGCCGGGTTGGCTTACCTCTACAACGGACTTAGCATAGCGGCGGACGCTAATGAGCCTGGGGTACAGCCTTCTAACTTCCCGATGCACTACTTCACTTCTTGGATGGAGCTGCATGTTCGAGGAGTATTTGGTGCCCACAAAACTCCTCCATTCTTTGAGAGATTCAGACTTCCAAGAATCATACGATTGGTCGGGGCTTCCATCGTGTTTGCACCTCCGCGGGAGTCTAGAGGACTGCTTCTGCGTTCGCATCTAGTCGGGGCGAAGACCTCTTTTGTAGATAAGGTCGTCACCATGGGTTCCGAGACCACTAAGTCGGTGGTGCCGCTGCGTGATGAATTTAAGGGCGGTGTCTCCGTGTTGAAGGGTCGGGAAATCCTCCACCTTTATTCCATTCGGCCGGGCTACTTGGTATTTAGGCAGAATGAAACGGCCCTCTTCATGAGGTACAACCCGCATCGATTCGCCCGGCAATCGAGTTATAACCAAGGGATCCCGTTGGAAGCCTTCTTGGGAACACCCACAGTCGGCCCAGAGGGGGTACGGAATGCGATGCATCACTTCATCCGGCTAAATACAGGCTCTTACTTTTTCATCAGTGAGCCCAGCTGTACCCCCAAGATACTCAATTCGTATGTGGCCTGGTACGCGCACGCGATGGGACCAATCATCTTGATGGAGAAACGTCTATTGGTCGATCGTAGGGCTGCGCCTCCCGGCGGCAATCGCAAGGCTCCATTGCAGCCCAGGGTTCAGGTTATCCCTCCGACGAAAGAGGCTGGAGCTGATCGACCACGCGTGTTGGCCCCTCCGCGTGGACTGCCACTGCCCACTGCGGTGGATGCCCCAACGGTACCCCGTGCTCCGACAAAGACGGCTAAAGCGGCATCGCCGGAGTCGGGTGTAGGAGCGGACATCGGGACTCGCCGCCCGAAAGTGACTGCCAAAACTGGCAAGCGCAAAGATGCTCCGAGTGGATCCAAGGCTGGTGAAAAGAAGAAGAAGAAGTCCATCTTATCCCTTGATGCGATCCTTAACTTAGAACCCGCGGCTCATCCTGCCGAGACTATATGCGAGTACGGCAGCAATGAGGGTTTCGTGGTGGACCCTGAGGACACCAATCTAGCCGCTGCCATTGCAGCTTCGGAGCGATCGGCGAGGCTCGAAGCAATGTTAAGCAGACTCGCTGAGTCAGGTAATCATCAGCCTCCTTATTTGTCATTTTATCCCACTTTTTATTACTATCTTTAGCTAATATTTGCCTCATTTTCAGCAGGTGGATCTACTGAAAAGGCCATCGATGCCTCTCTGAAGACCTTCCAGGCGGGGAGAAGAAGCATGCCCTAGAAAGCGTCGGTATGTTTTACCCCGTTCTCTTTTATAAGGAAAGTTTGTTTTCTTTTTATGATAGTCGACCTGACCTTCTCTTGTTTCTTTACAGGGGTTGTATTAATCGGCGCAAGGACCCTTCCCAAGCCCGTCATCGAAGTCCCAGCTCCGTCGAAACTGCCGCAAGAGCCTCAGCTCGATGCAACAACGAGGGATGCTCTGAAAAATCTGGAGGCATCCCTCTACACGGATGAGGAGGCTTCACTCAAGGAAGCCCTGGTGGCATCTGTCTCATCGGCTCGAGAGGAGCAGAAGCGGTCTAGACGCGAAGCTAAGGCGCGCAGAGCTGCTCTGGCCGCAGGAGCGGGCCCTAGCACTGTTCCTCACGCTAGTACTCCTTCTGAAGAGCCCCCTGTGGCCCTGTCTACTGCTCGTCGGCAAGTGGCGCGCGCGGTTCGGAGCGCCAATGATAAATCTGCTTCAGGTAGTACTTCTTTCAGAGCCTTGTTGTATGACTTGTAAAACTATTGGCTTATACATATCTCATCTCGTAGGGTCAAGTCCGACTGAGGGGGAGGAGGAAACGACCGTCGAACCCAAGGGAGCGGAAGACGCGGTATTCGCCGAACCCGAACCGACAGTGGACAACTTTGTCGAGGTCATGGGGCCTGGAGCCGAGATTGAGGAACCCACCGCGGAGCAGGTCATTGATGCCGTACCCGAAGTGGCGGCAGATGAGATGATTGTCTCAACCGAGCCGAAGGCGGTAGAGGGCGAGGTACTTGAGGCTGGGGACCTCGTGGTGCCGATGGATGGGACAGCTGTAATCGCTGATCCTGAGGGAACAGCAGGTGATGCGGCCATGATTCCTGAAGACGAGCTAGGCGCTCCTTCTCAGGAATCGGGCAATGTTCCTATCTTGGCCCTCCCTGCCTATGGTCCCCCGCTGCCTGCAGAGCTTGAGAGCGTAACAACGATTCCCCATGAGTCGGGTGACGAAGCTACAGGCGGTGGTCTTCCGTCAGTGGAGGAAGGGACTACCTCAGTTTCTGCTGGCAGCTCGTCAGGTAAATTTTCGAGTCACCAGCTTTTCCATTTTTTTTTGTATATATCTTGTGATCTCTTCTAACAAGCTTGTTCTTGCAGGTGTGGCCAGTATCGATGCTCCATTGCTCGAGGGGGCACCATCAACTACTGCTTTGGCAGTAGTTACCTCCCCGTCTTCCCTTGTACCGTCATGGATGTTGGAAGGTATGGATTCATGAGTCATGCATTAATCTTTCAAAATTACGGCTTTTGTACTAGCGTTACACTATTGTGCCTTTGTAGGAGTGCTTTTTGATCACTTATATCAAGTGTTGCTCCCGCACTTCTCTTTCCCATCCGACCTCACTTCTCCCTCCAGTGGCGCCGGTGAGTATACTTTCACCATAATGTCTTTATTTACCCCCTTTTTTTTTTAGCAGTGGGATAATTTCTGATCTTTCCTTTTCTTTATTACAGTGCCACAAATCGAAGGAGGGGATGCAAGACCTGCCGCGCTACCGGCCCTTCCGGCTCCGCCGTCCGTTGCTGCTGGTATAGTAGATTTCCTTTTTGGTAACCCTTTAACATCTTTTGAACCATCGTTTAACCTGTTTTGTTTCGCAGCTATTGTTCCGGCTCCAGTTCCCTTCGAGGCTCGCGTCTCTTCACCGGCAGGCCCCTTTTTGAGACGTCCGTCTTCAAAGGGTGCCGTGATGAGTCTAGGCATGCTGAGCGGGTACATCGAAGAACTTAGCATGGACGCTCTCCCTTCCGCTGCAGATTTCGCTGTGGATGTTAACCCCATGTTAGCGGCGCTCGTAACTTTTCACAGCGAAGGCGTCGTTGAATCTTGGGTTAATCACTGCAGGGAGATCGAGGCCTGCTTGTACCGGCTGGAGTTGACGCGCCCTGCTCCCGAAGTTTCAGCTCTGAGCGCCCAACGCACAACTTGGCTCGAGCAAAGCACTTCGCACTCCCACCACTTGGAGCAAGAAGCAGCTTAAAGATTAAGGGAATGCCAAGAGACCTCAAACGAAACGGCCCATCTGCGCGCTGAGGTTGAGGCAAATGCTGCCCAAGTGAAGATTATCTTTGAGGGTCTTTTGGAGCGCATTTCTCACGGGCTAGACTTAAAGAGGAAGCTTGACGTGGCTGAGCGCCATATCCCAAGTCGGGAGGCCGCTTATCAAGGCGTGAGGGAGCAGCTTGCCTTGGTCTTGCGGCAACGAGCCCAAGTGGAGTCAGAGCTGACGGCGGTAGTCGAGCAGGAGAAGGCGTGGAAGGAGATATGCGAGCGGTTGCTACATCTGTGCAAGACGCTTCCTTCTCAATAATTCTCCTTGTATCATTTGTTTAAAGTATATGTATACGTTTTTTTTTTCTTTTAGCACAATGTATCCTGTACTCAATCAATATTTATGAATAAAAGATACACATTTTGTAATGTCTTGTGTCATTTCTCCGTCCTTCCTTTCTTTTATTATCAGTACGCCACTTTTATAACCATAATTTACGGACGATTGGGACGAGCATCCCGACCTTCTTAAGAAATAACGATGGCTTAGGCCGCAGGTTCAGATCTGCTGCCTAAGACTTTTCAACCCTATAAGCCGTGAGGGTCTCATAGAGACTTTTCTCCCTACGGATCGAGAGGATCTCGTAAGTGGATTTTCTCCTTAGGAATCGTGAGGATTCCCAAGTGTGGTTTTCTCTCATAAGTCGAAAGGATCCTATAAGAGAATTTCTCCCTCTTACGAGTCGAGAGGGCTCGTAAGCGGTTGTTTCCCTCTTTGTCGAGAATCGACTTCAGAGAGTGAGACCCGTGGATAGTATGCAAGAGACCATTTAGGATTGACTTGCAGGGTCCCATTGCCCCTCTTACGAGTCGAAAGGGCTCGCAAGCGGTTGTTTCCCTCTTTGTCGAGAAACGACTTCAGATAGTGAGACCCGTGAATAGTATGCAAGAGACCATTTAGGATTGACTTGCAGGGTCCCATTTGTTCAGGAAGCAAGTTTTTAAATCCTTACTGCCCAAGATGTGAGTCAAAGAAGCTCTCGTCACGGAGTGTTTGTATCCGTGAGTTGAGAAGTTTTGCGAGGGATTATTTGTTTCCCAAGCGCCAAGGATTATTTGTGTCCTTGGGGTTTGAAACGAGTCGATGGTTCCCACGGAGGCGCTGGTGGCTCTGCGAGTCGACGCGGATCAGAAGGCTCTCGTCAAGGAGTGTTTGTATCCGTGAGTTGAGGAGTTTGCCAGGATTATTTGTTTCCCGAGCGCCAAGGATTATTTGTGTCCTTGGGGTTTGAAACGAGTCGAGGGTTCCTACGGAGGCACTGGTGGCTCTGCGGGTCGACGCGGATCAGGAGGCTCTCGTCAAGGAGTGTTTGTATCCGTGAGTCGAGGAATTTTCGTTGAAGTCACTGGCTTCTTCGGTTGAGATGAACCGTTGAGGCTTGGTTTCGTCGTTTGACGGAATCCGCTGGGGAGGTATGGTTCCTTCTTTGTTTACGCCCTTGGATTGTATACAGGGATCGATGTGATCTTAACTGTAGGGCCGAAGTTTTATCATTTCTTATTTTTTGTTTTATTTTATTTCTGCGATGCTCTATCATTTCAGCTTTTATATCGCGAAGGTCGCGATTGCCCAAACATTTCGGCTATTTTTCGCGGTGCCCAATCATTTCGGCTTTTTATTGTTTTATTATTTTTTTTTACTCGTTGCTCTTTATCATGAGTTGCCCGATCATTTCGGCTATTTTGCATGCATACATTTTACTTGCTGCTTTTTATTGCAAGTTGCCCTATCATTTCGGCTGTTTCGTATGCATGAGCGGTCTACTGGCTTTCGCCGTAAACCTGAAATTGGTCACCGATTTCGGCATCAGCACCGCTGCGACTGGGATATTACCAGGAGCGAATCATCATTTGCCTATATCGTTGTTGAACAAAGGAGGCTTAGCGACCAGGGTTAGGATCCCGTCGGCTAAGGCTTCTGACTTCATGAGCCGTAAGGGTCTCGTGAAGGTATTTCTCCCTACACGTCGTGGGGATCTTGTAGGTGTATTTTCTCCTTAGGAACCGTGAGGGTTCCTAAGTGTTTTGTTCTTATGTAAGTCGTAAGGATCCTACAGGAAGGTTTTCTCCTCATAAATCGAGGGGATTTATAAGGGTTGTTTACCATACGAACGTATTCCCAGTCATGGATGGACCTTGGTTAGGGAAACGTTTTATTCGCGCCCGTGGATTGTATACAAGGGTCAGTATTGAGCCACTTGTAGGGCAGTATTGGAAGTTTGTGGGGGTTTTCTTAAGCACAGGTTTAGGTCTCTGTGACTTAAGACTTTCAAATCCTATGAGCCGTGAGGGTCCCATAAGAGAATTCTCTTTACGAGTCGTGAGTATCTCGCAAGCGTATTTTCTCCTTAGGAACCGTGGGGATTCCTAAGTGTGTTGTTCCCTTGTAAGTCGTAAGGATCTCACGCGGGTGGTTTCTCCTTACAGGGTCGAGAGGACTCCATAAGGGTTCTTTAACGAAGTTGCGCCCTTTCGGGTTTTCACAACATTCGCCGGTAGTCCTGCTGTTTTTACTCACGGAGCCCTTTCGGGTTTTCATCCGTGCCCATTTTGCTTATGGACTTACCGTTTTTTTTTTAATTTTATTTTTATTTTTATTATTTTTTTTTATTCATCTCGTCAGCCCAAGGATGCCGCAGTATTAGTTTAAAGACGTTTCGGTCTGCTATTAGTTTAAGGACATTTCGGTCCACCGTTGAGAGGGTTGGCTACTACTTATAAAGCTTGAGCTTAGAAAGATAGCGAGCGGACATAGTCGTCGTCATCTATCATTGACCTAAGCCGTGGCTCATTAAGCATAATATTTCTTTAGGAAGCGTCCATTTATTGGCCTGAAAGGCCTTTCACCGTGCATGTCCATGAGTAGATAGGCCCCACCTTGGTAGACCTTATCAACGATATACGGTCCTTCATAGTTCGGCTCAAACTTTCCCCGCTTGGCGCGATTGGGGATCATGAGCCTTTTGACCACTAGCACGAGTTCTCCTTGGTGGAATGTCCTCGGGCGGCTCAATCTTTCATATGAGCGCGTCATCTTTGCTTTATAGGCTTCCAGATTTTGTTGTGCTAGAAGCCGGATTTCATCAAGGGCGTCAAGCTCTTCAAACCGAAGGTGAGCATTTTCTTCGTCTGTCAGCTCGTAGTGGACTGCCACTCGTAGAGAGGGTAATTCTATCTCGAGAGGGAGTACCACTTCCGTCCCAAATACCAACGCGTATGGCGTTGTGTTTGTGGCCGTTTTAAACGTAGTCCGATACGCCCAAAGAGCCTCTTGCAATCTTTCGTGCCAATCTCTCTTATTTCGTGACACTGTTTTCTTTATGATCTTCGTCAAGGTCTTGTTGAAGGCTTCAGCTAAACCGTTAGCTCGCGGGTTATAAACTGAGGAATATCTCCAGTCTATATTGTGCTGCTGTGCGAAACGACTAATTTTATGACTTCGATAGGCTGGCCCATTATCAGAGATGATTCTTCTCGGGGTTCCAAACCGGTAGATGACATGCGTTTTGATGAAATGGAGGATGTCCTCCGTCTTCACTTCCCTCAATGGTACTGCCTCTGCCCATTTGGAGAAGTAATCAGTCGTCGCCAGGATGAAACGATGTCCCTTTGACGATGCTGGTTCGATGGGACCGACTATGTCAGTTCCCCACATTTCGAATGGCCAACTAGCCATTGTCGGATGCAGTGGATTGGGATGCTGATGGATGAAGTCCCCATGAATTTGGCATGGATGACATTGCCTCGCGTATTCCAGGCAATCCTGCATCATCGTGGGCCAGTAGTAGCCCATCCGCTTTATCTTCAACTTCATCTTAGGGCCTGCTTGGTGGGAACCGCAGAGTCCGTCGTGAACTTCTTGGACGACCCTTCTCGCTTCGTCAGGTTCTAAGCATCTCAACCACAGAGAGTCGAATGACCTCTTGTATAGAGTATCATTGACGAAGGCGAAAGACAGAGCTCGTTTCGTGAGCTGATGTCTTGTGGACGCCTCTTCAGGTATTCGGTGGAACTTGAAGTAATCTATGAAGACTTCTCTCCAGTCCTCGGTATTTTCCCTGTCTTTTATTTGCAGGGTTGTCTCCTCTTTCGCTCCTTTTTCTTCAGACGATTTCGGAGATATTTCTGTTGGGGCGAGCACTCGACGGCTTTGTATCACGATTCTAACGTCATCGAGGTTCTCGTCAGCCAATTCTTTAGCAAGTTTGGCCAGTGCGTCCGCTTTGCTGTTTTCCGCGCGCGGTATACTTTCCAAAGCGTAGGAGGGGATTTGGGTTAGCAATTGTTGCACCCTTTCACCGTACTTTACCAACTCTGGCTTGCATGTTTGGTAGTCGCCGTTTACTTGACTAACGACCAGTTGGGAATCACCGTATATGAGGAGATCTTCAATTCCCATGTCAATGGCGATCTCGAGGCCTGCTATCAGAGCTTCGTATTCGGCTTCATTGTTTGTTCTCGGCTCCGTTAGAGAGAAGGCGTAGCGCATTATCCCTCCTTGCGGAGTTACAAAGATGAGTCCTACCCCTGATTTAATTATAGGGGTACTTTGTTTACGTTTCTTCATGGAAGATGCTCCATCAAAATAAAGCTCCCATCGGATATTATCACCGTCGATCGCATCGAACGCATGTTCGTCTGGAAGATCGCAATTCAGAGGAGAATCGGCGGGTATCGGATGCTCAGCGAGGAAGTCGGCGATGGCCTGGCCTTTCACTGCCTTGAGAGGTTGATATGTTATCGAGAATTCCATCAAGAGCAGGACCCATAGCGAGTCGTCCTGTCAATATGGCTTTTGACATTAGATATTTAAGAGGGTCCACTTTTGAAATCAGACGGACCTCGTGCGCCAACGCATAGTGCCTAAGCTTTGTTATTGCGAAGATCAACGCCAGGCAGTGTTTTTCAATGGGAGAGTAGTTGCTTTCTGCCCCCAGCAGGACTCGACTTAAGTAGTAGAGTGCTCTTTCTTTTCCTTGATCGTTCTCTTGGGCCCATAATGCGCCTAAAGAACCTTCGAGGGTGGTTGTATAAAGAATAAGAGGCTTCCCCTTAACTGGAGCAGCCAACACCGGCGGGTTCTGCAGGTATTGCTTGATCTCATCCAATGCGCCTTGGCATTTTTGATCCCAAACGAATGGGGTTCCCTTCTTCATCAGGTGGCTATAAGGATGGCACTTTCCTGAAAGGTTGGCTATAAATCGCCGTATGTATGCGAGTTTCCCTTGGAGAGACCGAAGCTGTTTGAGAGTCCTCGGCGGAGGCATTTCCATGATCGCTTTAATCTTTGATGGATCTATTTCAATACCTCGGTGTCGAACAACGAATCCCAGGAATTTGCCCGAGGAAACCCCGAACGCACATTTAAGAGGATTCATCTTCAAGTTGTATTGCCGAAGGCGTTGAAACACGGTCTTCAAATGCTCGAGGTGTTCCTCGTATGATTTGCTTTTAACCACGAGATCGTCGATATAGCATTCAACGATTTCGTGTATAAGGTCGTCGAAGATCTTTGTCATGGCCCTTTGATAGGTGGCACCGGCGTTCTTCAAACCGAAGGGCATCACTTTATAACAAAATATACCAAGAGGAGTCCTGAAGGCTGTATGCTTCTGTTCTTCTGGATGCATTTTTATTTGATTATACCCTGACGAGCCGTCCATGAAGGAGAAAACCTCATGAGTGGATGTATTGTCTATCATCAGTTCAGTGACTGGCACTGGGAAATCATCCTTCGGGCAAGCTTTATTAAGATCCCGGAAGTCTACGCATATGTGCACTGTCCCATTTTTCTTCATCACTGGGATGATGTTGGCGATCCATTCAGGGTATTGAACTTCCTGGATGAAGCCAGAGTCTATCAGCTTTTTGACTTCGGCGTTGATGCTCATCTCAAGCTCGAGTCGCATTCTTCTCGGCGCTTGTTTGACTGGCTTGATGTCCGGGGATATCGCCAACTTGTGTACAGCAATTTCTGGATCTAGTCCCGGCATTTCGGAATAGTTCCACGCGAAGCAATCTTTGTGCTGTAGAAGCACATCCTTTAACGCAGCCATCCTTTCTTCAGATAACAGCTCGCTGATGAATGTCGGTCGCGGGTCATTTTCCGTCCCCAACTCAATTTTCTTGAGATTATCTGCAGTGGTATGGATTCCATCTTCCAGTTCTTTCGGAGCTGGGGGAAATTCTGAGATTACCTCATCGCTGCCGCTTTCAAAACACCAAGGGAGGTTGTTCATGTCCTCGGACCCTTCTTTCAATACTGTTATCATATGGCAGGTGCAAATTTTCTGCCAATCCCAATGCGGAGTTGGTTCTTCTCTCACGGCCTCGGGCTCGTGCTTCTGTGGCGGTGCTACCCTCCAGTTGTCAGAAAACGCGAATTTGCCAAGCTGATATTGGTCCTCAACCCAATTCTTAAAGGTGAAGCAATCTTCAAGCGGATGCCCTACTACTCGATGGTAAAAGCAATACTTTGGGTTGGAGACTTCGCCTGCTTGTTCAGGGTGCTTAGACTCTAGCAACGTAAGCATTTGATGTTTTAGAGCGAGATCGAATATTTTCCTTGTTTTGTTCCGAGGAAAAGAGTATGCTCGACCCATTTTCTTCCCGAGGGCTAAGTCAATAACGCTCGATTCTCGGATGCGCGGCTTCTTAGCTCTGCTTTGTAGTTGTCGAGCGCCTCTCTTGCCCTTCGACTTGTTTTTGTTCTCGCGTCGCACCTTTTTTGTAGCAGGTTGACGAGGAGCGGCATCTTCGTTCTTTACTGCCTGTTGGAGGAGGCGCTGTGTCTTGGCTTTCTCATAGATTGCCATTTCACGATCGTGATCATCTCGGGCTTTTTGACTCGCATCCCTTATAAGTTTGCTCATCTGGTCTTCGGACGATGGACTGGGCGGTTTTGTATCAGGAACTTTTGCTGGTTCAGGATTAGCGTCCTCCCATTGAGCATCCGCCTCTTCATCGAAGTCATACATGGCATAACAGCTGTTTACTAGCTCCCGTTTCTTTGGCCGGATGTACCCAAGCCCTTTGGTTTCTACTCTCCCATTAGGTAGCTTGTGTTGAGTTCCGGGGACGTTCCAAACCCTGTCATAGAATCTGGCCTTCCTAACATTCTGTTCGAAGGGTATCCCTTGGTGCTTTAACAGTCGTTTCAAGCCTTCCGTATAATACCTAGGTAAACGAATGGGTTGAAGTCCGTCCAGCGTTGGATCCGCTCCATACCAGATTTCTTTCTCCACTTTATTTTCTTCAGAGCGGTAAAGCAGAATTGCTTTCTCTCTCTTTCTTCTGGGAGGGATATAGAATGTCCGCAACTCTTCTACACTGTAGATATTAAGTGCATCCAGTTCTTTATGGTGTCTAGGCGGCACCATGGCTATTTGTAGACTTCGTTTTTCATCAGCAGAAGTTTGTATTGACAGTCGAGCAGGGAATATAGCATGAACTTCATCCTCTGAATCACTACCGAAGATCAGCGAAGGAACGGATGGTCCTGGCCTGGCAGATTGGGATGGACCTGAATAAATTATATCCTCCTCCTCGGTGTCACTGCCGAAGACAGGGATGGTGGCATTAGTTTTGTTCTCCAGTTTGTGACACCTTTCCGTGTCTTCGAAGCTCGGCAAGAAGTATTTGGCATCTTCATACTTGCGAACTTCGTTCACGGAAAACGGATTCAACTCTCCGGCTACAGTGTACTCAAGGCCATCCCTGGAATACTTCATGCACTGATGCTGTGTAGAAGGGATGATATTGTACTCGTGTAGCCATGGTCGGCCTAGCAGAGCATTGTAGCACGTCTTGGCATCTATGACATGGAATTTGATGTCTGTGACGAGCAACCCGAAGCGTAACGTCAATATCACAGATCCGAGAGTCTTTGAGGATTGAGAGTCAAAACCGGATATAGTGATCTTGTCTCGGGCGAGGTGTTGGACACTCATGCAAATCTCCTTTAACACTCGTACATTGAGTAAATTGACGGACGATCCGTTATCGACCAAGATTTTACCTATCTTTATGTCATGGCAATATCCTGAGACATAAAGGGGGCGATTGTGTTCACACGTCCCGAGGAGAAGGTCTTCATCACCGAAAGCAACGTCGGCTGTGTGCACTTCTTCCAGTTCGTCTTTCATCTTTTCTTCGGCTAAGAAGGCTTGGAACCGGTCCGGATCTTGTAGCGCCTTAATCAAAGAGTCTCTCGCCTCCTTTGATAGTAACAAGGCATCAAGGATACTGAGTTGTGAGGGTAGCTTCCTCAGATGCGCTAAGACATTGTAATCCACCTTACTCCTCTTTGGCGGATTTTTGGCGATTAACTCTTCCGCGACTTGGTCATCCAAAGTGATGTTTTCAGAGACCTTCTCTTTCCCTTTATCTTTTCTATTCGAGGGTCCGAGGTTCTTTTCAGGCAGTGTCCGATTCCGCAGCTGTATATTTTCGCAAGACTTCGGTTCTTCTTCTTTTCCCGAAGTTGACTCTTTAAAGAGAGGGGCAATCTCTAGTTCCTCATCAGAGTCGCTCCCAAATGTGGGCACTTGTGACCTGGTAGTGTTAACCATGTGACAGTTGCCGGCAGTTCTTTCAGGCACTTTGGTCGTGTTTCTTTGCTCCCGACAAACCTTGCGCTTTTCCCGTTTAAAGCGTTATTGATTAGCGACGTATCCTTGCCACCATTTATCGAACGCTTTGCACTCTTGGGTAGAATGTGAGACCTTCTGATGATATAAGCAATAAGAGGGGTGCATTTCTACCACGCTAGTAACTTTTTCTTCTGAGGGTGGTAGCTTCATGCCCATCGATATGGCCTTAGCGAACTTCTTTTTTATCTTAAATTGGCTTTTGTCAGCGGTGGAGGCATTTTGCTCCAGTGGGATCATCTCAGCTCCTCCCTCAAGTCGCTGGCGCTTGGCCGTTTCGAATATCGCCGTCTCGCGTTCTTGATCAGCTTTACTTTTCAATCGAGCTTCACTAAGAAACGCGTCAATCATTTCTATTGATAATTCCGGAACCCTTGACTCAGTATTTGCCCCCGGCGTTTTGGTGCCAGAAGTCCCTTCATCGTTCGAGGTCGAGTGAGAGATCATATGACAGCTTGCCACATCTCCGTCGGATTCATCCGATGAAGCTTCTTCCTCATCTTCTTTTTGAAAGACGTGATCAAGGAAATCTTGGAGCGTAATGGGAGTCCGCGCCTTTTGGTTGTACTCATCTAGTGCGTCGATCTGCTTCTGTAAGCCCGTGCGCTTGTCGCCAGGCTTCACGGGCTTCTTAGATTTCTTCTTCTTCTTCTTCGAAGATTTTGACGGCTGATTATGAACGCTTGAACTACCACCATCGGCCTTCGGAGTTGGACGTGGTTTTAACATCCCCTCAATAACCTGCGGCTCCAAGGGGTTCTTCCACTTGACCGCTGGACAGGTCTGAAGATCATTTAGCATTCTCCTCGTTTTGGCTGATAATACAACCTCCCAGGGAGCTTCTTCAATGACGGAGCATGTTGCCCCTGGCGTATTCGTTCCCGTATAGGTGTGGGGTTGCGGAGGATTCACCTTCCATTTGTCAGATAGCGCAAACTTGCCCTGACGGTACTGGTTCTCAAGCCAATTTTTGAAGACGTAACAGTCTTCGATTGGATGTCCTAGCACTCTATGATAAGGGCAGTAATTAGGATCGTTGACGTCACTTGGTTGCGACGGACGTTTTGGATCTGGCAGATTTATGAACCTATTGCGCAATGCCAGCTCAAATAACCTCCTCGTTTTATCACGGGGGAAGGAGTAAGCGCGTCCCATCCTGTCCTCAAGGGGTACGTATGGGCGTGTATTATTTGGACGAGCGACCGGCTTCGAGTCGTTCGGTTGTTGTTGGGCATTAGCGACAAGCCTGGAAAGAAGTTGGCTTGAAGAACATCATAAACTGCGAAATGGTTGCTTGTGGATCAAGGGTTCCAACAAACATTCCCACCGCAGGGGCTTCTTCTATACGCTGTTCACATTTAGACCATAAATTACGCCACCGTATAGCGTACTGGACCCACGTCTCGCCGGGTTTTACCCTGGCGTTAATCAGCGCCGTCATCGGAGTACGCTCACTGGCACTTGCAAAGCGTTGGGTGAAGAGCAGCTCCATCTCTGTGAAGGTTTTAATAGAGTCGTTGGGGAGCTCGGAATACCACTCGAAAGCCGTATCTGATAAGCTTCCAACAAACTGGCGCAGCAAGAGCTTGTCGTCGCCTCCAGTGTTACCACAAAGCGCCCTGAATTGGGCAACATGTTGATGGGGATTGCCGGTCCCCTTGTAGACATGAAACTTTGGAATTGTGTAACCTGGCGGGTACTTGATTTGGTCATACCAGCCCGGATATGGCCGCCCCGTTTTTACAACGTGGCCGGCTGCTTCGGCCGCGTGATGAACTTTTATCTGTTGGGCTATATATTCGTCCAGATCAGTTTTAGAGATTGTGTCTTCTTTAGCCGTCGATAGAACGGGCTGAGGGTTTGATGTTTCTCCCCTATCATCCCCAAGGACGATCGGGGATTCTTCAGTCGGGGATTCTGGTTGTATCATCATCCCTATCATATCCTGGAAGAGAAGGCCCATGCGTTGTATATTGGCTGCTTGTTCAGCAGCCTCTTTGTCCCTCTTTTCCAGTACTCTTCGAAGGAACTCGGCGTCGGTCTCTTCTTCTTGACGTTCATCTAAGGACGTCTCAGGGTTCTCTTTTGGCCCCGTGAGTGCAGCCATTGTAGTCATCATCTCCTGGAGCTTTTGTTGCTGTTCCTGAGACTTGGTCACTGACCGGGTAAGCGGTCGGTGACCCATAGAAGTACGACTTTCTTCTTTCCCTGAAGCCATATAGACCGTATGAACTGTGATGCCCCCTGACTTGGGGCGTTTAGGTTCACCGCTCTTGGATTTTGTCAGCGTCGTGGGAGCTTTTTCTGGCCTCTTCCTTTTATGGGCCTTTGAGGTTGAAGGAGCCGTTGAAGCGGGCATCCTAGCATTTGTTGCCCCCTGCCGTTGAGCGGGGCGGTTTTTGTCTTTTTCCACCCTTGCCCTGTTCTGGCGATGGAAGTGGTCTGAGTCGATCACGGAGTCTTGAACCCTCCGCCAAACTTTATAAACTTTCACTGACAGCCGTTGAGGGGGCTGTTCCTGTTTCATCTCCGGAGCTTTTTTCATAGGTGGAGGAGACCTTTTCAACGTAGCCACCGGGGAGTTCTTTCTCAGCATTTCAAAGCTGTTCCCAGTTGGAACAGCAGCATTGACCTCCACCGTCGGAGCAGGTGGGGTTAGCCCTGAGGGGGAGTTGCCCCCTGCTTTCCTTACTCGCTGCCAATGGCGACGTCGCGCACGACGAGCCGTTGGGACTGGCTCGGAAATCGAGATAATCTCTTGTTGCCCCCTGTTTGAGCGTGGGGTAACTGTTGATGTCAGCCTATCGAAGACTGACGCCTTCTGACCAGCTGGGGGAGGAGTAGGAACCGTCAATCTTGTGAAGACTGACTCTCTGATAGGAGAAGCCGCTTTAACGACTTCCAAAGCAGCGGCCGTTGCCCTCTTTGGGACAGCCACCTTATAGTTCTGACCTAGCCTGGTGAAAATGGAGGCTGTTGGTTCAGTAGCAGGCGACCCGTTGACAGGGGTCGTAGTAACAGTGAGCCGGTCGAACACCGACTTCTTGTTCGCTTCTGGTATGGGTATCGGCGCCGAGAAGCTTGTAGGTGGGACCATGGTCCCGAAGAACAAGCCGGTGGTGGCCTGAGTCACCTGGCCTACCGGCAGAGTCAAGAAGGAAGCCGCCTGGGGTCCATATGATACACCTCTCGGTGAGGTGGAACGTCCGTTGCACTGGCATTTCGAGCAGTTGGTGCAGTTGGTGGCCATTGAATGCTTGAGTTCTGTACCAAACAAAAGACCAAATCTTAGCAACTTGAAATCCGAAGGCAATCATTTAACAAACCGCGATTGGTTAGCGAAGACGACACACGAAGTGTGGAGTGGAAAGAGGAAGAGGTCCCACCGGGTGCCAGAATCTGTTCCCCTCCGAAAGACGGCCGCACAGGACTGCTGAGGTCCTGCCGCTGAGGTTCGGGGCAGATGCTATTTGGTTTTATCCGTCTATCTCTCCGAAGATGCCAAGTTGATTTATGGCACCTTGTATCGGAGGTTTAGACGGATGCGGCCGATGTAGCAGACTTCGTCAGATTCCCCCTCAGGGTGAGGGGTTTTTGATTGTGGGGACGCTCTTCCCTGCAGGCGCAAGCCCCTGCAGTTAATTACGCTACCGCATCGCGGTAACAACTTTCTCCTACTCCAGAATTTCACTTCGTGTCGTGTGTGTTTGTTTTGTTTGTGATTGCCCGTGGATTGTATACGGAGACTGAGTGATGTCGTCACCCGTAGGACGTGGATTAGTCCAAATCCGTATTCACTTAGATTTGGTTTTGGTTTTTTTAGTTTAAGGATACATTAGTCGCATTGCGACTAAGATCGACTTAAACGTTCGTTAAGGATACGATAGTCCTGTTTGAGACTAAGATCAACTTAACGTCATGATTGATTTAATTATCCGGCCGTCGGGACTCGTCACCTCTCTGACGTCGTTGAGGGATTACAACGACAGGCGTCTGAGGAGTTCAGAGATGTACCCTTGAACCAAAGTTCATTTGGAGTTTTATCGTTTATTTAAATGTCTAAGGACACGTTAACCGTATTTGGGGTTAAGATCAACTTAGGCGGGACCGTTTAGATCCAACAAAGGAGCATTTGGGCCCTATTGTGCCAGTTTAGGGACATGGCGGTCCATCGCCAGTTTTAGGGACGTGGGGGTCCATTATTAGTTTAGGGACGTTTCGGTCCGTCGCCAGTTTAAAGACGTAGTGGTCCATCGCCAGTTTAGGGACGTAGTGGTCCATTATTAGTTTAGGGACGTTTCGGTCCGATATTAGTTTAGGGACGTTTCGGTCCGATATTAGATGAGTGGTCGTTGGGACCCGTCACCTCTTTGACGTCGTTGAGGAATTACAACGACAGGTGTCAAAGGAGTTCGGAGATGTACCCTCGGACCGGTCGTGACTTGGTTTACGAGAGGCATTTAATTTAAGGACTTACAGCCAGGATTGGGTTAAGTCCAATTTTTATTTTAGGCTCTGCCCGATTAAAAGAATCAACCTAAACAGGGCTCTGCCCCTTCATTATCTTTGCAATCTGATTTGGGCCAGGCCGTTTTTAAATAATGAGTTACAGAAAACTCAGGAATTTTCTGAACAGGGCTTTGCCCTTTTATTTTTCTGCAATTGGACTAGGCCCTCTTAAGTAATGAGTTACAGAAACTCATGAGTTTTCCAAACAGGGCTTTGCCCTTTTATTATTCTGCAATTGGGCCAGGCCCCTTTAAATAATGAGTTGCAGAAACTCAATAATTTTTTGAGTTGGGCCAGGCCCACTTGTGCAGAAATTCTTGATTTGAGAACAAGAAGTGCATAACACTTTTGATCTAAATTTAGATCAAAGGAAAACAAAATTCTTCTTGTTTTCTCTGATTTTACAGAACCAAGGGTTCATATCAAGTGCCAGGCACTATTTATTATTCTTTGATTTTTCAGAACCAGGGGTTCATATCAAGTGCAAGGCACTATTTATTATTCTTTGATTTTTTCAGAACCAGGGGTTCATATCAAGTGCAAGGCACTATTTTTTTTTTATTCCCTTTTTCAATCTTCTGTTCTTCAGAAATTTTACCTTCTTTTTTTTTTGTTCTTGATTAATCTTCAAGAGCTCTCTTTTTTTTTTAAGTTTATCCCTCTCTGGATGGTGATTGATTCTGCCTTTTGAATGAAGCTTGGGGTCTTATTTATAGTGCCCACAAATTTGTTGGATTTGTTAACAAAATCTTTCCTGAATAATTTTGGGAATTTTCCCACCACTGGATCTCTGATCCAAGGGTTCTTGTTTTACAGGAGAACAGAAAAGATTTATCTAAATCTTCATTCAGTTGATGCGCAACTCACAAGCGTGTGACACGTGTCACGCATCCGTGTGCTTGCGCAGTTGCGGTTGCGCAACTGCGCAGACACGTGTCGCGCATCCGAGCGCTTGCGCAGTTGCGGTTGCGCAACTGCGCAGACACGTGTCGCGCATCCGAGCGCTTGCGCAGTTGCGATTGCGCAACTGCGCAGACACGTGTCACGCGTCCGTGCGCTTGCGCAGTTGCGACTGCGCAACTGCGCAGACACGTGTCACGCATCTGTGTGCTTGCGCAGACACGTGTCGCGCATCGGTGCGTTTGCGCACCTGCGATTGCGCAACTGCGCAGACACGTGTCACGGATCTGTGCACTTGCGCAGACACGTGTCGCGCATCCGTGCGCTTGCGCAGTTGCGATTGCGCAACTGCGCAGACACGTGTCGTGCATCCATGCGCTTGCGCAGACACGTATCGCGCTGCCATGCATTTGCGCAGTTAAGTCTTTAATTACGTTTTCTGAAGAGCCTTGCTCTGATGGGACGCACCGTCTCGGGCGTTACGCTGCCGAATTGGCTTCTGCCATGTGGCAAATTGCGCACTGCGCACGGAAACCGAAGCGTTGCTTCAAATTTTGAATTTTCAAAATTCAGTAGAGCCTTGCTCTGATTGGGGGAAACAGGCCCTTCTATTCTAAGATATGGTGGACATGATGATCCAGCCGGATCCTCCAGCCGAAGACCCTCCGGTAATAATTGAAGATGATAGAGGAGAGACATCAAATCCTCTTCCGGCTAGGAGGAGGCCATCTCAAAAGCCGCCCTGGATGATTATATAGCTCAACAAATGCAAGCTCATCAAGCAAATGAAGCGGCTGGGTAAATTGTTAAGACTGGACGACCCTATCCAGGTTGGTATGACCAAATAAAATACCCTCCGGGATACACGATCCCCAAATTCCACGTATATAAAGGGATGGGAAATCCGCATCAGCACGTCGCTCAATTCCGAGCCTTGTGCGGCAACACCGGAGGTGACGATAAGCTCCTGCTTTACCAATTTATTGGCAACTTGTCGGAGACAGTATTCGAGTGGTATTATGAACTCCCAAATGACTCTGTCAAGACATTTGCAGAGATGGAGTTGCTATTCACCCAGCGTTTCGCAAGCGCTAACGAACGTAACCAATCACGGCATTGATCAATACCAGGGTGAAGCCTGGAGAGACATGGGTGCAGTATGCAATACGGTGACGGAATTTATGGTCGAAGTGCGAGTAGCGCATTGAAGAGGCTCCTGTAGTAGGCATGTTCGTGGGTACTCTAGACCCTCATGCGACCATATCTTAATTCATGATGTTCTTCAAGCCAACTACTTTCCAAGCCTTGATTGACAAGCTAGCCCAAATGGATCAGATGGGCCATAGGCCTTCCTTTTCAAAGTCGGAGCCTCGGAATGAAAAGGCCAAAGGGAAAGCAATCTTCTTCGCCAACGCTCAACAACAACCAAGTGGCTTGTTCATACCATAATATTGCATTATTATATTCCCCATTCTTATTCTTTTTATAAATAAACAGGTGCTTTTGACGCATGTCTGCTACATGTTACAGGTTACAGGTTCTTGGACAGAAAATAATGAAAACGATGTAAAGACGATGAAAAAGTGGACTTTGACCAACAAACAGAAGTCTCTTGATCAAGCCTACATCGAAGGACAGTTCGCAATTAACAAGGCAACGCAAGGTCCAAAATTACAAAGCGAACGGTTAAAAATCCATTGAAAATTGTTCACTGGAGATCTGGAACCAACGTAGAAGCCCAATTGATAAAAGAACCACAGAATATTAAAGCCCAGAAAGCCCAAAACAAGACATGAAAGATTCAGCATTCAAGCCGACCAATGGGCCGCGGAACTATGGCCCAAGCCTACAAAAACAGCGGTTCCGCGGCCAGAAGAAGCCCGGGGGTCGTGAAATTTTTACCAAAATGTTTTAGCGGCGATGAAAAGATTTCCTAAGGGTATTTTTGTAAATGTAGATATGCGAATCAATTGTAAACCTAGGGTTTCTATCTCCTATAAATAGAACCCAAATCATTGTATTTTCTTATGCCTCCCTTCATTAATAAATTTCAGCATTCTTTTGGAGAGCATCATTTTTTGTAAGTTCATTATTTTCTGCTCTAGGTTAATTTTCTATTCTTACCTTAGATAAATTTAATTCCTTGTCCTAGTTAATCTTTTATTCTCTGTCCTAGATAAATGTATTTTAATTCCCTAATGAGTGAGTAGTCTCCTCGCTTGTTAGGGTTAGATCTGGGAAAGGTTTGAGAGATGAAGATCTCTCATCCCCTTTCTTGCTCGTCATATATTTTCATAGGACTCTATGCATACATGCACATACCGCTCCCTACGGCACCCTATCCATCGAGATAGCGGTGATACCGTAGTATAAAGGCCCGGTTGTGATGTTTTCCATGGAGGTTAGGGTAAGGATTGATAAAGGAAGGACAAGAAACTAGAGGAAGAAAACATCTTCCCGACGATTATAATCCCTTTTATTAATAATTAACATAACACCTAATTAGATCATCATATGGGTATAGAAAGCGGTGAGATTTATAGACTTTCCAAACTTAACCTAGACCTAACCCTAGTAAGACTTAGATATAGATTAATTTAGTTTTTAGATTTAATAATCAATCCGAACACCCATCGGAATTAACTCGTTTGAGCGATTAGGAAATTCACAAAATCCCTGTGGACCGACCCGTACTCACCGGCTAACTGCAAAGCGACGCCGTTCTTGATTGCGGTTATAGATAGTTTTTGAGATAAATCATGGCTCGAGACTGGTTGTTCGCCAAAGCAACAAGCGGCAATCTCTCGATGAGAAGTTAAGACGTCCTTACTCATTTCTCCGGGATAAACTAAGGAAACTGTTTGAACTGGCAGTGCGCAATGGGCTTATTACTCTACCAGAGTCAAGACACCCACCGCAACCGAACGACATCAACAATCCCAATTACTGCCCTTACCACCGAGTATTGGGCCATCCGATCGAAGACTGCTACGTCTTCAAAAATTGGATTGAAGACCAGTATCAACACGGCAAGTTCGCGCTATCCGAAAAATGGAAGGTAAATCCGCTACAACCACATGCTCCGAAAAGGATGGACATGTCGTGGGCATCGTGCTCATTCATAAAGGAAGCTCCATGGGAAGTTGTTCTTTCGGCAAAAACTAAAAGAATGCTGAAAGATCTTCAAACATGTCCGGCGATCAGGTGGAAAAGCCCACAAGAGCCGGAGATCATCGATGGGATGCTGAAACCATGCCCAACATCAGGAATTAATGGCAATGGGCAAAACACTCAGGCCCAGCCATCAAAGTCTTCGAAGAAAATGAAGAAGACTAAATGGCCCATGAAGCTTGATGATAAGCGCACGGACTTGCAAAAGTATATTGGCACACAGGAGGAATACAATCAAAAGGCGGCAACCCCGGTCACACTCCAAGAATTTCTCAACCATATCCCAGAGGGCGAAGATAGCGATGATGATGAGGGAGACAACTCGTCACAGGAACCAGAAGATTATGTGGCAAGTTCCCACATGATCTCTCATTCATCGCTAAATAACAAAGAAGCTCACTCGGCATCAGAAGATAATGTAGAGGAGCTGGGGGCAGGATCAATACCAAAAACCTTGGGACCGTCAGACGAGATGATCGACATGCTACTGAACGAAGCCCGTCATAAGAGCTAAGCTGATCAAGAATGCCAAATAGCCCTATTCGAAGGGGCCAGGCGTCGGTGCCAAGTTGGAGAAGCCGTGATAGGGATGTGTCACAAAACATTCCAACCATATCAAATCATACCCTAAATGGGTGCATTCCACATCAGTGTCATGTATCTCATCACGTGACAAATGCACGTGCATACAGGATAAACTACGGACCGAAATGTCCTTAAAATAACAATGGACCACTATGTCATAAAACTAGCTACGGACCGAAACGTCCCTAAACTAACAATGGACCACTATGTCATAAAACTGGCTATGGACCGAAACGTCCTTAAACTAACGATGGACTGAAATATTCTAAAACAAACGATTGACCGAAACGTTGTTAAACTACTACAAACCGCAGCATCCTTGGGCTGACACGTTAAAAAAAAGGTACGTCCACAAGCTAGATGTGTTGGATATATATGCCCTATAGGCCTACATTGTATAGGATGCTTGGGATATGTATGTACATGACAGTCTTGCTTGATATGATAGTACGCTATTTGGTTTTCCTTTATCTTAACATATGATATATTTTGTGTTCATTTATATATACATGTTGATAAAGCCCATAGGGTGTTTGCCTGACTACCGGCGTTGTGATGGCAGTCATACTAGTGGGAGCTGGATAGTCAATAGGCACATCCTTAGATGTTCCTGGTCGCAGGAGTATCGAGACTGGGCATCGATACTCCGGAGTAGATTAGTGTATACATATCTAGACCCTGACGAGGGGCGATGGATTGGTCCCGCAGCCATTGGTGGTGTGCATCTAAGATTGTATACAGATGCTCACTGGGTGTGAGTACACCGGACATGACTTGCCGAGAATTGACTGGATGGTATTATACCTAACGTCAGATAGCAGTTCTCAGATGACATGTGTGCAGATAGTCTGTTGACTTAAAGTCATCATTTGTCTCGTGTGAGTTCCCACTGTGCTTTGATTATTACCCTACCACGGCTCAAAGGAGTCGTGCAAACAGGTTTTAGTTGGGCACAGTCCCGAGCCACGTGGAGGCAGTGAGAGACTGTTAGGGATTCGTCTCTCCCGGAATAGGGAGTTGATATCACACTGTGGTCGGTTGGTCATTACCATAAGTCTCTGGCCAGGGCTGATTGAGAATTGCTGATGGAATGATCAGTAGATTCTCGGATGGTCTTGAGCCATACCGACACGACTTGTATGGTTATTAGGGGTCTGACGTCCACCACCTCTCTATACCATACATGCGATAATCTTAGACGAACAGACCGGACTGCGCGGATATTTTTACGGACCGGCTCAGTAGGATTTCGGATGGGTTACCTCATCGGCTTTCTTATCGACAACTACCTGGGGACCGTTACTACAGCTAGTGCCGCTTGCGGTCTGTAGTTAAACCTACTACCAGCGTAGTAGTCGAGTCTTTAGAGTCCCACACAGAGATTTCCCAAACCCAGGCAGAAAGATATAGAGGTCGTACGGTTTTACGACAAGGGTTCGGACGCGCACGTGTGTTTACACACATACGTCGTTCGGACAGTTTTTACTAGCCGGCTTTGGTTTAAGCCAGATTCTAGTATCAGGTTATTGGATTTATACAGTCTAAACCTTTTCCGTGTTTTCACGGATACGAGGGGCGTTCTCGTAATTTCCGAGAAGCTTCTGGAAGGATGTGACATGAGGGGTTAAGGTGGCATTTTCATTAATTGCTTCAGTGACTCATTCATGTGATTCATCATATCATTAAATGCATCATTAATGCATCATTAATGATCTAATGACTCACATGATGAATCACTCTCCTTGAATAAATGAAGCATGGTGAATAATCATTTATTTGATATTATTTGATAATTCATTATGTATCATATATTCAAGTGAGAAGGATTTTTATTTTCATTATCATCTTCACCTTCTTTCTCCTCAAGCTCTCTCTCCTTCACCAAACCCTAATCCTACCACTCATGAGTTGAGAACAAGAATTAGGAAAGACTAATCACTCCATAACCTATCTCTACATCACCTTAGTTACTCTAATTAGCAACTAAAGAAACTAAGTAACCTCACGTTTAGAGGTAATAACTTGGGTTAGGGTTCTCGGGTGGATCGTCTATCACGGAAGGAAGCCGAGGAGGTTGTGGAGATCCAAAGAGGCCGGAGAGATCATAAAGACAAAGGACTAGAATCGTTTGGTATAATTTCTTTACATAGTAGCTTAGAACTCTATGCATATTGTTAAATATTGTTTAGAAACGATCTTCGGTTAGTTGATATTCGCTTTATAAACATGATTGTTTTTTAAATTTCCGCCTCCCCGCAACTCGTGGGGTGTTGCACATCAACTTACAGTGGTATCAGAGCCTCACTAAACAATAATTAACACACTTGCAAAGTTGTATGAATTTCGAACGGAAAACAAACCGGAAAAAACCCCGATATCATATAGTTTCTGTCGATTTTAAAATGAGGTCCAAAAATTTTTCAGGGACCTCCAGAATGACCCACATGAAAGTATAAGAACACATAAGAAAAATGGGCTCCTGAATCGGTCAAAGAGCCGCAGAACCGCGGCCGATCCCACTGATCCGCCGCGGATCCGCGGCCGAGTTGAGGCCGATTCAGTCCAGTTTTCTTCTGTTCATCTCCTGTGATATTTGGTATTTTCTGGTAATTTTTAATATTTGCTCAGGTTTCAGATTTACAGAGAAGTATTGGAGAAAAATTAAATTTGTTTAATCAATCGAAATTATACGGTGTTTGCTTGTATGATTATATCTGTGAAATGTTTTATGTGTTCGTAAACCTCCCCTAACTGCTAGTATGTCGGTTGGCAGGGGGTTGCACATATCTGTGATGTTATATATAACTGTTTGTGTATATAAACTGTATTGGACTGTTGTGGTGATTAGCCGGGTTTTGTGATGGGTTATTGTATTAATTCATTCAATGTAATTGTAATAAGTTGTAATATTATTTTGCGGGGCACATCCAGGTTGCGGTTGTAGCCACCGTTGTATTATTGTTTTTACTGTTTTTGCTCCTAGGATAGACCCAAGGTGGGGTACACAAACTACCGGGTATTTTGAAATGTTGAGGTAAACCACTTCACTTCTGGTACTTGGCGGGTAGTTTGTCGTACTCGTAGGGGTCTGGGGTGGGCTAAATGGCTATTCATCACAACTGTGTAATCCGTATTTCATTGCAGCCTCAAAAGAAACGCGGATTGCTTGCAAATCCAATAAAGTTTATCTATGATCTGGAATGCCTATTATTGCGTCTGACGAATGTACAATATCTATATATGATAGCTATTTAGACATCACTTATGTTTTACGCCCGCGGTAGCCCAGTCCCCGCTCTGCCGTTAGTTAAGTAACCTAACGGGTGATTACGGGACCCAGTGACGAATGCGGATGGCATAAGAGGACGTTGTATTTTCGTTGTTATCTATAATGATAAGTTAATGATGGGACGCATTATTATTAATGCAAAGAAAATAAAACCTAAACTGAATCGTTGGAACAATTTTAAAACCACTCGGTTTTCTTCAAAGAGCAAATTTTAAATGCGAAGCTTAAGCCACTTCTTTTAAAATAAAAGCTATCACAGTTCCTTCGATTATATCAAGTTCACTACGTTAACGGTTTTTTGCCAAAAACCAGCCGTAACCCTCCATCGTTTCAAGTAGACAGCACATCATATTCAAGCTATGCTTGTTGGCCTACGTCAAGGTATAGTGTATGGTAGCAGTGTGTTTGCCTATTTGTTGCATAGATAGATGCATTAGTTTAAGACAGACGTACACCTTGTTGGCCTACGTCAAGGGCTTGTATGATGTACTTAAATTGATCAGGACAACGACGGGTAGAACTTGACTTGCGTCTTATGATTTGTTGGCCTACGTCAAGGTCATAAGAGCATTGGGGTAAGAATCATATCGGGAGTTTCAAACATAAAGAAAACTTGCAGATTTAGCATACCTTCTGGAGTGTGGTGACTATAGTGGCTTCCATCTAGGGCATCATACAATGATAGTTGGATCCCGATCCCACTGATGAGTAGGATTACTCTCGGGAATTTTTCTCACTTAACAATCAATGCTATAAACCAAGTAGGTGTCTAGAAAGGTGTTAGAGGGGCTACGCCTCCAGGGAAAAGAGGTTCTTTAATTAAGGAACTTCCCGAAAGCATTGGAAAACCTTCCTCGAAGTACCAACACCGGCCTGGCTGAAAGGTTAAGCAAGTATTGTGACGTGTGATTAAATCCTGACTAGTTCTTCTTTTAGGTTTTGAAGAAGGATTTGAGAAAACAGTGGGAGCCATCCTGTTTAGATAAATTAAATAACCAATCTAAACTTGCAAGAGCATATGCTGAGTGTTTCTTTTCTGTCTTTCTGGCAGCTACCATGATAGGACTTAAACTATTACTTGAAAAAAATATACTGACCGGGCAGAACTATAAAGATTGGCTAAGGAACGTCAATATTACGCTGACTTATGACAAAGTTGCATATGTTACCACCGCTGTTCCTCCCCTTATCCCAGGACCAGATTCCTCAGTTGCGGACAAGGAAGTTCGCAAAACCTGGGATTTAGACTGTGAGCGAGCTAAGTGTATCGTGCTGGCGTCCATGAACAATGAACTCCAGAAATAGCACGAGAGTATGGATATTGTATCCATATTCCTCCATTGCAAGGAATTGTATGGGGAACACTCCCGTATCACGAGGTACGAGACCTCAAGGAAACTCTTCCAGATGAGGTTAGCTCCAGAATCACCTGTTGGAGAGCACGTCCTGAAAATGATCACCCTCATTGAGGAACTCGCAAACCTGGGATGCGTGCTAGAGAATGATTTGTACATCGACTTGATTTTGCAGTCCCTTCCCCACACCTTCTCTCAGTTCATGCTGAACTTCAATATGCACGAAATGGAAGCTGATCTTCCAAAGCTCCTCAACATGTTGAGGGTAGCAGAGACCTCCTTGAAAAAGGAGAAGACCCCCATTCTGTATGTCGGCCAATCATCCTCTTCTAAATCTAATGCGAAAGCAAAAGGGAAGAAGAAGATGAAAGCCACCAAACCGAAGGGCGGGGTCAAGAAGGTGCAGGGAACAAACAAGGCAGGAAGGGTGAAGGCAGAAAAGAACGAATGCTTTTATTGTCACAAGTAAGGGCACTGGAAGAAGGACTGTTTGGCTTTTAAAGCCAAGGACAAGAAGCAAGCTGTTGCTTCTGCTTCAGGTGTGTTCGTAATTGAAAATTGTCTTTCAGTAAACTCTACTTCATGGGTACTTGATACCGGTTCTGGTTCTCACATCTGTAATTCTTTACAGGATCTGAGAAATAGTAGAATACTGGGGACAGGTGATATGACTCTCCGGATGTGAAATGGAATGCATGTAGATGCTGTTGCAATAGGGGAATATCACTTAGGGTTGAATAGTGGACACATTTTGGTATTGTACAGTTGTTTTTGTATTCCCAGTATGTTGTGTAATATTATATCAATATCTTTGTTGTATAATGAATGATATAATTTTGCGCTTGAAAAAAATGTCATGAACATTTTCCTAAATCAAGAACTGATTGGGTTTGGCACACTGGAAAACGGCATATACATACTTAATCAACCTCAAATTTTCAATATACAAAAACCACGTAAAAGAAAGGCTCCAGATTCAAATCAAGCCTTCCTATGGCATTGTAGACTTGGTCATATAAATGAAACAAGCTTGACTAAATTATATAAAGATGGATATCTAGATCCGTTTGAATATTCATCATATGCAACCTGTCAATCATGTATCAAAGGAAAAATGACCAAATCTCCGTTCACCGGATACGAAGAAAGAGCCACAGAACTCTTGGGACTTGTACACAGTGATGTATGTGGTCCAATGTCTGCACATGCACGAAGCGGTCACTCCTACTTTATAACCTTTACTGATGACTTCTCTAGATATGGACATATATTCTTAATGAAACATAAATCCGAGGCCTTTGAGAAGTTTAAGGAGTATAAAAATGAAGTAGAGAAACAAACTGGTAAAAGCATCAAGACACTTCGATCTGATCGGGGTGGAGAATACAAAAGTACCAGTTTCCTTGAATACTTAAAAGAGAATGGAATTCTCTCTCAACTTACTCCACCTTATACAACTCAGCATAATGGTGTATCAGAAAGGAGGAATCGCACTCTGTTAGACATGGTGCATTCAATGATGAGTAGTGCTGAGTTGCCACTTTCCTTCTGGGGATTTGCTCTAGAATCAGCAGCATACCTATTAAATAGAGTTCCGACTAAGTCAGTACCTACCACTCCATATGAAATGTGGAGCGGGAAGAGACCATATCTCAAGTATATCAAGATATGGGGGTATCCGGTATATGTTAAAAAGCATAATCCGGACAAGCTCGAGGCACGATCGGTTTTGTGCAAGTTTGTAGGATACCCTAAGCATTCAAGGGGGTATATGGTCTACCACACTGAAGAAGAAAAGGTGTTTGTCGCTCTTCACATTGTCTTCTTGGAAAGCGAATTTTTTGCAAAAGAAATTAGTGGGAGCGCGGTAGAACTGGAAGAAATTCCAGAACCTGAAACTGCTAACGAGGACATAGAAGAATCTTAGATTTCAATAGAACATGACGAACCAACACCACTCCGCAGATCTAGTAGGCTTTCTCATCCTCCTGAAAGATACTATGGTTTTCTTCTTGATGAGGATCGAGAGGATTGCATCATCGATGATGATGAGCCTACTAGTTTTCAGCAGGCTATCACGAGTAGCGACTTAGTGAAGTGGCTGGATGCTATGAGATCCGAAATGGAATCCATGTACACCAATAAAGTATGGACTTTAGAAGTTGCTCCTCCTGGGGTGAAACCAGTTGAGTGCAAATGGATCTTCAAAAAGAATATTGGTGCATTTGGACAAGTGGAAACCTACAAAGCTAGACTAGTTGCAAAAGGATTTCATCAAAGACCAGGATTGGACTATGATGAAACATTTTCACCAGTAGCTATGCTTAAATCCATTCAGATCATGCTTGCCATTGCTGCCTTCTATGACTATGAAATCTGGCAAATGGATGTAAAAACAGCTTTTCTAAATGGATATTTAGAAGATAGTGTTTACATGAATCAACCAAAAGGTTTCTTAGACAGTGGGAGCAGCAGAAGAGTGTGCAAATTGCTTAAATCTATTTATGGGTTAAAGCAAGTATCGCGGAGTTGGAACATCTGCTTTGATGAGACAGTCAAGAAATTTGACTTTATCAAAAATATAGATGAACCATGTATTTATAGGAAGATTGTAGAAGCAGCAGTAGTCTTCCTCGTTTTGTACGTCGACGACATACTACTGATAGAGAATGATATCCCTATACTACAATCGGTAAAGCTCTTTTTGTCACAGAAATTCTCTATGAAAGACTTGGGAGATGCATCATACATTCTGGGCATTAAGATCTATCGTGATAGATCTAATAAAATGTTGGGACTTTCACAGTCCAGGTATATTGACACTATACTATAGAGATTTAGTATGGAAGATTCCAAGCGCGGCAATATGCCCGCTTATCACGGGATCACCCTCTCCAAAGAGATGTCTCCAACTGATGAAGAGAGGGCTCGCATGGGCATTATACCCTACGCTTCGGTGGTAGGATCTATAATGTATGCGATGTTATGTACCAGGCCAGATGTAGCTTACGCACTTAGTGTGGTAAGCAGGTATCAGTCTAACCCAGGTGAGAAACATTGGATAGCGGTAAAGAACATTCTCAAGTACCTGAGAAGGACTAAAGAGATGTTCTTAATTTACGGTAATGGGGACCTCCAGGTAGAGGCCTTTACCGAATCCGGCTTCCAAAGTGACAAAGATGATTCTAAATCCATTTCGGGTTTTGTCTTTACCCTCAATGGAGGGGCGGTATGTTGGAGGAGTTCCAAACAGGATACCGTCGCAGACTCAACTATGGAGGCTGAGTATATAGCTGCTTGTGAAGCCGCAAAAGAGGCTGTCTGGATGAAGAAGTTCATTTCTGAACTTCAAGTGGTTCCGTCCATTGTCAATCCAATACATTTGTATTGTGATAACAATGGGACTGTAGCATTAGAGAAGGAACCAAGGTCCCATCAGAAATCCAGGCATAGCTTAAAGCGGTTTCACCTGATCAGGGAGATCGTGGATCGTCGGGAGATCGAGATACGGAGAGTAGACACAAAAGACAACACGGCAGATCCATTCACCAAGGCCATCCCTCAAGTCCAGTTCGAGAGGCTGTTTGAGATGTTGGGCATGCGGTACGCCAGCAACTGGATCTAGTACCGATAGTGGGTACTCATTGCGCCAATTATAGGCCTTAGTACAAGTGGGAGATTGTTGGATATATATGCCCTAGAGGCCTACATTGTATAGGATGCTTGGGATATGTATGTACATGATAGTCTTACTTGATATGATAGTACGCTATTTGGTTTGTATTTATCTTAACATGTGATATATTTTGTGTTCATATATATATATATATATATGTTGATAAAGCTCATAGGGTGTTTGCCTGACTACCGGCGTTGTGATGGCAGTCATACTAGTGGGAGCTGGATAGTCAATAGGCACATCCTTAGATGTCCCTAGTCGCAGGAGTATCGAGACTGGGTATCGATACTCCGGAGTAGATTAGTGTATACATATCTAAACCCTGACGAGGGGCGATGGATTGGTCCCGCAGCTATTGGTGGGGTGCACCTAAGATTGTATACAGATGCTTACCGGGTGTAAGTACACCAGACAGGACTCGCCGAGAACTGACTGGATGGTATTATACCTAACGTTAGATAGCAGTTCTCAGGTGACATGTGTGCAGATAGTCTGTTGACTTAAAGTCATCATTTGTCTCGTGTGAGTTCCCACTGTGCTTTGATTATTACCCTACCACGGCTCAAAGGAGTCGTGCAAACAGGTTAGTTGGGCACAGTCCCGAGCCACGTGGAGGCAGTGAGCGACTATTAGGGATTCGTCTCTCCCGGTATAGGGAGTTGATATCGCACTGTGGTCGGTTGGTCATTACCATAAGTCCCTGGCCAGGGCTGATTGAGAATTGCTGATGGAATGATCAGTAGATTCTCGGATGGTCCTGAGCCATACCGACACACTTGTACGGTTATTAGGGGTCTGACGTCCACCACCTCCCTAGACCATACATGCGATACTCTTAGACGAACAGACCGGACTGCGCGGATATTGTTACGGACAGGCTCAGTAGGATTTCGGATGGGTTACCTCATCGGCTTTCTTATCGACAAATACCTGGGGACCGTTACGTACAGCTAGTGCCGCTTGCGGTCTGTGGTTAAACCCACTGCCAGCATAGTAGTCGAGTCTTTAGAGTTCCACACAGAGATTTCCTAAACCCAGGCGAAAAGATATAGAGGTCGTACGGTTTTACGACAAGGGTTCGGACGCGCACGTGTGTTTACACACATACGTCGTTCGGACGGTTTTTACTAGCCGGCTTCGGTTTAAGCCAGATTCTAGTATCAGGTTATTGGATTTATACAGTCTAAAGTTTTTCCGTGTTTTCACAGATTCGAGGGGCGTTCTCGTAATTTCCGAGAAGCTTCTAGAAGGATGTAACATGAGGGGTTAAGGTGGCATTTTCATTAATTGCTTTAATGACTCATTCATGTGATTCATCATATCATTAAATGCATCATTAATGATCTAATGACTCACATGATGAATCACTCTCCTTGAATAAATAAAACATGGTGAATAATCATTTATTTGATATTATTTGATAATTCATTATGTATCATATATTCAAGTGAGAAGGATTTTTATTTTCATTATCATTTCCACCTTCTCTCTCCTCAAACTCTCTCTCCTTCACCAAACCCTAATCCTACCACTCATGAGTTGAGAACAAGGATTAGGAAAGACTAATCACTCCATAACCTATCTCTAAATCACCTTAGTTACTCTAATTAGCAACTAAAGAAACTAAGTAATCTCAAGTTTAGAGGTAATAGCTTGGGTTAGGGTTCTCGGGTGGATTGTCTATCACGGAAGGAAGCCGAGGAGGTCGTGGAGATCCAAAAAGGCCGGAGAGGTCGTAAAGACGAAGGACTATAACCGTTTGGTATAATTTCTTTACATAGTAGCTTAGAACTCTATGCTTATTGTTAAGTATTGTTTAGAAACGATCTTCGGTTAGTTGATATTTACTTTATAAACATGATTGTTTTTCAAATTTCTGCTTCCCCGCAACTCGTGGGGTGTTGCACATCAACTTACAAGATGGGCATGGATGAAAACCCGAAAGGACTCCATGAGTAAAAACAGCAGGACTACCAGTGAGTTTGTGAAAACCCGAAAGGGCGCAATCTGGTTAAAAAACACTTTCAAGGTCCTCTCGACCTTGTAAGGAGAAAATACCTGCGTGAGATCCTTACGACTCATAAAAGGAAGCAACACACTTAGGGATCCTCACGATTCCTAAGGAGAAAATACACTTACGAGATCCTCACAACTCGTAAGGAGAACCCTCTTATGAGACCCTCATGGCTCATAAGATTCAAAAGCCTTAAGTTACAGGGATCTGAACCTGTTCTTAAGCCATCACATTTCCATATTCTTCCCTACAGGCGATTCAATGCTGACCCTTGTATACAATCCATGGGCACGAACAAATGTTTCCCTAACAAAGTCCCACCAACGACTAGAGATATGCTCACACGATGAATAATCCTTGTAAGTCCCCTCAACTTATAAGGAGAAAACACTCTTGTAAGATCCTTATGATTTATAAGAGAACACACACTTAGGATTCCTCACGAGCCCTAAGGAGAAAACACACCTACGAGATCCTCACGGCTCGTAGGGAGAAACACTTTTATGAGACCCTTACGGCTCATGAAGTCAAAAGCCATAGTCAACAGGATCTTAACCCTGTTTTCTAAGCCACCTTTGTTCGAACCGACAAAGGTAGGTGATGATTCGCTCCTGGCAATATCCCAGTTATAGCGATGCTGATGTCTACATCGATATCAAATTCCAAGTCCTTTCACGACAAATGATGATTCGCTCCTGGAAATATCCAGTCGCAGCGATGTTGATGCTAAGACTGGCACCAGATTCCGAATTCCACACTCGCGATAAAAATCAGCGAACCAAAAATGCATATGAAAAAGCCAAAATGATGGGGCAACTTGCAAAAAAATCAGCAAGTAAAATATATGCATACAAAATAGCCGAAATGATTGGGCAACTCGTAATAAAAAGCAGCGAGTAAAAAGGAAAAATAGCCGAAATGATTGGGCACCGCGAAAAATAGCCGAAATGATTGGGCAATCGCGACTTTCTCAATACAAAAGGCTAAAATGATAAAGCATCGCGGAAAGAAAACAAAAAAAAATAATACATATAAATGAAACTTTTGCCCTATAGATGAGATCACATCGATCCCCGTAAACAATCCAGGGGCACAAACAAGGAGGGAACCATATCATCCCACCAGTCTCCATCAGAAAGAGAGCCAAGTCTCGATAACAACATCTGCAACCTAGAGATCAACAACAACGTTCTTCCTCCAGCAGGATGCCGATGCGACATCAATCTCGGAGCCACGGCAAAGTCCCTAGTTCCAAATCTTGACGGTTCACAGACAACCTAGAGACCACCTCGACATTTGTCTCATTACAGCAGACGCAACGTCAGCAAAGTGGAGCCATGACAAAGTCCCTAGTTCCGAAACCCGACGGTTCACAGACAACCTAGAGACTACCTCGGAGCCATGGCAAAGTCTCTAGTTTCAAATCTAACGGCAACATCTACAACCTAAAAATCAACAACGATGATCCTCCTCATTCTAACAGGATTCGGACGCAACATCACCAAACGGAGCCAGGGCAAAGTCCCCAGTTCTAAGACTTCACGGTTCACAAACAACCTAGAGTCAGCCAATGATTCCATTTCGGAAATACGTCATCCAATGACTCCATCTCGGAAATAAGTCAACCCTGGGGAAATAAGTGTCTTTAGCAAATACCTCGATTCAGGGAAATCAGTGTCTTTGACGAGAGCATCTCGATTCGCGTCGACCCGTAAGGAAATCAGTGTCTTTGCAGGAATACCTCAATTCGTCTCAACTCCGAGGAAATCAGTGTCCTTGGCAATATCTTGATTCAGGGAAATCAGCGTCCTCGACGAGAACAGCTCGATTCGTGTCGAACCGCAAGGTAATCAGTGTCTTTGCAGGAATACCTCGATTCGTCTCAACTCCGAGGAAATCAGTGTCCTTGGAAAATACCTCGATTCAGGAAAATCAGTGCCCATGAAGAGAGCATCTCGATTCGCGTCGACCCATAATGAAATCAGTTTCTTTGCAGGAATACCTCGATTTGCCTCAACTCCGAGGAAATCAGTGTCCTTGGTAAATGCCTCGATTCAGGGAAATCAGCGTCCTTGACGAGAGCATCTCGATTCGCGTCGACCTATAAGGAAATCAATGTCTTTGCAGGAATACCTCGATTTGTCTCAACTCCGAGGAAATCAGCGTCCTTGGTAAATATCTCGATTCAGGGAAATTAGCGTCCTTGACGAGAGCATCTCGATTCGCGTCGACTTGCAAGGAAATCAGTGTCATTGCAGGAATACCGCGATCCGTCTCAAACCCCAGGGAAATCAGCGTCCTTAGCAAAAACCTCTATTCAAGTAAATCAGCATCCTTAACAAGAGCATCCCGATTCACGTCGACCCGTAGAGAAATCAGTGTCTTTGCAGGAATATATGATGTCAACAAATGGAGCCACGGCAAAGTCCCTAGTTCCGAGACTCTATGGTTCACAAACAGCCCAAAGACTATCTTGGAGCCACAGCAGAGTCCCTAGTTCCAAGTCTCGATGGGCACATCTACAGTCTGGAGACCCACAACAGCATTCCTCCTCATTCCAGCAGGATTCAGACACAACAATCAATCTCGGAGCCACGACAGAGTCCCTAGTTCCAAGTCTCGATGGGCACATCTACAGCCTAGAGACCCACAACAGCGTTCCTCCTCATTCCAGCAGGATTCAGACGCGACAATCAATCACGGAGCCACGGTAGAGTCCCTAGTTCTAAGTCTCGACGGCCACATCTATAACCTGCAGACTTACAATAGCATCCCTCCACATTTCAGCAGGATTCGGACGCGACAATCAATCAACGGAGCCATGGCAAAGTCCCTAGTTCTAAATCTTGACGGTTCATAGACAACCTAGAAACCACCTTGACATTCGTCTCGTTACAGTAGACGCAACGTCGGCAAAGCAGAGCAGCGGCAAATCCCAGTTTCAGGACTTGGCGGTGCACAGACAACCGAGAGTCAACTCCTGACCCCGTATGGCTAAACTCAATCCTGACCTCATATGGCCAAAGTCAACCCTCGACCTCCCCGTCAAAACAATGCTTTGGTTTGGGAGCAAGTCAACCCATCAATCACTTACGAGTCCTCTCGACTTGTAAGGAAGAAAATTCTCCTAGGAGATCCTTACGACTCTCAAGAGAAAAACACAATTAGGAATCCTCATGATTCCTAAGGAGAAAATACACCTATGAGATCCTCTTGACTCGTAGGGAGAAAAATCTTTATGAGACCCTTACGGCTCATAAAGTTGAAAGTCTTAGGCGGCAGATCTGAACCTGCTTCCTAAGCTATCGCCTCTTATCTCGATTCAGGAAAATCAGCATCCTTGGCGAGAACCTCTCGATTCGTTTTGACCAGCAAGGAAATCAGTGTCTTTGCGAGAATCTCTCGATTCGTCTCGACTTGCGGGGAAATTAATGTCCCTATGCATAAAGAAAAATTCTCTTGTGGGATCCTTACGATTCTCAATAGAAAAACACACTTAGGAATCCTCACGATTCCTAAGGAGAAAATACTCCTACGAGATCCTCTCGACTCGTAGGGAGAAAAATCTGTATGAGACCCTCACGTCTCATAAAGTTGAAAAGTATTAGGCGGCAGATCTGAATCTGTTTTCTAAGCCATCACTTCTTATCTCGATTCAGGGAAATCAGCTTCTTTGGCGAGAACCTCTCGATTCGTTTCGACCCACAAGGAAATTAGTGTCTTTGCGAGAATCTCTCGATTCGTCTCGACTTGCGGGGAAATTAGTGTCCCTACGCATAAAGAAAATTCTCTTGTGGGATTCTTACGATTCTCAAGAGAAAACATACTTAGGAATCCTCATGATTACTAAGGAGAAAATACACCTACGAGATCCTCACGACTAGTAGGGAAGAAAGTCTTTGTGAGACCCTCATGGCTCTTAAAGTTGGAAAGTCCTAGGCAACAGATCCTAACCTTGTTTCCTAAGCCATCACTACCTTATAAAGAGTTCAAGATGAACTGTTATCTACCATCTATGGGCCACACTTGCCAAAGCTACATGCTACTGAAATGGAGAAGTTACTCATGAGCATATGAACTACTTCACTTCAGAGTAAGACATAAAGAAATAGAAGGGTGCAGCTCATGGAGCTGAGAGTTTGGAACTATATCCCTTAAGAGCCGAGATTTGAGTCAATGATAAATGACGACGCTTGTGTCCTCTTGTTATCTTCTCAGATCAAGATTTTGAAAGTGATATACCAACCCAAAACAGGTCATACGCTATGAATTACTCTGCACTACTTTACCCATGTGTATACTTACGTGGGCAAAGTAGTGGGGGCATTTGTTCCAGCCAAAATCTTCAGCCAATGCGATTTGCCAAAGTTATGGGCGCTGAAATAAACAATTGGAGAAGGGGTCATGTCCCAACACGTGATGGACTCTTAAGTCCTCTGAGCGAATAGAATTAAATTCTAATTAATTACTTAATCGATAGGGTCACGTGCCAGCACGTGATGGATTCCTGGATCCTTTGAACTAATAAAATTAAATTCTAAACAGATGGGTCACGTGCCAACACGTGATGGATTCCTGAGCCTTCTGAAATAATAGAATTAAATTCTAATTAGATGGGTCACGTCCCAACACGTGATAGGTTCTTAGACCCTCTGAAACAATAGAATTAAATTCTAATTAAAAGGAATCAAAAGCCTTAATTGGAAAAATATTTCCCTAGATCTTTCCAAACAAAAAAGATTGCGCTCTGTAAAGTGGGGCACTGTTGGATTAAAAATCCAATGGTGATTAAAAATCACCAATTTATAGAAAGATTCTATACAAGGAAATATTTTCCTAAAATTTTTCAGGAACAACAAATAAAATATCTTTTGGATTAAAAATCAAATGGTGAATAAAATTCACCGCGTGATCTAAAAGATCATGTTGGTTACAAAATCAATTAAAATCTTTCAATGAAAGATTGACTAAACAAACTGATTTTTTTTCTTTCTCTTATAAATAAGAGCCAAGGGGGAAGAAAAAAGGATACAGAGAACAAAGAAAAAGAGATACAACAATAGAGAGAATACAAAAGAAAAGAGAATTTAATTCTCCAGAGAGAAAAGAAAATCTCTTCAGAAAAGAAAGAAACCCTAGGTAAGAGAGGGAAAGAGATCATTCTATAAGCTCCTACTAAATAAAAAGAGAATTTAATTCTCGATCTAAGAGTTTAACTCTTCTGAATAAGAACTTAATTCTTCCTTTGGTTGAAGATCTGCAAAAGCAGATCTCCCCATAAGTTGAGAATTTAATTCTCATCGGGGAGATCCTGCCATGCAGATCCAAAACTTAGAAGGAGAATTAGGGTTTAAAGAATTTAATTCTTCTAAATACATAGGAATTTAATTCCTCTAAATAAAATTAGGGTTTAACCCTATAAAAGAATTTAATTCTTTCAAAATACATAGGAATTTAATTCCTCTAAATAAAATTAGGGTTTAACCCTATAAAAGAATTTAATTCTTAAACAAGGGACGTAGACTTTTCATGCACGTAAAAGGATCAAGTACCCAACATGATCACGTGGTAACACGTGATCCTCCTCCTCAATGATCAAAAGAGAGCGAATAAGACTAGGTCACGTGCTCCCATGTGACCCTTGAACAGACTTCTCAAAATAGAGAAGGGCAGAACATATTTTCGGTGCCTCGTGTGTCCCTACGTGACCCCTGATAAACACCTCTTTAAAAAGAGAAGACGGAAATAACTGAAAGATTAAAATCCAATGCATGGGCGCCCTCACATGTCCCCACGTGACCCTAAGCAAATCCTTTTAATATCCAGTGCATGGATGCCCATCATGTGCCCATGTGTAATGGCCTGGAAGACTAAAAGTGTTTAACATTTATTCTGAGAAGAAAATAAGGGAGGCTTGACCTAATCCTAGGACACCTCACATGACCCCACGTGAGCGCTTCACTTTTAGTGTTTAACACTATGTTAAGCATTTCATCCCTAGTGTTTAATACTATGCATCACGTGGGAACACGTGACCGCCAGATATGTGCTAGTGTTTAACACTATTTTCAAACCAGTCTTAGACTAAATTGGCTAAATCTTCCAGAGGCAAGACTCCCCTTTTGACTGAGCCTCAAGTACATCCTTGTCTTCCAAGATTGATCATCTCATATAGTATATAAGTACTCAGCACTCAATAAAAGATAAAACAATGTCAGAACCCAGACCCATGTTTAGCATTGCTAAATAATGGGGGAGTGAACCCAGACAAATGCTCAACAACCCAAACAAAGGTCCAACATTTTAAACCTAATTTGACTTATCCTAAGTTGGCCATAAGTCCTCAATTCGGATTTAACTGAGCCCATATGCTTATAATCTAATAAATTGATCCTAGTCCCAAATTGGACTACAAATTTCCCAATCAACATTGGTTCAAGGGTACATCTCATCACTCCTTTGATATTTGTCGTTGTAATCCTTCAACGTCTTCAGAAAGGTGACGGGTCCCGATAATCAATCATTCCATGGACTGTGGAGTCCTTAAACTCATGGACTATGATGTCCTTAATCTTGGACTGTGGGGTCCTTAAACTTATGGACTATGATGTCCTTAAACTTTATAGATTATGACGTCTTTAAACTACGGACTATGGGGTCTTTAAGCCCATAGACTATGATGTCCTTAATCTTGGACTGTAGGATCCTTAAACCCATGGACTATGATGTCCTTAACCTTTACAGACTATGATGTCTTTAAACTGGACCGAGATGTCCTTAAACTAACATTGGACCGCAATGTCCTTAAACTAACTGTGGACCGCAAAATCCCTAAACTAAACAATAGAGCCCAAATGCTCTTTTGTTGGGTCTAAACGATCCCGTTAAGTTGATCTTAGTCTGAAATTATACTAACGTATCCTTAACATACATTTAAGTTGATCTTAGTCTCAAATGAGACTAGCGTATCCTTAAACCCAACCCCCAAACCCAAATCTAAGAAAATAAGGATTTGGACTGATCTACGCCCTATGGGCGACAACATAAATTAGTTTCCGTATACAATCCACGGGCAACCCAAAAAAAAACAAACACACATGACACGAAGTGACTATCTGGAGAAGGAGAAATTGGTTACCATGATGCGGTAGAGTAATTAAGTGCAAGGGCTTGTGCCTGCAGGGAAGAACGTCCCTACAATCAAAAACCCCTGACAATGAGGAGGAATCTGACTAAGTCTGCTATATCGGCCGCATCCTTCTAAACCTTCGATACATGGTGCCATAAATCAACTTGGCATCTTCAGAGAGGTAGATGGATAAAACCAAATAGCATCTGCCCCCAAACTCAACCTCGGGAGAGTTCAGTGGTGAACAGCAGCCCTTGCGCCCCATCTTCATCTCCGCCCACTCTAGTATTCTGTGGAGAAGGCTCATCTCTTCATACTCCCACGGGTTCTCGAGCATATGTCTTCTCGTCTCCTCCTGCATTTGGACCCTCGTCGTCTTTGGGTTCACTAAAGAGGATGTCGCAAGAAGAAATCGGTAGCTCACTTGAGATGAGGATACAGATCATCAAGAGCTTGAGGTCTCAAGGAAAGAAAGTATCGGATGTAAGTTTGATAATCCTTGGTTTCAATACAATTTTCATATAATTATCGAGAATGTTATGTGCTAAAACTTATTTATTGATAACACTATAGTACCTTCTAGATTTTGATGACTTTCCGGACGATGGCAACGGTGACGAGTGAGCTCAAGATGGAGTGGAAAAGCAAAAAATGCACACGCATTAACGAATCACTCCTTTTCGTACGTTTTTATGTTTTAAGAAGTTGTAAAATACGATTATATGAATAATATGTTGATTATATATCGTATCGGGTTCTCGGATTCTATAATTTCTTGAAGTTGATTAAGTAATGGAATTTATTTCAATATCGTATCGTCTCGGATTTGTGTTTATTATCTATTTTCTTTGTTTTCAATTGATTGTGAAGTGGATTGACTTTGTGTGCAGCATGACCGCGAGTATTATGATGTGTATTGGTTGTTTGTTGGCTATAATATCAGTAATTGAACTGAATTTATATCAAATGCTTGAAACCCACTCAAAACCTATTCTATTTTTTCTCTGTATGTAGCTTATTCTGTCGGAATTTGTCTGACGGAATAAGCTGCGTACAGGAAAATTTTGCCCAGTTTTTTTGACCTCATTCCGTCGATTTTATGCCGATGAAATAAAGTACCTAATGAAATAAAAAAAATTACCCGAAGAAATAGATTTATTTCGTCGTCTTTTATTCCGTCAGACTTTGGCCGACGGAATAAACTTATTTTGTCAGGTGCTTATTTATTTCATCTGGTGATGCCCGATGGAATAAATGGGTGATTCTTGTAGTGTCTCCTTAAGGAAGTAAGGTTTGAGGGTCAATCTTAACTCGATATACACCCGTACGTGGTGACTACCTTAATATATCATTTGCTACGTGAGGCAAATCCCACAGATATACTATATTAGGGCACGAGAGAAAGAGAAGGGATGTCTTACAATCCCGGATCCCCGATGTATACCTAAGGTCGGATGAGATGGGTTGCCTCAAGTCCTAATGGGTAGTGTCCACATATATTCTCGTGGTATGAGTGGATGAGTGAGAAAAAACCTTATGATTGTCTTTAATAACAACCAAGTCTCAAACAAAGTTAAGGTAAAGTGACTATGTTTAATTTTTTATTTTTCTCATTTTTGTTTTGTTTTTTAATGAAGAGTGGACCTATTCTTTCTAAGTTAATTTTGTTTATTTTTTCTTTTTTTATGCAAGAAAAAAGTGCGATATAGTGAAAAAAGTAAAACTAGATATATATACAGTGCAAGTCTAAACTACTATGAGCAAATAAGATTTATATACAATGCAAAACTAATCTTATATTTTTGTTATGTTGGTTTTTTTATTAGAAGTTATAGTGAAAAAGTAAAGGTGAGGAGACATATACAACGAACCTAAAACATGTGCGAAACCATAAACTTGCTCAATCCTATATATAAAATATGCAATCTGCTCTATTACAATCAATTCTCTTAAGTTTATTACAAAGCAAGTAGATTTTTTATATGCAATTCGAGGCTATCCCTAACGGAGTCACCAAATTTGTAACTACCAACCTACAAGAAAACCGAGAACCTACAAACAAGGTGAATAGCGGATTAGTTGACCGGAGTTCGCTCCTTATGTAAAAAAACAAGAAAAAGAGAGGGGAGAGGAAAAAAATAGCAAAGGGGAGTGAAAATATAGAGAATCACGGGTAAGGAATTGCAATATTCTAGTGGAAACCCAACAGAATCGACTATTCATAATAATCCCAATCGGGCACGACTTGGCTTTAATTTGCTTTGTTAAATATGAAAACTCATGTGAATTCCTTCAAAACATGCGAAAACTCATACGTGAAGGCAACTGATGTAGATAAGCAGTGAAAATGATGGAATACGTTCAGACAAGGTTTCGAGAACTGAAACAGAGGCTGTTTTGCAGTTTCTGGGTGTCAAGTACCTAGGGAGGCATGTGACAAGTCTCCTGAGATACCTGAACCAGAGAGCAATTTCTACATCATAATTTTGACTTATAAACTCGATATCTCTCAATCAATATATCCAAATTCGATGAAATTTGTGGCGTTGGAAAGATTATCGAGTCTACTTTCTAAAAAAACAAGTCTCAATAGATTTTAAAGTCTGTAGAGGGAGATATGATAAAAAAATGTACAGACTATGCAGAAAACTCCCTATCAGTATTTGCCGACACGTGTTCCTTTTAAATCTTTTTTTATGTTTTTCTTGGAATCTAATCTACAAAACCTTGATAACAGAGGGTCCTTGGATGCAATCCTATCCTTCTTGCTTTTTCTATCAAATTCCATAAAGAAATGAAACAAAATAAGAAGAGAACCAAAAAACTACACCATTTAACTAATTTTTTTTTGTTTTTGGAGATTTTTGATCTATGAAGAGAGTCCTAAGATGATTCCTCTTCACTTTATCGAATAGATCTCAGTCTCAAGGAAAAAGAAAGAAAATCAAGAAGAAAATATAAATAAAAGAGAAGAACCATTCTACTTACATAAACAAGGAAAACAATCTAGAAATGCATAAAAAAGAAAAAAAAACACAAGGGGTGGATCTTGGATCCCCAATTTTTCAAAATTGTTGTTGTTTGAAGTATTCAAACTTAAACTAGACAATCTAGATCTAGAAAGTAGGGCCTTCATTCCTAAATCCTAATCCTAAATAGGAAAAATCGGGTCTTTCATTCTCTAACTTGTGGTTTTTTAGGGGTTTTGAGGGTTTTTTTTAGGGTTTTCTAAACTAATATAAGGTTTATTTCAATTGAGGAATGAGTGGGAGGCTCGAGCTCTTCAAGAAAAGAGCAAGAGAGAGGGGAAGAGGGACAGTCATTCTCATAAAGGCTTTATTTAAAAAAGAAAGAGTGGTTGGGATATGAGATGGAGGGTTGTGATTGTAGGGTTCCTAGGCTCACAGTAGAGGTCTCACAAGGCATCAATCATGCCATTTTACAAAAATATGGTGCCGAGAAACCCTAGTTAACGGATCGTTGCTAGAAATCTAGGCGAAAAAGTAAACTAGTTAACACTTTACTACTAGAATACGGAAATTACAACCTTTGTAGATCCGGATATCCACCTCCACGGCTCCACAACGAAGTCTCCTCGCTGTCCAAGTCGAACCCCGGGCTCTAGCATCGGCTTCATCGGAGAATGAACGGGCTTGGTCATCGACGACGATGCCGAAGATGATCTACGTCGAGACATCGCTAGATCAAGCTCCCACTTCACAAAGTGATGAAACATGTGAAGAAAACACACTCTACTACTTGGCAAGAGGTAGAGGATGAAGAAATAGGAGGTGGGTTCTCTTTAGAATTGGATTTCTCACTCTTAAGCTCAAGTTGTCATTGATGGCCTCAAGGTTTCAAACTTGAAGATGAAGAAGAAGATGAGCTAGAATTATGATAAGTCTATTTTTAAATGAAAAGAAAAACAATACTTATCATAATCAAACTAAGTTTAAGTGTAGAGAGCAAACCATGGTAAGTGGGAATAGTTAGGGTTTAGCATGAAGACAAAATGGTCTTAGAGTCAAACCTTCATGAAGCTTTATCAAGCTTCATGACAAAAAGAAAACCATTTTGTTTTCATAAAATTATTTAAATAAGAAGGAATGGATAAATAAATGAGTGATTAAATCAAAACCCTAATTATCTACTTAACCATGGTTTTATTCTTTATACTTAACCATATAAACATGCATCATCAAATATGATACAAACAAGTGCACAAAAGTATATCACATATACATCATGAACATCAAATGAGAAAATCCATTTAAAGTGAACCTATATTAGTTAATGTAAAGTAATATATCAAATATATAATTATACATTAAATCATTAAATCAACACTTGATTTAAGGACCCGGTCATATCGCATATAACCGACTAATATCAATAGTAACAACTTATCGAATCAACACTTGATCCGATAACCCGGCTATAACGCATATAACCGATCAATGTTACAAATCGCGAGAATCGAATACAGTATCACATACTGGTATTATTCTCGGTCCCGCACATATCTCATATGCACTCCTATTTCGTTTTGCTTGAGCCAGGAAACCTCTGTGTAGGACTCTAAAGACTCGTCAATACGCCGGTAGCAGATGATGATCATATCAAGCACCCACAAGCCGCAAGCGGTCTGCTAAATGTAACGGCCATCCGGGTATTGAGCGATCAGAAGATCGACGAGCTAGCCCGCTCATACTCCTGTGAATCTAACCAGTAACACTTACCGTACAGTCCGGTCTGATCGTCTGATATGTCGCATATCTCACCTAGGGGTGGTAAACGTCAGACCCCAATAGCTCGATAAGTCGTGTCGATATGAGGTTCATAACGGGTCGAGAAACTACTGGTAACACTTACCAGCATATCTCTGATCAGCCCTGGCCAGGGACTTCCTTGTTACGGCCAATCGAGCACAGCGCAACATCAACCCCCAATACCGGGAGAGATGAAACCCCTCCTATCGCTCATTGCCTCCATGTGACTCGGGACTGTACCCAAAGACCACCGTTTTGCACGCCCTCATGGACGTGGTAAGGTGGAGATCAAAGCACAGTGGGAATCACACAAGACTCTATGACGATCTCGGGTCTACAGACTAACCTGTACAAGTGTCACCTGAGAACTGCCATCTGACGTGAGGTATAATACCATTTGGGAGTTCTCAGCGAGTCCGTCCAGTGTACCCAGTTTTCACTGAGCACCCGTACCATCTCTGATGTCAAACACCAATGGATATGGGATCATCCATCGCCCATCGCATGGGTCGAGAAGCGTATACGCTAGTCTACACTGGTATATCGATGCCCCGTCTCGATACACCCATGACTAGGGACCTTGAAGAATGTACTTATAGACTACCATGTCCCCACTAGTATGATCTACATCATATTCCAGATAGTCAAGTACACATCCTAAGGGCTTTACCAACATGTAACTATAAGACAGTTTAAAGAGACTAGTGTACATGTTAAGATAAAGAGTAACCAGATAGCATACTATCATATCGAGCAAGAAAGTCATCTCTATATATGTCCAAGCATCCAATATAATATACATCATCTGTACAATACTGGCCTCTAGGGCATACATACAACTAACAATCTCCCACTTGCATTAGGGCCAGTTGCTGTAGTATCGCATACCGAGCATCCCGAAGAGTCTCTCAAACTGTATCTGGGGAATGGCCTTCGTGAGTGGATCCGCCGTGTTATTCTTCGTGTCAACCCTCCTGACCTCGATCTCCCGGCGATCAACTATCTCCCGGATAAGGTGATACCGCCTCAGAATATGCTTGGATCGCTGATGGGACCTAGGTTCCTTGGCCAAAGCCACCGCTCCATTGTTATCGCAATACAAAGGTATTGGATGCTCAATGGATGGAACCACTCCAAGTTCAGTAATAAACTTCTTGATCCAGACAGCTTCTTTAGCAGCATCGTTGGCAGCGATGTATTCAGCCTCCATCGTCGAGTCTGCCACGGTTTCCTGCTTGGAACTCTTCCAGCTAACTGCCCCTCCGTAAAGGGTAAAGACAAATCCCGACTGCGACTTAGAGTCGTCCTTATCACTCTGGAAGCTCGAATCGGTAAAGGATTCCACTTAGAGTTCCCCGTTACCATAGACCAAGAGCATCTCTTTAGTCCTTCGCAAGTACTTGAGAATGCTCTTCACAGCTGTCCAGTGATTCTCTCCAGGATCATCTTGATACCTGCTCACTACACCTAGTGAGTATGCAACATCGGGTCTGGTACATAGCATCGCGTACATGATAGAGCCTACTGCCGAAGCATAGGGTATCCCTTGCATGCGAGCTCTCTCCAAATCAGTCTTGGGAGACATCTCTTTGGAGAGAGTGACTCTAGATATCGTGGGCAAATTCCCACGTTTGGATTCTTCCATACTAAACCTCTTTAGTATGGTGTCAATGTACCTGGATTGGGACAATCCCAAAATCCGTTTGGATCTATCTCTATAGATCCTTATTCTCAATATGCAGGAGGCATCACCAAGATCTTTCATTGAGAATCTTTGTGATAAGAAGAGCTTGACCGATTGTATCATAGGAATATCATTTCCTATCAAGAGTATGTCGTCTACGTACAATACGAGGAAGACAACCTTACTCCCTGCTACCTTCTTGTAGATACAAGGTTCATCTGGATTTTTGACGAAATCAAACTCTTTGATAACGACGTCAAAGCAGATGTTCCAACTCCGCGATGCTTGCTTTAATCCATAAATGGATATAAGCAGCTTGCACACCTTCCCGCTGCTCCCACTATCTACGAAGCCCTCTGGCTGAGTCATGTACACGCACTCTTCTAAATCACCATTTAGAAAGGCGGTCTTAACATCCATTTGCCAGATTTCGTAGTCATGATATGCAGCGATGGCAAGCATGATTCGGATGGATTTAAGCATAGCCACTGGAGAAAAGGTTTCGTCATAATCCACACCTGGTCTTTGACGGAAACCTTTTGCTACAAGTCTAGCTTTGAAAGTCTCCACTTTCCCATCTACACCAAGTTTCTTCTTGAAGATCCACTTGCTCCCAATGGGTTTTACCCCTTCAGGAGCAACGTCCAAAGTCCATACTTTATTGGTGTACATGGATTCCATCTCGGACCGCATAGCATCCAGCCATTTCACTGAGTCCCCACTCGTGATGGCCTGCTCGAAACTCGTTGGGTCATCATCCTCCATGATGCAATCCTCGCTCCAACCATCCATGAGAAAACCGTAGTATCTCTCAGGTGGGCGAGGAACCCTACTAGATCGGCGGAGAGGCTGAGGTTCGTCGGAAGCTACTGAATGCTCTGGTTCCACTAAATCTTTTGTTGTGTTTTGTTCAGCTGGAACCTCTTCCAGTTCTACCTCAGAGCCACTAATTTCTTTTGCAAGAAATTCCTTTTCTAAAAAGGTGGCATGTTGAGCAACAAATACTCTTTGTTCCTCACTGTGGTAGAAGATATACCCTCGCGAATGTTTGGGATATCCAACAAATTTACACAAAACAGATCTTGCCTCGAGTTTGTCCGGTTTTTGTCTTTTGACATAGGCCGGGCAACCCCATATCTTTATAAAATTAAGATATGGTCTCTTCCCTTCCCATATCTTATATGGTGTGGTAGGCACATATTTGGTGGGAACCCTGTTCAGTAGGTATGCTGCTGTTTCCAGTGCATATCCCCAGAAGGAAACAGGTAACTCAGCTACACTCATCATAGAGCGCACCATATCTAATAGGGTGCGATTTCTCCGCTCCGATACACCGTTGTGCTGTGGTGTATATGGAGGAGTTAGCTGAGAGAGAATCCCATTCTCTTTTAGGAAGTCCAGGAATTCAATGCTCAAGTATTCTCCTCCTCGATCAGATCGTAGGATTTTAATACTTTTTCCAGTTTGGTTCTCAACTTCTTGTTTATATTCTCTAAATTTCTCAAAAGCTTCTGATTTGTGTTTCATCAGGAACACATATCCGAATCTAGAGAGATCGTCAGTGAATGTAATGAAGTACGAAGAACCATCCCTGGCATGTGTAGGCATGGGACCGCATACATCACTATGTATCAATCCCAAGAGTTCGGTAACTCTTTCTCCGTGTCCCGTGAACGGAGTTTTGGTCATCTTGCCTTTGAGATATGACTGGCAAGTGTCATAAGATGAAAAATTAAACGAATTTAAATATCCATCTTTATGCAACTTAGCTAGTCGTGTCGCATTGATGTGACCCAGTCTACAATGCCACAAGAAGGATTCGTTGAGTTCAGAACTCTTCCTCTTGTGTGTGTTTGTTATGCTCAGAACTGTTGATTGATTTAGAACATAAATGCCATTGCACAACGTGCCTGATCCAACCAACTTTTGGTTACGGAAAATGTTCATAACATTGTCCTATAATACAAAATTATATCCCTCTTTACTCAATAAAGAAACTGATATAATGTTGCAAATCAGGTTCGGCATGTAATAGCATTCGTTCAGAACCAATGTATTACCAGTTGGTAATACAAGGTGATATTCCCCGACAGTCTTAGCTGTAACAATTGCACCATTTCCAACTCTAATGTCTTTATCACCTTCTCCAAGTTCTCTACCTTTTCTAAGCCCATGTAACTGATTACATATATGGGATCCTGACCCGGTATCCAATACCCAGGACGTAGAGCAAATGGAGAAACAGTTCTCAGTAACGAACACACCCGAAGAAAATGCATCATCATGTACTTTCTTCATTCGGGTGGAATGGGAATCCTGGTATTCCCCTATATCCTGTTCGGTCCTATAACTCTTATAGGAAAGAACGGAACCAACGTTCCCCAGCGCAGGAAAACATGGGGGTTTGGTCAATACATCCATATTATTATCTTGATTAAGGCATGAACTGGTCGCTACCTGGAGAGAGAGAGAAGAAAACACTTTAGCGTATGCTCGTGCAAGATTAGATTGGTTATTATCTTATCTAATCAGGATGGCTCCCACTGCTTTTTATCAAATCTTCCTTCAAACCCTAAAAGGAAAGACTAGCCGGGATTAATTACACCCTACAACTTCGTCGATCTTTCAGCCAGGCCAGTGTCGGTACTTTGAGGGAGGTTCCCCGTGCTTTCGCACGGACCTAATTAGAGTAAACCTCGTTTTCCCAGAGGCGTAACCCCGTTGACATCTTTCTAGACACCTACTTGATCGGCTAATTGTAGTGTGCAAAACTCTCCCAGGAGTAACTCTTACTCGCAGCGGGTATCGGGATCCAACTATCTCATAGAAGGTATGCAATCTCATTGCAAATTTCAACACTTGAAATTCCCGATAATATTTTTCCCCAAGCATCCTATGACCTTGACGGAGGTCAACAAACCACAGGGTGCAAGTCAAGTTCAACCCGTCATTTCTTGATAGAATCAAACCCACCCGCACGACCCTTGACGGAGGTCAACAAGGTCGTACGACTACCCTAATCCAATCTGCATCACATGCATAAGCAGACAAATACTAGTTAACTACCGCACACTACGCCTTGACGGAGGTCAACAAACGTAGCACGAATACTAAGTAGGATTTATCTGAAATGACGGAGGGCTACGCAGGTTTTTCATAAAAACCATGAGCGTATTGAACTTGATATCGTTGTAGAATCAAATAAGGTTTTGAAATGGAGTGATTTTGAGGCTTTTCCAGTTTTGCTAAAGGGGTCACTCCCGGTGAAGGGATCGTCGGCCCTTTCCTCGTCGAATGAGGTGCGGGATATATCATATATATCACTGTGCAAAGCAAAAACCCAAAAGCAATCAAAAGCAAACCGAGTGTGTAGCATCTGCCAGTTATTGCTAAAGGAGTCACTCCCGGTGAAGGGATCTCGGTCCTTTCCTCATCGAATAAGGTGCAGGGTATATCATATATACCGCTATGCAAAGCAAGAACTGTAGCTACCTGTTTTGTATAAAATTTGATTCTACAACATCTTAGGTTTCTTTTCTTTCATTAATCACATTAATGAAGTCCCATCATTTAAGTCACCTAAACATCACAGATAAATACGACGTACACTTATGCCATCCGCATTCGCCTGGATGTCCCCTCGTGCACCGTTAGGTTAGGTAACTAACGACAGAGCAGGACAGGGCTAGTGCGGGTGCAAAACATAAGTAACGTCTATATAATATATCATATATACTATATACTATATCTATCACAGAATATCACATGATCACATCACAGATATCGCAGCAGAAGAAACATATGAAATATTGGATATACTAGGACGTCCGTGTTTTCAATACGAGCCAGTATAAAACACGGATTCCACGGTCGTGATGAATAGCCAATCCCACACCCCTAGACCCCTACGAGAGCGGCAAGCAACCCTACCAATTCTAGGGTTAGGAGACCCGAACTCGACTCCTCGAGTTGGTCTCCCACTGGACCCTTGAACCCGGTTACTTGTGCTCCCCTCCTTGGGTCTATCCTAGTGCAGAAAAGTAAATAATATACAATAGGTGACAACTTTCGCAACCTGGAAGCGCCCCGAATAAAAGAATATTACATACAAGTTTTTACATGAATGAAAATGAAAAAACACTCATCTCACATAAAAACCCCCGGCTATTCAAATACGATAATCCAATATAACATATCCAGCAACACATAACATCACATGTCATCAACGTAAGTAAATATGCATACACCGATTGTCGTCGACGTATAGCAACGACAATCGGCAATACCACTACATACTACACTTACGGTCACAGAAAAGAAAGTGTAAAACTACAACAATTGGAATCCGCAACCTCTTTAGACATCACATGCCTAATCCAATGAATATTTTAGACATCACATGCCTAATTATTATAAATCCCACATTTTAGTCTCATTATCGAAAACTCTTTTCAATATCAAATGAAACTAAACCGCTAGATTTATATCATTCATTCAGTTATCACATAACTGTTTGTGAATTCCAATTATTGTATCACATTCTAGATAAATAGAATATATTAAACTTTCCGATCGAACATTCGAACACCCAAGTTTTCCCGAAACCATCCAACACATGAAATAGGTTCAAAGACATTCGTTTCATGCCTCAGTACCAACGGTCCAGCCGTAGAAGGGTCAAGCCAACGCCTCACATGTGGCACGCCGTACTGCCCCAAACCCGAAGGTTCAAAGGGCAGTTCAAGACGGTCACATAATCGAGTTAAGGTTTGTTGTCTTCTAGAGGGACCATCGCGTTACTTGCACTACTCAGAACGTCCTTAAACCGCACAATAATCCAACACTTGGATATTTTTGGCAGGGGAAAGATTGGGTATTTATATCCGGTCGAACTTTTTAACATATTCAAAAAAAATTATCCGGAAAACACTTTGACAAAGTTCGATAATCCGATCGAATCGTCGATTCCCTATTCAACCCCAGAACACTCTACTCTGGAGTCAATTTAAAAATCCCAGAAAACTCAGAACAATTTATCTGGAATTACTGTGCAAAGAGATATGGCTGACGTCACCAAAGCGCCGCGGAACCGCCGCAGAAGCCATGCTTCTGCCGCGGTTCCGCCGCACAAAACACTGTTCATGGGAAACTTTTTGCACTGTAATTCTTATATTTCATTGCTGAATTTTTAAAGCATTTTTAATTGACAAAAAACCACAAATTTGGAAAACGACCAGAGAGCGTCATCAGGTTAGGGTTTCGGGTTTGTTCGGGTTTCAAACTCCGTCTAGTTTTCGCCTATGGCTCTAGCTAGGCTCTGATACCACTGTAGGGTTCCTAGGCACACAGTAGAGGTCTCACAAGGCATCAACCATGCCATTTTACAAAAATATGGTGCCGAGAAACCCTAGTTAACGGATCGTTGCTAGAAATCTAGGCGAAAAAGTAAACTAGTTAACACTTAACTACTAGAATACGGAAATTACAACCTTTGTAGATCCGAATATCCACCTCCACGGCTCCGCAACGAAGTCTCCTCGCTGTCCAAGTCGAACCCCGGGCTCTAGCGTCGGCTTCATCGGAGAATGAACGGGCTTGGTCATCGACGACGATGCCGAAGATGATCTACGTCGAGACATCGCTAGATCAAGCTCCCACTTCACAAAGTGATGAAACTTGTGAAGAAAACACACTCTACTACTTGGCAAGAAGTAGAGGATGAAGAAATAGGAGGTGGGTTCTCTTTAGAATTGGATTTCTCACTCTTAAGCTCAAGTTGCCATTGATGGCCTCAAGGTTTCAAACTTGAAGATGAAGAAGAAGATGAGCTAGAATTATGATAAGTCTATTTTTAAATGAAAAGAAAAACAATACTTTTCATAATCAAACTAAGGTTAAGTGTAGAGAGCAAACCATGGTAAGTGGGAATAGTTAGGGTTTAGCATGAAGACAAAATGGTCTTAGAGTCAAACCTTCATGAAGTTTCATCAAGCTTCATGACAAAAAGAAAACCATTTTGTTTTCATAAAATTATTTAAATAAGAAGGAATAGATAAATAAATGAGTGATTAAATCAAAACCCTAATTATCTACTTAACCATGGTTTTATTCTTTATACTTAACCATATAAACATGCATCATCAAATATGATACAAACAAGTGCACAAAAGTATATCACATATACATCATGCACATCAAGTGAGAAAATCCATTTAAAGTGAACCTATATTAGTTAATGTAAAGTAATATATCAAATATATAATTATACATTAAATCATTAAATCAACACTTGATTTAACGACCCGGTCATATCGCATATAACCGACTAATATCAATAGTAACAACTTATCGAATCAACACTTGATCCGATAACCCGGCTATAACGCATATAACCGATCAATGTTACAAATCGCGAGAATCGAATACAGTATCACATACTGGTATTATTCTCGGTCCCGCACATATCTCATATGCGCTCCTATTTCGTTTTGCTTGAGCCAGGAAACCTCTGTGTAGGACTCTAAAGACTCGTCAATACGCCGGTAGCCGATGATGATCATATCAAGCACCCACAAGCCGCAAGCGGTCTGCTAAACGTAACGGCCATCCGGGTATTGAGCGATCAGAAGATCGACGAGCTAGCCCGCTCATACTCCTGTGAATCCAACCAGTAACACTTACCGTACAGTCCGGTCTGATCGTCTGATATGTCGCATATCTCACCTAGGGGTGGTAAACGTCAGACCCCAATAGCTCGATAAGTCGTGTCGATATGAAGCTCATAACGGGTCGAGAAACTACTGGTAACACTTACCAGCATATCTCTAATCAGCCCTGGCCAGGGACTTCCCTGTTACGGCCAATCGAGCACAGCGCAACATCAACCCCCAATACCGGGAGAGACGAAACCCCTCCTATCGCTCATTGCCTCCATGTGACTCGGGACTGTACCCAAAGACCACCGTTTTGCACGCCCTCATGGACGTGGTAAGGTGGAGATCAAAGCACAGTGGGAATCACACAAGACTCTATGACGATCTCGGGTCTACAGACTAACCTGTACAAGTGTCACCTGAGAACTGCCATCTGACGTGAGGTATAATACCATCTGGGAGTTCTCGGCGAGTTCGTCCAGTGTACCCAGTTTTCACTGAGCACCCGTATACCATCTCTGATGTCAAACACCAATGGATATGGGATCATCCATCGCCCATCACATGGGTCGAGAAGCGTATACGCTAGTCTACACTGGTATATCGATGCCCCGTTTCGATACACCCACGACTAGGGACCTTGAAGGATGTACTTATAGACTACTATGTCCCCACTAGTATGATCTGTATCATAGTCCAGATAGTCAAGTACACATCCTAAGGGCTTTACCAACATGTAACTATAAGACAGTTTAAAGAGACTAGTGTACATGTTAAGATAAAGAGTAACCAGATAGCATACTATCATATCGAGCAAGAAAGTCATCTCTATATATGTCCAAGCATCCAATATAATATACATCATCTGTACAATACTGGCCTCTAGGGCATACATACAACTAACAGTGATTGATTCTAGGGAATAAAATGGTTAAGATGTTGTAGAGATAACTAATCCCAACCATCACTTAAATTTATCTCATAATGAAATGTTTAGACACCAAGCATTTCATAATAAAACAATAAATGGTGAAAGTTGGGTATGCTTTCAGGTGAAAAGATGCATGTTGTGTTCATAGGGTGCAAGTTAAGTTAATGGTTCATTAGGGAAAGAATCCAATGCATTAGGTTTGACAAGTCAAGCAACCATTAATTATTTCTAATCATGTGTTTTGATAAAATGACTAGCTTAAAGAACTCATAATCGCACATATTCAAACCTATAGCAATGTCTAAATGACCTCAAATTTTGCGGATAATCTTGGAAGTTCTCAAGGAATTTGACAAGTCAATTCGAATTGCATACTTTGGTAATTCATGATGAATCATTATGAACCTCGACAAAAATCCTCATGATGAGTCGTGCAAGAATCCATGAGATATGAATTTTTGAGCATATCGAAAAGGGTATTTCAGTCATTTGAACGGATCTTAAACCATACACTTAAGTTGCCTCCATGTATACCAAACATTTATTTTTATCCAAAAATGAGGTGAATGATATGATTCATATACATGATGAGAATGAAAGGTTACGATGCAATGATATGATGAAGGGGTAAAAGGGTAAATTCGCAAATCGTTGCTCCGCCAAAGGGTGTGTATGTGTGTGTATAGAGAGAGAGAGAGAATAATGGAGGAAAGAGGCCATAGGAGGAGATTTACTCCTACGGCGTCGGAAAAATGCACCCTCCATGAATTTTTTTGACGATCGGCATCCATCACCCAAATTTACTGTATGCACATTTTAGATGATAACGATGATGATGATAGATGCCGATCGTCGGAAAAAATAGTGGAGGTTGCATTTTTCTGACGCCATGGAAGGAAATTCCCTCCTATGACACATTTCCACCATATGCGCGCGCGCGCATACACACATATGAGAATAATGTAGGAAAGAGGCCATAGGAGGAAATTTCCTTCTATGGCGTCGAAAAAATTCCCCCTCCTTCATTTTTTTCCCGACAATCGGCACCCACCATATTCATCGTTATCATCTAAGATGTGGGTACACCAAATTTCATATGATTCTACAACTTCTTCACCGTTGATTTAGTGAGTTCAAAATTAACGGTTTACCGACAATAGAACTTTTTACATTGCTAAATCTATGGTGAAAAAGTTGTAGAATTATATGATATTTGGTGTACCCATATCTTACATGGTAACGATGAAGATGGTGGGTACCGATCAACGAAAAAAATGATGGAGGAGGTATTTTTTCAACGCCATAGAAGGAAATTCCCTCCTATGGCATCTTTCCTCCATTATTCTCTATATATATAGCAAACTACTAGAATATTTGATTGTTATCTCAATAGTTTGTTCTCTTTTATATTACTTAATTTGTATATGTAATTTTGTTCTTAAATTTCATTTCTAAAAAACCCTTTCTAAATAAAAATCAAACAACAAAATTTTCTTTTCCAAAAATTCCAAAAAAATTATCTTTTATTTAAATTCTTTTTTTTTAAATTGAAATAAAAATAATATAAATCTTTTGGCAAGATTCGAATACACGACCTCATGAACAATGTTACGATACTAAAACAATAGGATACTATACATATATTTAACAAAAGATAAATATACACAGGTGTTGAAAAGGAAAAGATCTTTTATTAATGAAAGAATGTACAAAAAGGTACATGGGTTTTACAACCGTTACATCCTACTTTCCTTGGACAAATTTCGTCCTTGAAATTATACACGGAACTAATCATCAAATAGATAAGGGTAACGCTCGCGCATATCATCTTCGCGCTCCGAGGTGGATTCTCCTAAGGAATCCATCCTCTATAATACACGGAACAGTTTTATCACTTTATTTCGCAGGGCCTTCTCTTTTCGATCTAGAATCTCGACCGGCTGTTGTTTGATAGTCGGATCGACCCCTACGGTAAGCTCCGATTGGTTAAGGATTTGATTAGGGTCACCGACATAATGGTGTAACTGGGAGACATGGAAGCACGCCCTCCAAGGATGGTGGCAAGGCCAAATGATAAGACATCTCTCCTACCCACTCCAAGATACCGAACAGACCGATAAAATGAGGACTGAGATTTCCATGCCTACCGAAGAGGATCACTACTCTGTTAGAAGAAATCTTGAGGAACACGTGGTCTTCTGGTTGAAACTCCAAATGTCGACGCTTCGCATTAGCCCAATACTTCTGCGTGTCTTGAGCTATGCGCAATCTTTCTCTGATCGTGCCAACCACATCAATTGTCTCTACAATCATATTCATCCATAAGGAGCTCTCTGTGTCCAATGGCATCCCAACTCCGCGGGGAGCAGCACTTCCGACCATATAGCGCTGCAAAAGGAGTCATCCCTATCCTGACCTGATAACTGTTGTTGTATGCAAACTCCTTAAGATGCAGATGATATTCCCACGATCCCTCGACGTCAAGCTCATAGGCCTTGAGCATGCCCTCTAGGATCTGAATGACTCTCTCAGATTGTACGTCCGTCTGAAGGTAATATGCAATGGTGAAACTTAGACTCGTGTCCAAGCTGGCCTGAAGTCTCTACCAAAACTAGGATCGGAATCGGGTATCCCGATCGGAGACGATGCACACTCTATGCAGTCTCACGATATCCTGCACGTTTTATAAGCATTAAGATAAATTCAAAGAAAATTGAAGGTTTAATTTTTTTAATTTTGAATTTACCTCCATGTATTGTCATGCTAAGCTTTCCGTGGACCGACCGACTTGGAAAAGTATGAAGTGGGCTGACTAGGTGAGAAAGTCCATTGTAACCCAAATGGCGTCGTTACCTTCGTGCTATAAGGAAGGGCATTCACGAGGTCTATGGTAATGTGTTACCACTTCCACTCAGGGATGGACAATGGCTAAAGTAAGCTAACAACCCTGTGATGCTCAGCCTTCAACTGTTGGCAAATCAGGTATTTCGATACACTCTGTGGGACTTCTCGCTTCATGCCTTTCCACCAATAATGTTATCGAAGATCCCTATATATCTTCGTGCCACCTAGGTGATAGAATATGGATGGCTATGAGCCACCTTCTTTAGCTCCTTTCTGATAGCACCAGTAAGTACGCAGATCCGGCTTCCATAGCATAAGGACTCATCCTCGTGTAACTATGAAATATGATCAGAGACCGGCTTCAACCTACTCTCTGATCCTCAGCAGTCTAGCATCACCCGCTTGGGCTTCCTTGATATGATCAACAAGCGAAGACTGGATCTGCAAATTCGTCAGCAATGGTGTAATCCTTGGAAGAACAACCTTTGTCTCTAACTCATAGAGATCCTGTTGCAACCTCCACTGCGTAGTGAGACACATAGCCAGTGGCCGACGGCTTAGAGCATCGGGGACTACAATCATCCTCCCTGGATGATACTGTAGATTGATATCGAAATCAGCCATGAGCTCGAGCCACCTCCTCTATCACATATTCAGTTCCTTCTATGTGAAACGTACCTGAGGCTCTTGTGGTCAGTTAAAATCTCAATCCGCTCTCTTAGAACATAATGTCTCCATACCTTAAGAGCAAAAATCACTACCACCAGCTCAAGGTCACAGATGGTATAGTTGGGCTTGTGCGTCTTCAACTTCCTTGACGCATATACAACAACCTTGCCATGCATGTTGTCACGCCCCACTTCCTAAAAGACGAGGAGCGAGAGTTGACAAGTCCGTGACGTATTCACACTGAGAAGCACACTTTCTCGATATGAATACGCTAAGCGTTTATATACGCTAAGAGATATTTTCTGATATTGAAGTGCTAATCTTAATATATGGTAATTGGCAGATTCATACATTTAGCAAACTCTACCCGTAGGAAGGTTGAATTTACTAATGAAACTGGACATTGGTCTATTTCAATATAGTTAGATATAGGGTTGCATCCGGATTCGGATATCCAGATATTTATCCGGATCCAGATCGGATATTTTCGAATACGGATATGAAATTTTGGATCCGTTTAGATACGGATACGTATACAGATATATATTTTCATATTTAGTCGGATACGGATACATTTCAAATTTTTCGGATACGAAATTGGATTTCTAGATATCTAAATTCGGATACGGATACGAATTTGGATACGGATATCCGCAGAAATATTAAGTTAAATATTGCATTTTAAATTAATTTTCTAATATTTTTATGATTAATTAATTAATACTTTTGTAGTAAAATTAAAATTGAATAATATATTAGTTTGTTTATTTTATATGTATTATAAATTATGCATTTAAAATAGTATTTAACATATTATTTTATAATTTTTATTTTAAAATATACATAATAGCATAATATATATGTATAATTATTTGTTAATATATTTTATTACGTGCATATTTATTCGTTTCAAATATTTTAAGAACTCATATTTAATTTGTACTCAATTTTTTCGTAGCATGTATCGGTTATATCCATAATTTCACTTCAAATTCACTTATTTTATATTTTAAACATAGGTTAATTGCACAAAACACCCCTGTAGTTTACCCAGTGTTGAACTTACACCCCTTCAAGTAATTCATTAGCACAAAGACCCCCTCTGCTCATCGCTGTAACCATTAAAAATGCATGAATTCAACTCTGAACAATAAAAACATGTTCTCAAACGAAATTAGAGAATTATTTGATTTGTTCGAAATTGATTTTTAGCAATTTAAAGCATTTTCTAGGGTTCTAATTGATGAGCAGAGGGGGTGTTTATACAAATAAATTACTTGATGGGGTGTGAGTGCTACTCATGTAAACTATAGGGGTGTTTTGTGCTATTAACCCTTTAAATATTTATGTATCAATATCCGATTTGTATCCGTATATGTTTATCACATATCCGATCTTAATCCTTATCGGATTTTGTTAAATATTGATATGAATATTTTTTATCGAGCTATATCCGTATCTGAAACTAGAAAGTGAATATGGAAACGGTATTACTCATATTCGATTCATATCCGCTTCGAATGCAACCCAAGTTAAGTAGTCATAGCAATGGTGCATATATTGATTTGATTATAAAGTCATTCCTACGTGCGGTCCTTGCATATATATTCCAATGATAAATTAAGTTTAAAAAATTTGAGTTCAGTGGGAATAAATTTTCTCGTATGTAAAATTTGAGAAATTATTTTATCTTCTTAAGGATATGAGAAGATAAATTAAAGTGACCACTCCCTTATTAACTAACTCGTAAAGCTTTATTTGTCCAAAATATGGATTTTGGATGAGCCATTGCATATAAAGATAACCTCGATAACAAGTGATCAGTCGAAAATATTGCATTCTTAACATATCAATTTCCCTACTCTTTCTAATCATCTAAAGGTATTTGGTATAAATATAGCACATATTAGCAATTCGTCTGCCAAATATCAAATAACATGTGTTATACATTATAACCAGCATTATGAAGGAAATTGAGTGTTTATTAATTTATGCATGATATTGTATATCTCGACACGTTTCAGTGAGATTGTGTGTAGAAAATTCTTCATATCAAAGAACCGGAATCACAAATTTGCCGATAAAACGCAGCAAGTCAAAGACTGCAAATCTGGCAAAAAAAAAGAAAGGATATTTAGATTCTAGACATCAAAAGAAGACCCTAAAGCCAAAACCAAACAACTGCAGAAAACCCATTCAGAGATCTCACTATATGGCCGCGGATCCACGGCCGATCCAGGTCGATCCGCCGTGGTTCCGCGGCCGAGTCGGCTCGTCAGCGGTTGATATTTTTCCCGATGCTTCATTGTAACCTCCAAGCTTCTTCAAGACGCTTCAAACTCCCTACTTTTCTCCAGAAGCTTCCCACCAACAACCAAGCTTCTCATGCAAGCTAGATAACTACCTTAATCTAGAAACTTCCCTACAACTACCTAGCTTCCTATGCAAGCTTCATAACAACCAAGCTTTTAGGGGAAGATAGAGGAAAAACTATAAAAGGATACCTAGGGCTTCATTGTAAAGGTTGTTGGTTGTTGAACATTGAACCAATTCACTACACAAGTTGAGTGACACAACTTGTGATCCAAAACCCTAACCCAAATCCAAATCCAATGCCAAATCAAGATCCATCGAGAACAAATCAAGCAAACAATCAACGATCCTTTATCGCAAAGCCAATTATCATCAAGAGCAAGAGATCCACGATGATCCACGACTCACGGGGATCGAGCTACGTAAAGATCGACGACAAATTCCCTTTCAAGGAGCGATTCAAGAGCTAGTCTTGTAAACTCAATTGAGAGGTGTAATTTGAAGGAGATTTAATAAAGGTGATAATTGCAATTCTTGCTTTCTATACATTCTCACATTATGAAATTCTTCATTTTTGATTGTTTCATTATGATGCGTGAGTAAATTCTCTACTTGTGGAGGATTCGAGAGAATTGATAGATCTAATGATGAACAAATCTTAATACTAATTTTAAATCTTATGAGATTTGTGAATGTTAGCAAAAAGAATCTTTGATGGCCTAATTTGGAGTGAGATCACTTCTTGATTATTTCGTTGCAAATTAGGGATCAAACAATTGATGATTTTCTTCGCTAAAGGTTAGATCCGAATGATTATGATTGAAAAGACAAGGGATAGTGAAAGAGAAACCCTAGTTTCTTCAATAGATCCCTAATCTTCATTCATCATCATCAATCTAGCTACAAATTATCAATAGATAAGATTAGGAATTATTAGATTCATCATTAGCTATTAATTAAATCGAATCCTACAAGCTATTCTTCATAATCTTGATAATCAAATTGATTGGGGATAACTTCTTGATTCTTGATTCTAGATCTATTTTCTTTATGCTTCTTGAAATTAAATCTCACAAATCTTAAATCATTTTCTATACTAATTTCATTTCAATTCATCTAAACCAAAATCAAAAAAATTCATGCATCTCAATGGACGATCCATGCTCACTAACGATCGCTATATGCGACACCGTTAATTGATTGCGGTATAAATTTCTTTGGTTGTGAAACATTTTACTACACACAGAAGAACGACCTATTAAATAGCGTCGTTGTCGGGGATTGCATGCTATTTTGTTCGTTCTTGTTATTCGAGTTGAAAATTATTTTATTCCATCAAAAATTTCAATCAAAAATCGCAACAAATGCTTAACGATTAGCTGTGAATTCTGCAAGGGAATCTGGAATCATTGGAGCAAGTGAAAAAATATCCAGATCATCTCAGGAAGTCCAGTGAGGCAACAAGAGCATTTGCACAAAATTTTGTTCAGGGAACTATTCAAAAGACCGCTGAACCATGGCATTATGCAGGTTTGCGCGGTGGATCAGCGGTAATCTTGAGGAATCAGAGCTCTATTTCTCTGTGGTAATTTCTATACTTTCTTATCTCCTCCCTGCTCTGTCCAATAACCAATTTCTGCAGGATTCTTTACAAAATTTCGCAGCGCCGCTAAAAGAAAAATTGTTGCGTGTTTGATCTTGGTTGTTTGCATATTTTAACACGGAAATTAATCTTGAATCCATGTGTCAAGGCACCTTCATGATTAAAGATGATGGTGAAGCCTGGAGATTTTTAGAAGATTTTGCTGAAAAAACTTTACAATGGGAGAGTGTAAACCAACCATCGTCTAGGAGTGGTATTCACCAATCTGATGTTTCCATAAGAGTTAGAGCTGAAATGGCAGCAATGCAAAAGAAACTCGAAGCTATGGATCACAAAAGCCTCTCTAAATCAGATGACGCTCTCCAAAACTGTCTGTGGATACTGTTCTGATCCATCACATCTTACGAAAGAATGTCCTTTGAATTCTCCGTTTCAAGGTCAAGAGAATACCAATGCTGCTTTCCATCAAAGACCTAGAAACGATCCGTATTCTTCCACTTATAATCAGGGTTGGAGGATTCGCTCTAACTTTGCTTGGAACCAATCACAGACTCAAAACACGGTTCCAACCAAAAACCGTTAGTTATATGTATGCCCTAGAGGCCATTACTGTACATAGGATGTATATTGTAGTGGATGCTGGGACATATATAGGGAGGACTTTCTTGCTCGACATGATAGTATGCTATCTGGTTACTCTTTACCTTAACGTGTATACTGATTGTCTCTCTGTTACATGTTGGTAAAGCCCTTAGGATGTGTACTTGACTACCTGGAATATGATGCAGATCATACCAGTGGGGACATGGTAGTCCATAAGTACATCCTTCAAAGTACCTAGTCGTGGGTATATCGAGACGGGGAATCGATATACCAGAGTAGACTAGCGTATACCTTCTCGACCCATACAGATGGGCGATGGATGATCCCATATCCATTGGTGTTTGACATCAGAGATGATATGCGAGTGCTCAGTGGAGACTGGGTACACTGGACGGACTCGCCGAGAACTCCCAGATTGTTGGAGATAGTGCCCTCATAGTCAATTATTGGATCGCAGGTACGTGATTGCAATGATTGCGGAGGACCTATCCCGGTAGGACAGTCTTACTTGAAATGATAGTATGCTATCTGGTTTGCCTTTATCAGTCGTGTTCATGTTCAGGTGACTGATTGCATGTTACACTTTGATAGAGCCCTTAGGATCTTGCTTTACTACCAACAGTATGATGGCGATCATATACGTGAGAGTTGGGTAGTTTATATGCATATCCTTAATTGTGGTCCCTAGTCGTGGGAGTTTCGAGACAGGGCATCGATACTCCGGAGTAGACTGGTGTGTACAGTCGAGACCCCGACGAGGGGCGGTGGCCGGTCTCACAAGCCACTGGTGTCAGTTGGATCACCTAAGATGTATACAGGTGCTCATTGGGTTATGAGTACACCGGACAGGACTCGCCGGGAATCTGCTAGTTAGTACTATACCTATCGTCAGATAGCAGTTCCCTGGTGACATGTGTACAGGTTAGTTCATCGACCTGAGGTCGTCATTTGTCTCGTGTGAGTTCCCACTGTGCTTTGATTTCTACCCTACCACGGCTCAAAGGAGTCGTGCAAACAGGTAGCTTTTGGGTACAGTCCCGAGCCATATGGAGGCACGTGAGCGGATCGGCAGGGGATTCGTCTCTCCCGGTATTGGGGGCGAGATCGTGCTGTGTCTAGGAGAGCCATTACGCAAAGCCCTCGGCCGAGGCAGGAGATTTACTAGTAGGTATTCCAGTAGTATCTCAGGGCGTTCTGGGCTACACTCCGACATGACTTATACTGCTAATGGGGGTCTGACGTTACTAGCCCCCTAGGCGGATATGCGATACTCATTGACGAACGGACCGGACTGTATATACATTGTCACTGTTAGGCTCAGTAGGGTTTTCGGAGGAGTTCGCTCATCGGTCTCCCTTGAGTTCGCTCCTCGGCCACCCTTGAGGTCAGTCCATGGGCAGCCGTTACGCATAGCTAGTGCCGCCGACGGTTTTTGGTTAAACCCACTGCCAGGGTGCTGACGAGTCATTAGAGTCCCCCACAGACAGTTTCCAAAGTTCGGGCGAAACGTTGTAGAGGCCGTATGGTTTTATGGCAGGGTTCGGAAAATGCACGTGCGTTTACGCACGTGTCGATTTTCGGACAGTTGATACTGGTCGGCTTTGGTTTAAGCCGGATCCGAGTATTATATTGAGTAGGTATAATATCTTTGTCTCAGTTGCATTTGTATTCACTCGTAATACAAATGCGGGTATATTTATACAGTTTCGGGGTTGTCCTGAAATTCGTTTCAGGATCACTTTTGGAAGTTGCCAGTTTCCAGTTTTCTATCAGCCGTCTTTTAACATTCTGTTAAAGACGGATTTATCTTTTCTTCAGATATGATGAGTCATGCTTCTAGAAGCTTCTAGAAGGTTCTAGATGAGGTGACTAGGATTAATTGGTGTTAAGTTTTCATTGGTTGCATTAATGGTGTCATTAATGCAAAGATGACTAGGTTTGTTCTTATTGGTTCAATTTAATGATTCATTCTTTCTTAATGGTTGTGATAACTATCAAGGTTTATGGTCACCACTTGAACCCTCCTACACTCACCTCCCTCCTTTGATATATATAGCCTCCTCTCTCTCTCTCATTCACACTCACTTGATTTCAAGAGAGAAAAGATTATGATAGGTTTTATCGGTGTATGGAATTTCACAGTCCATTTCATTCCATCACCCGATTTCCACGGCAACTTCATTAACCGATCGTCCACGGATTTGGACGAAGTGAGACAAAGTCATCTACTCATTCTCTACATCAATCTTGGTCGTCTCTTTTAGCAAACTTGACGATCGAGTTGCCTCGAGTCAGAGGCGGGAGCCCGTTTAAAGAACCGATCATGTGGTGCCACTTTGACGAGGACATCGGAGATCGACGAGATCGGAGCAGCCGCAACGGAGCGTGGGATGATGGTTGAAGAACGAAGGACTCGGATCGTTCGGTATAACATTCCTACACTCCTTACAGTTTGTTAGTTTAGCAATAATGGCAGATCCGGGTAAAAGTATACGATAGCGCCAGTTTAAAAGTTTTTGTTCCGCATTTGGCGTCTGTAGACGGCCGGGGCGCTAGCGTAGACTTACATTGGTATCAGAGCCTAACCATTTTGCTATACTAACTTGTGCTAACGCGTTTAAAACATCGATCCGACCGGAAATCAAAAATCGCAAAAATCGCAATTTCTTATCCCGACAATTTCTGTTAATTTTAAACGTTCTCAAAATTTATTTCTGGATGTCTTAAAAATCCGTGCAGGGAATTCTAAGAACCACGACAAAATTTGGGCACGTGAACTCACCAAACCGCCGCGGAAACGCGGTCAAACCCATGGTTTGACCGCGCTTCCGCGGCCATGTGGTGAGCACGTGCTCCCAAATTTTTCCAGTGGCTTCTCTGTTTGATTTTGTGATTTTTGGTATATAAAGTTTTGGCCCAGATTTTGTTACTGTTCACCAGTAAGCTGTGGGGCCCACTTTTTAATATTTGGTCTTTGGTCGATCGAAATTTAAACACGTTAGTTTACAGTGCTTACATTATATCTCCGACCGGGAATGTCATTTGATCGGTAAACCGCGTCTGATTGCTATAGTTCTTTTAGACGGGTTTGCGAACGTGACTTTCGCGTTGATGTTCTGTGTTGTGCTGTGATGTTACGGATTTGTCGTGGTGGATAGCAGTGTGCAATGTTAGTACAGTTTGAGTTTATTTGTACATTTGATATTGCGGGGCGAGCGTCCAAATTGTGGACAGCCGTCACTGCCTGTTGTATAATATTCTTTTGGGACACGACCAGGTTGCGGTCGATGTACCTATTGTACTATTTTTCATTACTGTACTAGGTTTTACCCCGCGACGGAGTGCACGGATAGCCGGGTTCGGGAAAGCAACGGGTCCGCATCTCATGGCTTTGAGAGGCAGAGGGGCCCCACTTCAGAATTGGCAGACTATTCGCCGCACTCGTAGGGGGTACAGGTTGACCCAAGGAGGGGTGCCCAAGCTTACCGGATTCCGTGGAGTGCTGGGTGGTCCATTCACTATGCTGTAGGGGGCTGCCTCGCTTCAGGTCTTGGCGGGTAACTTGCCGCATCCGTAGGGGTCTAGGTTTCATTGCACAGGCTATCCACACGACAGGGGAACGTCGAGTTTCAGCAGCGGCTCTGTGAAACTCGGGGATCCCAGATTATCTGTATTGTTCTGTGATGCTTATTACTTTTCTGTAATGTTGCATACTATCACGCCTGGAGCGATTATTGTATATTGGTTTATATACTATTAGATGTTGTATATGTTTTACACCCGCGCTAGTCCAGCCCCCGCTCAGTCGTTAGTTAAGTAACCTAACGGGTGATGACGGGACCCAGTGACAAATGCGGATGGCATATACGTACATTTTATTTTCGTTCTTTTCTGGTGTGATTGATTGATGGGACTGCGTTGATTCTGATCAATGCAAAGTAAAACAAACCTGTATACAGTTGTTGGAACAATTTAAAAAGTGTTATTGCAAAGACGTTTCCTTTTGTTATGCATAGCGGTATTCAGTGGAATATCCAGCACCTCATTCGACGAGGCAAGGGCTGATATCCCTTCACCGGGAAAGACCCCTTGGACAGAAGTTTGCGTCAGGGTAATAACTTCACTATAGTCGATTACATGTTGCTTTGCATAGCGGTATTCAGTGGAATATCCTGCACCTCATTCCACGAGGAAAGAGCCGAGATCCCTTCACCAGGAGTGACCTCTTTAGCAAAGGTTTTCGCCACTATATTTTAAAAAAAAAAGCTATCAGGTTCCTTCAGCGATATCAAGTTCACTACGTTAAAGGTTTTTCGCCAAAAACCAGCCGTAGCCCTCCGTCGTTTCTTATGGATGGTCAGTAGTATTCAAGCTATGTTTGTTGGCATACGTCAAGGCATAGTGTTTGGTAGATGCTGGGTATTCATTTGTTGCATAGATAGATGAGTTGGTTTGGGACAGTCGTATTACCTTGTTGGCATACGTCAAGGGTATGTACGGGTGGGTTCAAATTGACAAGATAGTGACGGGCAGAACTTGACATGTGACTTATGATTTGTTGGCATACGTCAAGGTCATAAGAGCATGGGGCAAGAAAATGATATCGGGAGTTTCTAAAGAAACTGAAACTTGCCAAGTATGCGCATACCTTCTGGAGTATGAATAACGTGGATGCATTCCATCACGTTAACATGCGATGAGAGTTGGATCCCGATTCCCACTGATGAGTTGGTTTACTCTTCGGGTGATCCCGATTGATTCTTCTTTAGGTTTGGAGGAGAATTTGACAGGACAGTGGGAGGTTTCCGGATTAGATAAAGTGATGACCATTCTGATCTAGGATAGAGTGCACGCAGAGTGTTTCTTTTCTCTCTCTCTCTTTGGCAGCGACCTTTGACCGACCCTAGACTATGACTCAGTTACCAGGTTGACCGAACCTTCTTAAAATACTGGCTTTTGGATTGTCTGAGTTGCATAAGTCATTGCCACTCCTTCTTTTACCCTTTGAATTTCTCAGAACACCCGTATTACTACGGATATCCACTTCCATTGGATAGATCCATCGTATGGTTATATACGAACTCGAAGGGACTTCTTCGGGGATGGATCCAGGTTCAGGAGAAATAGAATTGGTTTATTCAGTTGTTTTTTATTATCACCTTCTCTCAGGTTGCGAGAGCTCCTTGGTTTAGGAGAGTACACCTATTACGCTTATTGGATAGTCTTATTCCAAACCATAGGCTGGTGCCGAAAGGTAGGGAATGAAGAAAACCAATTAGCCTAAGTAGGGTGTGCAGAAGGTAATATGTAAAGACAAAATAAAGGGATTAGAAAGAGGGCAAAGTAAATTGCGACTGATATCATTCACGACCAAAACCGCGTACTTCATCGCCACTCCTATTTCACCTTTAAAAAGAATAAGGTATTATTCAGTTGTCTTTTATCGTCACCTTCTCTCGAGATGCGAGTACTCCTTAGTTTAGGAGGGTACACCTATTATGCTTACTGGATAGTCTTCTTCCAAACCATAGGCTGGTGCCGAACGGTAGGGAAGGAAGAAAACCATTTAGCCTAACGATGGTGTACAGAAGGAAACGACTAAAGACAAATAAAGGGATTTGGAGAGATGGCAATAAAATATACGGTTGAAGTCATAAATTGGATTATGGAAGAGGCATTGCTATGAATACCAGGATACCCCTACGAAACATTTTCGTGTTTCAGTGCATTGTTAAAGGAAAAACTGTTTTCCCGATTAGACACTTACTCCAAGGGTATGTATTTACCAGGTTTCATTCTCATATCTGTATGGTTTTACAGATGATGAGTGGGAGTAAGATATTGGGAATTAGGTGATCTTCCTCGTTATATCGGAATTCGTTGAAATTGATGATATTTGAGGAAATCGCCAGGGTACAGTTTTCTACCTACGACGCACAAGTTCTGAGTTGTTTAACTCAGCGGACTTATACAGAGTATTGTATGTTGTCCAAGTGTCCATCAGGACAAAGGGGTAGGTCCTCGTGCTTTGTTCTGTTTACTTATAACTTCTCTAGTTTTTAGACAAGTGTTTCGTAGAAATTCATGGTCTAAGTTTTGAGAAGTTGTGGGTATAAGAATAAAGTAGAGAACCAGGTATCACAAGTATCGGGATTCTTCAAAGAGATCGAAGATGTAGATTCTTGTGATTGGTATTCAAATGATAGTGATGGTTTTGAGAAACGAGTTTTCTCTTTCAGGTTACTCATAATTGGATGGATTCCTAAGTTGAGTAATGCTGATCAGCCTCTTTCCATTAAGTTGATGTGCACTGGAGACAGATGCATGGATTTGAATATGGTTCCAAATTAAATTAGTGCCAAAGTTTCTATATTGGATATAGAATAGTTCGTACCTTAAAAGAAATTAAGGTACGGGGAGTTGTCCAGCTTATGATTAAAACCAGACACTGGATAACTCAGGGCACGTTTCTGTAATGGCTGTTTGTGGGTTGACCCTGGCTATGACGAGGGTTGATATTCTACCATTTAGAAGATCAATAGTGATATTGTTCTTGACTCGCCACAGTTTTAGTAAAAAATGGATCTTTTTCAGAAAACAGTAGTGGGAGTATGGTAGAACTGGAAGTGATTCCAGAACCGCAAACGATTACGGAAAAATTTAATAGGACCTATACATTCAATCAGGTTTGACATTCCAATAGCCACTCCGCAGGTATGGTAGGTAACCTCAGACACCCGAGAGGTACTTCGGTAGCCTCAAGGACGGTGACAGGGAGGTTCTTATCTACCCAGACTTGACACTACTGTTGTTCCAGGATATGAGACCCGGTAGGAGGGTTGTCGTAGTCAGTGGGAGCAACGGAAGCATGGTGGGCAAGTAGCTTATGTCTATTTATAGACTTGAGCAGTTATAGTGGAGATAGATCATCTAATTTTGATGTGACAGTCATGGGTTTGACTTCAATCAGAATAGGGGATGGATCAGTTAAGAAGGTAGTAGGGTGTGATGTCATGGTATCTGGATGACATACACAGAGTAGGAAGTAAAATTCCTATACTACGATCGGTTGGACTGTGGTCGTCGCACAGTTGTTTCTCCAGACAGGATATGGATATAATATTTGACATTCTGGTTTCTAGATCTATGGTTTTAGATCTGGATTTGGGTAGTTTCCCAATATGGGTACTTTGACAGATATTCTAATAGTTTTTGGAATAGTTGACTCCTAGCATGGTGGTGTACCTGCAGGTGATGGAGTCACCCTCTCTAAAGGTGTCGTACAGACTAAATGGGAGAGGGATGTGCATGATTGGCAGATCACTTGCTTAGGCAATTGAGTCAATCATGTGATGTCAAGTACCACACCAAATGTTGGTTTTGCACTAGATGCAATAAGTTTGTATTAATCCAATCCTGGAGAAACATAAGGAAGTAGTTTTAGAACATTGGTACATGTTCTGCGGATTTGATAACGGCAGCCTCTTTCGGGAGACGGTTATCATTCCAGGCTTCAAAGGTGACATGCATGACAGAGTGATTGTCAGAGTTTTTAGTTTTCCCTCTGACGAGGGACAGTATTATGGACAGGTGGTTCCGGAGGATACTGTGGGTGGCATGGTGCCGGATACTGATTAGGTTCAGTGATCCATACAGTCTAAGAAGTTTGGATATGGAGTTCATTTATGAACTAAGGTCCCATCAGATATCCAGACATATTCTAAGACAGGTACTACTCAATTCGGGAGATGGCTTTCTCCGCGAACTTGAGATTAAGAGAGATACAGAAAGAAACTTCTAGGCGGATCCACTCACCGAGGCTATTTCTCGAACACAATAGTTTTACAAACGGGCTTTGTGAAACTGATTAGTAGAGGAGTTGGATGTTCGGTTTTACAAGGGCTGTGAGTAGTCGACATCGCAATATTAGCCTTGAGTGCAAGTGGGAGATTGTTGGAGATAGTGCCCTCATAGTCAATTATTGGATCGCAGGTACGTGATTGCAATGATTGCGGAGGACCTATCCCGGTAGGACAGTCTTACTTGAAATGATAGTATGCTATCTGGTTTGCCTTTATCAGTCGTGTTCATGTTCAGGTGACTGATTGCATGTTACACTTTGATAGAGCCCTTAGGATCTTGCTTTACTACCAACAGTATGATGGCGATCATATACGTGAGAGTTGGGTAGTTTATATGCATATCCTTAATTGTGGTCCCTAGTCGTGGGAGTTTCGAGACAGGGCATCGATACTCCGGAGTAGACTGGTGTGTACAGTCGAGACCCCGACGAGGGGCGGTGGCCGGTCTCACAAGCCACTGGTTTCAGTTGGATCACCTAAGATGTATACAGGTGCTCATTGGGTTATGAGTACACCGGACAGGACTCGCCGGGAATCTGCTAGTTAGTACTATACCTATCGTCAGATAGCAGTTCCCTGGTGACATGTGTACAGGTTAGTTCATCGACCTGAGGTCGTCATTTGTCTCGTGTGAGTTCCCACTGTGCTTTGATTTCTACCCTACCACGGCTCAAAGGAGTCGTGCAAACAGGTAGCTTTTGGGTACAGTCCCGAGCCATATGGAGGCACGTGAGCGGATCGGCAGGGGATTCGTCTCTCCCGGTATTGGGGGCGAGATCGTGCTGTGTCTAGGAGAGCCATTACGCAAAGCCCTCGGCCGAGGCAGGAGATTTACTAGTAGGTATTCCAGTAGTATCTCAGGGCGTTCTGGGCTACACTCCGACATGACTTATACTGCTAATGGGGGTCTGACGTTACTAGCCCCCTAGGCGGATATGCGATACTCATTGACGAACGGACCGGACTGTATATACATTGTCACTGTTAGGCTCAGTAGGGTTTTCGGAGGAGTTCGCTCATCGATCTCCCTTGAGTTCGCTCCTCGGCCACCCTTGAGGTCAGTCCATGGGCAGCCGTTACGCATAGCTAGTGCCGCTGACGGTTTGTGGTTAAACCCACTGCCAGGGTGCTGACGAGTCATTAGAGTCCCCCACAGACAGTTTCCAAAGTTCGGGCGAAACGTTGTAGAGGCCGTATGGTTTTATGGCAGGGTTCGGAAAATGCACGTGCGTTTACGCACGTGTCGATTTTCGGACAGTTGATACTGGTCGGCTTTGGTTTAAGCCGGATCCGAATATTATATTGAGTAGGTATAATATCTTTGTCTCAGTTGCATTTGTATTCGGTCGTAATACAAATGCGGGTATATTTATACAGTTTCGGGGTTGTCCTGAAATTCGTTTCAGGATCACTTTTGGAAGTTGCCAGTTTCCAGTTTTCTATCAGCCGTCTTTTAACATTCTGTTAAAGACGGATTTATCTTTTCTTCAGATATGATGAGTCATGCTTCTAGAAGCTTCTAGAAGGTTCTAGATGAGGTGACTAGGATTAATTGGTGTTAAGTTTTCATTGGTTGCATTAATGGTGTCATTAATGCAAAGATGACTAGGTTTGTTCTTATTGGTTCAATTTAATGATTCATTCTTTCTTAATGGTTGTGATAACTATCAAGGTTTATGGTCACCACTTGAACCCTCCTACACTCACCTCCCTCCTTTGATATATATAGCCTCCTCTCTCTCTCTCATTCACACTCACTTGATTTCAAGAGAGAAAAGATTATGATAGGTTTTATCGGTGTATGGAATTTCACAGTCCATTTCATTCCATCACCCGATTTCCACGGCAACTTCATTAACCGATCGTCCACGGATTTGGACGAAGTGAGACAAAGTCATCTACTCATTCTCTACATCAATCTTGGTCGTCTCTTTTAGCAAACTTGACGATCGAGTTGCCTCGAGTCAGAGGCGGGAGCCCGTTTAAAGAACCGATCATGTGGTGCCACTTCGACGAGGACATCGGAGATCGACGAGATCGGAGCAGCCGCAACGGAGCGTGGGATGATGGTTGAAGAACGAAGGACTCGGATCATTCGGTATAACATTCCTACACTCTTTACAGTTTGTTAGTTTAGCAATAATGGCAGATCCGGGTAAAAGTATACGATAGCGCCAGTTTAAAAGTTTTTGTTCCGCATTTGGCGTCTGTAGACGGCCGGGGCGCTAGCGTAGACTTACACAGATGGTATTATACCTTACGTCAGATGGCAGTTCTCTGGTGACACTGGTACAGAGTAGTCTGTTGACCCGAGATCGTCATAGAGTCTTGTGTGGTTTCCACTGTGCTTTGATTTCCATCTTACTACGTCCAAGAGGGCGTGCAAAACGGTGGTTTTTGGGTACAGTCCCGAGTCACATGGAGGCAATGAGCGATAGGAGGGGATTCGTCTCTCCCGGTATAGGGGGTAGATGTTGCGCTGTGTTCGATTGGCTATAACAGGAAATCCCTGGCCAGGGTTGCTGAGATTTACTGGTAAGTGTTACCAGTAGTTTCTCGAATTGTTATAGACCTCATATCGACACGACTTATCGAGCTATTGGGGTCTGACGTTTACCACCCCTAGGCGAGATATGCGATATATCAGACGACGAGACCGGACTGTACGGTAGTGTTACTGGTTGGATTCACTGGAGTGTGAGCGGGCTTGCTCGTCGATCTTCTGATCGCTCAATACCCGGGTGGCCATTACGTTTAGCAGACCGCTTGCGGCTTGTGGATGTTTGATATGATCATCATCTGCTGCCGGCGTATTGACGAGTCTTTAAAGTCCTACACAGAGGTTTCCTGGCTCAAGCGAAACGAAATAGGAGCGCATATGAGACATGTGCGGGACCGAGAATAATGCGTGTATGTGATACCATATTCCATTCTCGCGATGAATGTATCGATTAGGTTATATGCGATATACCCTAGTTATCGAATCAAAGGTTGATTCGATAAACCGATACATAGGATACTAGTCGGTTATATGCGATATGACCGGATCGTTAAATCAAGTGTTGATTTAATGATTTAATGTATAATTATATATTTGATATATTACTTTGCATTAACTAGTATCGGTTCACTTTAAAATGGATTTTCTCACTCGGGTGTGCGCATTGCATATGCGATATGATTTTGTGCACTTGCTTGTATCATGTTTGATGATACATACTTTTTGGTTAAGTGTAAAGTATTAAACCTTGGTTAATGAAATGGTTAAGGTTTATTATTTGTTATTCATTTATCTTATTTAATTATCCATTTATTTTTGATAAATGAATAAAGGAAAATGAAATGAAATGGTGGCTTTCATTTATTGTTTTCATGAAGCTTCATGAACACTTTGACCAAAAGTGACCATTTTGTTTTTATCTCCAAAACCCTAACCACTCACTAACCTTGGTTAACTCTCTACACTTTACCATGGTTATGTTATGATAAGATTTGATTATTCTTTTCATTTTTAAATTGAACTTATTATTCTTATCATAATATGATTCTTCTTCTTCTTCATCTTCTTAAAAGAAGAAAGCTTCACTTCATCAATGGTGATTGATGAATTAGAGTGAGAAATCCAATTCTAAAGTCTACCCACTTCCTATTTCTTCATCCTCTACCTCTTGCCAAGTAGTAGAGTGTGTTTCCTTCACAAGTTTTCAAGGCTTGGTGAAGGTGGAGCTTGATCTAGCGATGCCTCGACGTAGATCATCTTCGGCATGGACATCGACGACCTAGCTCGCCATTTCTCCGACGAAGCCGACGCTAGAGCCCGGGAATTCATTTGGACAGCGAGGGGACTTCGTTGCGGACCCAAGTAGGTGGACAAACGGATCTACAAAGGTTGTATTTCCGTTCTTTTAGTAAAGTAGTTTACTAGTTTGCTTTTTCGCCTAGACATCTAGCCAACGATCCGTAGTCTTGGTTTTCTCGGCACCGTATCAATTGAAATTAGCATGGTTGATGCCTTGTGAGACCTTCTTGGGGTGCCTAGGAACTCTACAGTGGTATCAGAGCCTAGCTAGAGCCTTAGGCGAAGTCCTGACGGAATTAGAACTCCGATCGACCCGAAACCCCGACTTGAAAATGCTCTCTGGACATTTCTGTAAAATGTGGTTTTTTGTCAATTAAAATTGCTTAAAAAATTCAGCAAAGAAATCCAAGAATTACTGTGCAAAACGTTTCTGGTGAACAGTGTAAAAGGCGGCGGAACCGCGGCAGAAGCCTGGCTTCTGCGGCGGTTCCGCGGCAAGTTGGTGACGTCAGCCCTTGGTTTTTGCACAGTAATTCCTGATAAATTCTGCTGAGTTTTCTGGGAATTTTAAATTGACTCCATAGTTGAGTGTTCTGGGGTTGTATTGGGGACTCGATGAATCTATCGGATTTTTAACTTTGTCTATGTGTCTTTCCAGATATTTTAGAATATGTTAAAAAAGTTCGACCGGATATAAATACCCAATGTTTCTCCTGACGGAAAATTTCCAAGTGTTGGATCTTTCCAAGGTTTAAAGACGTTCTAAGTAGTGCAAGTAACGCGATGGTCCCTCTAGAAGACAACATACCTTAACTCGATTATGTGACTGTCTTGAACTGCCCTTTGAACCTTCGGGTTTGGGGCAGTACGGCGTGCCACATGTGAGGCGTTGGCTTGACCCTTCTACGGCTGGACCGTTGGTACTGAGGCATGAACTGAATGTTTTAAAACCTATTTCATGGGTTGATCTGTTTCGGGAAAACTTGGGTGTTCGATTGTTCGATCGAAAAGTTTAACAGTTTCTATTTATCCGGAATGGGATACAATAATTGGAATTCACAAGTAGTTATGAGATAACTGAATGAATGTTATAAACATAGCACTTTAGTCTCACTTGATCGGTTGCCACGGAATTTTGATGTGATCAAAAGTCCGTCGCAATCACGTAGTGTACGCGGATACTCGCCGGGTAAACTTAATAGACAGCCTTACTCCATATCCCCGACCAAGTGACTGTAGGAGAACCCCGTCGCCAAAAGCATCCGTTCGGGTGCTCGCGGCAGTGGTGTTCCGCCTTGGTGCACTTCGTCGACGGCGTCGGGGGTGCAGCCGCCTGCTAAAGTTTGCGACGAGCATTCGATCAGGATGCCGGGAATCTTGTTGAATTGCCCGACTTCATATTGAAAAGTGTTTTCGATAATGAGACTAAAATGCAGGGTTTATAATTGTTAGGCATGCGATGTCTAAGGAATTCATTTGATTAGGCATGTGATGTCTAAAGAGATTGCGGATTCCAACTGTTGTAGTTTTACACTTTCTTTTCTGTGACCGTAAGTGTAGTATGTAGTGGTATTGCCGATTGTCGTTGCTATATGTCGACGAAAATCGGTGTATGCATACTTACTTACGTTGATGACATGTGATGTTATGTGTTGCTGATATGTTATATTGGATCGTCGTGTTTGAATAGCCGGGGTTTTTTTTATGTGAGATGAGTGTTTTTCATTTTCATTCATGTAAAAACTTGTATGTAATATTCTTTTATTGGGGCACTTCCAGGTTGCGGAAGATGTCACCTTTTGTATATTATTTACTTTTCCACACTAGGATAGACCCAAGGAGGGGAGCACAAGTAACCGGGTTCTGGTGTCCAGAAGGAGACCATCTCGAGGAGTCGAGTCCGGGTCTCCTAACCCTAGAATTGGTAGGGTTGCTTGCTGCTCTCGTAGGGGTCTAGGGGTGTGGGTTTGGCTATTCATCACGACCGTCGAATCCGTGTTTTATACTGGCTCGTATTGAAAACACGGACGTCCTAGTATATCCAATATTTCATATGATTCTTCTGCTGTGATATCTGTGATGTGATCATGTGATGTTCTGTGATAGATACAGTATATAGTATATATGATATATTATATAGACGTTGCTTATGTTTTACACCCGCGCTAGCCCTGCCCCGCTCTGCCGTTAGTTACCTAACCTAACGGTGCACGAGGGGACATCGAGGCGAATGCGGATGGCATAAGCGTACGTCGTATTTATCTGTGATGTTTAGGTACTTAAATGGTGGGACTTCATTAATGTGATTAATGAAAATAAAAGAAACCTAAGATGTTGTAGAATCGAATTTCAAACTAAAACCGGTAGCTACAGTTTTTGCTTTGCACAGCGGTATATGTGATATATCCTGCACCTCATTCGACGAGGAAAGGACCGAGATCCCTTCACTGGGAGTGACTCCTTTAGCAATGACTGGAAGATGCTACACATTCGGTTTGTCTTTTGATTGCTTTTAAGTGTTTTTGCTTTGCACAGAGGTATATGTGATATATCCTGCACCTCATTCGACGAGGAAAGGACCGACGATCCCTTCACCGGGAGTGACTCCTTTAGCAAAACTAGAAAAGCCTCAAAAACACTCCATTTCAAAATTCATTTGATTCTACAACGATATCAAGTTCATTACGCAATAGGTTTTCAGAAAAACCTATCGTAGCCCTCCGTCATTTCAGATAAGTACTACTTAGTATTCGTGCTGCGGTTGTTTGGCATGCGTCAAGGCGTAGTGTACGGTAGCTAACTAGTGCTTATCTGCTAGCATATGATGCGATTGGATTAGGGTATTCGTACGGCGTTGTTTGGCATGCGTCAAGGGTCGTGCGGGTGGGTTTAATTCAATCCGGAAATGATGGGTTGTTTGGCATGCGTCAAGGTCATAGCACGCTAGGGGCAAAATATTATCGGGAATTTCAAGTGTTGAAATTTGCAATGAGATTGCATACCTTCTATGAGATAGTTGGATCCCGATACCCGCTGCGAGTAAGAGTTACTCCTGGGAGAGTTTTATACATTACAGTTAGCCGATCAAGTAGGTGTCTAGAAAGGTGTTAACGGGGTTATGCCTCTGGGAAAACGAGGTTTACATTAATTAGGTTCGTGCGAAAGCACGGGGGACCTCTCTCAAAGTACCGACACTGGCCTGGCTGAAAGATTGGCGAACTTGTAGTGTGTAATTAATCCCGGCTAGTCTTTCCTTTTAGAGTTTGAAGGAAGATTTGATAAAAAGCAGTGGGAGCCATCCTGATTAGATAAAATAATAACCAATCTATTCTTGCAAGAGCGCACGCTGAGTGTTTTCTTCTCTCTCTCTCCAGGTAGCGACCATATCACGCCTTAATCAAGATAATAATACGGATTATTGACCGAACCCGCTTGTTATACTGAGCTGGGGTACGTTGGTCCCGCTCCAACTTATAATTGTTATAAGACAGAGCAGGAAATTGGGGATTACCAGAATTCTCGTGCCGCCCAAACGAAGAGAGTGCATGCTGATGCATCATCTTCGGGTGTGTTCATTATACAGAACTGTTTCTCAGTATCCTCCAAATCCTAGGTATGTGATACCGGATCAGGATCCCAGATATGTAATCTGTTACATAGGGCTACAAATAGGTAGAAGAACTGAGAACGGGTGATAAGTTTCATGAGACAGAAAACGGGGCAAGTGTTGCAGCCAAGTCTGTTGGTCACTGTCACCCTGTATTACCAATACATTGATTCTGAACAAATGCTATTAGATACCGAACCTGATATACAAAATCATATCAGTCTCTTTATTAGTAAAGAAATGATAAAATTTTGTATTGTTGGATAATGTTTTGAACATTTCCTATATCAAAAGTTGATCGGTTCAGGCACATTATCTAAAAGCATTAACGTTCTAAATTAAACTACAGTTCCTTGTATACAGAACACACACAAGAGGAAGAGTTCAGAAATGAACGGATCCTTCTTAAGGTATTGTAGACTAGGTCATATCAATGCGACCCGACTAGCTGAAGTTACATTTAGATGCATATTTAAAACAGTTTGAATTTACATCTTGTGAAACTCGCCAGTCATGTCACAAAGATAAGATGACCATAGCTCCGTTTGCTGGAAACAGAGAAAGAGTTAGTGAACTCTTGGGATTGATACATGCTGATGTATGAAAGATCCCCTGTCTATACATGCCAAGACCGGTTCTTTGTACTTCATTACATTCTCTGATAATCTCTCGAGATTCAGACATATGTTCCTGTTGAAACTTAAGTCCGAACCTTCTAAGATATTCACAGAATATAAGTTAGAAGTAGAGAACCAAAATACGGGTATAAGTATTATGTCCTTTAATGTGATCAAGGAGGAGAATACTTGAGCATGGAATTCTTGGACTTTTCTAAAGGAGAATGAGATTCTCTCTCAGCATTACTCCTCCGTATACACCATAGCACGATGGTATATCGGGGTGGAGCAAATGCACCCTATGTGATATGGTGTGCTCTATGATGAGTACTACTGAGTTTCCTATTTCCTTTTTGGGAGTTGTGCGCTTGAGAAGCTGCATACCTATTGAATATGGTTCAAATCAAATCAGTGCCTACCACTTCATATGTGATATGGAAAGGGATGAGCCCATTTCTTAAGTTAGTTAAGATTTGGGAGTTGTCCGGGCTATGTCTAAAAGCTTAATCCGGATAAGCTCGAGGCAAGGACTATTATGTAGAACTGGAATGGTTCCAGCTATACAAATAACAGCAGATGATTTGGTAGAACCATAGGATTCAGTAGAAACCGACGAACCTCAGCCTCTCCGCCGATCTAGTAGGGTTCCTCACCCACCTGAGAGATACTTTGGTTTCTCTATGACAGTGGGAGCGAGGATTGCATCATGAGATGATGACCCAACTAGTTTCGAGCTGGCCATCAGGAGTGGGACTCTGTAAGAATGGCTGGATGCTTAGTGATCTGAGATGGAATCCTTATACACCAACAAAGTATGGACTTTGGTTGCTATATCTGAAGGGTTAAATCCCCATCAGGAGCAAGTAAATCTTGAGAAGATTACTTGGTGTACATGGAAAAGTTGAGACTTTCAAAGCTAGACTTGGTAAAGGTTTGCATCATTGACCAGGTATGGATCATGATGAAACCTTTTCTAAGGATCTATGCTTAAGTCCATCCAGATCCTACTTACCACGGCTACATACCATGACTACGATATCTGGTGGTTGGGTGTTATGACTGCTTTTCTAAATGATTTTTTGGAAGAGAGCGTCTATAAGTACACAGCCAGAGTGCTTCGTACACAGTGGGAGCAGCGGAAACATGTGCAAGATGTTTTATGTGATAAAGCAGGCATTGCGGAGTTGGAACATCGGTTTTGATGTGGTAGTCAAAGAGTTTGACTTCATCAAAATGGTAGATGAACCTTGTATATACGAAAAGGTAGTAGGGAGTATGGTTATGATCCTCGTAGAGTACGTGGATGACATACTCCTGATAGGGAAGAAGTTTTTTATGCTACGCTCAGTCAATCTCCGCTTATCACAAGGATTCTCCATATAGGATCAAAGTGATACCTCCTAAATCCTGAGTTTTCATCTATGAGATAGATATAATTGGATGTTAGTATACTCACTAGATGTAGTGAGATGGTATCAATCGATCCTGGGGAGAATCACTGGAAGGGTTCCACGGTGATAAAGACGACTGAATGTCAGTCACAGGCATTGTCTTTACCCTTAGTAGAGGGACGGTATGTTGGAAGAGTTCCAAGCTAGATACCGTGACATACTAGACGATAAAGGCAGGATACATCGCTACTTAACATGCTACCAAAGAGGCTGTTTGGATGTATAATGGTTCATGAGATGAACTACGTTCCTACCATTGTGAGACAATGGGGTTGTGGCTTATGCCAAGGAACGCAGGTCCCATCAGTGATCCAGACTTATTCTAAGGCAGTATCTCCTGATCATGGAGATGGTTGATCTCCAGGGTGATCGAGGTTAGGAGAGCAGACTCAGAGGATAACACGGCGGATCCACTCACGAAGGCCTATTCCCAGAGAGAGACTTTTATGGGATGGTTGAGTATGAGATACTACAACCACTGCTACAGATGGCCCTAGTGCAAGTGGGAGATTGTTAGTTATATGTATGCCCTAGAGGCCATTACTGTACATAGGATGTATATTGTAGTGGATGCTGGGACATATATAGGGAGGACTTTCTTGCTCGACATGATAGTATGCTATCTGGTTACTCTTTACCTTAACGTGTATACTGATTGTCTCTCTGTTACATGTTGGTAAAGCCCTTAGGATGTGTACTTGACTACCTGGAATATGATGCGGATCATACCAGTGGGGACATGGTAGTCCATAAGTACATCCTTCAAAGTCCCTAGTCGTGGGTATATCGAGACGGGGCATCGATATACCAGAGTAGACTAGCGTATACCTTCTCGACCCATACAGATGGGCGATGGATGATCCCATATCCATTGGTGTTTGACATCAGAGATGATATGCGGGTGCTCAGTGGAGACTGGGTACACTGGACGGACTCGCCGAGAACTCCCAGATGGTATTATACCTTACGTCAGATGGCAGTTCTCTGGTGACACTGGTACAGAGTAGTCTGTTGACCCGAGATTGTCATAGAGTCTTGTGTGGTTCCCACTGTGCTTTGATTTCCATCTTACCACGTCCAAGAGGGCGTGCAAAACGGTGGTTTTTGGGTACAGTCCCGAGTCACATGGAGGCAATGAGCGATAGGAGGGGTTCGTCTCTCCCGGTATAGGGGGTAGATGTTGCGCTGTGTTCGATTGGCTATAACAGGAAATCCCTGGCCAGGGTTGCTGAGATTTACTGGTAAGTGTTACTAGTAGTTTCTCGAATTTTTATAGACCTCATATCGACACGACTTATCGAGCTATTGGGGTCTGACGTTTACCACCCCTAGGCGATATATGCGACATATCAGACGACGAGACCGGACTGTACGGTAGTGTTACTGGTTGGATTCACTGGAGTGTGAGCGGGCTTGCTCGTCGATCTTCTGATCGCTCAATACCCGGGAGGCCGTTATGTTTAGCAGACCGCTTGCGGCTTGTGGATGTTTGATATGATCATCATCTGCTGCCGGCGTATTGACGAGACTTTAGAGTCCTACACAGAGGTTTCCTGGCTCAAGCGAAACGAAATAGGAGCGCATATGAGATATGTGTGGGACCGAGAATAATGCGTGTATGTGATACCGTATTCCATTCTCGCGATGAATGTATCGATTAGGTTATATGCGATATACCCTAGTTATCGAATCAAAGGTAGATTCGATAAACCGATACATAGGATACTAGTCGGTTATATGCGATATGACCGGATCGTTAAATCAAGTGTTGATTTAATGATTTAATGTATAATTATATATTTGATATATTACTTTGCATTAACTAGTATCGGTTCACTTTAAAATGGATTTTCTCACTCGGGTGTGCGCATTGCATATGCGATATGATTTTGTGCACTTGCTTGTATCATGTTTGATGATACAAGCTTTTTGGTTAAGTGTAAAGTATTAAACCTTGGTTAATGAAATGGTTAGGGTTTATTATTTGTTATTCATTTATCTTATTTAATTATCCATTTATTTTTGATAAATGAATAAAGGAAAATGAAATGAAATGGTGGCTTTCATTTATTGTTTTCAAGAAGCTTCATGAACACTTTGACCAAAAGTGACCATTTTGTTATTATCTCCAAAACCCTAACCACTCACTAACCTTGGTTAACTATCTACACTTTACCATGGTTATGTTATGATAAGATTTGATTATTCTTTTCATTTTTAAATTGAACTTATTATTCTTATCATAATATGATTCTTCTTCTTCTTCATCTTCTTAAAAGAAGAAAGCTTCACTTCATCAATGGTGATTGATGAATTAGAGTGAGAAATCCAATTCTAAAGTCTACCCACTTCCTATTTCTTCATCCTCTACCTCTTGCCAAGTAGTAGAGTGTGTTTCCTTCACAAGTTTTCAAGGCTTGGTGAAGGTGGAGCTTGATCTAGCGATGCCTCGACGTAGATCATCTTCGGCATGGACATCGACGACCTAGCTCGCCATTTCTCCGACGAAGCTGACGCTAGAGCCCGGTAATTCATTTGGACAGCGAGGGGACTTCGTTGCAGACCCAAGGAGGTGGACAAACGGATCTACAAAGGTTGTATTTCCGTTCTTTTAGTAAAGTAGTTTACTAGTTTGCTTTTTCGCCTAGACATCTAGCCAACGATCCGTAGTCTAGGTTTTCTCGGCACCGTATCAATTGAAATTGGCATGGTTGATGCCTTGTGAGACCTCCTTGGGGTGCCTAGGAACCCTACAAAAACAACTTTCAAAGGGTCCCTCCACAACAACATCAACCACTACTACTGAGTCAGCACCCCTACCTAACACAAACTTTTCAAAATCCGGCCACAAATTCTGCACCTGGGAATAATTCTTTCCAAACGGTCGGTACAGAAAACTCCTCTGCACTCGAACGCACTTTGGATTTGTTCATGAAACATTCTATGCAAACGTCCGATGATATGAAGTCTTCTATCCACACTTTAACACAAGGCCACACCTCCCAAGGTGAGAGTATTAAAGCGATAGAGGCACAAATTGCACAATTAACTGCTGCAATAAGTGCAAGAGAGAAAGGGAAACTTCCAGCTCCACCCTTACGAAATCCTGGCTATTCATATCATGTGAATGCTATTACCACGTTGAGATATAGAAGAGTGCTAGACAACCATGTCGGTGAAGAGATTGATAATAATGAAGAATCAATCGATGATACCCCGTCTGAGACTTTTCCTTCCACTTCTACTTCTACTTCTGACCCCAGTTCGTTTACCACACCATTTTTTTCCGAGCTTATTCTCCATTTTCCCCAAGGCTCGAACCCTCATCACACTTTTTCTAGTCCATCAAAGACGATCCCCACTCCTATTCTGGGATTTTTCCTACCCACACGATCTTCTCCAATATTGGACCCCGCTATTATTTCTAAAGCTCCTTGTCCTAATAGGTTGAGGGAAAACAGACCAAGTCCGCAAATGGAGAAGATCACTGAAATCTTTAAATAGGTTAACATCAATATCCCTCTCCTAGATGCTATACAACAAGTCCTAGCTTATGCGAAAATTCTCAAGGACTTGTGCACTAGGAAGAGGAAGACTCAAGTGCCAAAAAAGGTGTTCATGTCGAGTACTGTAAACACGGCTTTTCCCCAACAATTACCAAGGAAACGTAAAGACCCTGGCTGTCCTACAATTTCTATTTCTATTGGGGATAAAAATATTAACCGTGCTTTACTTGACCTTGGCGCAAGTGTTAACCTGCTTTCTTATTCAGTCTATGAGCAATTAGGTATCGGAGAGTTAAAGCCCTCGAACACAACTCTCCAGATGGCCGACCGATCAATCACCAAACCTAGGGGTGAGCTTAAGGATGTGTTGATAAAAGTCGGGGAATTTGTATTCCCTGTGGACTTTATTGTTCTAGATATACAACCTGTAGCAAACCCACAGAACCAAATTCCGGTGATTCTCGGTCGACCTTTTTTGGCCACTTCCAATGTTGTAATCAACTGTCGTAATGGCTCATGACCCTATTCTTCGAGAAGATGTCAATTGAGCTTAACATTTATAAGTTGGGAAGTGTACCCTCCGAACCTTCTGCTCATACATGTTCTGTCGAATTAATGGATGACGACAGCAGGGAATTTGATCAGCTTCACGATACTGATCTAGTCTCTTTTCATACGTTGTTGTTTGACCCAACTATGCATTATACACATACGGACTCCTCCATTGAGTTGTCCGGATCAACATCTAACGCTGATTTTGAATCTTTTATGAAGTCTAGAGATCATCCCGCTCTTTCTGATGACAATATTCTTCAGGGTATCGATGAAAGCTTTGAGGAAATTTTTACTGATGAGCTCGCATTTTTAGCAAAGACGGGTGTTGAGATGAATCAACTCCAAAAATAAATTGAACCTCCACCCCTTCTTTTTGACAATCACAAGAGTGAGAGTAATCTATCATCAAATCACGGTGTCGTCTCTCCAAATTGAGACGTAAACCCATTCTATTACACCACTTATCTTTTCCCCATTTCTTCATGCCTCTCTACAACATGTTCTTCCACCAACCGGTGCATTTCACTGATAAAATCTTCGAATGGTTGGTGTTAAGGTTTGGTCTTTGCAAAGCTTAGCATTAACCAGTAATTTTGACCCCCTCTTATGATTTTCAAACCTTAGCATTATTTAACTCAAGTTTGGGGGGGTATATTTTTGGCTCTTGAAAATAGAAGTTGTCCTCAAAATTATAAGCCAAAAATAAGTTTGGGGGAGACTTTCACGATCATATTTCATGTCCCCGTTAATAAATTTTTCCTCTCAAGCTTGTAGGTTTTTGAGATTTAACAGATGACAACAGTGAGGACACTGTTCTAAATAAATTTGGGGGAGGTTTGTACTTATTTACACATCACTTTGCATCATACTTTGCATAAGCACAAAACATAAATAAAAAAATATAAATAAATAAAATAATAAAAGATTAGAAAGTGAAAAATTACATCTAAAAAATTGGAAAATTTTAAGAAAATCAAGAAAGTTAGATGTTTTTTTAGACGAAACTAGTAATAAGGAGCTTGAGCCGTTGTCCCAAGGGTTAGTAAGATGAAAGAAGTCACTAATCTGGGGATAAAAATAAGTCTGAAAAATAGTTCCTATTCTGGAAGCCAAACATTTGAATGTTGATACCCTACTATACGCACTTACACACGTCTTAAACTCGGGATAGTAGAGGATACCTTGAAATGCTCTTGTCTAAAAGCCAAAGTACGAAAAAAATGAAGAATAAAATATAAAATGGTGAAGAAAAATGAACACTGGTTTTGTAAATACCAAGGCAGCAATAAAAAATATAGCGATGGTGCTTCATCACCTAGTGCCTTAGACCAACTGGCTTGGGAGTCACTGCTAAGCCTTAGGTGTTGCAAGACGAGAAAAATACTGAATACACCTAATAAGCAAGCACGTGAGTAATCGGTCGGTTAGTACCTCAAGAAGTATTAACGGTTGCATGAAAAATGTGTGAGCAAATCCATCTAAATATTCACCGATTAAAAAGCACTGAGGTAGATGGACAAGATTATGATAGCTTGAATTTGAATTCTCCGAGTATAGGGATGTTATTTACACACACGTAGGGGTATATGATTGATGTCTGGAAGAAAGGTAGGAATGAAAAATAAAGACGATGTTTTATTAAGAGATGATGTGATTTCTAATTGTTAGTTGTATGTATGCCCTAGAGGCCAGTATTGTACATATGATGTATATTATATTGGATGTCTGGACATATATAGAGATGACTTTCTTGCTCGATATGATAGTATGCTATCTGGTTACTCTTTATCTTAACATGTATACTAGTCTCTTTAAACTGTCTTATAGTTACATGTTGATAAAGCCCTTAGAATGTGTACTTAACTACCTGGACTATGATGCAGATCATACTAGTGGGGACATGGTAGTCCATAAGTACATCCTTCAAGGTCCCTAGTCGTGGGTGTATCGAGACGGGGCATCGATATACCAGTGTAGACTAGCGTATACGCCTCTCGACCCATGAGATGGGCGATGGATGATCCCATATCCATTGGTGTTTGACATCAGAGATGGTATACGGGTGCTCAGTGGAGACTGGGTGCACTGGACGGACTCGCCGAGAACTCCCAGATGGTATTATACCTCACGTCAGATGGCAGTTCTCAAGTGACACTTGTACAGGTTAGTCTGTAGACCCGAGATCGTCATAGAGTCTTGTGTGATTCCCACTGTGCTTTGATCTCCACCTTACCACGTCCATGAGGGCATGCAAAACGGTGGTCTTTGGGTACAGTCCCGAGTCACATGGAGGCAGTGAGCGATAGGAGGGGTTTCGTCTCTCCCGGTATTGGGGGTTGATGTTGCGCTGTGCTCGATTGGCTGTAACAGCGAAGTCCCTGGCCAGGGCTGATCAGAGATATGCTGGTAAGTGTTACCAGTAGTTTCTCGACCCGTTATGAGCCTCACATCGGCACGACTTATCGGTTATTGGGGTATGACGTTTACCACCCCTAGACTTGATATGCGACATATCAGACGAACAGACCGGACTGTACGGTAAGTGTTACTGGTTGGATTCATGGGAGTGTGAGCGGGCTAGCTCATCGATCTTCTGATCGCTCAATACCCGGGTGGCCGTTACGTTTAGCAGACCGCTTGCGGCTTGTGGGTGATTGATATGATCATCATCTGCTACCGGCGTATTGACGAGTCTTTAGAGTCCTACACAGAGGTTTCCTGGCTCAAGCGAAACGAAATGGGAGCGCATATGAGATATGTGCAGGACCGAGAATAATGCGTGTATGTGATACCATATTCCATTCTCACGATGAATGTATCGATTGGTTATATTCGATATAACCTAGATATCGAATCAAGGATTGATTCGATAAGCCGATATATAAGATACTAGTCAGTTATATGCGATATGACCGGATCATTAAATCAAGTGTTGATTTAATGATTTAATGTGTAATTATATATTTGATATATTACTTAAGCATTAACTAGTATTGGTTCACTTTAAATGGATTTTCTCACTTGATGTGCAAGTTGTATATGTGATATACTTTTGTGCACATGATTGTATCATGTTTGATGATACATGCTTATTTGGTTAAGTGTATAGAATTAAACCATGGTTAAGTTGATGATTAGGGTTTTGCTTATTCATTTATTTATTTATTTATTTATTTGGAAAGAATTTTGATGAGAATGGTGGATTTCTTTGTTTCTAGTTGAAGCTTCATGAAGCTTTGACTTTGTAACCATTCTTGTCTTCATGCTAAACCCTAACCCTTCCAAGTAACCATGGTCTATTCTCTACACTCTACCTTAGTTAGTATATGATAAGTATTGATTATCTTTTCATTTTTCAATTAACACTTATCATATTCTATCTTCTTCACCATCTTCTTCTTCAAGAAAAAGCTTAAGTCCATTAATGGTAACTTGAGCAAAAGTGAGAGAAATCCAATTCTAAAGTGAACTCACCTCCTATTTCTTCACCCTCTACCTCTTGCCAAGTACTATAGGGTGTTTTCTTCACAAGTTTCACAACTCGGTGAAGTTGGAGCTTGAACTTGTGATGCCTCGACGTAGATCTTCTTCGGCACGAAGCCGATGACCTAATCCTCCCATTTCTCCGATGAAGCCGACGATTGAGTCCATGATTCGAGATGGACAGCGAGAGGAAGCCTACGTGGAGCTAAGGAAGTGGAGAATCGGATCTACAAAGGTTGTAGCCTCTCTCCTTTAGTTAAGATGTTAACTAGTTTCGTATTTCGCCCAAACTTCTAGTCAACGATCTGTATTAGGGTTTCTCGGCACCCATAAAATTTGAAATTGGCATGGTTGATGCCTTGTGTGACTTTATTTGCGTGCCTAGGAACCCTACAGTGGTATCAGAGCCTAGCTAGAGCCTTAGGCGAAGTCTAGACGACGTTTGAACCCGATCGAACCGAAACCCTAATTTCCAAATTACTCTCTGGAAATTTTCTGAAAATTTGGATTTTTGTCAATTAAAAATATGCAGAAAAATAAGCAGGGTCTTATTTGAATTACTGTGAAATACGAGGGCCTGAATCAATTAATCCACCGTGGAACCGCGGCACAAGCTAGGCTTGTGCGGCGGTTCCGCGGCCGTACTGACCCTTTGTCTAGTGATTTCTGCACAGTAATTCATATAATTGGATATTATATTTTCTGGGTATTTTTATTGTGACTCTACAGAAGAGTATTTTGGGGTTGTTTTGGGGATTCGATTATTCGATCGGGTTATCAAATTTTGTTTATGTGATTTCCGGATAATTTTCGAATATGTTAAAAAGTTCGACCGGATATAAATACCCAATCTTTCCCCTGCCGGAAAATATCCAAGTGTTGGATTTTTCTGTGGTTTAAGGACGTTCTGAGTAGTGCAAGTAACGCGATGGTCCCTCTAGAAGACAACAAACCTTAACTCGATTATATGACCGTCTTGAACTGCCGTTTGAACCTTCGGGTTTGGGGTAGTACGGCGTGCCACATGTGAGGCGTTGGCTTGACCCTTCTACGGCTGGACCGTTGGTACTGAGGCATGAAGTGAATGTTTTTGAACCTATTTCATGTGTTGGAAGGTTTCGGGAAAACTTGGGTGTTCGAATGTTCGATCGGAAAGTTTAATATTTTCTATTTATCCGGAATGGGATACAATAATTGGAATTCACAAACAGTTATGAGATAACTGAATGAATGTTATAAATCTAGCGGTTTAGTTTCATTTGATATTGAAAAGAGTTTTCGATAATGAGACTAAAATGCGGGGTTTATAACTGTTAGGCATGTGATGTCTAAGTATTTCATTTGATTAGTCATGTGATGTCTAAAAGGGTTGCGGATTCCAACTGTTGTAGTTTTACACTTTCTTTTCTGTGACCGTAAGTGTAGTATGTAGTGGTATTGCCGATTGTCGTTGCTATACGTCGACGACAATCGGTGTATGCATACTTACTTAAGTTGATGACATGTGATGTTATGTGTTGCTGGATATGTTATATTGGATCGTCGTGTTTGAATAGCCAAGGGGTTTTATGTGAGATGAGTGTTTTTCATTTTCATTCATGTAAAAACTTGTATGTAATATTCTTTTATTTGGGGCACTTCCAGGTTGCGGAAGTTGTCACCTTTGTATATTATTTACTTTTCCGCATTAGGATAGACCCAAGGAGGGGAGCACAAGTAACCGGGTTCTAGGGTCCAGTGGGAGACCAACTCGAGGAGTCGAGTCCGGGTCTCTTAACCCTAGAATTGGTAGGTTTGCTTGCCGCTCTCGTAGGGGTCTAGGGGTGTGAGATTGGCTATTCATCACGACCGTGGAATCCGTGTTTTATACTGGCTCGTATTGAAAACACGGACGTCCTAGTATATCCAATGTTTCATATGTTTCTTCTGCTGCGATATCTGTGATGCGATCATGTGATGTTCTGTGATAGATACAGTATATAGTATATATGATCTATTATATAGACGTTACTTATGTTTTGCATCCGCACTAGCCCTGCCCTGCTCTGTCGTTAGTTACCTAACCTAACGGTGCACGAGAGGACATCGAGACGAATGCGGATGGCATAAGTGTACGTCGTATTTATCTGTGGTGTTTAGGTGACTAAAATGATGGGACTTCATTAATGTGATTAATGAAAGAAAAGAAACCTAAGATGTTGTAGAATCAAATTTTAAATAAAAAGGGTAGCTACAGTTTTGCTTTGCATAGCGGTATATATGATATACCCTGCACCTTATTCGATGAGGAAAGGACCGAGATCCCTTCACCGGGAGTGACTCCTTTAGAAATAACGGGAAGATTCTACACACTCGGTTTGTTTTTGATTGCTTCTATAGTTTCTACTTTGCACAGCGATATATATGATATATCCCGCACCTTATTCGACGAGGAAAGGGCCGACGATCCCTTCACCGGGAGTGACCCCTTTACAAAAACTAGAAAAGCCTCAAAATCACTCCATTTCAAAACTTCATTTTTATTCTACAACGATATCAAGTTCATTACGCTCATGGTTTTCAGAAAAACCTGCATAGCCCTCCGTCAATTCAGATATGTAATATTCAGTATTCGTGCTGCGGTTGTTTGGCATGCGTCAAGGCGTAGTGTACGGTAGCTGATTATTACTTGTCTGTAGCATGAGATGCGATTGGATTAAGGTATTCGTACGGCGTTGTTTGGCATGCGCCAAGGGTCGTACGGGTGGGTTTAATTCAATCACGAATTGTACGGGTTGAACTTGACTAGCGGACTATGGGTTGTTTGGCATGCGTCAAGGTCATAGCACGCTAGGGGCAAAAGCATTATCGGGAATTTCAAGTGTTGAGATTTGCAATGAGATTGCATACCTTCTATGAGATAGTTGGATCCCGATACCCACTGCGAGTAAGAGTTACTCCTAGGAGAGTTTTGCACATTGCAATTAGCTGATCAAGTAGGTGTCTAGAAAGGTGTCAACGAGGTTACGCCTCTGGGAAAATGAGGATTACATTAATTAGGTTCGTGCGAAAGCACGAGGGACCTCCCTCAAAGTACCGACACTGGCCTGGCTGAAAGATTGGTGAACTTGTAGTGTGTAATTAATCCCGGCTAGTCTTTCCTTTTAGGATTTGAAGGAAGATTTGATAAAAAACCAGTGGGAGCCATCCTGATTAGATAAGATAATAACCAATCTAATCTTGCACGAGCATACGCTAAAGTGTTTTCTTCTCTCTCTCTCCAGGTAGCGACCATTTCATGCCTTAATCAAGATAATAATATGGATGTATTGACCGAACCCGCATGTTATACTGTGCTGGGGAACGTTGGTTCCGTTCTTTCTTATAAGAGTTATAAGACTGAACAGGATATAGGGGAATATCAGGATTCCTATGCCACCCGAATGAAGAAAGTATATGATGATGCATTTTCTTTGGGTGTGTTCGTTACAGAGAACTGTTTCTCCATTTGCTCTATGTCCTGGGTATTAGATACCGGGTCTGGATCCCATATATGTAATCAGTTACATGGGCTTAGGAAAGGTAGGGAACTTGGAGAAGGTGATAAAGACATTAGAGTTGGAAATGGTGCAATTGTTGCAGCTAAGACTGTCGGGGAATATCACCTTGTATTACCAACTGGTAATACATTGGTTCTGAACGAATGCTATTACATGCCGAACCTGATATGCAACATTATATCGGTTTCTTTGTTGAGTAAAGAGGGATATAATTTTGTATTACAGGATAATGTTATGACCATTTTCCGTAACCAAAAGTTGGTTGGATCAGGCACGTTGTGCAATGGCATTTATGTTCTAAATCAATCAACAGTTCTGAGCATAACTAACACACACAAGAGGAAGAGTTCAGAAATGAACGGATGCTTCTTGTGGCATTGTAGACTGGGTCACATCAATGCGACACGACTGGCTAAGTTGCATAAGGATGGATATTTGAATCCGTTCGAATTTTCATCTTATGACACTTGCCAGTCATGTCTCAAAGGCAAGATGACCAAAACTCCGTTTACGAGACACGGAGAAAGAGTTACCGAACTCTTGGGACTGATACATAGTGATGTATGCGGTCCTATGTCTACACATGCCAGGGATGGTTCTTCATACTTCATTACATTCACTGACGATCTCTCTAGGTTCGGGTATGTGTTCCTGATGAAATACAAATCAGAAGCTTTTGAGAAATTTAGGGAATATAAACAAGAAGTTGAGAACCAAACCGGAAAAAGTATTAAAATCCTACGATCTGATCGAGGAGGTGAATACTTGAGCATTGAATTCCTGGACTTCCTAAAAGAGAATGGGATTCTCTCTCAGCTAACTCCTCCATATACACCATAGCACAACGGTGTATCAGAACGAAGGAACCGCACCCTATTAGATATGGTGCGCTCTATGATGAGCATAGATGAGTTACCTATTTCCTTCTGGGGATATGCGCTTGAGACAGCCATGGACCTATTGAATAGAGTTCCTACCAAATCAGTGCCTACCACTCCATATGAGATATAGAAAGGGAAGAGACCACATCTTAATTACATTATGATATGGGGTTGTCCAGCCTATGTCAAAAGACAAAATCCGGACAAACTCGAGGCAAGATCAGTCTTATGTAAGTTTATAGGATATCCTAAAAATTCACAGGGGTATATCTTCTACCATCCCGAGGAACAAAAGGTGTTTTTTTCTCGACATGCCACTTTCTTAGAAAAAAGTTTTCTTATGAAAAAGATAAGTGGCATTAAGGTAGAACTGGAAGAGGTTCCAGCGACACAAACTATAACAGAAGACTTGGTAGAACCAGAGGATTCAGTAGTACCCGACGAATCTCAGCCTCTCCGCTGATCTAGTAGGGTTCCTCGCCAACTTGAGAGATACTACGGTTTTCTCATGGATGGTGGGAGCGAGGATTGCATCATGGAGGATGATGACCCAACTAGCTTCGAGCAGGCCATCATGAGTAGGGACTCAGTGAAATGGCTGGATGCAATGCGGTCCGAGATAGAATCCATGTACACCATCAAAGTATGGACTTTGGAAGTTGCTCCTGAAGGGGTAAAACCCATTGGGAGCAAGTGGATCTTCAAGAAGAAACTTGGTGTAGATGGGAAAGTGGAGACTTTCAAAGCTAGACTTGTTGCAAAAGGTTTTCGTCAAAGACCAGGTGTGGACTATGACGAAACCTTTTCTCCAGTGGCTATGCTTAAATCCATCCGGATCATGCTTGCCATCGCTGCATATCATGACTACGAAATCTGGCAAATGGATGTTAAGACCGCCTTTCTAAATGGTGATTTAGAAGAGTGTGTGTACATGACTCAGCCATAGGGCTTTGTAGACAGTGGGAGCAGCAGGAAGGTGTGCAAGCTGCTTAAATCTATTTATGGATTAAAGCAAGTATCGCGGAGTTGGAACATCTGCTTTAACGTCGTTATCAAAGAGTTTGATTTCGTCAAAAACCCAGATGAACCTTGTATCTACAAGAAGGTGGCAGAGAGTAAGGTTGTCTTCCTCGTATTGTACGTGGACGACATACTCTTGATAGGAAATGATATTCCTATGCTGCAATCGGTCAAGCTCTTCTTATCATAAAGATTCTCGATGAAAGATCTTGGTGATGCCTCCTGCATATTGTGAATTAGGATCTATAGAGATAGATCCAAATGGATATTGGGATTGTCCCAATCCAGGTACATTGACACCATACTAAAGAGGTTTAGTATGGAAGAATCCAAGCGTGGGAATTTGCCCATGATCTCTGGAGTCACTCTCTCTAAAGAGATGTCTCCCAAGACTGATTTAGAGAGAGCTCGCATGCAAGGGATACCCTATGCTTCGGCTGTAGGCTCTATCATGTACGCGATGCTATGTACCAGACCCGATGTTGCATACTCACTAAGTGTAGTGAGCAGGTATCAAGCTGATCCTGGAGAGAATCACTGGACAGCTTTGAAGAGCATTCTCAAGTACTTGCGAAGGACTAAAGAGATGCTCTTGGTGTATGGTAACGGAGAACTCCAAGTGGAGTCCTTTACCGATTCGAGCTTCCAGAGTGATAAGGACGACTCTAAGTCGCAGTCGGGATTTGTCTTTACCCTTTACGGAGGGGCGGTTAGTTGGAAGAGTTCCAAGCAGGAAACCGTGGCAGACTCGACAATGGACGCTGAATACATCGCTGCCAACGATGCTGCTAAAGAGGCTGTCTGGATCAAAAAGTTCATTACTAAACTTGGAGTGGTTCCATCCATTGAGCATCCAATACCTTTGTATTGCGATAACAATGGAGCAGTGGCTTTGGCCAAGGAACCTAGGTCCCATCAGCGATCCAGGCATATTCTGAGGCAGTATCACCTGATCTGGAAGATAGTTGATTGTCGGGAGATCGAGGTCAGGAGGGTTGACACGAAGAACAAAACGGCGGATCCACTCACGAAGGCCATTCCCCGGATACAGTTTGAGAGACTCTTCGGGATGCTCGGTATGCGATACTACAGCAGCTGGCCCTAGTGCAAGTGGGAGTTTGTTAGTTGTATGTATGCCCTAGAGGCCAGTATTGTACAGATGATGTATATTATATTGGATGCCTGGACATATATAGAGATGACTTTCTTGCTCGATATGATAGTATGCTATCTGGTTACTCTTTATCTTAACATGTATACTAGTCTCTTTAAACTGTCTTATAGTTACATGTTGATAAAGCCCTTAGGATGTGTACTTGACTACCTGGACTATGATGCAGATCATACTAGTGGGGACATGGTAGTCCATAAGTACATCCTTCAAGGTCTCTAGTCGTGGGTGTATCGAAACAGGGCATCGATATACCAGTGTAGACTAGCGTATACGCCTCTCGACCCATGAGATGGGCGATGGATGATCCCATATCCATTAGTGTTTGACATCAGAGATGGTATACGGGTGCTCAGTGGAGACTGAGTACACTGGACGGACTCGCCGAGAACTCCCAGATGGTATTATACCTCACGTCAGATGGCAGTTCTCAGGTGACACTTGTACAGGTTAGTCTGTAGACCCGAGATCGTCATAGAGTCTTGTATGATTCTTACTGTGCTTTGATCTCCACCTTACTACGTCCATGAGGGCGTGCAAAACAGTGGTCTTTGGGTACAGTCCCGAGTCACATGGAGGCAGTGAGCGATAGGAGGGGTTTCGTCTCTCCCGGTATTGGGGGTTGATGTTGCGCTGTGCTCGATTGGCTGTAACAGCGAAGTCCCTGGCCAGGGCTGATCAGTGATATGCTGGTAAGTGTTACTAGTAGTTTCTCGACCCGTTATGAGCCTCACATCGGCACGACTTATCGGTTATTGGGGTCTGACGTTTACCACCCCTAGACTTGATATGCGACATATCAGACGAACAGACCGGACTGTACGGTAAGTGTTACTGGTTGGATTCACAGGAGTATGAGCGGGCTAGCTCGTCGATCTTCTGATCGCTCAATACCCGGGTGACCGTTATGTTTAGCAGACCGCTTGCGGCTTGTGGGTGATTGATATGATCATCATCTGCTACTAGCGTATTGACGAGTCTTTAGAGTCCTACTCAGAGGTTTCCTGGCTCAAGCGAAACGAAATGGGAGCGCATATGAGATATGTGCAGGACCGAGAATAATGCGTGTATGTGATACCGTATTCCATTCTCGCGATGAATGTATCGATTGGTTATATTCGATATAACCTAGATATCGAATCAAGGATTGATTCGATAAGCCGATACATAGGATACTAGTCGGTTATATGCGATATGACCGGATCATTAAATCAAGTGTTGATTTAATGATTTAATGTGTAATTATATATTTGATATATTACTTAAGCATTAACTAGTATTGGTTCACATTAAATGGATTTTCTCACTTGATGTGCAAGTTGTATATGTGATATACTTTTGTGCACATGATTGTATCATGTTTGATAATACATGCTTATTTGGTTAAGTGTATAGAATTAAACCTTGGTTAAGTTGATGATTAGGGTTTTGCTTATTCATTTATTTATTTATTTGGAAAGGATTTTGATGAGAATGGTGGCTTTCTTTGTTTCTAGTGGAAGCTTCATGAAGCTTTGACTTTGTAACCATTCTTGTCTTCATGCTAAACCCTAACCCTTCCAAGTAACCATGGTCTATTCTCTACACTCTACCTTAGTTAGTATATGATAAGTATTGATTATCTTTTCATTTTTCAATTAACACTTATCATATTCTATCTTCTTCATCGTCTTCTTCTTCTTCAAGAAAAAGCTTAAGTCCATTAATGGTAACTTGAGCAAAAGTGAGAGAAATCCAATTCTAAAGTGAACCCACCTCCTATTTCTTCACCCTATACCTCTTGCCAAGTAGTATAGGGTGTTTTCTTCACAAGTTTCACAACTCGGTGATGTTGGAGCTTGAACTTGTGATGCCTCGACGTAGATCTTCTTCGGCACGAAGCCGACGACCTAGTCCGCCCATTTCTCCGATGAAGCCGACGATTGAGTCCATGATTCGAGATGGACAGCGAGAGGACGCCTACGTGGAGCTAAGGAAGTGGAGAACCGGATCTACAAAGGTTGTAGCCTCTCTCCTTTAGTTAAGATGTTAACTAGTTTCGTATTTCGCCTAAACTTCTAATCAACGATCCTTATTAGGGTTTCTCGGCACCCATAAAATTTGAAATTGGCATGGTTGATGCCTTGTGTGACTTCATTTGCGTGCCTAGGAACCCTACACTAATATCTTTTCATGACTATTAAAATAAGGCTCATGACAACTGAAAAGCTAGTATTAGTTGGAAACTCTGATTTTCAAAGTCTTTCTTTTACAATTCTGATCTTTATATGTAACTTTCACAATCTTCCTTTTATTATGAATTTTATGGGTGCAATCCACTGAAAACCCTCAGGAGACAACACTCCTACTACGGACACCTAGAGATTTAAAGGATTGTTGCACGTGCTCAGTGCAATCGTGTTGTCTACGAAAGTGTGCTAGTTAGTTTTTTTTTCTTTATTTTCTCCTTCTTTTGAATAAAAATAAAAGATTTTTGCTCGAGACGACCAAAATTAAGTGTGGGGGAATTTGATCAGTCGAAAATATTGCATTCTTAACACATAAATTTCCCTATTCTTTTTAATCATCTAAAGGTGTTTGGTATAAATATAGCACATATTAGCAATTCGTCTGCAAAATATCAAATAACATATGTTATACATTATATCCAGCATTATGAAGGAAATTGAGTGTTTATTACTTCATGCATGATATTGTATATCTCGACACGTTTCAGTGAGATTGTGTGCAGAAAATTCTTCACGTCAAAGAACCGGAATCACAAATTTGCCGATAAAACGCAGCAAGTCAAAGATGGCAAATCTGGCAAAAACCAAGAAAGGATATTAAGATTCCAGACATCAGAAGAAGACCCTAGAGCCAAAACCAAACAGCTACAGAAAACCCATTCAGAGATCTCACTATACGGTCGCGGATCCACGGCCGTTCCAGGCCGATCTGCCGTGGTTCAGCGACTGAGTCGGCTCGTCAGCGGTTGATATTTTCCCTGATGCTTCATTGTAACCTCCAAGCTTCTTCAAGATGCTTCGAACTCCCTACTTTTCTCCAGAAGCTTCCCTCCAATTGCCAAGCTTCTCATGCAAGCTAGATAACTACCTTAATTTAGAAACTTCACTACAACTACCTAGCTTCCTATGTAAGCTTCATAACAACCTAGTTTCTAGGGAAAGATAGAGGAAAAACTATAAAAGGATACCTAGGGCTTCTTTGTAAAGGTTGTTGGTTGTTGAATATCAAACCAATTCACTACACAAGTTAAGTACACAACTTGTGATCCAAAACCCTAACCCAAATCCAAAACCAAAACCAAATCAAGATCCATCGAGAACAAATCAAGCAAGCAATCAACGATCATTTATCGCAAAGCCGATCATCATCAAGAACAAGAGATCCGCGACGATCCACGACTCATGGCGATCGAGCTACGCAAAAATCGACGACAAATTCCCTTTCAAGGAGCGATTCGAGAGCTAGTCTTGTAAACTCAATTGAGAGGTGTAATTTGAAGGATATTTAATAAAGGTAATAATTGCAATACTTGCTTTCTATACATTCTCGCATTATGAAATTCTTCATTCTTGATTGTTTCATTATGACGCGTGAGTAAATTCTCTGCTTGTGGAGGATTTAAGAGAATTGATAGATCTAATGATGAACAAATCTTAATACTAATTTTAAATCTTATGAGATTTGTGAACGTTAGCAAAAAGAATCTTTGATGGCCTAATTTGGAGCGAGATCACTTCTTGATTATTTCGTTGCAAATTATGGATCAAACAATTGATGATTTTCTTCGCTAAAGGCTAGATTCGAATGATTATGATTGAAAAGACAAGGGATGGTGAAGGAAAAACCCTAGTTTTTTCAATAGATCCCTTATCTTCATTCATCATCATCAATCTAGCTACAAATTATCAATAGATAAGATTAGGAATTATTAGATTCATCATTATCTATTAATTCAATCGAATCCTACAAGCTATTCTTCATAATGTTGATAATCAAATTGATGGGGATAACTTCTTAATTCTTGATTCTAGATCTATTTTCTTTATGTTTCTTGAAATTAAATCTCATAAATCTTGAATCATTTTCTTTAATATTTTCATTTCAATTCATCTAAAACAAGCTCGATCAAAGCACGAATCTCTGTGGACGATCCGTGCTCACTAACAAGCGCTATATGCGACACCGTTATTGATTGCGGCGATACAAATTTCTTTGATTGTGAACATTTTATATTTCTTAACACGATCCGAAATCTTAGATCAATCAACAAGAAAAGAATTTAGATGAGGTTATAAAGATTTCATTATAACGACTCATGATAAAGAATGTGCGTTTAAAGAAATATAATGGAATACATTTATATATTGCTATAAGACTTTTACAAGAATTATAGTTGAGAAATTTTGGCATACGCATAAAGAGATTGACACATATTAAAGCCTTTACCATCTATTATGGCAAATTTTAGTTTGCTAATAACAGTATATAAAAATTCGATTAAAGGCATATTGACATAATTATGATTTCTATGATTATAGATCAATTTGTGATCACTTTTGGTTTTGTAGCACATAAAAATAGAGTCCATAATTATTAACCCATTGGTTAAAATATTATGTATTATTCCATTTAAGGGTCATGTAAAAAATATGAGGCTCACAAAGGTTCAAGTGTTGTATGTCATTTTTCTAAGATCTATATATTGTTTTATGTCTAGACTTATTTGGATATTGTTAGTAATATTATACACGATTAATAAAGTATGCACATTATACTTAGGTTATTAGGATGTCCTAAATCCTAACTAATCTATTATATTTATATTTAAATATATATTTTTGTTTATTTGGAGATAAGATTTAGTTAATTATTTAGAGATAAATCCTAATTAAATCAATGTTATCTCTAAGTATCATTGTATAGGCTAAAAATATGGAGCAATAGCTTAGGACTTGGATTGTATGAGCAGGAGAGAGTCGCCACAATGTAGCCCTAATATTTGTAAGAGTCCTCTCGCTCCTTTGGGGAAAGATCTATTAGGGCGAGAGTTTATTTTATATTCTTCATGTAAACTCTCTCATCTGAAAATTTGTAATATCTCTATCTGAATTAATGAAAATGATCCCCGCTGTTCCCATGGTTTTTCCCATTTAGGTTTTCCACGTAAAATCTCTGTGTTCCTTTTGGGTTGATGTTTTATGTTTTTTATGATTTGTTTGATCTCTGTTTCAGCGTTTATCTCAATCATCTATAACAAATTGGTGTCAAAGCTAAGCTTGATTCTATTGATCGAGTATATAGATTTAGGGCGTGTACGCATGCCAAAAAACTAGAGACTTGTGTGGAGTTTGAGATCGATGGTGCCGCTTTTAACATTCGTGATAGATAAGAGCGATTGGCAGAGGGGGAGCATGTAGCAACGCATGACAATGGTCCAATTTTTGAATTGGAGAGCCGATGGTAAGATTTAATCGGTCTTTGCTAGATCTATGAAAGTCGTGACATCGGATTGGCTTCAGCGGCGCAAAAGGCACGGTAAACCGGCAATGAGTTAGTAGTCAGCGGTGGAGCCGAAAGGCTCATAGTAGCGGAAGAGGGCATTGGCATTGAGGAGCGCATGGGCGCAGCTGCAAGTGCCTATGGGTGCGCCTCGTTGGGTCAGCAATGTGGCGGCGTAGGTGATGGCCTGCGAGATAGCTAGCGTTTGAGGACAGCTATGGAGGCGCCGGCTGTTGATAAGGTAAGATTTGATGGTGATAGGGATGCGAAGAGATGGATGGTGGCAATGATCTCTAGCAATGGAGTCACATCAGGGAAGCAACTTGGTCGTCGATGTGCGTGTTTTGTGTCGAAGCAAGTTAGAAATTGTATGTGATGGCGTGTGGAGTGCACGCAAGTTGTGTCGGTGATGAAGCCAACCACTCATCTTTGGATACATGGGAGCAGCGGAGCAACCTTCGGTTTTCTTTTCCTTTTTCTAAGGAAGCCATGGCGACGGCACAGTCGAGTTTGCCCGATGGCTCATTGATCTCGAAGACGCTAATAAGGATATGATGGAGAGAATAAAAATACATGCTTTGCGCACGTAAACAAATTTTTTGATTGGTGACCACATGAAAGAGCAAAGGAGGATTGTTTGGGGATCTAATGTGCAGCCCAGAACAGCACACGTGCAAGTGGAGACCAATGAAAAAATTCTGATTGGGTTTTATTTTAAATCAACGGCTTAGCTTGACTTATCCATGGATCGTGCATCCGGTGGCTGATTTTGACGATCCCAATATGTTAACTTATGTTTTCAGGTGTTTCAGACAAATTGATGGAGTCGGATTGGCTAAATTCTATATTCTTTTATAAATATCTCCACTTTAGTGCGTATGGTTCGAACCGACTTCGATTAAAGTCTTTGATACTTTTTATTACTTCAAGCTCTGTTACCATGTGGATTTGGGTTGAAGGTATAGTTCCTTACCCTTTCAGTGCCGCATATGTTATCACATTGAATGTGGTTCTAGATTATCATATTAATCATGTGATATGTTTCATCTACTAAGTTTCTGTCAAGGCATTATCTCCTTCCAATGTTGACCTTGGTTTCAATCGGATGTGAGCTAAAATGAAGATTTGTTGTTCATTTCTCGCATCCTTCTGTTAATCATGGATTTAGTAGCTCGAGTAAAATCGGCTAAAGAAAATTCTATTCAAGACTTTCCGATTGTTCGAACATGCGTATTTCAAGATGCTTCTGTTTACTTGCTTTGAGAATCTGTTGGCACGCGAAGCGCATGCCTTATCATGTGCGGTATGATTTAGTTTGTCACATTGAAGTGTGATCTTTGTCGTCGAAATTCTGGTTATTTGCTTCGAGACTCTGTTGCTATGCGTGTTGCATATGCTTTCGTATCCATTGCGATCTGGTTTGTCACATCGTGGTATGATATATTCATCTTCAAAATTATGTTGACACAATATATTCATCTCAGTTTTTGACTTAGATATGAGCCATCTAGACTCGGCATGACTCATTCTGTTTGGGCTTGGAGATGAGCCATGATGAAGACCTGATCGAGTTGTGTCGTGCATATTTTTAAGCGGTTTAACAGTAGATTCAGTAAGAACCGGTTATTCTGTTTGAAAACTCGCTAGCGTTAATAGATGGAGTAAGCCCTAAGGGAAATCGGCAGTAGCAGATTTTTAGCAGGACGGTTCGTATCTAATTGGATTCAGTCCAAAGTAGAGATTTGTTGGGATATCCTAAATCCTAACTAATCTATTATATTTATATTTATATTTAAATATATTTTGTTTGTTTGTTTAGAGATAAGATTTAGTTAGTTATTTAGAGATAAATCATAATTAAATCAATGTTATCTCTAATTATCATTGTATAGGCTATAAATATGAAGCAATAGCCTAGGCTTAGATTGTACCAGCAGGAGAGAGCCGCCACAATGTAGCCATAATATTTGTAAGAATCCTCTCTCCTTTAGGGAGAGATCTATGAGGTCCAGAGTCTCCGACGATCAAGTTAGTCTAGAGATCCGAGCAGAGTAACGGCTTAGTGGAGTAAAAATGGCTTACCATGACCGTCTGAAAGAGGGGTTTAAGTAGTGGTGGCAGCAGGTGCAGCAGGCGCGAGAATCACGCCGGCAGTTACGCTCCCGACGTCATGCCCGCGTGATGAGCGGGATCTCCCATTAACGGCGAGACGGGCTCGTTAATGAGGATCGTGATGGTGTGGAACGTGGGATGTGGCCGGCGGAGATCTCGCGTATGGCGAGATTCGCGGAGCGGCGGTTACGCCTGCGAGTTGTGGTGTTGGTCGGTCTATGAGACCGAGGAAGATGACCTCGGCGGGAGAGCTCGGGGATGAGCGGGAGAGGCAAAATATCTTAGTTCTGTGGTAGCTCGGAGGCGAGCTGGGAAGCCGAGGAAGCTCGGGCCTGTGATAGCTCGGAGTAGAGCAAAGGGACACTTGGCTTGGCTGCTGAGGTGCTCGGGGGCAAGGAATAGGGTGCAAACTCGGAGACAGGGCTTGAGGGAAGCCCCCACTATAGCACACTGGTTCCCCCTCCGTGGCTCTCAGGGGCCTAACTGGCTTATGCATGTGACACGTCATCGGCCACGTGTCACGATCTAAGGAATTACCGTTATTGAGCATCATCATTATCCCCTCACCCTCGTTCCGATCTATTTTGTGGGTCAGGTTGAGAGTGGACTGCTTGGTTCTCTCTGTATGGCTTGGTGCTGGTAATTCTTTGTGGTGGATTGTTCGGCGAAGACACGGCGTTCATGTTGTCGCGCATCGAGTATGAGTTATTCGGCGGGTCTTGGATCCGTGTCTTTATAGGGTATGGAGCTACCCACTGGGATGCGCTGAGCAGGAAGGGACTCGGCGGCCTCGCGAAGAGGGCTTCAGATCCTCAGCGTCTGATGGGCAGGAGGCTGCCCGCTGGGGATGCGCCGAGAAGGAAGGGACTCTGCGGCCTTATGATGAGGGCTTCAGATGCCTCTTGGCAAGGGCTTTGATCCCTGGCGTCGTGGGTAAGGAGCTACCAGCCGGGAACGACCGAGCAGGGTAGCCGCTCGGCTGCCTCTTGACGAGGGCTTTGATCCCTGGCGTCATGGGTAAGGAGCTACCAGCCGGGGATGACCGAGCAGGGTAGCCGCTCGGCTGCCTCTTGGCGAGGGATTTGATCCCTGGCGTCATGGGTAGGGAGCTACCTGCCGGGGATGACCGAGCAGGGTAGCCGTTCGGCTGCCTCTTGGCGAGGGATTTGATCCCTGGCGTCGTGGGTAGGGAGCTACCCACCGGGGATAACCGAGCAGGGTAGCTGCTTGGCTGCCTTTTGGTGAGGGCTTTGATCCCTGGCTTCATGGGTAGGGAGCTACCAGCCGGGGATAACTAAACAAGGGAGGGTCCAATTGCCTCTTGGCGAGGGCTTTGATCCATCAGGATAGGCCGAGCAGGGTCACTGCCCGGGCCTCTTGGCGAGATCTTTGATCCCTGTCGGTTGTGGTAGGAAGCTACCAGCCGGGGATAACCGAGCAAGGGAGGGCTCGGTTGCCTTCTTGGGAGGACTTTGATGCTTAGCGCGGGAGGGGCCGTAAGAGGCCTACTAAAGATGGGGGCCGAGTAGGGTTACTGCCCGCTGGGGATGCGCCGAGTCGAAAGAAACTCGGCGGCCTCACGAAGAGGGTTTCGGGTCCTCAGCGTCCGAGGGGCAGGAGGCTGCCCGCTAGGGATGCGCCGAGCAGAAAGAAACTCGGCGGCCTCACGATGAGGGCTTCGGGTCCTCAGCGTCCGAGGGGCAGGAGGCTGCCCACTGGGGATGCGCTGATTGAACTATTTTCTGATGTGTATATGTAAAATGTATCGACAATCAAAAAATTTATAAAGAACTTCACAACCAAAAAATATTTTGACCGCAATCAAACTACGGTGTCGGCTGTAGTTAATGAATGAGTGCGGATCGTCCACAGGGATTGCACGATTCCTTTGTATTATGATACGTTTGAAATGAAATGTTAAGCAACAATAAACGAAAACATGATTCAAGATTGATTTGTATTCGAGTGTCACTATTCTATATTCAAGAATCAAGAAACTATAAACAATCAAGAATCGGTGTTTTGATGGTATTTTCCAAACAACAGTCAAGAATAAGAGAGAGGCTCGTAGGAATCGATCGGGTCGATAGACGTGATGTAATCTAAAGATATCGTGTTCTTGTCCTTCGAAGAATCGATACTAGATTGATGATGATCGATGAGAGTTGGGGCTTCCTCATGAAACTAGTGTTTCATCTCATAACCCTTGTTCTTTCATAGAATCTAGCCTCTACCAAATTCAAGAAACGATCCAAACTTCCCAATTTCGAACGATGTCAATCAAGAAAGCATCGAAACAAAATGGGTCGTCGTTTCTTGAACTTGCTAGGGTTTACAAGACTCGTAGGACTCAAGAATCGATTAAAGCTATGTTACATCATCATTCTATTAACCGTCTCGACTCCTCGACGAGCGGAGTTTTATTCACACATCACCACATAGACAATATTCAAGAATAGTAATGATAACATGATGCGGAATTTAAAGAAAACAAGATAGAAGAAATATCACCTTTTATTTAATCAACAATTTCAATACATTCTTTCAAGATCTACAAGAAGAAGAAATCGATCGTTGACTCGGCTTTGCTCGTCTCCGTGGATCGTGGATCTACTTTGATCTCTTGCCCAATTGAAGATCGGCTCGGCTCATAAAAGGGTTGAAGGCATCTTGCTTGGCTTGCACTCAAGATCTTGAATTGTGGTTGGATTTAGGGTTAGGGTTTCCTACAAGCTCTCTCACTAAACTTGAGGAAGAGGGAGATGAAGAAAGAGAATGGCTAAAATCTAAGATGTTGAATTATTTTCCAAGAGATAGCCCTAAGATATCAAGATGATTAATGAGTGAGCCAAGGGTCTTATTTATAGAACTCTCAAACCCTAGGTTTAGGTTTGAATTGGACTTTCCCTCCCAAAGTTTGTTGGGCTTTAGCTTAGGGTTTAAGCTAGGGTTTAGGGAAAGTTCTAGAAGTATTAGGCTAGTTTAGGTGTTTGCTGATCTGGTGGAAGTCTCTGGAATATTCTGGAAAATGTCATGCATTTTTGAGCAGTGGGCCCTAGTACAGGAGTTGTGCACTGAAACTGAGGAGATGATGTCACCAATGGGTCGCGCTTCCGCGGCATAAGAAGGCTATGGCCGCGGATGCGCGGCCATGTTGGGTCCTTGGGATCTGTGTCTTCTGCAGTGGTCTTTTACTTCTGTTTGGGCTTTTCTCTGATGTTTTGAATTGCAGTTTCCCTTCTGTGTTGATACCAGATTTGAGTTGAGTTGAGTTGACGAGCAATTGTAATGGTCGAGCAATGTAATGATCGAGCAAGCTTCTCTTTTCCTGCACAGACTTCGAAACAAGGCTTGCAATATATAGAAAATATGCCATGTAATGCAATGCAGTCAATTTCCCTAGAAATGCCGGTTTTAAGGTCTAGTACATGTAATTTGATAATCTGTGATAGATTTGCTAATATGTATAATACTGATGCCGAACACTTCTATATGTATGCAGATGATAAGGAAATTGCCGGTTAAAATATGCAATATTTTCGACTGATCAAATACCCCCAAACTTAATTTCGATCGTCTCGAGCGAATGTTTTATTAAAAAGAGAAGGAGAAAATAAAGAAAGAGAAAAACTAACTAGCACACTTTCGTAGGCAACACGATTGCACTGAGCACGTGCAACAAGCCTTTAAACCTCTAGGTGTCCCTGGTAGGAGGAGTGTTGTCTCCTGAGGGTTTTCAGCGGATTGCACCCACAAAATCCAAAAATAAAAGTAAGATCATGAATATTACATTTAAAGACAAGAATTGTAAAAGAAAGACTTTGAAAATTAGGGTTTCCAACTAAGCTAGCTTTTCGGTTGTCATGAGCCCTATCTTAATGGTCATGAAAAGATGTCAGAAATCACGTCCTTCCTCAATAAAACATCGTCTTATTCTTCATTCCTATCTTTATTCCAAACATCGATCATATCACCCTGCGTGTGTGTAAAGACATCCCTACACCCGGAGAATTCAATTCAAGCTATCATACCCTTGCCCATCGGCCTCAGTACTTCTTGGCAAACGAGATTGCTTACACACTTTCATGCGACCGTTAATACTTCTTGAGGTACTAACCGACCGATTACTAATGTGCTTGCATGCTTGGTGTATTTTCCTCGTCTTGCACCACCTCAGGCATAGCAGTGACTCCCAGACCAGTTGACCTTGGGGCACTAGGTGAAGAAGCACCCTTTTGCTATATATTTTTCTTGCCCTTGGTGATAATAAAACCAGTATCCATTTTTCTCACCACTTTAAAACACATTTTTTTTCATACTTTTGGCTTTAAGACAAGAGCATTTCAAGGTATCCTCTACTATCCCAGGCTTCAAGACGTGTGTAAGTGCGAATAGCAGGGTAGCAACGTTCAAAATGTTTGGCTTCCAGAATAGAAACTATTTTTCAGACTTATTTTTATCCTCAGATTAGTGACGTCCTTCATCTTACTAACCCTTGGGACAACGGCTCATAACTACTTATTACTAGTTCGTATAAGAAAACTTCTAATTTTCTTAGTTTTCTAAAATTTTTCCAATCTCATGGATGTAATTGTTCACTGTATAAACTTTCATTATCTTATTTATATACAAAAATTGTAAATATTAAAATTATTTTTATATTTGAAAATTTTTAAATTTTTATGGGTTTTGAAAAATTTTCAATTTTTATAGATTTTTTTAAAAAATGTTTTGTGCTTATGCAGATGATATGCAAATGATGCAAAAATAAGCACAAACCTCCCCCAAACTTGTTTTCAACAGTGTCCTCACTGTTGCCGACAGCTATACCTACAAAAATCTGTAAGACTGGGGGGAATTATTAGTGGGGGCAAAATATATAAGTGAAGAACTTCCCCCAAACTTATCTTTTACTCACCTTCATTCAAAATATGATGCAATGATATACTGGACATGAAAGTGAGACGGAGGAATTTTAATCAAAATAAACTGGCTCTTGTAAGAACAAGAGCTCCTCCGTGGGGTCAGTGGAAAAATATGGCTTTAATCTATGTCCATTAACTTTGAAAACAGTGCCGTTTTTAACATTTTCAACTTCTACTGCCCCGTGCGGGTATACAGACCGCACAACAAAAGGTCCCTTCCAACGAGATCGGAGCTTACCCGCATGAAGGTGTAATCGTGAATCATAAAGAAGGACTTGTTGACCAGGTAAAAATGTTTTCCTCAAAATGTTTTTATCGTGAAAAACCTTAGTCCTATTCTTTGTGATTACAGCATTATCATAAGCTTCATCGCGGAGTTCGCTTAGCTCGTTAAGTTGCAGCTTCCGAAAGTTGCAAGCAAGGTTTAAATCAAAATTTATTTCCTTTATAACCCACAATGCTTTATGTTCTATCTCAACAGGTAGATGACATGCTTTACCAAAAACTATCCTATATGGAGACATTCCTAGGTCGGTCTTATATGCAGTCCTGAATGCCCAAAGAGCATCCGTCAATTTGGTCGACCAGTCTTTTCTAATTTTAGCAACAGTTTTCTCCAGGATAAGTTTGATTTGTCTGTTTGAGATCTCAGCCTGCCCGCTTGTTTGGGGGTGATAGGGTGTAGAAAGACGGTGGTTGATTGAGTATTTCCGCATCAGAGTCTCGAAAGATCTGTTGCAGAAGTGTGTCCCATTATCGCTAATAATAGCGCGTGGGTGTCCAAATCGCGAGAAGATATTCTCTTTCAAGAACTTAATGACAACTTTCTTGTCATTAGTGCGACTTGGAATGGCTTCTACCCACTTAGAGACATAATCAACCGCCAGCAATATGTACAGGTTCCCAAAGGAGTTGGGAAAAGGACCCATAAAATCTATGCCCCAAACATCAAACATTTCAACAACCAAGATGGGTTGCTGAGGCATTTCATTCCTTTGGGATATTCTACCCGTATACTGATATTGTGTACAGGTTTTGCAATGTTCAAATGCGTCCTTGAATAAGGTCGGCCAATAAAATCCACATTGCAAAACCTTTTCCGCTGTTTTTCTAGGACCAAAGTGACCCCCACAGGCCTGATCATGACAAAATGAAAGAACACTCTTGAACTCTTCATTTGGGATGCACCGGCGAATGATCTGATCAGGACAATATTTAAACAAATAGGGCTCGTCCCAGTAATAGTGTTTTACTTGGGAAAGAAAGCGGTATTTGTCCTATTTTGACCAATCGCTCGGTATAAGTCCCGTGGCATGAAAGTTCACAATATCCCTGAACCATGGTTCAGTGGATACGCTCAAGAGTTGTTCGTCAGGGAACGAGTCATTGATCGGCAGGGTCACAGGGGAAGAAACGATGCGTGAAAGGTGGTCAGCTACTACGTTTTCACATCCTTTCTTATCTTTGATAACAAGATCGAATTCTTGTAACAGAAGGATCCAACGTATTAGTCGACCTTTTGCATCTTTCTTCGCCAGAAGATGTTTTAAAGCGGAATGGTCAGTATACACAACTATAGGTGAGCCGATTAAGTAAGGCCTGAATTTTTCTAATGCAAATACAACCGCTAAAAGTTCTTTCTCTGTGGTTGTATAATTGATTTGCGCATCATTCAGGGTCTTACTAGCATAGTAAATCACGTGTGGCATCTTTTCAATGTATTGTCCAAGGACAGCACCTACTGCAAAATCAGATGCGTCACACATCAGCTCAAAAGGGTAGTCCCAGTTTGGTGATGATAAAACAGGGGCTGAAGTGAGTGAGTGTTTAAGTGAGTCGAAAGCTGTCTTGCAATCCGAGTCAAAGTGGAAGGTCGTATCCTTGGCCAGGAGTAGAGTTAAAGGTCTAGCAATCTTGCTAAAGTCCTTTATGAATCTCCTATAAAAGCCCGCATGGCCAAGGAAAGAGCGAATATCTTTGACGTTTTTGGGATGAGGGAGGTTTTGAATGACATCTACTTTAGCTCTGTCAACCTCAATGCCCTTCTGTGAAATGACATGTCCAAGGACTATTCCTTCTTGGACCATAAAGTGGCATTTTTCCCAGTTCAAAGTCAAGTTCTTCTCTTTGCATCGAGTAAGAACAGCGTCGAGATTCGCTAGGCAATCAGAAAAAGAGTCTCCAAAAATCGAAAAGTCGTCCATAAAGATCTCCAGGAAATTCTCTACCCTATCAGAGAATATCCCCATCATACACCGCTGAAAGGTAGCGGGAGCATTGCATAGCCCGAAGGGCATGCGACTGTAAGTAAAAGTACCAAAAGGACAAGTAAAAGTGGTTTTATCTTGATCCTTTTTGGCGATGGGGACCTGATTGTAGCCTGAGTAACCGTCCATAAAACAATAGTACTGTCGTCCCGCTAAGCGTTCCAGCATCTGATCAATAAATGGTAGAGGAAAATGATCTTTCCTCGTAGCAGCGTTGAGTTTTCTATAATCGATGCATACACGCCACCCAGTTTGGGCGCGTGTCTGAATCAACTCATTCGCCTCATTTGTGATAACTGTGATGCCGGATTTCTTAGGAACGACGTGTATAGGACTTACCCACTGGCTATCGGAGATTGGGTATATAATACCATTATCTAAGCATTTGACGATCTCTTTCATGACTGCCTCCTTCATGACGGGATTCAACCGTCTCTGTGGTTCTCGAGTCGGTCTGGCATCATCCATCACATGTATATGATGTTCAACTATCAAGGGACTAATCCCTTTGATGTCCGCCATACTCCAACCAAACGCCTCTTTATTAGATCTTAATACCGATAAAAGTGCATTTTCTTGCTCTGATGCAAGAGAAGCGGAAATTATAACCGGTAAAGTCTCCTTCTCACCTAGATATGCATATTTAAGGTGAGAGGGTAAAACCTTGAGATCTAATTCAGGTGGAGAAATGATAGAAGGAAGTATCATTGAATGATTTTTGGATTTACAAAGAAGCTCAGAGCCTGTGAAAGATACAGACTCGGGTGGAGAAAAGTCAGAAGTGCGGGACTCAAGTGCAGGTAAAGTGTCCTCACTGTGAAATCAAGCAGAGATGTGGTAATGTCATCGAGATCAGTAAAGCAAAGTTCCTCGGCTCCACAACTATCGAGAGCGATCTCATGGACAGAGCACACATCTAAAATATGAGCACTAGGTTCTGATGGCTGACTTCCAACTTTGTAGATATTTAGTTCAATGGTCATATTTCCAAATGATAAGTTCATTGAACCGTTTCTACAGTTTATAACAGCGTTGGAAGTGGCAAGGAAAGGACGACCTAGAATCACAGGAATTTGGCCCCGGGGGTTTGCTACAGGATGTGTGTCGAGCACAATGAAGTCTACAGGGAAAACAAATTCCCCGACCTTTATCAACACATCCTCTAATTCACCCCTTGGTTTGGTGATAGATCGGTCCGCCATCTGGAGAGTGCAGTGAGCAGGTTTCAGCTCTCCAATCCCTAGTTGCTCATAGACAGAATAAGGTAGCAGGTTAACACTCGCGCCAAGGTCTAAAAGAGCACGATTTATGTTTTTACCCCCAATCGAAATCGATATTGTAGGACATCCTGGGTCCTTTCGTTTCTTTGGCAGCTGGGGAATAAAAGCAGTACTGATATTATTAGACATAAAGACCTTCTTCGGCACTTGAGTCTTCCTTTTCCTAGTGCACAAGTCCTTTAGAATCTTCGCATAAGCGGGGACTTGTTGAATCGCATCTAGGAGAGGGATATTGATGTTAACCTGTTTGAACATTTCTAAAATTTTCTCCATATGAGGACTCGTTCTGTTACCCCTTAACCGGTTCGGGTAAGGAGCTTTCGCAATAAGCGTAGGGTCCATCATAGGAGAAGGAAAGGGGGGTAGACGAGATCCCAAAAGAGGTGTGGGGACTATCTGTGGAGAACTATAAGGGTTGGGTGAAGGTGTTGAGCCTAAAGGGAACTGGAGAATAGGCTCGTGAAAAGGTGGTTTGGTAGAAGAAGAAGGATCAGAAGGAGAAGTGTGTGTGTGTGGAAAGGTCTCAGCCGGGGTGTTGATATGATTTTCAGTATTATCAATATCTTCCCCGACATTATTATTCAGCACTCTTCCCGATCTCAACGTGGTGATGGCATTTATATTGTAATGCCCAGGATTCTGTAGGGGTTGAGAGGGAAGTTTCCCTTTTTCTCTCGCACTCATTTCGGCTTTGAGGTGTGCGATTTCAGCTTCCATCGTTCTAATACTCTCAGCTTGGGACGCTGAGTTTTTCTTTATCTCATTGACGGAAGATCTAACCTCAGTTGAAACCTCCATGAAATTTGATAAAAGTGATTTCATGATTTGAGTGACTTGAGAGAATTCGTCAGCACAGGACAACTGCATAGGATTAGACTGTGCAGGATTGTTGCCCTGGTTTTGGAAATTTTGTGACTGGTAGGGGTGCTGAGTGAGTTGGAGGGGTTGCTGTTGTGGTGGAGGAAGAGCCCTTTGAAATTGATTCGTGTTTGGAACCGTGTTTTGAGATTGATTTTGGTTCCAAGCGAAATTCGGGTGGTTCCTCCAACCCTGATTGTACGTGGAAGAATATGGATCGTTTCGAGGTCGTTGAAATGCGGCATTAGAATGCTCGTGACCTTGAAACGCCGAGTTTAATGGACATTCTTCCGTTAAATGTGACGGATCAGAACAGCACCCACAAACAGTTTTGGGGAGTGATACCGGGTTTAGGGAGGCTGCTGCAAATTTATGTTCCATAGCGTCGAGCTTCTTTTGCATTGCTGCCATTTCTGCTCGAACACCTATGGACACATCTATTTGGTGTACGCCACCCCTATTCAATGGTTGGGTTCCACTCTCCCAAATTAGTGATTTTTCAGCGAACTCTTCTAAGTATCGCCAAGCTTCCCCATCATCTTTAGTCATAAATGTACCTTGACACATGTTTTCAAGGCTCTGTTTAGTGCTAGGGTTACTGCCCTCATATATGATTCGGCAAAGCTCCCATCTCGGGATGCCGTGATGAGGACATTGAACCAAGAGATCCTTGAATCGTTCAAAGTATTTAGAAAATGGTTCGGTAGGGAGCTGGGCAAATTGGTTCAGTTCGCTACGGATTCGAGCCGTCTTTTGGATTGGGTAAAATTTCTTAAGGAATGCAGCGACGAATTCTTCCCAATTCGTAATAGAGTGTGCGGTAGTGTTATATAGCCACTTCTCGGCTATATCGCACAATGTAAATGGAAGAAGTCGTAGACGCATCGCATCCACAGAAAGTTGAGACGTACCCATCATTGCGCATACGTTTTCAAATTTGGTAATGAAAACGTAAGCGTCCTCGGTCTCGAGTCCGTGGTATTTGGGTAAAAGATTGATATACTGAGCTTTATTTCAAAGTTATCCCCATTGGCTGGTGGTGTGGATAAGCAGGTCGAAAGAGGACCTCTATGTGGATAGCATCTTTCCTGGGGAGAAATGTGGGGAGGATTCTGCGCACCAACGGACGGCGGCAGATTAGGGTTAAAGAAGTTTGATGGATTCGGGTCCATCGGTGTGGGTGTGGTAGTAGGTAAAGAAAAGGTAAATGGAGAATTATCGACTTCGGAGTCGATAAAGGGTACGCGGACTAAACGGGCACTAGAATCCCGTGTCCAACCTATCTTGTACTAAAAAGGGTTAGTACAAGTGGCAGCGTTCACTTATAATTAGGGGTAAAATGAATGCGGTGTTTGCTTTTGAAAAGAGGGACGGATTTTGAAAAAATGATGCGACAACCAAATGCAGCACACAAACCCTAGAATCTAATGGTCACCTAGGTCCTGCTCTAGACCGCTCCTAACTGCCAAAAGACAAGTCGCGGGATCAATCCTCCACTGCCTCTTTGTCCCCCTGTGGCCGGATGAGTGCCAGGTAAGTGGGAAGGTACTCCACTACGTAAGTAGTGGGCCTAATTAAAAACCACTAGCCTTAGACACACTCGCCTTAGGCACCACAAGAAAACGCGGATAAGCAATGAATTACCCACGGCCCTCTCTTGTCCTAAATGAGCGCGACAGTCCTTAGAGTCATCTCTAGATTTCTTTTAGTTAATGTGGGTCAATGCGGATGCAAGTTTGGTGGTTTTCGGGGCCTAGGAAGGGTAATGAAATCCCCACCTAATTTGGATTTGGCCGTGCCCCTTAAATTCCGTATTTATAATGCAAAACAACCAAGAAAGCAAAATCACGCACAATTTTAATTTGCTTTTGCGGCGCAGCGATTATTTGCAAAGAATCCTGCAGAAAAGATTAGTTGGAGCTAAAAAAAGGGCGAGGGGAGAGAGACAGAAATCACCTACACTGAAAATTATGCAGAGAACCCCCACCCTAGCCGCGTTTCAGCCGCGATTACTGGGTTCAGGCCGCGTTTCAGCGCTCAAACAGTGAGATCACTGCACAAGATTTCAACAGATGCTTCCTGTTGCTACCCTCTGTTCTCTGGTACTCTCCAAACAATTTTATCACAGCACAGAATGCTCCAGATCACCTTGCAATCAATTCACAACACACGTATAAGAGTTTGTACGAATTTTGATTTCAAGAAGTAAAATGTAATAATTCTTTCACTTCAAACTGTAAAATGTAAACGAATTAGCGCGTAATCCCCGGCAGCGGCGCCATTTTGATTGAACTATTTTCTGATGTGTATATGTAAAAAGTATCGACAATCAAAAAATTTATAAAGAACTTCACAACCAAAAAATATTTTGACCGCAATCAAACTACGGTGTCGGCTGTAGTTAATGAATGAGTGCGGATCGTCCACAGGGATTGCACGATTCATTTGTATTATGATACGTTTGAAATGAAATGTTAAGCAACAATAAACGAAAACATGATTCACGATTGATTTGTATTCGAGTGTCACTATTCTATATTCAAGAATCAAGAAACTATAAACAATCAAGAATCGGTGTTTTGATGGTATTTTCCAAACAACAGTCAAGAATAAGAGAGAGGCTCGTAGGAATCGATCGGGTCGATAGACGTGATGTAATCTAAAGATATCGTGTTCTTGTCCTTCGAAGAATCGATACTAGATTGATGATGATCGATGAGAGTTGGGGCTTCCTCGTGAAACTAGTGTTTCATCTCATAACCCTTGTTCTTTCATAGAATCTAGCCTCTACCAAATTCAAGAAACGATCCAAACTTCCCAATTTCGAACGATGTCAATCAAGAAAGCATCGAAACAAAATGGGTCGTCGTTTCTTGAACTTGCTAGGGTTTACAAGACTCGTAGGACTCAAGAATCGATTAAAGCTATGTTGCATCATCATTCTATTAACCGTCTCGACTCCTCGACGAGCGGAGTTTTATTCACACATCACCACATAGACAATATTCAAGAATAGTAATGATAACATGATGCGGAATTTAAAGAAAACAAGATAGAAGAAATATCACCTTTTATTTAATCAACAATTTCAATACATTCTTTCAAGATCTACAAGAAGAAGAAATCGATCGTTGACTCGGCTTTGCTCGTCTCCGTGGATCGTGGATCTACTTTGATCTCTTGCCCAATTGAAGATCGGCTCGGCTCATAAAAGGGTTGAAGGCATCTTGCTTGGCTTGCACTCAAGATCTTGAATTGTGGTTAGATTTAGGGTTAGGGTTTCCTACAAGCTCTCTCACTAAACTTGAGGAAGAGGGAGATGAAGAAAGAGAATGGCTAAAATCTAAGATGTTGAATTATTTTCCAAGAGATAGCCCTAAGATATCAAGATGATTAATGAGTGAGCCTAGGGTCTTATTTATAGAACTCTCAAACCCTAGGTTTAGGTTTGAATTGGACTTTCCCTCCCAAAGTTTGTTGACAAAGTTTGTTGGGCTTTAGCTTAGGGTTTAAGCTAGGGTTTAGGGAAAGTTCTAGAAGTATTAGGCTAGTTTAGGTGTTTGCTGATCTGGTGGAAGTCTCTGGAATATTCTGGAAAATGTCATGCATTTTTTAGCAGTGGGCCCTAGTACAGGAGTTGTGCACTGAAACTGAGGAGATGATGTCACCAATGGGCCGCGCTTCCGCGGCATAAGAAGGCTATCGCCGCGGATGCGCGGCCATGTTGGGTCCTTGGGATCTGTGTCTTCTGTAGTGGTCTTTTACTTCTGTTTGGGCTTTTCTCTGATGTTTTGAATTGCAATTTCCCTTCTGTGTTGATACCAGATTTGAGTTTAGTTGAGTTGACGAGCAATTGTAATGGTCGAGCAATGTAATGATCGAGCAAGCTTCTCTTTTCCTGCACAGACTTCGAAACAAGGCTTGCAATATATAGAAAATATGCCATGTAATGCAATGCAGTCGATTTCCCTAGAAATGCCGGTTTTAAGGTCTAGTACATGTAATTTGATAATCTGTGATAGATTTGCTAATATGTATAATACTGATGCCGAACACTTCTATATGTATGCAGATGATAAGGAAATTGCCGGTTAAAATATGCAATATTTTCGACTGATCATGCGCCGAGCAAAAAGAAACTCGGCGGCCTCACGATGAGGGCTTCGGGTCCTCACCGTCCAATGGGCAGGAGGCTGCCCGCTGGGGATGCGCCGAGCAGGAAGGAACTCGGTGGCCTCATGATGGGGGCTTGAGATTCTCAGTGTCTGATAGGCAGGAGAATGCCCGATGGGGATCCGCCAAACAGAAAGAAACTCGGCGGCCTTACGATGAGGGCTTGAGATCCTCATCGTCTGATGGACAGGAGAATGCCCGCAGGGGATGCGCTGATCAGGAAGGGAACTCGATGGCCTCGATTTAAGGCCTTGAAGTCCTCAGCATTTGGTGGGCAGGAAGATGCCCGCTGGGGATGCGCCGAGAACGAAGGGACTCTGCGGCTTCACGATGAGGGGTTCAGATGCCTCTTGATGAGGGCTTTGATCCTTGGCGTCGTGGGTAGGGAGCTACCAGCCGGGGACGACTGAGCAGGGTAGCCGCTCGGCTGCCTCTTGACGAGGGCTTTGATCCCTGGCGTCGTGGGTAGGGAGCTAACAGCCAGGGATGACCGGGCAGGGTAGCCACTCGGCTGCCTCTTGGCGAGGGCTTTGATCCCTGGCATCGTGGGTAGGGAGCTACCAGCCGGGGATGACCGAGCAGGATAGCCGCTCGGCTGCTTCTTGGCGAGGGCTTTGATCCCTGACATCGCGGGTAGGGAGCTACTAGCCAGGGATGACCGAGCAGGATAGCCGCTCGGCTGCCTCTTGGCGAGGGCTTTGATCCCTGGCGTCGTAGGTAGGGAGTTACCAGCCGGGGATAACCGAACTAGGGCAGGTCCGGTTGCCTCTTGGAGAAGGTTTGATCCTTCAGGACGGGCCGAGTAGGGTCACTGCCTGGGCCTCTTGGCGAGGTATTTGATCTCTATCGGTTGTGGTAGGAAGCTACCAGCTGAGGATAACCGAGCAAAGACGGGCTTGGTTGCCTTCTTGGGAGGACTTTGATCCTTAGCGCGGGAGGGGCCATAAGAGGACTACTAAGGATGGGGGCCGAGCAGGGTTACTGCCCGGTGCCTAGCAGGGTTACTGCCCGGTGCCTCTTGGCAAGGGCTTTGGTCCTTTAGGATGGGGCCGAGCAGGGTTACTGCCCGGTGCCTCTTGGCAAGGGCTTTGATCCCTGACGTCGTGGGTAAGGAGTTACCAGCCGGGGATAGCCGATCGGGGTAGCCGCTAGGCTGCCTTTAAGTGAGGGCTTTAATCCTTAGAGCTGGAGGGGCCGTAAAAGGCCTGCTAAGGATAACCAAGCAGTGAAGCTACTCAGTTGCCTCTTAGGGAGGGCTTTGATCCCTGGCATCATGGGTAGGGGTGCTACCAGCCGGGGATAGCCAGGCGGGGTAGCTGCTAGGCTGCCTCTAGGCGAGGGCTTTGGTCCCTAGCGTTGTAAGGTAGGGGAGATACCAGCCAGGGATACCAGAGCAGGGTAGCCGCTTGGTTGCCTCTTGGTGAGATCTTTGATCCCTGGTGTTGCGAGGTAGGGAAGCTACCATCCAGGGATAGCCGAGCGGGGTAGCCGCTAGGCTGCCGCTAGGCTGCCTCTAGGCGAGGGCTTTGATCCTTAGCGCCGGAGGGGCCGTAGGAGGCCTGCTAAGGATAACCGAGCAGTGAAGCTGCTCAGTTGCCTCTTGGCGAGGGCTTTGATCCCTGGCATCGTGGGTAGAGGAGCTACCAGCCGGGGATAGCCGAGCAGGGTAGTCCTCGGCTGCCTCTGGGCGAGGGCTTTGATCCTTAGCGCTGGAGGGGCCGTAGGAGGCCTTCTAAGGATAACCGAGCAGTGAAGCTGCTCAATTGCCTCTTGGCGAGGGCTTTGATCCCCGACATTACAAGGTAGGGGAGCTACCAGTCAAAGATAGTCGAACAGGGTAGCCGCTCGGCTGCCTCTTGGTGAGGGCTTTGATCCCTGGCATTGTGAAGTAGGGGAGTTACCAGCCAGGGATAGCCGCTCGACTGCCTCTTGGTGAGGGCTTTGATCCTTGGCGTTGCGAGGTAGGGGAGCTACTAGCCAGGGATAGCCAAGCGGGGTAGCCGCTGGGCTTCCTCTTAGTGAAAGCTTAGATGCTTAGCGTTGGGGGGCTGTACGAGGCCAGCTAAGGACGGACCGAGCAGTGAAGCTGCTCAGTTGCCTCTTGGCAAGGGCTTTGGTCCTTTAAGGTGGGGCCGGGCAGGGTTACTGTCCGGTGCCTCTTGGCGAGGGCTTTGATCCCTGAAATTATAGGTGAGGAGTTACCAGCCGGGGATAGCCGAGCAGAGTAGCCGCTCGGCTGCCTCTTGGTGAGGGCTTCTTAGGTCTCCTGACGAGGTCATTTTTGAGCTGCTGTGGCGAGTCTCGCGTGTGCGACCTCGTCGAGGGAGGGGGTATCGGTCATGCCTGAGAGCAGGCGAGCTGACCGTCACCACCTCGGGAGGGACAGGGGTGTGACGAGACTCGGGGCGAAGCTCTCTAGCGTAAGACCCTGGAGTTGAGACTTTCGGTGCCCAACGAGTCATCGAATATGTCGGTCCGGGGGACCTACGGTAGTGGGAGACAACGAGGCGGTGGTCGGCAGCACCGATGCGAGCAGAGTCTTCTTTCTCTCTATAGGGGTCCCGGTCCCGAGGCGGCGAAGCGGAGACCTGGGGATTTTGCCCCGCCGTTTGGACGCGGATAAGCGCCTCCACGAAAGACGCGAGTTGGTCTCTCGCATGGCAGGGGAATGTGTAAAAACTAAAAATCACGCCGGCTCATTAATAGGGATCATGATGGCGTGGAACATGGGATGTGGCCGGCGGAGATCTCGCACATGGCGAGATTCGCGGAGCAGCGGTTACTCCTGCGAGTGGTGCTGTTGGTCGGTCGATGAGACCGAGGAAGATGACCTCAGCAGAAGAGCTCGGGGACTAGCGAGAGAGCCGAGGTATTTTGGTTCTGCGGTAGCTCGGAGGCGAGCTGGGAGGCCAAGAAGGCTCGGGCCTGTGATAGCTCAGAGTAGAGCAAAGGGACACTTGGCTTGGCTACTGAGGTGCTCGGGGGCAAGGAGTGGGGTGCAATCTCGGAGACAGGGTTTGAGGGAATCCCCCACTGTAGCACACTGGTTCCCCCTCCATGGCCTTCAGGGGCCTAACTGGCTTACGCATGTGACACGTCATCCGCCACGTATCACGATCTAAGGAATTACCGTTATTGAGCATCATCATGATCCCATGAGAAAGACATGGAAAAATTATTAATTTGTGGTCTTGAAATTGATATAGAAAAATTATTAATTTGTGATCCCATGAAAGAGAGGTTTTCTTATACTTACCCTTACAAAATTAATTTGTTGCCCAAAGAAATAATTTAGATGCATCGATATATAGTGCTCTTAAATCAAATCGGAATTTGTAGGGCTCCGCCCGCTTGGTTATCCATTGTCCGTAATGCAGTTTATGGACGGATGATTTGCCAAGATAGAAAAAATATCTCTAAAAATAAGATTTGGAATTTTCTTTCAATCACAATTCTTCGAACAAGGTATTGAGTGGTCCATATGTAAGATCATTGTTCCCATCCGAACGGCGGCCGAGACATTAAGACATCTGTGCCTGAGATTTGGGGCAGATGCTAATTGGTGCTATCCGTCCACCTCTCCGAAGATGCCAAGTTGATTTATGGCACCGTATATCGAAGGTTTAAACAGATGCGTCCGATGTAGCAGACTTCTTCAGATTCCCCCTCGCACGAGGGGTTTTTGATTGTGGGGACGCTCTTCCCTGCAGGCGCAAGCCCCTGCAGTTAATTACGCTACCGCTTCGCGGCAACAACTTTCTCCTTCTCCGGAATTTCACTTCGTGTCATGGGTGTTTGTTTTGTTTGTGATTGCCCGTGGATTGTATACGGAGACTGAGTTATGTCGTCGCCCGTAGGGCGTAGACTAGTCCAAATCTGTATTATCTTAAATTTGGGTTTGGGGGTTTGGGTTTAAGGATACGTTAGCCTCATTCGAGACTAAGATCGACTTAAACGTTCGTTAAGGATACGTTAGTCCGATTTGAGACTAAGATCAACTTAACGGGATCGTTTAGATCCGACAAAAGAGCATTTGGGCTCCATTGTTCCAGTTTAGGGACATAGTGGTCCATTTAATGTATGGCCGTCGGGACCCGTCACCTCTCTGACGACGTTGAAGGATTACAACGACAGATGTCAGAGGAGTTCAGAGATGTACCCTTGAACCAGAGTTAATTGGGGGGATCTATAGTTCAGTTTTGGACTAAAGTCTGTTTGAAAGGTTTAAGGATACGTTAGCCGTGTTTAAGGCTAAGATCAACTTAAACGGGATCGTTTAGATCCAACAAAAGAGCAATTGGCTCTATTGTTCCAGTTTAGGGACATAGTGGTCCATCGCTAGTTTAAGGACATTGCGGTCCATGGGTAGTTTAAGGACATTGCGGTCCATTGTTAGTTTTAAGATATCTCGGTCAAGTTTAAGGACGTCGTAGTCCATGGGTTTAAGGACCCCACAGTCCATTGTTAGTTTTAAGACATCTCGGTCAAGATTAAGGGCGTCGTAGTCCATGGGTTTAAGGACCCCACAGTCCGTATCTTGGTTTAAGGACGCATTAGTCCATGAGTTTAAGGACCCCACAGTCCGTATTAATGTGTGGTTGTCGGGACCCGTCACCTCTCTGACGACATTGAAGGATTACAACGACAGATGTCAGAGGAGTTCAGAGATGTACCCTTGAACCAATGAGTTTGTTGAAAGAGCAGATGTGCTCAGTTTAAGATGATTTGAGGACTTATGGCCAATTTGGGCTAAGTCCAATTATGTTTGAAACATTGACCCTCTGCTGGTCCATTAAAGGAGAGGCTTTGCCTCTGAAACTTAGCCAATCGGGCTAAAGCTAGTGTTAAACACTAGAAACCAACAGTGTTGAACACTGGGAATAAGATTAGCAAGTTAGTGTTAAACACTAAAAGATAATCAGTGTTAAACACTGGGAACAGAGTTTTCACATTAGTGTTAAACACTAAGTAAATCAGTGTTAAACACTGCAAATAGAGTTTTCCAAATTAGTGTTAAACACTAAGAAAATCAGTGTTAAACACTGAGGACAAAGTCTTCAGATTAGTGTTAAACACTAAGGAGAGAGGGGTCACGTGTGGACACGTGAGAGTGCCCTGATTCCCCTTATTTTATTCTGCAGATAAGTGTTTAACACTTTAGTTCTGGCGGCCATCACGTGTGAGCACGTGATGAAAGCCCATGCTCTGCGCGTTATAATGCTCACTAGGGGTCACGTGGTGACACGTGAGGGCGCCCTAGAGCTCTTATTTTATTCTGCAGGTAAGTGTTTAACACTTTAGTTCTGGTGGCCATCACGTGCGAGCACGTGATGAAAGCCCATGCTCTGTGCGTTATAATGCTCACTAGGGGTCACGTGGTAACACGTGAGGGCGCCCTAGAGCTCTTATTTTATTCTGCAGGTAAGTGTTTAACACTTTAGTTCTGGCGGCCATCACGTGCGAGCACGTGATGAAGGCCCATGCTCTGTGCGTTATAATGCTCACTAGGGGTCACGTGGTGACACGTGAGGGCGCCCTAGAGCTCTTTCTATTCCTTATGCTTCAGAGGTCACATGGATCACGTGAGGCACTGCCTCAAAGGGCTTTCTGTAGATCTTTTGGGGGGGTCACGTGGTGACACGTGACCCTGATTTTCTGTAATTATTTTAGAAGATCTGTTGATCCCTTTCAGGAATTAAATTCCTCGTAGGGTTGAACCCCGACAATAATTTCAGAGGAATTAAATTCCTAGTTCCTTTTGAAGAGTTGAACTCTGAATTTTCTGTAGGAATTAAATTCCTCATATATGTGAAGAACTGAATAGGGTTAAACCCTAATAAAAGCTTTAAGGAATTAAGCCCACACTTTCTGTTAGAGAAATTATTTAAGGGAATTAATATTCTTGTTGTTTTAACAGAACTAAGTTCTTAACTAGGGTTAAACCCTGATTCTTTTCATTCTGAAGGGATTAAATTCCCATAACACAGGGTCAAACCCTAATTTTATTTTGAAGGAATTAAATTCCTATAGTTCTGTGAGAATTAAATTCTCGTGCTTCCATTCCCTCTCTATACTTTAGATCTGCATGGCAGGATCTCAACCCATTGAGAATTAAATTCTCAATTCAAAGGGAGATGTGCACTGTACAGATCCTCCATCAAAGAGAGAAGAGATATGTCCTTCTGTCTTATATCAGAGTTAAACTCTGTTGAGAATTAAATTCTCTTTTCTTTCAATGAAACTTTCCCTTTCTTACCTAGGGTTTTCTTTTGCAGAAGATCCAAGTTCCTCTAAAGTATCAAGGCTCTCTCTCTTTTCTTCTCTCTGCATGTATGTTTTTTTTGCATGTCTCTTGGCTCCTATTTATAGGAGAAGCAGCCGAATCAATTGGTTTTTGGTGAATCTTTCATTGAGAGATTTGATTTGCATCCATCATTCATCTGGACCTTTGGATTATTAGGTGAATTTTATTCACCCTTGGATTTTAAATCCAGAGATTCTCCTTTATTATTTCGGTTAGATTTTACGGGGAGATCTTCCCAAATTCGAGATTTTCCTATAGATAGATGATATTTAATCACCTTAAATCTTTAATTCAATCGGTTGCTTTGGAAAGATTTGAGAGGCCTTTTCTCAGAATTTAATTCTGTTAACAGATAGGCTTTGAAAGCCGGTCACGTGTGGCCACGTGACCCATGGTCACATGTGGGCACGTGACCCCCTTAGAACGAGACCTCTTCTTTCTTTTGCGCTATGTCTTTGCCGCTGCTTGGTCATCGCGTGCCAACACGTGACCACTGGTCACGTGTGAACACGTAACCCCTTCTGAAGCCTCTTTCTCGGTTTATTCAGGGAATGAATCTGCTGCTTTTGAGTATCACGTGCCAACACGTGACCCTGGTCAAGTAGGAGCACGTGACCTCTTCTGGAGCCCTTTTCCTTGATTTAACTGGAGAACAAGTCTGCTGCTTTTGAGTATCACGTGCCAACACGTGACCCTGGTCACGTGGGAGCACGTGACCCTTTCTGAAGCCCTTTTCTTTGATGTAGTCGGGAAGCTGAATTTGCCTTGCTGATGATTTTCACGTGCCAACACGTGACCCTGGTCACGTGGGAGCACGTGACCTCTTCTAAAACCTCTTCTGAAGCCTCTTCCTTGATTTGATCCGAGAATTGATGTGCCTTTGAAGCCGCTTTAACATGTCACGTGTCAACACGTGACTGCTGGTCACGTGCTAGCACGTGATGCCTTCTCCGTTGGTTCTTTCCTGATTTTAAATCAGGAAACAAATGCCCCCACAGCGTTGTTCTCACGTGTCAGTACGTGAGTGCAACGCTGTCACTTCTTGTGACCGTTGGATTCCCCTAGGGATTTGGGGGAGATGAAGCGTTTCCATCACTTCCTTTAAATATCGGGGTCATTTCAGAAGAGCCTCCACTTTGCTTATCTTCCTCCTTGCAAACTTTTTCTGGGAATTTAATTCTCTTCTTTCAGAGCTTAGTTCTCTGCCTTGAAACAATTTTCAGAGTTTAACTCTGTTCGAAAAGAATTCTTTCCCTCAGGTAATGTTTTTGGACAAACGATGGACTTTCACATTCCTCTGGATTTTAAATCCAAAACAAGGGTTTTTACCCTTTTAGTATGAACCCATTTTCTTCAAATTCATCAACAGGAACAGAAAGCCATCTAATCTTCAAACTGTAGATATCTTAAGGCTTAAACGATCTTTAGGGAAGTGGTGATGACAATCTATGGAATTCAATTCCGTCCCCCAAAAAAATGTTTTATGGGAATTTAATTCCCTTTTCTAAAAGGAATTTATTTCCTGTGAAGAACTCGGTTTCTTCACATGGAGCCTTCTTGGGGTCTCTTGGCCCGAGGCTGTCCTTCTGCAATTAATGGAATAGAAGTTCTGTAATGATTCTCATGACCTTTATTTCAGGTATTATGGATGCTCATATGTATGGTCTTGACGAAATCATTTCCTATGAAAACATTCGCGCACTGGGCCGCAGTCAAAACCAGGAGTTCACCAATGCTCAATGTGCCGAGATCATGAGCCGTTTTGGCGAGTACAACCATCGGCTACTCCCCCGTCGCTTTTCTCTTTTGAAACTCATCGTGCTGGCAATTTGGGAGGCGCTTCCTCTCTTCTGCACCGGTGTACCGCTCAGGGCGTTGGACGCTGCCGAGGACAAGATACATTCGGTGTACTTGATGAGCTTGATTTCAAAGAGGAGGCGAGATCACCCCATTGATCTCTTGCACCAAGCCTTTGATCAGTCAGCCATACTTGCCACCTACCGGAGGGTGGAGGACAATCGTGAGGACCCCAACGCCTGTGATCGTGAGAGAAAACATACTCGGGAGGTTCGAAATGCTTGGAGGATCTTGGACAAAGTTAAGCTGGAGTTTCTCAATCCGTGCCCCGCGTCTGAAGTCTTGCCATTATAAACGTGTTCTCTTTATTTTGTATGACCTTCTTGAAGTATGAATGATAAGTTCTATTATGTATTTGTATGTTTGCATGCCTTTCTGTAGGATTTTATCATTCCACTATTGTTGTTGCTGATGCTTTTAATATGCATGGTGCTATTCCATTTTTAGTGCACGTCAAGTTTGGGGCTCACGTGTTCTGCACGTGGGGTTTTTTGATGGGGCTGTTCAAAATTTTTCCATGTCACATTTTTAGTGCACAATATCAGATGCAGAAAAGGGGCCTTGGAAATAGTTCCACCTCCCTGATTTTCGATGCTTTTCCTTTTTTTGCCTTGGGAATAGCTTCATCATGCAAGATTTTCCGCGCTTAACACTTAAATGCACTTCTTTATATATGAGGCTATAGCCTTCTTTTCCCCTCACAGAGATATTTATATTTTTTTCTTTCTCATTTTGGTGTAATTTGTCTTGAGAAACAAACAAGCGCCATGGCTTGCGATCGCCCTCATGCTCGTCGACAGCCATGGGAAGTTCCTATCGAGGAGACGATCCCCCGCTTTGCTGCTCGGTTGGTGGATCCGCTCCTTACCGACGACGAATGCGACTCGGCAATGTATGAACTTTCGATCCGTAGGGGGTCCCCCCTCCCAATGGGGTCCCTCTGGCTCCGGATGATTCTCGCGGCTGTGCTTGTCGACATCCTTCCTCACCCGGCGGAGATGACCCTGGCGATGCTTGACGCGGCGGAAGAAAAGCTCGAGGGCTTTCATGAAGCGTGCCTGATTACCCAGGCTTTAAAGGATTGCTCAATTCATCTGCAGAGCCAGATAAAGGCCCGGCGAGCTATTATGTCTGCTTTCGCGGACAAACACGGCGCCAATCGATGGGGAGCGACTCCTCGCGAGAACCGTCGCTTTGATGTGCTGGAGAAAGCAGAGAGAAAGATGGAGAATTTTTTCCTCTGCTTCGTTAACCCTTGTGCCATTGATCCCGTATTTGGTGACCTTTTCCCGTTAGCGTAGCATTTTAAATTAGCCATTCTTTTTGTACGCTTCATGTTGAACTTCCATGTAGGCTCGGTATTCGTATGTATGTTTTCGCTTGCATGAATAAACTTTGTGTTCTTTTTATGAAAACTTCCTCTAATTATCGACATTGTCATCATGTCGCATGCACATTAAAGCCTTGAATTTTATTTCTTTTTCGGATGTTCATATGATTGCAAACACATGCTCGATAGGATAAACATCGGAAATTTTCTCGTTGCTTTTCATACCAGGTGATGTGAGCGCGTTTTAGATCGATTATTGCTGTCGACCGGAAGCCCATTTATGTGATCTTGAGCGTGTATGTCCCATTTCCAAGGTTGTGGTCACGAAAGTAAGCTTACATGGCCTGATAGGGCGACACGTGGCGAACATATTGTTGTGCGAGAAAAGGGCTCGGCCGTAAATTCTCGGAGAGAGAGCTGGCTTCTAAGGCACTGAGCGAGCTTCAAGCCAATCTCACAGCCAAAGCCAACAAAGCGTATGAACTCTGGCGGGTGCTTCAGGAGTCCATCAAAGAGGTGGTGGCTCTCGATAAAGCTGCCACGTTCACTCGTAAGCTCATAAGGCCACCGAGAAAGAGCTTGAAGCTCGGCTTGCTTTATATCAGGCCCAACAAGCTCAGGCGGAGGCTCGTCTTTTGGAGATCTTGCGTCATGAAGCCATGGCTCAGCAACAGAAAGATGAGCTGGTAAAATTGCTACATCGCCCACCGGCTTGAAGACTTGTATCTTTTCCTCTTTTTTTTGTACATACTCATGAATGAAAGTATTTTTCTTTTTTTTTGTTTCTTTCATGAATTGTACTTTGTATCCATTTTGGTTTATGAATAAAAGATACATTTTTCTTCTCAGTGGTGTGTCCCCTTTTTATTGAATGTATTCTGCGGATATTCTATCTTGATCTCCTTGCATGACAGCGATGGCTTAGGATTCAGGGTTAAGATATGCTTCCTAAGACTTTTGCATTTTATGAGCCACTAGGGTCTCATAAAGAGTTTTCTCCCTACATGTCGAGAGGATCCCATAGGTATAAGTCCTTCTTAAGAATCGTGAGGATTCTTAAGCAGGTTTTTCCCTTGAGAGTCGTAAGGATCTCGCAAGAGAGTTTTCTTCCTTACAGGTCGTGAGGACCTGCAAGTGCTGGATGTGGTCGCCCTTATCCGTGTTTCACGGGGTCAGGGGTCGCTCAAGGTATCATAGTTTAAAGACATCACGGTCAAGGTTAAGGACCTCATAGTCTGTGGATTTAAGGACTCCACAGTCCGATGTTAGTTTTAAGACATCACGGTCAAGATTAAGGACCTCATAGTCCGTGGATTTAGGGACTCCACAGTCCGATGTTTGGTTGCAAGGACCCGTCGCCACTTTGAAGACATTGAGGAATTACAACGCCAAGTATCAAAGGAGTGAAGAGATGTACCCTTTAACCAAGGGAGAATCCGTAGGGAATCGGGGTGGTTGATCGTTAGTTTTAAGACATTGCGGTCGAGGTTAAGGACGTCATAGTCCGTGGATTTTAAGGACTCCACAGTCCGGTATTTGCTCTGGATGCTTCACATGGGTTCACTACCGTGCTTGGCGAGGACCAGGCTCCTCTCTAGGCATTTTCCGCAGGGTCAAAGAGTGACATTATCCGCGTTCCACGTGACCAGGAATTTTGCACTAGATGCTTCACACAGGTTCACTGCCGTGTTCGGCGAGGACTAGGCTCCGCTCTGGATGCTTCACACGGGGTCAAAGAGTGACATTATTCGCGTTCCACATAACCAGGAATCTTGCACTAGATGCTTCACACGGGTTCACTGCCGTGCTCGGCGAGGACTAGGCTCCGGTCTGGATGCTTCACATGGGGTCAAAGAGTGACATTATCCGCGTTCCACGTAACCAGGAATTTTGCACTAGATGCTTCACACGGGTTCACTGCCGTGCTCAGCGAGGACTAGGCTCCGCTCTGGATGCTTCACACAGGGTCAAAGAGTGACATTATCCGCATTCCACGTAACCAGGAATTTTGCACTAGATGCTTCACACGGGTTCACTGCCGTGCTCGGCGAGGACTAGGCTCCGCTCTGGATGCTTCACACGGGTTCACTGCCGTGCTCTGCGAGGACCAGGATCCGCTCTGGACGTTTTCCACGGGGTCAAAGAGTGACATTATCCGCGTTTCACGTAACCAGGAATTTTGCACTAGATGCTTCACACGGGTTCACTGCCGTGCTCGGCGAGGACTAGGCTCCGCTCTGGATGCTTCACACGGGTTCACTGCCGTGCTCTGCGAGGACCAGGATCCGCTCTGGACGTTTTCCACGGGTTCAAAGAGTGACATTATCCGCGTTCTACGTAACCAGGAATTTTGCACTAGATGCTTCATACGGGTTCACTGCCGTGCTCGGCGAGGACTAGGCTCCGCTCTGGATGCTTCACACGGGTTCACTGCCGTGCTCTGCGAGGACCAGGATCCGCTCTGGACGTTTTCCACGGGGTCAAAGAGTGACATTATCCGCGTTCCACGTAACCAGGAATTTTGCACTAGATGCTTCACACGGGTTCACTGCCATGCTCGGCGAGGACTAGGCTCTGCTATGGATGCTTCACACGGGTTCACTGCCGTGCTCTGCGAAGACCAGGATCCACTCTGGACGTTTTCCACGGGGTCAAAGAGTGACATTATCCGCGTTCCACGTAACCAGTAATTTTGCACTAGATGCTTCACACGGGTTCACTGCCGTGCTCGGCGAGGACTAGGCTCCGCTCTGGATGCTTAACACGGGTTCACTGCCGTGCTCTGCGAGGACCAGGATCCGCTCTGAACGTTTTCCACGGGGTCAAAGAGTGACATTATCCGCGTTCCACGTAACCAGAAATTTTGCCGATTGTATCCGCCTTTCACGGGATGGAGGTTTGACTGTTGACGATATGTATGTTAGTTGTATGTATGCCCTAGAGGCCAGTATTGTACAGATGATGTATATTATATTGGATGCTTGGACATATATAGAAATGACTTTCTTGCTCGATATGATAGTATGCTATCTGGTTACTCTTTATCTTAACATGTACACTTGTCTCTTTAAACTGTCTTATTGTTACATGTTGGTAAAGCCCTTAGGATGTGTACTTGACTACCTGGACTATGATGCAGATCATACTAGTGGGGACATGGTAGTCCATAAATACATCCTTCAAGGTCCCTAGTCATCGGTGTATCGAGACGGGGCATCGATATACCAGAGTAGACTAGCGTATATGTTTCTCGACCCATGAGATGGGCGATGGATGATCCCATATCCATTGGTGTTTGACATCGGAGATAGTATACGGGTGCTTAGTGGAGACTGGGTACACTGGACGGACTCGTCGAGAACTCCCAGATGGTATTATACCTCACGTCAGATGGCAGTTCTCAGGTGACACTTGTACAGGTTAGTCTGTAGACCCGAGATCGTCATAGAGTCTTGTGTGATTCCCACTGTGCTTTGATCTCCACCTTACCACGTCCATGAGGGCGTGCAAAACGGTGGTCTTTGGGCACAGTCCCGAGTCACATGGAGGCAATGAGCGATAGGAGGGGTTTCGTCTCTCCCGGTATTGGGGGTTGATGTTGCGCTGTGCTTGATTGGCCGTAACAGGGAAGTCCCTGGCTAGGGCTGATCAGAGATATGCTGGTAAGTGTTACCAGTAGTTTCTCGACCCGTTATGAGCCTCACATCAGCACGAATTATCGGTTATTGGGGTCTGACGTTTACCACCCCTAGACTTGATATGCGACGTATCAGACGAACAGACCGGACTGTACGGTAAGTGTTACTGGTCGGATTCACAGGGATGTGAGCGGGCTAGCTCGTCGTTCTTCTGATCGCTCAATACCCGGATGGCCGTTACGTTTAGCAGACCGCTTGCGGCTTGTGGATGCTTGATATGATCATCATCTGCTACCGGCGTATTGACGAGTCTTTAGAGTCCTACACAGAGGTTTCCTGGCTCAAGCGAAACGAAATAGGAGCGCATATGAGATATGTGCAAGACCAAGAATAATGCGTGTATGTGATACCGTATTCCATTCTCGCGATGAATGTATCGAATGGTTATATTTGATATAACCTAAATGTCGAATCAAGGATTGATTCAATAAGCCGATACATTGGATACTAGTCGGTTATATGCGATATGACCGGATCGTTAAATCAAGTGTTGATTTAATGATTTAATGTATAATTATATATTTGATATATTGTTTTGCATTACCTAGTATTGGTTCATTTTAAATGGATTTTCTCACTTGATGTGCAAGTTGTATATGTGATATACTTTTGTGCACATGTTTGTATCATGTTTGATGATAATTGCTCATTTGGTTAAGTGTAAAGAATTAAACCATGGTTAAGTGTTGATTAGGGTTTTACATATTCATTTATTTATTTATTTATTTATTTGAAATGGATTAAGATAAGAATGGTGGCTTTCTTTGTTTTATGTTGAAGCTTCATGAAGCTTTGACCATAGTAACCATTCTTGTCTTCATGCTTAACCCTAACTCATCCTAGTAACCATGGTCTATTCTCTATACTCAACTAAGGTTAGATTATGATAAGTATTGATTTCTTTTTCATTTTTAACATAATACTTATCTAATCTTCATCTTCATCATCTTCTTCAAGATAGAAAGCTAGATGCCATCAATGGCAACTTGAGAAAAAGTGAGTGAAATCCAATTCTAAAGTGAACCCACCTCCTATTTCTTCACCCTCTACCTCTTGCCAAGTTGTTTTGGGTGTTTTCTTCACAAGTTTCACAACTTTGTGAAGTCGGATCTTGAACTTGTGATGCCTCGACGTAGATCATCTTCGGCACGAACCCGATGACTTAGCTCGCTCGTTTCTCCGATGGAGCCGATGATTGAGTTCGGGATTCGAGATGGACAGAGAGAGGACACCTACGTGGAGCTAAGGAAGTGGATATCCAGATCTACAAAGGTTGTAGCTTCTTATCTTTAGTTAAGTTGTTAACAAGATTCGTTTTTCGCCTAAACCTCTAGTCAACGATCCGTATTTGGGTTTCTCGGCACCCGTAAAATTTAAAATTGGCATGGTTGATACCTTGTGTGACCTCTTGAGAGTGCCTAGGAACCCTACAGTGGTATCAGAGACTAGCTAGAGCCTTAGGCGAAGTCTAGACGGAGTTTGAAGTCCGATCGAACCGAAACCCTAATATCAAAGTTGCTCTCTGTACATTTTTTAAAAACTGGGTTTTTTCCATATTAAAAATCTGCAGAAAATTCAGCAGGACTTTCTAAGAATTACTGTGAAAAACGATCACCCAATTCCTCCAAAGTGCGGCGGAACCGCGGCAGAAGCCTTGCTTCTGCGGCGGTTCCGCGGCCGATTGATGACGTCACCCACCCAATTTTGCACAGTAACTTCTTTTATTCAGTGCTGAGTTCTCTGGGAATTTTTGATATTTGTTCAAGAGCTGAGTATTCTGGGTTGTATTGGGGACTCGGTATTTCGATTGGATTATCGAACTTTGTCTAAGTGCTTTCCGGATAATTTTTGGATAAGTTAAAAAGTCCGACCGGATATAAATACCCAACTTTTCCCCTGCCGGAAAATATCCAAGTGTTGGATTTTTGTGTGGTTTAAGGACGTTCTGAGTAGTGCAAGTAACGCGATGGTCCCTCTAGAAGACAACAAACCTTAACTCGATTATGTGACCGTCTTGAACTGCCCTTTGAACCTTCGGGTTTGGGGCAGTACGGCGTGCCGCATGTGAGGCGTTGGCTTGACCCTTCTATGGCTGGACCGTTGGTACTGAGGCATGAAGTGAATGTCCTTGAACCTATTTCATGTGTTGAACGGTTTTGGGAAAACTTGGGTGTTCGAATGTTCGATCGGAAAGTTTAATATATTCTATTTATCCGGAATGGGATACAATAATTGGAATTCACAAATAGTTATGAGATAACTGAATGAATGTTATAAATCTAGCGGTTTAGTTTCATTTTATATTGAAAAGAGTTTTCGATAATGAGACTAAAATGCGGGGTTTATAACTGTTAGGCATGTGATGTCTAAGTATTTCATTTCATTAGGCATGCGATGTCTAAAGAGGTTGCGGATTCCAATTGTTGTAGTTTTATTCTTTCTTTTCTGTGACCGTAAGTGTAGTATGTAGCGGTATTGCTGATTGTCGTTGCTATACGTCGACGACAATCGGTATATGCATACTTACTTACGTTGATGACATGTGATGTTATGTGTTGCTGGATATGTTATATTGGATCGTCGTGTTCGAATAGCCGGGGGTTTTTATGTGAGATGAGTGTTTTTCATTTTCATTCATGTAAAAACTTGTATGTAATATTCTTTTATTTGGGGCACTTCCAGGTTGCGGAAGTTGTCACCTTTTGTATATTATTTACTTTTCCGCATTAGGATAGACCCAAGGAGGGGAGCACAAGTAACCGGGTTCTAGGGTCCAGTGGGAGACCAACTCGAGGAGTCGAGTCCGGGTCTCCTAACCCTAGAATTGGCAGGGTTGCTTGCCGCTCTCGTAGGGGTCTAGGGGTGTGGGATTGGCTATTCATCACGACCGTGGAATCCGTGTTTTATACTGGCTCGTATTAAAAACACGGACGTCCTAGTATATCCAATGTTTCATATGTTTCTTCTGCTGCGATATCTGTGATGTGATCATGTGATGTTCTGTGATAGATACAGTATATAGTATATATGATATATTATATAGACGTTACTTATGTTTTGCACCCGCACTAACCCTGCCCTGCTCTGTCGTTAGTTACCTAACCTAACGGTGCACGAGGGGACATCAAAGCGAATGCGGATGGCATAAGTGTACGTCGTATTTATCTGTGATGTTTAGGTGACTTAAATGATGGGACTTCATTAATGTGATTAATGAAAGAAAAGAAACCAAAGATGTTATAGAATCAAATTTTAAACAAAACAGGTAGCTACAGTTCTTGCTTTGCATAGCGGTATATATGATATACCCTGCACCTTATTCGATGAGGAAAGGACCGAGATCCCTTCACCGGGAGTGACTCCTTTAGCAATAATTGGCAGATGCTACACACTCGGTTTGCTTTTGAATGCTTTTGGTTTTTTGCTTTGCACAGCGATATATATGATATATCCCGCACCTCATTCAACGAGGAAAGGGCCGACGATCCCTTCACCGGGAGTGACCCCTTTAGAAAAACTAGAAAAGCCTCAAAATCACTCCATTTCAAAACTTCATTTGATTCTACAACGATATCAAGTTCATTACGCTCATGGTTTTTATGAAAAACCTGCGTAGCCCTCCATCATTTCAGATAAGTACTAGTTAGTATTCGTGCTACGTTTGTTGACTATGTTAAGGCGTAGTGTGCGGTAGCTGACCAGTATTTATCTGCTTTTGCATATGATGCAGATTGGATTAGGGTAGTCATGCGACTTTGTTGACTATGTTAAGGGTCGTGTAGGTGGGTTTAATTCAATCAGGAAATGACGGGTTGAACTTGACTAGCACTTATGATTTGTTGACTATGTTAAGGTCATATAGCTGCTAGGGGCAAAATATTATCGGGAATTTCAAGTGTTGAAATTTGCAATGAGATTGCATACCTTCTATGAGATAGTTGAATCCCGATACCCACTGCGAGTAAGAGTTACTCCTAGGAGAGTTTTGCACACTACAATTAGTCGATCAAGTAGGTGTCAAGAAAGGTGTCAACGGGGTTACGCCTCTGGGAAAACGAGGTTTACTTTAATTAGGTCCGTGCGAAAGCACGGGGAACCTCCCCCAAAGTACCAATACTGGCCTGGCTGAAAGATCGACGAAGTTGTAGGGTGTAATTAATCCCGGCTAGTCTTTCCTTTTAGGGTTTGAAGGAAGATTTGATAAAAAGCAGTGGGAGCCATCCTGATTAGATAAGATAATAACCAATCTGATCTTGCACGAGCATACGCTAAAGTGTTTTCTTCTCTCTCTCTCCAGGTAGCGACCAGTTCATGCCTTAATCAAGATAATAATATGGATGTATTGACCGAACCCGCATGTTATACTGTGCTGGGGAACGTTGGTTCCGTTCTTTCTTATAAGAGTTATAGGACTGAACAGGATATAGGGGAATACCAGGATTCCCATGCCACCCGATTGAAGAAAGTACATGTTGATGCATTTTCTTCGGGTGTGTTCGTTACAGAGAACTGTTTCTCCATTTGTTCTACATCCTGGGTATTAGATACCGGGTCAGGATCCCATATATGTAATCAGTTACATGGGCTTAGGAAAGGTAGAGAACTTAGAGAAGGTGATAAAGACATTAGAGTTGGAAATGGTGCAATTGTTGCAGCTAAGACTGTCGGGGAATATCACCTTGTATTACCAACTGGTAATACATTGGTTCTGAACGAATGCTATTACATGCCGAACCTGATATGCAACATTATATCTGTTTCTTTGTTGAGTAAAGAGGGATATAATTTTGTATTACAGGACAATGTTATGAACATTTTCCATAACCAAAAGTTGGTTGGATCAGGCATGTTGTGCAATGGCATTTATGTTCTAAATCAATCAATAGTTCTGAGCATAACAAACACACACAAGAGGAAGAGTTCTGAACTGAACGAATCCTTCTTGTGGCATTGTAGACTGGGTCACATCAATGCGACACGACTGGATAAGTTGCATAAGGATGGATATTTGAAACCATTCGAATTTTCATCTTATGACACTTGCCAGTCATGTCTTAAAGGCAAGATGACCAAATCTCCGTTTACGGGACACGGAGAAAGAGTTACCGAACTCTTGGGACTGATACATAGTGATGTATGCGGTCCTATGTCTACACATGCCAAGGATGGTTCTTCATACTTCATTACATTCACTGACGATCTCTCTAGGTTCGGGTATGTGTTCCTGATGAAACACAAATCAGAAGCTTTTGAGAAATTTAGGGAATATAAACAAGAAGTTGAGAACCAAACCGGAAAAAGTATTAAAATCCTACGATCTGATCGAGGAGATGAATACTTAAGTAAGAGAATGAGATTCTCTCTCAGCTGACTCCTCCATATACACCACAGCACAACGGTGTATCAGAACGGAGGAACCGCACCCTATTAGATATGGTGCGCTCTATGATGAGCACAGCTGAGTTACCTAATTCCTTCTGGGGATATGCGCTGGAGACAGCAGCATACCTATTGAATCAAGTTCCATCTAAATCTGTACCTACCACACCATATGAGATATGGAGTGGGAAGAGACCATATTTTAAACGAGTTAAGATATGGGGTTGTCCGGCCTATGTCAAAAGGAAAAATCCAGACAAACTCGAGGCACGGTCAGTTCTATGCAAGTTTGTGGGATATCCTAAGAATTCACAAGGATATTTTTTCTACCATGCTGAAGAACAAAAAGTGTTTGTTTCTCAATATGCCACCTTTTTAGAAAAGGAATTTCTTGAAAAAGAAATTAGTGGCAAAGTGGTAGAGCTCGAAGAAGTTCCAGATACACAAACCGTAACTAAAGATTTAGTGGAACCACAGGATTCGGTAGTTCCCAATGAGCCTCAGCCTCTCCGCCGATCTAGTAGGGTTCCTCGCCAACCTGAGAGATACTACGGTTTTCTCATGGATGGAGGAAGCGAGGATTGCATCATGGATGATGATGACCCAACTAGCTTCGAGCAGGCCATCACGAGTAGGGACTCAGTGAAACGGCTGGATGCTATGCGGTCCGAGATGGAATCCATGTACACCAACAAAGTATGGACTTTAGAAGTTGCTCCTGAAGGGGTAAAACCAATTGGGAGCAAGTGGATCTTCAAGAAAAAACTTGGTGTAGATGGGAAAGTGGAGACTTTCAAAGCTAGACTTGTTGCAAAAGGTTTTCGCCAAAGACCAGGTGTGAATTATGACGAAACCTTTTCTCCAGTGGCTATGCTTAAATCCATCCGAATCATGCTTGCCATCGCTACATATCATGACTACGAAATCTGGCAAATGGATGTTAAAACCGCCTTTCTAAATGGTGATTTAGAAGAGTGCGTGTACATGACTCAGCCAGAGGGCTTCGTAGACAGTGGGAGCGGCGGGAAGGTGTGCAAGCTGCTTAAATCCATTTATGAATTAAAGCAAGCATCGCGGAGTTGGAACATCTGCTTTGACGTCGTTATCAAAGAGTTTGATTTCGTCAAAAATCCAGATGAACCTTGTATTTACAAGAAGGTGGCAGAAAGTAAGATTGTCTTCCTCGTATTGTACGTGGACGACATACTCTTGATAGGAAATGATATTCCTATGCTGCAATCGGTCAAGCTCTTCTTATCACAAATATTCTCAATGAAAGATCTTGGTGATGCCTCCTGCATATTGGGAATAAGGATCTATAGAGATAGATCCAAACGGATATTGGGATTGTCCCAATCCAGGTACATTGACACCATACTAAAGAGGTTTAGTATGGAAGAATCCAAACGTGGGAATTTGCCCATGATATCTGGAGTCACTCTCTCCAAAGAGATGTCTCCCAAGACTGATTTGGAGAGAGCTCGCATGCAAGGGATACCCTATGCTTCGGCTGTAGGCTCTATCATGTACGCGATGCTATGTACCAGACCCGATGTTGCATACTCACTAAGTGTAGTGAGCAGGGATCAAGCTGATCCTGGAGAGAATCACTGGACAGCTGTGAAGAGCATTCTCAAGTACTTGTGAAGGACTAAAGAGATGCTCTTGGTGTATGGTAACGGAGAACTCCAAGTGGAGTCCTTTACCGATTCGAGCTTCCAGAGTGATAAGGACGACTCTAAGTCGCAGTCGGGATTTGTCTTTATCCTTTACGGAAGGGCGGTTAGCTGGAAGAGTTCCAAGCAGGAAACCGTGGCAGACTCGACGATGGAGGCTGAATACATCGCTGCCAACGATGCTGCCAAAGAGGCTGTCTGGATCAAGAAGTTCATTACTGAACTTGGAGTGGTTCCATCCATTGAGCATCCAATACCTCTGTATTGCGATAACAATGGAGCGGTGGCTTTGGCCAAGGAACCCAGGTCCCATCAGCGATCCAGGCATATTCTGAGGCGGTATCACCTGATCCGGGAGATAGTTGATCGCCGGGAGATCGAGGTCAGGAGAGTTAACACGAAGAATAACACGGCGGATCCACTCACGAAGGCCATTCCCCAGATACAGTTTGAGAGACTCTTCGGGATGCTCGGTATGCGATACTACAGCAGCTGGCCCTAGTGCAAGTGGGAGATTGTTAGTTATATGTATGCCCTAGAGGCCAGTATTGTACAGATGATTTATATTATATTAGATGCTTGGACATATATAGAGATGACTTTCTTGCTCGATATGATAGTATACTATCTGGTTACTCTTTATCTTAACATGTACACTTATCTCTTTAAACTGTCTTATTGTTATATGTTGGTAAAGCCCTTAGGATGTGTACTTGACTACCTGGACTATGATGCAGATCATACTAGTGGGGACATGGTACTCCATAAGTACATCCTTCAAGGTCCCTAGTCGTGGGTGTATCGAGACGGGGCATCGATATACCAGAGTAGACTAGCGTATATGTTTCTCGACCCATGAGATGGGCGATGGATGATCCCATATCCATTGGTGTTTGACATCAGAGATAGTATACGGGTGCTCAGTGGAGACTGGGTACACTGGACGGACTCGCCGAGAACTCCCAGATGGTATTATACCTCACGTCAGATGGCAGTTCTCAGGTGACACTTGTACAGGTTAGTCTGTAGACCCGAGATCGTCATAGAGTCTTGTGTGATTCCCACTGTGCTTTGATCTCCACCTTACCACGTCCATGAGGCATGCAAAACGGTGGTCTTTGGGCACAGTCCCAAGTCACATGGAGGTAATGAGCGATAGGAGGGGTTTCGCCTCTCCCGGTATTGGGGGTTGATGTTGCGCTGTGCTCGATTGGCCGTAACAGGGAAGTCCCTGGCCATGGCTGATCAGAGATATGCTGGTAAGTGTTACCAGTAGTTTCTCGACCCGTTATGAGCCTCACATCGGCACGACTTATCGGTTATTTGGGTCTGACATTTACCACCCCTAGACTTGATATGCGACGTATCAGACGAACAGACCGGACTATACGGTAAGTGTTACTAGTCGGATTCACAGGGATGTGAGCGGGCTAGCTTGTCGATCTTCTGATCGCTCAATACCCGGATGGCCGTTACCTTTAGCAGACCGCTTGCAGCTTGAGGATGCTTGATATGATCATTATCTGCTACCGGCGTATTGACGAGTCTTTAGAGTCCTACACAGAGGTTTCTTGGCTCAAGCAAAACGAAATAGGAGTGCATATGAGATATGTGCAGGACCGAGAATAATGCGTTTATGTGATACCGTATTCCATTCTCGCGATGAATGTATCGAATGGTTATATTTGATATAGCCTAAATGTCGAATCAAGGATTGATTCGATAAGCCGATACATTGGATACTAGTCGGTTATATGCGATATGACCGGATCGTTAAATCAAGTGTTGATTTAATGATTTAATGTATAATTATATATTTGATATATTGTTTTGCATTAACTAGTATTGGTTCATTTTAAATGGATTTTCTCACTTGATGTGCAATTTGTATATGTGATATACTTTTGTGCACATGTTTGTATCATGTTTGATGATACTTGCTCATTTGGTTAAGTGTAAAGAATTAAACCATGGTTAAGTGTTGATTAGGGTTTTACATATTCATTTATTTATTTATTTATTTATTTGAAATGGATTAAGATAAGAATGGTGGCTTTCTTTGTTTTATGTTGAAGCTTCATGAAGCTTTGACCATAGTAACCATTCTTGTCTTCATGCTTAACCCTAACTCATCCTAGTAACCATGGTCTATTCTCTACACTCAACTAAGGTTAGATTATGATAAGTATTGATTTCTTTTTCATTTTTAACATAATACTTATCATATTCTGTCTTCATCTTCATCATCTTCTTCAAGATAGAAAGCTAGATGCCATCAATGGCAACTTGAGAAAAAGTGAGTGAAATCCAATTCTAAAGTGAACCCACCTCCTATTTCTTCACTCTCTACCTCTTGCCAAGTTGTTTTGGGTGTTTTCTTCACAAGTTTCACAACTTTGTGAAGTCGGAGCTTGAACTTGTGATGCCTCGCCGTAGATCATCTTCGGCACGAAGCCGACGACTTAGCTCGCCCATTTCTCCGATGGAGCCGATGATTGAGTTCGGGATTCGAGATGGACAGCGAGAGGACACCTACGTGGAGTTAAGGAAGTGGATATCCAGATCTACAAAGGTTGTAGCTTCTTATCTTTAGTTAAGTTGTTAACTAGATTCGTTTTTCGCCTAAACCTCTAATCAACGATCCGTATTAGGGTTTCTCGGCACCCGTAAAATTTAAAATTGGCATGGTTGATGCCTTGTGTGACCTCTTGAGAGTGCCTAGGAACCCTACAATGTATACCGCCGAGCCATGGAACTGGGAGTTGCCGCTGTTCCGCTTAGCTTGAAGTTGTGTCCGTCGTTACGAGATGAGCGTTGGGATGATCTCTAGGTCGCTTGCGGCCCGTCGAGATTTTGCTTCTTCTTATGATGAAACCTGGGGGGAGGTAAGTTCCCTTTCTTTGTTTACGCCCTTGGATTGTATACAGGGTGTGATGGAACATCACCTGTAGGGCATAAATTTTATTCTTATTTTATTTCTCTTTCCGCGATGCTCTATCATTTCAGCTTTTATATCGCGAAGGTCGCGATTGCCCTATCATTTCGGCTATTTTTCGTGGTGCCCAATCATTTCGGCTATTTATTTCATTTTTACTCGCTGCTTTTTATTGCGAGTTGCCCCATCATTTCGGCTATTTTTCATGCATACATTTTTACTTGCTGTTTTTTTATTGCAAGCTGCCCCATCATTTCGGCTATTTCATATGCATTTTTGGCTCGCTGATTTTTTTTATATATCGCGAGTGTGGAACTTGAGATCTGATACCAATCTTAGCATCAGCATCGCTGCGACTGGAATATTGCCCGGAGCGAATCATCATTTGCCATGGGAGAACTTGGGATTTGATACCGGTTTAGGCATCAGCACCGCTACAACTGGGATATTGCCAGGAGCGAATCATCATTTGCCTTTGTCGATGTTGAACAAGGGTGACTTAGCAACAGGGTTAAGGTCCTGTCGACTAAGGTTTTTGACTTCATGAGCCGTAAGGGTCTCACAAAGGTATTTCTCCCTACAAGTCGTGAGGATCTTATAGGTGTATTTTCTCCCTAGGAATCGTGAGGATTCCTAAGCGTATATTCCTCTGTAAGTCGTAAGGATCCTACAAAAGGGCTTTCTCCTTATAAGTCGAGAGGACTTACAAGGGTTGCTCATCATATTGACGTATCCCTAATCACGGGTGAGACTTTGCTGGGGAAATGTTTATTCGCGCCCGTGGATTGTATACAAGGGTCAGTATGAGCCGCTTGTAGGGCATTATGGAAAGTTGTGGGGGTTGCTTAAGCACAGGTTTAGGTCTCTGTAACTTAAGACTTTCAAATCTTATAAGCCGTGAGGGTCCCATAAGAAAGTTCTCCTTACAAGTCGTGAGGATCTCGCAAGTGTATTTTCTCCTTAGGAATCATGGGGATCCCCAAGTGTGTTGCTCCCTTGTGAGTCGTAAGGATCTCACGCGGGTGGTTTCTCCTTACAAAGTCGTGAGGACCCTGCAAGTGTCTTTTAACGAGGTTGCGTCCTTTCGGGTTTTCACAAACACTCGCCGATAGTCCTGCTGTTTTTACTCACGGAGCCCTTTCGGGTTTTCATCCGTGCCCCTCTTGCTTATGGATATACCGTTTATTATTTTTATTATTTTTTTATTTTTTTTTACGAGGTCGCGCCCTTTCGGGTTTTCACGAACACTCGCCGGTAGCCCTGCTGTTTTTACTCACCGAGCTCTTTCGGGTTTTCATCCGTGCCCATTTTACTTATGGACATACCGTTTTTTATTTTTATTTATTTATTATTTTTTTTTATATTTTTTTTGTCAGCCCAAGGGCGCTGCGGTAGTAGTTTTAAGGACGTTTCGGTCCGTCGTTAGTTTAAGGACGTTTCGGTCCGCTGATAGTTTAAGGACGTTTCGGTCCGTTGTTAGTTTAAGGACATTTCGGTCCATTGTTAGTTTAAGAACATTTCGGTCCGCTGATAGTTTAAGGACATTTCGGTCCGTTGTGGAGAAGGCTGGCTACTGCTTATAAAGCTCGAGCTTAGGAAGATAGCGAGCGGACATAGTCGTCGTCATCTTTCATTGACCTAGGCTGTAGCTTATTAAGCGTAGTATTTCTTCAGGAAGCGGCCGTTTATTGGCCTAAAAGGGCTTTCACCATGCATGTCCATGAGTAGATAGGCTCCACCCTGGTAGACCTTATCTATGATGTACGGGCCTTCATAGTTTGGCTCGAATTTTCCCCGCTTGGCACGATTGGGGATCATAGGTCTTTTGACTACTAGTACGAGTTCGCCTTGGCGGAATGTCCTCGGTCGGGTCAATTTTTCATATGAGCGCACCATCTTTGCTTTGTAAGCTTCCATATTTTGTTGCGCTATGAGCCGGGTTTCGTCGAGGGCATCGAGCTCCTCAAGCCGGAGGTGAGCATTTTCTTCGTCCGTCAGCTCGTAGTGGACTGCCACTCGTAGAGAGGGTAACTCTATCTCTAGGGGGAGTACCGCTTCCGTACCAAATACCAGTGCGTACGACATTGTGTTTGTGGCCGTCTTGAATGTAGTTCGATAGGCCCAAAGAGCCTCTTGCAGTCTCTCGTGCCAGTCCTTCTTATTTCGGGACACCGTCTTTTTTATGACCTTTGTCAAGGTCTTATTGAAGGCCTCAGCCAGGCCGTTAGCTCGTGGATTGTAAACTGAAGAATATCTCCAGTCTATATTATGCTGCTGCGCGAAGCGGCTAATCTTATGGCTTCTG